>JAMPIV010020035.1:0-633057 GCA_024509875.1 Oreohelix idahoensis | reverse complement strand
GGTACCACCACAAGGAACGGCCAGTAGAGAGAAGATTCAATGGTCTCATTTCTATCCTGAGGAAGCTGCACAACGAAAAACGGATCTTGGTATCAATTCCAGCCGGCCGTTGTTGCGTATCGCGGTAAGGTACCACATAGTTCAACCGGGATGGCTCCGCATCTCTCTATTTTGGTAGGCCAAATAAATAAGTCCATTAGAAAGCTTTATTAAGGACCTGGAACAGATTGAGAAGGCAGAGAGACTGTTACCGTCATCGTATCAATATGTGAACGAACTGACCACTCGTTTGAAAGCTGGATGGAAACTGGCAAATGATAATTTGAGACAAGCCAGGAAGAAACATGCAGCATATTTTAATAGGAAGGCAAAGGACAGAGAACTAGCTGGCGGCACAAGTAAAAGTCAGTAAGCACCTGACTAAAAATCAGAGGGAGAGAGTTCAACAGGTTCTGGAGGAACATACAGATGTATTAACAGATAAACCAGGACATACAAATTTGCTACAGTATGACATGAAACTGGTAGACTCAAACCCAATCTGTATGAGAGCCTATTCTATTCCGTTCGCGAAGGAAAAGGCATTGAAAGAAGAAATAGATTATTTGTTGAAGGAGGGGATTATTTCACACAGTGAATCATCTTTTAGCTCCAGTGTAGTTTTGTTGAGGAAACCGTCTGGGGAACACAGACTGTGCATAGATTACAGGAAACTGAATGCTGTCACAGAAGGACAAGTGGATCCATTACCAGACACAAAACAGTTATTTGCCAGATTAAACAAGGCAAAATACTTTTCAAAGGTGGATCTTAGTAAAGGCTATTACCAGATTCCAGTGAAGCCTGAAGTGAGACCTTATTTAGCTTTTAGCACCTCGGAAGGACATTATGAATTCAACATGCTACCATTCGGATTGAAAAATGCTCCGAGTGTATTTTCAAGGATGATGCGCAAATTGTTGGATCCCCTGAATAACCCATGTATCACGAATTTCATGGATGATATTCTCGTCGCCACAGAGACATTTGAAGAACACATTAACTCTCTAAAAATGTTATTTGATAGGCTTAGGGAGGCGAACTTAACTGCTAGGCCAACAAAATGTTGTATTGGATGCAAAGAGTTGGAATTCTTGGGACACACTGTATATCAGGGTAACATGACCCCTGACCCCAAGAACTTGGAAAAAAAACTGCAGAGAGCACCTAGACCACAAACAAAAAAGGACGTGCGATCATTCGTGTCGTTATGTGGATTTTACCAAAAAATATATCAAAAATTGTAACTCTATTTGTGCTCCTCTGACTGATCTGACTCGCACGGGACATCCAGATCAAAATTGTTTGGACTGCGCAATGTGAATTAGCTTTTCAAGAGTTAAAGGATAAACTCACTAGCAAGCCTATTCTCAAATTGCCTGATTTGACACAGGACTTCGTGGTGAGAACAGATGCAAGTAATGTAGGCCTCGGGGCGGCTTTGTTGCAAAGGTCATCTTCACCCGATGGGGAACTGAACCCAGTCGCTTATGCAAGCCGCAAATTGAATAAAGCGGAGCAAGGATATTCCACAAGCGAAAAAGAATGTTTAGCGTTAATCTGGGCGATAAAAAAGTTTCAAATCTATCTGTATGGTAGGACTTTTGTGGTCCAGACGGATCATCAGCCCCTGGTATTCTTATCTCAGGCTAAGCATGAAAACGCAAGATTGTTGAGATGGTCTTTATTATTGCAACCTTATCAGTTTATTATCGAATACATCCCAGGGTCATTGAATGTCGGTGCAGATTTCCTCAGTCGGCACCCCTGTGATCAAGATTAGAGTAGTGGCAGGCGTGAGGAGTAATTTTATCTATGTGTATCACTGGTTTTGGAACTTGCCGTAGTGCATGTTCTCAGGTGGGGAGATGTGTGATGAATTTACCATGATACAACGTTAAAATATCTCCAAATTTAACGATAAAATGTAGGGTTAAAAATAATGCGTAAGATACTAGGAGACATGCTCGCCCATGCCAGCAGACGAAACGTTTACCCTTTGTAGACGGGAGAGAAACGGAGGACACACAAAAGGAAAAATATGACTGAACACGTGTTTGAAGATAGCAAGGCTAAAAGACGCAATTGGTAGTAAAAGAAAAAAATTCACGTCACTAGTTGACACAAGGTAAGGAAATGGACAAAAAACGACTTTAGCTCTTGTCAGAAACAGTCATTTCTTGGACTTTTACGATACTTGATTGTTATTTGAATTCAGCGGCAAACGCCGGGGAGAAGGTTCTCGAACATATTTCAAAAAAACAACTAACCTTGAAAAAGTAACTTTTTCTTAATAATAATGTTATGAATATAAAACCTAGCTAGTTTGATAGCCCGTCTTGAGCAGCGAAATAATATACTTTAAATTATACAGACGGATAGATAATAAGGAAGATATTGACAAAAGACTGTGTTGTTCATATCAGACGAGCGACTGCACTGTTAAACAATGTCACTAAAGTTTCAAAATTTGCAGCCTTGAGACACGCCAATGCTAAAATCGAGCTGTAATTAAAGAGAGGGGAAATGGTGGAGAATTGTGGCTAAAAATAACTTCGGAGGCAGAAGTTTGTAGGGTACTGCATGGCGTTGGTCCAAGAACCAAGCGTGTTTTTTTTTGAAAAAAAAACAAGTAGAGACAGACGGACCAACAGACAGTAATACATACTTGACTGAGAGCTGACTGAAATTTGACTTTTGGTTGTAGATTTGAAAGTTAGGGGGGGGGGGGAGTCGGTGATTGGATGAATGAAATCATATTGGCAGGACAGAGATGCGCATTTTTGCCATTCGTTACAAGACTGTCCAGAGAGACACAGTGGTTTAGTACCTGTGGTGTTGTTTCCAGAAGATAATACATAATTTTAGTGGGACGCCATCATATAGACAGCAGCTCAGCTGAGTTTTGCTAGCATTTAACTGTGTTCTCAATTCTGAATTCTGGTAAGAATGAAAGATTTCTTTTGTACATTTTAATATTTCGAGTGATTGATACTGCCATATCATATAAACTGATTACGACAAGTAAGTGCTCGCTCTAGATCCCCAGCCCCAGTTCAGGGTCTAGAGACAAACAATATATGGACGCCTACTAAAACTATGGACGGCGGATTTATTGTTGAGATCAGTGGAACATATCACCTATCTTATTGAATAGCAGGAAGCTATTGAACATATCTCAGATGCAATGTAGTCTTGGGGAACTAGTACTATATGAAAACAACTGGGTAAGATGTGCTGTGTGGTCAGAGAGATCTGACCCAGTCTGTGTGGTGTTGTTGTGTAGTGTTGTGTGCAGAAGTGGCTCAGTAGGTAGAGTTCTGACACATGCCACAAAACTTTTATTTCAGAATTGTGAGTTTCTGTTTGGCACCGAAGAGGTGCCAAATGCTGTTGTGAAATACACAAGCGTGGACCAGTGCAGTCTAACATTGTGTCAGAGCAGCAGAAGATTGTACTCCAGCACGGAGAGGAAGGGCCACCAGACTCTTGTACAAGATCGACGCAGTCGAGTTACGTGAGGATCTGGCCTGCTGGAAATTCACCAACGAATTTATCAACTAATTTATCAACTAATCCACCAACTAATTCACCATCTAATAAAGACATACCATTGTGGGAAAATAAACTATGTATTCATCCCATAAGTCAATGGACAATGTTTGGTAGTCATAGACTGGGAGTGATGATACCACCCCAACAGTACATTCAGTAATAGTTCTCCTGGGACAATCTAATATAATTAATATTAACCAGACTTATAACATACCTTTGTAATCACGTTCCATTTTATTATGTCATATAATTATGCATTCCATTTATAACTCCATAATATTTCATATGTTCTGACCAACAAACATTTGGTTCAGAACAAATAAATTTAACAAAAGATTTAATATTTAAAACTAAAACAGCCTGAGTTAGTTCAGTGTGTTATAAAGTTTATTATTATTAGACTTATTAAATATCTGTGTGTGTGTGGGTAATCTACTACAACACATTACATTTCAGTACCCTAGACTTTTAACGTAGCTACATTCATTAGTAAAAAAAAGATATGTTTGAGGTCGTAAGTGGTAGTAAGAAGGGCCTTCTGTAATTCGCATCAACATTTATCTCAGGAGCCTTCACAGCTGACCTCATTCATTACACTAGGTAACATCACAACCATACAATACCATCAAACCCACTACAAATATTGGGACGCTCCTCCGGGATTTGAATTCTTTTCTATTTGGATACTTGTCTGAGATAGGAATCTATATACTACAAATATTAGGGTCTTGTTCAGGGATAATTAGATAATCATAAATATTAGAATCTCCTGGTGGGAGAACTAAACTAGTGGGGACAAATTGTAAAAATTTAAAAGTGTCCCTTAAAATATAAAAATGGAAAATCAAAGTTGGTGAATCTTCACAGCCAGTTAGTTAATTAATTAATTAATTAGAATTACCTGTCTTTAGATAAGTAGAATTACCTGTCATTAAGTAAGTAGATTTACCCTGGTCAGTGTTATTTTGTGTGATGGCTGAGCTGGCAAAGTTCAGATCAGCTGCTGTGCTAACGGCGAAGGAAATGGGAATGGATGGTCAGGTTTTAATTCAGTATGTAACTGCTGAATGTGACAAGTATATTGAAAGGGAAGATAGGAGGTTAGCTGAAGAGAAGAGGTTACAAATTGAGGCTGATAGAGAACTTAAGAGGCTGCAGATTGAGGCAGAAGAAAAACGACAGCAAAGGGAAGCAGAAGATAAAAGATTGACTGCCGAAAGGGAGTCAGAAGAAAAAAGGTTGACTGCCGAAAGGGAGGCAGAAGATAAAAAGGCCGAAAGGGAGTCAGAAGAAAAAAGGTTGACTGCCGAAAGGGAGGCAGAAGATAGAAGGTTACAAAGGGAGCACGAATTACGACTAAGGGAGCTGGAATTACAAGGCCATGCTCCTGAAAATGGTGCCAGCCCTTTTGCCTCAGATGCTACGCCCAGTCAGGGAGTCTCAAACTCAGCTATGGGGTTTCACTTAGACCATTTTGTTGAGAAAGACGATGACATCGAGGGGTACCTCAGTCGTTTTGAATTATTAGCTACTACATATGGGTTAGAGAGAGAGAGAGGTGGAGTTTAAAGTTATCACAGGGATTGAGAGGTACTTCTTATGAAGTCTTCGCAAAAATGAACAGAGAAGACCAAGACAATTATGACATGCTAAAGCAGGCTTTGTTATTAAGATACGAAAAAAAATGGTGAATTTTACCGTAAGAAATTTAGAAATGCCAAACTGTTGTCTGGGGAGACATACCACCAATTCTCTGCCAGACTGGAAACCTATTTGGAGAAATGGACTGCTCTGGGGAAGACCCAAGATCTTAAAGAAATGATCATGATAGAGCAATTAAGAGAGTCCATGGCTCCAGACTTGAGAAAAATTCTCATGGAACAAGGTGCAGAGAGGTTGGGGGAGGTTTTAAATGTCGCTGAGAGGTATCAGGCAGCCCAGGCAGAGGTAAGTGGCACTAAAAAGAAGCACATAGAAAATTTTAAAGCTCCACAGCAATTTAATAAATTTGATAACCGAGAACAGGGTAATAAAGGCAGGACAAACTTTGATAGGCCAAGAAATGACTATCGTGACAGAAACTCACAGTTCAATGACCAAAAATATAATGAAAGAAAACCGTTAAACCAAGGAAAAAGATGGTGCAAATGGTGTAAGAAAGACAACCATAACACCGAATTTTGTAGAAGGAAACCTTCAAACATTGCTGCAATGAAGTCGGGGACTCAAAGATTAAAGGTTAATCCTAATGGACAGCAGGAACCTTATCACCCCCCAGTTTGTGAGGATGTTATTTGTAATGGGGTCACCATAAGTGCCTTTATGATACAGGTTTGGATTATGATTCAGTTGTGAAGTCTAGCCTAGTGGACCCAAGTCAGTATACCACAGAAACAGTGGAAATACAAGGGGCGACTAAGGACATACCACTCATGACACTTCCCATCGCAAGGATAACGGTGAAAACTCGCTATGTGGAAGGAGAAATCAGAGCAGCAGTGATAGATGAACCAATCTACCCTCTGATATTGGGGTGTAGGTACGTCTTCTTGGGGAATCCCGAGAGACCTGTGATCATGGCGACAGTGCAGACCAGGTCACAGAAAAAGGAGAAAGAAGGTGAACCTATAAATGCTCATCCAGAGGAGATGAGGAAGGCGCAGGCTGAGGATAGGACACTCAAGCCATGTTTTAAAAAATTGCCCAAATGCCACACACCTCCAAGCAAAGGAGAATATTTTATGAAGAACAAATTATTATATAGGAAGGCCGGAACTGGAACAAATGGTCACAACCAGCTGGTTCTTCCCACTTCATATAGGGATAAAGTGATGGAACTCGGGCATGCGATTCCCTTCAGTGGTCACATGGGGATCAGCGCCACAGGACAGCGTATAGCTTGTCATTACTTCTGGCCAGGGATAACGGAGGATATAAAAAGATATGTCAAATCCTGTCCAGAATGTCAAAGGGTAGCTCCAAAGCACTGGACTGCTCCTGCAACTCTAGGGGAAATGCCCATAGTGGGAACACCTTTTGAGAGGGTTGCAGTGGATATTGTGGGACCTCTCACTCGGACCAAGAGGAGGAACAGTTACATCCTTACTCTGGTGGACACTTGTTCTATGTGGGGAGAGGCGGTAGCCCTGCCATCAATTGATTCAAAAACATGTAGCAGAGGCACTACTTACAATATTCACAAGATTAGGATTCCCGCATCAAATCTTGACTGATAATGGCTCACAGTTCAAGGGGAAACTAACGGAAGAAGTTTTTAAGCTATTTCAAGCCAGACACTTTCATTGTAGTCCGTACCATCCACAAGGGAACGGCCAGGTAGAGAGGTTCAATGGGACTCTCATTTCTATCCTGAGGAAGCTGGCACACGAAAAACCGGATCTGTGGGATCAATTCCTGCCCGCCGCGTTGTTTGCGTATCGGGAGGTACCACATAGTTCAACCGGGATGGCTCCCGCAACTCTGCTATTTGGGAGGCCAATAAAAGGTCCATTGGAAGCTTTATTAAGGACCTGGACAGATGAGAAGGCAGAAGAGACTGTTACCTCATCGTATCAATATGTGAACGAACTGACCACTCGTCTGAAAGCTGGATGGAAACTGGCAAATGATAATTTGAGACAAGCCAGGAAGAAACATGCAGCATATTTTAATAGGAAGGCAAAGGACAGAGAACTAGCTGTGGGAGAGAAGGTGCTTCTTCTACTACCCGGCAGCCAGAATAAATTACAAATTGGATGGCAAGGTCCATATACGGTTCTAGAGAAGGTGTCTAGAACAAACTATAAAATTGACAAAAAGGGGAAGGAGAAAGTTTATCATGTAAACCTGTTAAAGAAGTATCTGGACAGACCACTCCAGGAAAGCACCCCCTTACTGACCTTGGCTATCGCAACTCAAATGCAAAAGGAACCACTCACCTCACATGAATACCCATTACATCCTTGTGAAACAGCGGCACAAGTAAAAGTCAGTAAGCACCTGACTAAAAATCAGAGGGAGAGAGTTCAACAGGTTCTGGAGGAACATACAGATGTATTAACAGATAAACCAGGCCATACAAATTGCTACAGTATGACATTTCTGACAGGTTCAGCAAGAAAACTAGAGGATGTATTAACCCGGAAAAGCTTTGGACATACAGTTGGGTTTAATTTGAGGATGGACACAGTAAGGGTTTTCAGTCAAATCCCTAATGGTATTTTTGGAAGGAACCATACCTCCAGGACATAAACATGAAACTGGTAGACTCAAACCCAATCTGTATGAGAGCCTATTCTATTCCGTTCGCGAAGGAGAAGGCATTGAAGGAAGAAATAGATTATTTGTTGAAGGAGGGGATTATTTCACACAGTGAATCATCTTTTAGCTCCAGTGTAGTTTTGTTGAGGAAACCGTCTGGGGAACACAGACTGTGCATAGATTACAGGAAACTGAATGCTGTCACAGAAGGACAAGTGGATCCATTACCAGACACAAAACAGTTATTTGCCAGATTAAACAAGGCAAAATACTTTTCAAAGGTGGATCTTAGTAAAGGCTATTACCAGATTCCAGTGAAGCCTGAAGTGAGACCTTATTTAGCTTTTAGCACCTCGGAAGGACATTATGAATTCAACATGCTACCATTCGGATTGAAAAATGCTCCGAGTGTATTTTCAAGGATGATGCGCAAATTGTTGGATCCCTTGAATAACCCATGTATCACGAATTTCATGGATGATATTCTCGTCGCCACAGAGACATTTGAAGAACACATTAACTCTCTGAAAATGTTATTTGATAGGCTTAGGGAGGCGAACTTAACTGCTAGGCCAACAAAATGTTGTATTGGATGCAAAGAGTTGGAATTCTTGGGACACACTGTATATCAGGGTAACATGACCCCTGACCCCAAGAACTTGGAAAAAACTGCAGAGAGCACCTAGACCACAAACAAAAAAGGACGTGCGATCATTCGTGTCGTTATGTGGATTTTACCAAAAATATATCAAAAATTTTAACTCTATTTGTGCTCCTCTGACTGATCTGACTCGCAAGGGACTTCCAGATAAAATTGTTTGGACTGCGCAATGTGAATTAGCTTTTCAAGAGTTAAAGGATAAACTCACTAGCAAGCCTATTCTCAAATTGCCTGATTTGACACAGGACTTCGTGGTGAGAACAGATGCAAGTAATGTAGGCCTCGGGGCGGCTTTGTTGCAAAGGTCATCTTCACCCGATGGGGAACTGAACCCAGTCGCTTATGCAAGCCGCAAATTGAATAAAGCGGAGCAAGGATATTCCACAAGCGAAAAAGAATGTTTAGCGTTAATCTGGGCGATAAAAAAATTTCAAATCCATCTGTATTGTAGGTCTTTTATGGTCCAGACGGATCATCAGCCCCTGGTATTCTTGTCTCAGGCTAAGCATGAAAACGCAAGATTGTTGAGATGGTCTTTATTATTGCAACCTTATCAGTTTATTATCGAATACATCCCAGGGTCATTGAATGTCGGTGCAGATTTCCTCAGTCGGCACCCCTGTGATCAAGATTAGAGTAGTGGCAGGCGTGAGGAGTAATTTTATCTATGTGTATCACTGGTTTTGGAACTTGCCGTAGTGCATGTTCTCAGGTGGGGAGATGTGTGATGAATTTACCATGATACAACGTTAAAATATCTCCAAATTTAACGATAAAATGTAGGGTTAAAAATAATGCGTAAGATACTAGGAGACATGCTCGCCCATGCCAGCCTTTCCCACCGCCATTTAAAACTAACGAGTTAGACGTGCAGACGAAACGTTTACCCTTTGTAGACGGGAGAGAAACGGAGAACACACAAAAGGAAAGATTTGACTGAACACGTGTTTGAATATCGCAAGGCTAAAAGACGCAATTGGTAGTAAAAGAAAAAAATTCACGTCACTAGTTGACACAAGGTAAGGAAATGGACAAAAAAACGACCTTAGCTCTTGTAAGAAACAGTCATTTCTTGGACTTTTACGATACTTGATTGTAATTTGAATTCAGCGGCAAACGCCGGGGAGAAGGTTCTCGAACATATTTAAAAAAAAACTAACCTTGAAAAAGTAACTTTTTCTTAATAATAATGTTATGAATATAAAACCTAGCTAGTTTGATAGCCCGTCTTGAGCAGCGAAATAATATACTTTAAATTATACAGACGGATAGATAATAAGGAAGATATTGACAAAAGACTGTGTTGTTCATATCAGACGAGCGACTGCACTGTTAAACAATGTCACTAAAGTTTCAAAATTTGCAGCCTTGAGACACGCCAATGCTAAAATCGAGCTGTAATTAAAGAGAGGGGAAATGGTGGAGAATTGTGGCTAAAAATAACTTCGGAGGCAGAAGTTTGTAGGGTACTGCATGGCGTTGGTCCAAGAACCAAGCGTGTTTTTTTTTGAAAAAAAAAACAAGTAGAGACAGACGGACCAACAGACAGTAATACATACTTGACTGAGAGCTGACTGAAATTTGACTTTTGGTTGTAGATTTGAAAGTTAGGGGGGGGGGAGTCGGTGATAGGATGAATGAAATCATATTGGCAGGACAGAGATGCGCATTTTTGCCATTCGTTACAAGACTGTCCAGAGAGACACAGTGGTTTAGTACCTGTGGTGTTGTTTCCAGAAGATAATACATAATTTTAGTGGGACGCCATCATATAGACAGCAGCTCAGCTGAGTTTTGCTAGCATTTAACTGTGTTCTCAATTCTGAATTCTGGTAAGAATGAAAGATTTCTTTTGTACATTTTAATATTTCGAGTGATTGATACTGCCATATCATATAAACTGATTACGACAAGTAAGTGCTCGCTCTAGATCCCCAGCCCCAGTTCAGGGTCTAGAGACAAACAATATATGGATGCCTACTAAAACTATGGGCGGCGGATTTATTGTTGAGATCAGTGGAACATATCACCTATCTTATTAAATAGCAGGAAGCTATTGAACTTATCTCAGATGCAATGTAGTCTTGGGGAACTAGTACTATATGAAAACAACTGGGTAAGATGTGCTGTGTGGTCAGAGAGATCTGACCCAGTCTATGTGGTGTTGTTGTGTAGTGTTGTGTGCAGAAGTGGCTCAGTAGGTAGAGTTCTGACACATGCCACAAACTTTTATTTCAGAATTGTGAGTTTCTGTTTGGCACCGAAGAGGTGCCAGATGCTGTTGTGAAATACACAAGCGTGGACCAGTGCAGTCTAACATTGTGTCAGAGCAGCAGAAGATTGTACTCCAGCACGGAGAGGAAGGGCCACCAGATTCTTGTACAAGATCGACGCAGTCGAGTTACGTGAGGATCTGGCCTGCTGGAAATTCACCAACGAATTTATCAACTAATTTATCAACTAATCCACCAACTAATTCACCATCTAATAAAGACATACCATTGTGGGAAAATAAACTATGTATTCATCCCATAAGTCAATGGACAATGTTTGGTAGTCATAGACTGGGAGTGATGACACCACCCCAACAGTACATTCAGTAATAGTTCTCCTGGGACAATCTAATATAATTAATATTAACCAGACTTATAACATACCTTTGTAATCACGTTCCATTTTATTATGTCATATAATTATGCATTCGATTTATAACTCCATAATATTTCATATGTTCTGACCAACAAACATTTGGTTCAGAACAAATAAATTTAACAAAAGATTTAATGTTTAAAACTAAAACAGCCTGAGTTAGTTCAGTGTGTTATAAAGTTTATTATTATGAGACTTATTAAATATCTGTGTGTGTGTGGGTAATCTACTACAACACATTACATTTCAGTACCCTAGACTTTTAACGTAGCTACAGTCATTAGTAAAAAAGATATGTTTGAGGTCGTAAGTGGTAGTAAGAAGGGCCTTCTGTAATTTGCATCAACATATATCTCAGGAGCCTTCACAGCTGACCTCATTCATTACACTAGGTAACATCACAACCATACAATACCATCAAAAACACTACAAATATTGGGACGCTCCTCCGGGATTTGAATTCTTTTCTATTTGGATACTTGTCTGAGATAGGAATCTATATACTACAAATATTAGGGTCTTGTTCAGGGATAATTAGATAATCATAAAAATTAGAATCTCCTGGTGGGAGAACTAAACTAGTGGGGACAAATTGTAAAAATTTAAAAGTGTCCCTTAAAATATAAAAATGGAAAATCAAAGTTGGTGAATCTTCACAGCCAGTTAGTTAATTAATTAATTAATTAGAATTACCTGTCTTTAGATAAGTAGAATTACCTCTCATTAAGTAAGTAGATTTACCCTGGTCAGTGTTATTTTGTGTGATGGCTGAGCTGGCAAAGTTCAGATCAGCTTCTGTGCTAACGGCGAAGGAAATGGGAATTGATGGTCAGGTTTTAATTCAGTATGTAACTGCTGAATGTGACAAGTATATTGAAAGGGAAGATAGGAGGTTAGCTGAAGAGAAGAGGTTACAAATTGAGGCTGATAGAGAACTTAAGAGGCTGCAGATTGAGGCAGATAAAAAACGACAGCAAAGGAAAGCAGAAGATAAAAGATTGACTGCCGAAAGGGAGTCAGAAGAAAAAAGATTGACTGCCGAAAGGGAGTCAGAAGAAAAAACATTGACTGCCGAAAGGGAGTCAGAAGAAAAAAGGTTGACTGCCGAAAGGGAGGCAGAAGATAGAAGGTTACAAAGGGAGCACGAATTACGGCTAAGGGGGCTGGAATTACAAGGCCATGCTCCTGAAAATGGTGCCAGCTCTTTTGCCTCAGATGCTGCAGCTAGTCAGGGAGTCTCAAACTCAGCTATGGGGTTTCACTTAGACCATTTTGTTGAGAAAGACGATGACATCGAGGGGTACCTCAGTCGTTTTGAATTATTAGCTACTACATATGGGTTAGAGAGAGAGAGAGGTGGAGTTTAAAGTTATCACAGGGATTGAGAGGTACTTCTTATGAAGTCTTCGCAAAAATGAACAGAGAAGACCAAGACAATTATGAAATGCTAAAGCAGGCTTTGTTATTAAGATACGAAAAAAATGGTGAATTTTACCGTAAGAAATTTAGAAATGCCAAACTGTTGTCTGGGGAGACATACCACCAATTCTCTGCCAGACTGGAAACCTATTTGGAGAAATGGACTGCTCTGGGGAAGACCCAAGATCTTAAAGAAATGATCATGATAGAGCAATTAAGAGAGTCCATGGCTCCAGACTTGAGAAAATTTCTCATGGAACAAGGTGCAGAGAGGTTGGGGGAGGTTTTAAATGTCGCTGAGAGGTATCAGGCAGCCCAGGCAGAGGTAAGTGGCACTAAAAAAGAAGCACATAGAAAATTTTAAAGCTCCACAGCAATTTAATAAATTTGATAACCGAGAACAGGGTAATAAAGGCAGGACAAACTTTGATAGGCCAAGAAATGACTATCGTGACAGAAACTCACAGTTCAATGACCAAAAATATAATGAAAGAAAACCGTTAAACCAAGGAAAAAGATGGTGCAAATGGTGTAAGAAAGACAACCATAACACCGAATTTTGTAGAAGGAAACCTTCAAACATTGCTGCAATGAAGTCGGGGACTCAAAGATTAAAGGTTAATCCTAATGGACAGCAGGAACCTTATCACCCCCCAGTTTGTGAGGATGTTATTTGTAATGGGGTCACCATAAGGTGCCTTTATGATACAGGTTTGGATTATGATTCAGTTGTGAAGTCTAGCCTAGTGGACCCAAGTCAGTATACCACAGAAACAGTGGAAATACAAGGGGCGACTAAGGACATACCACTCATGACACTTCCTATCGCAAGGATAACGGTGAAAACTCGCTATGTGGAAGGAGAAATCAGAGCAGCAGTGATAGATGAACCAATCTACCCTCTGATATTGGGGTGTAGGTACGTCTTCTTGGGGAATCCCGAGAAACCTGTGATCATGGCGACAGTGCAGACCAGGTCACAGAAAAAGGAGGAAGAAGGTGAACCTATAAATGCTCATCCAGAGGAGATGAGGAAGGCGCAGGCTAAGGATTGGACACTCAAGCCATGTTTTAAAAAATTGCCCAAATGCCACACACCTCCAAGCAAAGGAGAATATTTTATGAAGAACAAATTATTATATAGGAAGGCCGGATCTGGAACAAATGGTCACAACCAGCTGGTTCTTCCCACTTCATATAGGGATAAAGTGATGGAACTCGGGCATGCGATTCCCTTCAGTGGTCACATGGGGATCAGCGCCACAGGACAGTATATAGCTTGTCATTACTTCTGGCCAGGGATAACGGAGGATATAAAAAGATATGTCAAATCCTGTCCAGAATGTCAAAGGGTAGCTCCAAAGCACTGGACTGCTCCTGCAACTCTAGGGGAAATGCCCATAGTAGGAACAACTTTTGAGAGGGTTGCAGTGGATATTGTGGGACCTCTCACTCGGACCAAGAGGAGGAACAGTTACATCCTTACACTGGTGGACACTTGTTCTATGTGGGGAGAGGCGGTAGCCCTGCCATCAATTGATTAAAAACATGTAGCAGAGGCACTACTTACAATATTCACAAGATTAGGATTCCCGCATCAAATCTTGACTGATAATGGCTCACAGTTCAAGGGGAAACTAACGGAAGAAGTTTTTAAGCTATTTCAAGCCAGACACTTTCATTGTAGTCCGTACCATCCACAAGGGAACGGCCAGGTAGAGAGGTTCAATGGGACTCTCATTTCTATCCTGAGGAAGCTGGCACACGAAAAACCGGATCTGTGGGATCAATTCCTGCCCGCCGCGTTGTTTGCGTATCGGGAGGTACCACATAGTTCAACCGGGATGGCTCCCGCAACTCTGCTATTTGGGAGGCCAATAAAAGGTCCATTAGAAGCTTTATTAAGGACCTGGACAGATGAGAAGGCAGAAGAGACTGTTACCTCATCGTATCAATATGTGAACGAACTGACCACTCGTCTGAAAGCTGGATGGAAACTGGCAAATGATAATTTGAGACAAGCCAGAAAGAAACATGCAGCATATTTTAATAGGATGGCAAAGGACAGAGAATTAGCTGTGGGAGAGAAGGTGCTTCTTCTACTACCCGGCAGCCAGAATAAATTACAAATTGGATGGCAAGGTCCATATACGGTTCTAGAGAAGGTGTCTAGAACAAACTATAAAATTGACAAAAAGGGGAAGGAGAAAGTTTATCATGTAAACCTGTTAAAGAAGTATCTGGACAGACCACTTCAGGAAAGCACCCCATTACTGACCTTGGCTATCGCAACTCAAATGCAAAAGGAACCACTCACCTCACATGAATACCCATTACATCCTTGTGAAACAGCGGCACAAGTAAAAGTCAGTAAGCACCTGACTAAAAATCAGAGGGAGAGAGTTCAACAGGTTCTAGAGGAACATACAGGTAGACTCAAACCCAATCTGTATGAGAGCCTATTCTATTCCGTTCGCGAAGGAGAAGGCATTGAAAGAAGAAATAGATTATTTGTTGAAGGAGGGGATTATTTCACACAGTGATCATCTTTTAGCTCCAGTGTAGTTTTGTTGAGGAAACCCTCTGGGGAACACAGACTGTGCATAGATTACAGGAAACTGAATGCTGTCACAGAAGGACAAGTGGATCCATTACCAGACACAAAACAGTTATTTGCCAGATTAAACAAGGCAAAATACTTTTCAAAGGTGGATCTTAGTAAAGGCTATTACCAGATTCCAGTGAAGCCTGAAGTGAGACCTTATTTAGCTTTTAGCACCTCGGAAGGACATTATGAATTCAACATGCTACCATTCGGATTGAAAAATGCTCCGAGTGTATTTTCAAGGATGATGCGCAAATTGTTGGATCCCTTGAATAACCCATGTATCACGAATTTCATGGATGATATTCTCGTCGCCACAGAGACATTTGAAGAACACATTAACTCTCTGAAAATGTTATTTGATAGGCTTAGGGAGGCGAACTTAACTGCTAGGCCAACAAAATGTTGTATTGGATGCAAAGAGTTGGAATTCTTGGGACACACTGTATATCAGGGTAACATGACCCCTGACCCCAAGAACTTGGAAAAATTGCAGAGAGCACCTAGACCACAAACAAAAAAGGACGTGCGATCATTCGTGTCGTTATGTGGATTTTACCAAAAATATATCAAAAATTTTAACTCTATTTGTGCTCCTCTGACTGATCTGACTCGCAAGGGACTTCCAGATAAAATTGTTTGGACTGCGCAATGTGAATTAGCTTTTCAAGAGTTAAAGGATAAACTCACTAGCAAGCCTATTCTCAAATTGCCTGATTTGACACAGGACTTCGTGGTGAGAACAGATGCAAGTAATGTAGGCCTCGGGGCGGCTTTGTTGCAAAGGTCATCTTCACCCGATGGGGAACTGAACCCAGTCGCTTATGCAAGCCGCAAATTGAATAAAGCGGAGCAAGGATATTCCACAAGCGAAAAAGAATGTTTAGCGTTAATCTGGGCGATAAAAAAGTTTCAAATCTATCTGTATGGTAGGACTTTTGTGGTCCAGACGGATCATCAGCCCCTGGTATTCTTGTCTCAGGCTAAGCATGAAAACGCAAGATTGTTGAGATGGTCTTTATTATTGCAACCTTATCAGTTTATTATCGAATACATCCCAGGGTCATTGAATGTCGGTGCAGATTTCCTCAGTCGGCACCCCTGTGATCAAGATTAGAGTAGTGGCAGGCGTGAGGAGTAATTTTATCTATGTGTATCACTGGTTTTGGAACTTGCCGTAGTTCATGTTCTCAGGTGGGGAGATGTGTGATGAATTTACCATGATACAACGTTAAAATATCTCCAAATTTAACGATAAAATGTAGGGTTAAAAATAATGCGTAAGATACTAGGAGACATGCTCGCCCATGCCAGCCTTTCCCACCGCCATTTAAAACTAACGAGTTAGACGTGCAGACGAAACGTTTACCCTTTGTAGACGGGAGAAAAACGGAGAACACACAAAAGGAAAGATATGACTGAACACGTGTTTGAATATAGCAAGGCTAAAAGACGCAATTGGTAGTAAAAGAAAAAAATTCACGTCACTAGTTGACACAAGGTAAGGAAATGGACAAAAAACGACTTTAGCTCTTGTCAGAAACAGTCATTTCTTGGACTTTTACGATACTTGATTGTTATTTGAATTCAGCGGCAAACGCCGGGGAGAAGGTTCTCGAACATATTTCAAAAAAACAACTAACCTTGAAAAAGTAACTTTTTCTTAATAATAATGTTATGAATATAAAACCTAGCTAGTTTGATAGCCCGTCTTGAGCAGCGAAATAATATACTTTAAATTATACAGACGGATAGATAATAACGAAGATATTGACAAAAGACTGTGTTGTTCATATCAGACGAGCGACTGCACTGTTAAACAATGTCACTAAAGTTTCAAAATTTGCAGCCTTGAGACACGCCAATGCTAAAATCGAGCTGTAATTAAAGAGAGGGGAAATGGTGGAGAATTGTGGCTAAAAATAACTTCGGAGGCAGAAGTGTGTAGGGTACTGCATAGCGTTGGTCCAAGAACCAAGCGTGTTTTTTTTGAAGAAAAAAAAACAAGTAGAGACAGACGGACCAATAGACAGTAATACATACTTGACTGAGAGCTGACTGAAATTTGACTTTTGGTTGTAGATTTGAAAGTTAGGGGGGGGGGGGGGGGAGGCGGGGGTTGGATGAATGAAATCATATTGGCAGGACAGAGATGCGCATTTTTGCCATTCGTTACAAGACTGTCCAGAGAGACACAGTGGTTTAGTACCTGTGGTGTTGTTTCCAGAAGATAATACATAATTTTAGTGGGACGCCATCATATAGACAGCAGCTCAGCTGAGTTTTGCTAGCATTTAACTGTGTTCTCAATTCTGAATTCTGGTAAGAATGAAAGATTTCTTTTGTACATTTTAATATTTCGAGTGATTGATACTGCCATATCATATAAACTGATTACGACAAGTAAGTGTTCGCTCTAGATCCCCAGCCCCAGTTCAGGGTCTAGAGACAAACAATATATGGATGCCTACTAAAACTATGGGCGGCGGATTTATTGTTGAGATCAGTGGAACATATCACCTATCTTATTGAATAGCAGGAAGGTATTGAACATATCTCAGATGCAATGTAGTCTTGGGGAACTAGTACTATATGAAAACAACTGGGTAAGATGTGCTGTGTGGTCAGAGAGATCTGACCCAGTCTGTGTGGTGTTGTTGTGTAGTGTTGTGTGCAGAAGTGGCTCAGTAGGTAGAGTTCTGACACATGCCACAAAACTTTTATTTCAGAATTGTGAGTTTCTGTTTGGCACCGAAGAGGTGCCAAATGCTGTTGTGAAATACACAAGCGTGGACCAGTGCAGTCTAACATTGTGTCAGAGCAGCAGAAGATTGTACTCCAGCACGGAGAGGAAGGGCCACCAGACTCTTGTACAAGATCGACGCAGTCGAGTTACGTGAGGATCTGGCCTGCTGGAAATTCACCAACGAATTTATCAACTAATTTATCAACTAATCCACCAACTAATTCACCATCTAATAAAGACATACCATTGTGGGAAAATAAACTATGTATTCATCCCATAAGTCAATGGACAATGTTTGGTAGTCATAGACTGGGAGTGATGATACCACCCCAACAGTACATTCGGTAATAGTTCTCCTGGGACAATCTAATATAATTAATATTAACCAGACTTATAACATACCTTTGTAATCACGTTCCATTTTATTATGTCATATAATTATGCATTCCATTTATAACTCCATAATATTTCATATGTTCTGACCAACAAACATTTGGTTCAGAATAAATAAATTTAACAAAAGATTTAATGTTTAAAACTAAAACAGCCTGAGTTAGATCAGTGTGTTATAAAATTTATTATTATTAGACTTATTAAATATCTGTGTGTGTGTGGGTAATCTACTACAACACATTACATTTCAGTACCCTAGACTTTTAACGTAGCTACATTCATTAGTAAAAAAGATATGTTTGAGGTCGTAAGTGGTAGTAAGAAGGGCCTTCTGTAATTCGCATCAACATTTATCTCAGGAGCCTTCACAGCTGACCTCATTCATTACACTAGGTAACATCACAACCATACAATACCATCAAACCCACTACACTGGTAGAAAACACAAGCCAACCCTTCAGGGTAAACACTAGCTCTCTACGTTTCTATCTCAAATCTCTCTACATCATGTGCGCAATACACATAGTGATCATTCACCATCGTGCCGCGCTCACCAGCACCACACTCGTGTTTTTTTTCCGTAAAGTGGCGTGCAATAGCCAGCGCCACATTCCCCCCCCCCTCCCCACGCGAACCACTGAAGACATAGTTTTCAGACAGGCAATTATCAGATGAGGCTAGATCAAATTCTTACGATCACCGCTAATCTATTCCTGATTACATATCAACAAATGAAATGACATATACATAGATTGCAATCAAATTATTATACCAATTGGAAGTTGTAACGAAAAGAATGAATAAGAAAGTACCAACTCCCTGAAGAAAAAGTAATAAAAATGACTTACCAGAATATATAGCTGAATAAGTGAAGTCAGCATCCAGAAGGATGTAACCAGACGCACAGCTAAGTCATTTGTGTGGTGCTGAATTGTGCACCAATCTAGCATCTAGACAATAATACAAACAAGAAGACCCATTCGGAAGTCTGATCGCTTCGTGTGCATCGAGATTATGACAAAAGTAAACAAATGCGCATAGAATTACGCACAAGAAAAAAGTGCGTACAAAAAACATCAGCTGTGTGCAGAAAATATGCACGTGTGCACAAGATTGTGCGATGTGGTAAATATTGCACCTGCACGGTGTGGGTGTGGGCAGTCTTTCCCCACGAGACGAACTTCAAATTGAGCGAAGTGTGAAAAAAAATTGTTCCCGGTTATAATGGATTGAACAGAATTGTCCTCAGTCACTTCACTACGTGTCGTGTTGGACTGACGTGCATGTGGATCTTCAATATCATGAATATTACAAAAGCATGCAGTCTTTGTGCATGTCATACCCAATCTAACAATAGGTTCAGCATGCACTACTTCATTAAAAGAAGAATTAACCTTATTATTGTCAGTCAAATGTGTGTCACCATTATCATCTATCTTTACCCTTTTTCGACACACGTTATAGTGATCAGGTTGATCAAATAACTCTTTCTTCTTACTAGACATACAATGATCCGACAAATCAATATCAATGTCCCTGGCATGTCGCCTCCATGAACCATCATAAAACATATGCTTCCGATATGAAACATTGGCTGGCGGGAAATTATAACTCCCTCGAAAAGAGACTTTCGTTTTGTTAACATGTGTAGGTTTATTGACATAATCCGTATGGTTACCATTATTAACCAAGAGGAATAAATGTCCCAAAAGAAGGATCTTGTTGTTGTTGAGAAATAAACATATTTTAGTCGCTGTAATGACAAGTTGCACGGTGTTGTGTGTAAATAGAACAATTTAATTCAGTTGTTTCTGCAGCTTGTTGTGCACTGGTTGTAATAGCGTTAGCCAAAGAAGGATGAGTTCTCTCCCAATTACGTATATCCTGTTCAGAACATTCTTTAACACCCTTTATGTTTCCCACAATTAAATCACAACAAGGTCGATCGAGACCAAACACCCTAACTTTTCCAGAAAAGACAGAAGTATCTATTTCCACATCTGCCAGTGGATAACATTCGACAGTTCCACCGAAAGTTACACACTTTACTGAAGTCCCCGTAAAACACGAAGGAGGAATTACTGCCTTCCTTAGCCCAATGGTCGTGTATCCGCTGTCACGTAATATTGAAACGGATCTGTCAAATACAAAACAGCTATGGATGACGAGTTATCCATCCACGTCATGTAAAGCTAAAACTGGCAGGGCATGTCCGAATCGCAGGCGTGGAGTAGACCAAGGTTGAAACAGCGTCATACATTCTGGGCAATTACTACTATTTTCAAGATCAACATTACACGCATTTGCGTGAGGATTATTCTCATTATTATCAATATTACCATTTCCAACATCAATTTGACAAGCATGAGCTTGAAATTGTACTCTACTCTGGCTTCTAGAAAAATATGATCCTCTCCGATGCCCTGGACGGTCAGAACGAGAGTACCCCTTATTGTCCGTGCAAGAAGAATCATTACACAATGGTGGCGAGAAATGATGTTTGTTAGTGTAATTATTATTTGCATATTGTTTATTTCTGTGCCATGCATTTTTATTATGGTGGTTAGAAATTCGTCTCTCTTCACCCCGTGAGGGCGAGCGATTATGATAGAAATTATATCTACCTCTGTATGAATTTTGATAGTCTTCCCTATACCGCCGGTCCATGCTACGAGTGCGTGATCTATCATGCGTAACAGCAAACGCAGACAAAGTTTCCAGGACCCTAGTTTTGCTTAAAGACTAGTTTGGATGTGCGACCGAAAACTGTTGACCTAATTGTTCCATTTCTCCTACACTCGTAGGCTTCCTTTCTTGAAAGAATGAGACAATTTCCGAATTTACAGCAGATAAAATTGTGTCTCTTAAGAAGAGATCACATATACCCTTGAAAGATTTAGTAATATTTGATTGTTCGATCCATCTGTTAAGTCAGATCTTCACAGAAGACACAAAGTCTTCAAAATCTTTACCCCCAACAGGAATAATAGATTTAAATTTTAGACGATATCCTTCTTCGTCCAAACAATATTTGCGAAGGAATACCGCTTTTATGGATTCATAGTCTTCTCTTTTCTCATTGGCAATGATAAAGAATATTTGTAAAGCACCATCTGTGAGTAACCCACAAAATGTTCAGGCTACAAAGCCTTGGGTAAATTTAAAGTCGTAACACGTGATTCAAATCTCAAAATATAAAACCCTATGCCATCACGCAATGGTAAAAAAGTTGATAATTTTAAATTAATGATCTTAGTCATCCCGTACCAGAAGCTTCCCTTGTACCAGATGATTCTAAACGTAATTTTTCTAACTCAAAAGTTTTCTCTCTTTCAAATTTCAACTGTTCTGCAGCAATTTCCGCCAAAAGAATTGTCTCCATTCTTTCATGTTCCCTCTCTTCTCTCTCTCTCTTCTCTTTTTCTTCTTTCTCTCTCTCTCTCTTTCTCTCTCTCTATCTCTTTCTCTTCTCTCTCTCTTCTCTCTTGTCTTCTCTCTCTCTCTTTCTCTTCTCTCTCTCTCTTCTATTTTTTCTTCTCTCTCTCTTTCTTTTCTCTTTACTTCTCTCTCTTTGTATTCAGCTACTTCCTTATTTACGTAGGCTATAAGCTCATCGCCTGAGAAACCAAAGTCCTTTCCATTTTGTATAAATCCTGCTTTAACTTTTACAAATTCAGCCATAATAGAATCAAGGAGTAAGGGGATAGAGATGCAAAATGTATATCTCTCCCACTTGTAGCTAAATGACTATACTTAGTCGTAAGGTAAATCAAACCTTTTACAAAACCAACTGTATATACAGTATTTAATCGTTTTGTGTGATATACTTGTATATGGGATCGTATCTTTGTATATGATACTTACCAACTACTCTTCCAATGTAGCTGTAATAATTTTTTATATATAAAAATATCAGCAAATAAAATCTCATATAATCACCCGCAAGTAATAATTACTGCCTATCTATTTATAAACATGCCATAATATCACATTAGACAAAGGACCAAATGACAAGGCCGGAAACAAATAAGGAAAAAAACAACAGTGTAAAAAGTCATAAAATTCTGCAATATAATAAAACAATTGTTTCCACTGCCAATGGACGGTACAGGACGAGATACAATCAAATAGAACTGATATACATAATTTAAAAAAAGTCAGAGAAGACCTACGGGTACGAACATAACCATACTGAACTAAATAAGAAATACACGACAGTATGTTACTTGACAGCACAGCTAAACAACTAAGAAAATATTAATCTCAGTCAGAGCGGAAATACGACAGCACCGAATGCTGAATCCCTGAAAGAGATCAATACAATCAAAATCTAAAGAGCGACGACAACTAAATTCATCCAAGGATATAATTGAGTGTCGTTCCCACCTACCGCCCACAAGAAAACATAAAATATAAAAGATACATAAAGAAACAAGATGTGCCTGACATTTTTCGGACTGGAGACCATGACATTACACAACATATATTCACTTATCTGAATAAAAATTCCCAACCGCCAATTCTCGCTGTAGACAAGAAGCCTTCATACTCGCAAAGTAGCCTTGAATCTATGAAGTACACCAGGGTCAACGAAAGAACGTAGGCTATAGTCTGAGTTCCAAAACAACGTTTGAGAGTCCTGTTCAATACGTTACACGGTCCTGATAACGAAATCAATGTGGTCAGCAAAATTACTTGATGACGTACGTAAACGATTAAATCATCCCTCTTGCACGTTGCAATCAACAGAACGATTTCTCGGACATTAGAGATTTGATGCGATCTCAGACTTGAAAGACTTGTTCTGGAGACCATACCGATCCTCACGATTCATGGTAAGATAGTTATTCTTCATATAGTAAATGTCCACAGGTAAGTTTACTTCACGACGTAACGGTTCATGACAACGATTCAACGTGAAATGGCTTCGAGGCAAAAACATTCATCAAAACTCCATGTGACAGCAATATATGGTGCCGATAATTTGGATATATATTTAGGCAGTCAAATGCATCATCAGCTACTTCAATCGAATATGATGTGTATGTTGTTTGGCATTAACGTCTTCAAAAACAATCCAAGGTCTTGGCATGACCTCGCACCAATTAAACTGAGATTTCTATTGATTCCACTAATTCGTGTGCTTGATATCGTGCTTACTTTCCAAAGTACAGCCTTGTATACATATGCACATGATTAATTCAAACCCAAGGGACGCAGCCTAACATATCTGTGGCGTGAAAGTTCCTATTGTTCTGTTGAGTATTATACACGTTTTCTCACTGTGTCTAGGGTTAATATATATAATGTCCTCCGGGTTCAGGACAGCCACAACAATTCATTAACAATAGTCCCAATAATCCCATTCAATGAAAGATAGATGAACTTGGAAACTTTGTTGACATTTCAACATTTAATACACGTAGATTGAACATCTTCACAGGGCATTACAAGATAGGTAAATTCAGCAAATTCCATAATCCGTGTTTCCACATAGGCATTATCTAATTCCATTTCCCTTGCTGATTTGTAATCTAAACATCTTGATGTCTTTCAAGACATTCTCCATTGAACATTTTTCATCTATCTACCATCTGGTAGAAAACACAAGCCAACCGTCAGTGTAAACACTATCTCTCTACGTTTCTATCTCAAATCTCTCTAAGTCATGTGCGCAATACACATAGTGATCATTCACCATCGTGCCGCACTCACCACCACCAAACTCTTGTTCATTTTCTGGCATGTGACGTGCAATAGCCAGCGCTACAGATACATCGTCTCATACCTGGCCTATTTACTAGAGGTGACCTAAAACGGTTAACACCTAAGTAGTGACAACCAGAATATGGAGATTAAAATTGATTACTCCCTTGAAATTCCTCTGCATAAAAACATTGAACCTGCATATTTAAATTCGGCATCATCTGATTAACAGTGGCGTCCTTCTCAATTTCTTAAGCCACGTATGAGAACTGTATAGTTTCAAATATCTTCGGAACGATAACATATACGTCTTACTCCGACGGATTCATACAATAGAAGGCCTAGAATTAACGGTCTGCATAAATTAGTGCAGCACCTATTGCGTCATCATCACCTAGTGACGTGAACCATATATCGCGTTCATTTATAATTAACATTGGTGCAAAATACATCATGTTTGCCCCAGATAGAATTGTTACCGCGTGTATTAAACTGCTAACAAAACTAATTGTGGTCAAAATGTAAAATACATTATAATCTTCTTTAACAGATGGCTATGGACCCCTTTTATTTCCCGATGATGGCTATGGACCCCTTTGATTTTCCGATGATGGCTATGGACCTCTTTGATTTTCCGATGATGACTATGGGCCCAAATGATTCTCCGATGATAGCTATGGACCCTTCTTGGACAAAGTTACGCAAAAGCACAATTACAATTTTTACATTAAACATGTTAGATTATGTACACGAAATCTCGAAAAATCCATTCACGTACCCCCAAGGTGTAAACAGACCACAAGTTAAGAATCCCTGGTCTAAAGCCAACAATATAGTCTTCAATGCTACATCTCTACAATTACATAATTAGCCGAAGCACGATTAACACATATAACTGTTGACTTTTTCTCTCTCTGTTTTTCCGTAAGACTTTTGTTTAAATTATAATTTTTTTCCTAATGTATTTGTGAGCTTCTGTAGAAGTATGATTAATTAAAAAAATGTCATGATCTTACGGCAATTTCTATTACTCTCAGGAGTCACGACCTCTCTGATGAATCCCGAAGCTCCGCTAACATTCACAACGTCCAGCTCACACAGAAATGATCCATACAGACAGTCGGTTTCAGTCGTGAAACACAATGCTAGATCTGCTTGGTATTTGGAAAGGCTACCAGTGGCGTTTATAACATGCACTTTGTTTTTTTTCCATAGTCGGATCTGTTGCATATGCAGACAAGGATGCTACTTTGACATGGACATTGGTCTGTGTGACGTCAAAAATGGTCAGCCCAATAACGGAGGAAATAAGGTTATCAGATTGGTTGATGCTGATCAAACATTGAAGGCATCCACAGTAAACACAATCCGGAGTCCTGACCATAGACAAGTGCAGCCCTGAGGATACGATAAATAATGTGATCATGGTCAATTTGAGAGTTTAATGTTGAATCATTTTAGACATCTAAAATATACATAGTTGTAAAATATGAACTATTTCTACATCCTATTTGTATTACACATAAGGGAGGGAAACCCGAGGCCTGTAAACAGTAAATTAATATGAAACAAATATAAAGGTATGTTATCAGGCACTAGCAGGAAATAAAGAAGTAGAACACCAGACAACAGAAAAACAACAGACATGAGTGGCTTACCCAGGATTTGAACACTGGACCTTCCGTGCGACAACCCCGCCTAGCCATGCAAGCGAATCACACTATCCGCCCTGCCATCTACGCTTTGAAATTGCGCAACTCTTCCTCACTTTAGACCAAATCACTGCGCAAGTCACTCTTTCATCCACTCATCCATCCACTCACAACAAGTCCTGTGGCGATGGGCGAGCGGCGAAGCGGCAGGCGTGGGTGCGCTGGCAGTCGTAGTCGCAGACCTACACACAGGCGGCTCAGGCCATATGGTCGTCTTCCACTGATCGGAGCAGCAGTGGGATTCGGCAGCCCCCTGAGTGACTGAGCAGCCCTCTTTAAGAAAGCACTGCTCACCTCAATGGCATGAGGAAGGGGCTAGAAAAGGTGCCCTAAACATTGCCTGCTCCGCCATTACATAACCAGCTTACCGCGGTTAGTGGGTACCCTACTTCAGCGGGCGACAAATAAGAAAAAGAAAGGACAGATTTTTCCCCCTCATTCTAGGCGCACGGAATGTGCGCACTCTTCTCGACAAAGACTTTAACACAAACAGACCCGAGAGGCGAACTGCCCTGATTGGGAGAGAACTGGCCAGATACAACATTGACATAGCAGCACTGAGTGAAACTCGACTTGCAGGCGAGGGCCAACTTTGCGAAAAGGGTGCAGGTTATACATTCTATTGGAGCGGAAGAGGAACTGAAGAAAGACGAGAAGCAGGGGTTGGATTTGCAATGAAAACAGCAATTATTGGCAAACTAGCGGAACCCCCAAAGGGAATAAATGACCGACTCATGACGGTCAAGATCCCGCTGCTTTATGGAAGGAAACATGCCACTATCATTAGCGCGTATGCACCAACAATGTCAAACCAGGATGACGTCAAGGATAAGTTTTACGAAGAACTACATGCAGTCATTGCATCAGTTCCTAAAGCAGATAAGCTTATTATTCTTGGTGACTTTAATGCAAGAGTAGGCTCAGATAACATCTCCTGGAATGGCACTATCGGAAAGTACGGCGTGGGTCGCTGTAACAGCAATGGACTTCTTCTCCTCCAGACTTGCGCAGAACATAACCTCCTTGTCACCAACACCATTTTTAGACTTCCTATCCGCAACAGGACCTCCTGGATGCACCCTTGCTCGAAGCATTGGCACCTAATTGACTATGTAATTGTTAGGAAGAAGGACAGGCAAGATGTCCGGGTGACCAAGTCCATGTGTAGTGCCGAATGCTGGACTGATCATCGCCTCATTGTGTCTAAACTTAAAATTCGTATCCAACCTGCCAGGCGCCCTCAGGGAAAGAAAACTCAAAAAGGCTGGATATTACCAAACTAAAGAAGACAAAAATTAAACAGTCATTCACTGACACCCTAGAAGACCGTCTCAAATCTATCTCGTTAGACGGCCAAAGTGCGGAAACAAATTGGACAGCCCTAAGCGAGCAGATCTACAACACTGCTACAGAGGTCCTGGGTCCCGCCATCAGGAAACAAAATGACTGGTTTGATGAGAACTCAGATGATATAAAGAAGATGTTGGCTGAGAAACATCATCTCCATAAAGCATATTTAAATGATCCAAAATCTACATCCAAGAAAGACGCTTTCAACAACATGCGTAGAATCGTCCAACATAAACTACGCCAGATGCGGGATTCATGGCTGAGTAATAAAGCAGATGAGCTCCAAGGCTTTGCTGACAGCCATGACTTGAAGAATTTTTACCATGCACTCAAAGCGGTCTATGGTCCAACATCATCAGGATCATTTCCCGTCCTTAATGCAGATGGAAAAACACTAATTACAGACAAGGAAAAAATCCTCCAACGCTGGGTCGAACACTTTAATAATATTCTGAACCAGCCATCATCTATTAACGATGAAGCCATCAACCGACTGCCCCAAATTCCTATAAATGAAGCACTAGATGATACACCGACTTTGGAGGAGACTCAAAAAGCGATTCGTCAACTTTCTAGTGGAAAGGCCCCCGGCTCCGATTCAATTCCTGTTGAGGTCTATAAAGATGGCGGTACAGTTCTGATAGAGAAACTTCACATGATCTTCCAGCAAATGTGGCAGAGTGAAACCATCCCACACAATCTCAAGGATGCGTCAATTATACATCTTTATAAACGTAAAGGTAATCGCCAAGACTGTAACAATCATCGAGGCATCTCACTACTATCAATCGCTGGGAAGATATTTGCCAGAATTCTTCTTAATCGCCTTACGGCTCATCTTGACAAAGGTCTTCTACCTGAAAGTCAGTGTGGATTCCGGAAATAACGTGGAACCACCGATATGGTGTTCTCTGCAAGACAGCTTCAAGAAAAATGTCAAGAACAGCACTGTGACCTGTACACAGCTTTCATCGACTTGACAAAGGCGTTCGACACGGTCAGTTGAGAGGGTCTATGGAAGATCATGGCAAAATACGGCTGCCCAAAGAAATTTATCTCAATAGTGCAGCAGCTGCATGATGGAATGCAGGCTAGAGTTCAGGAAAACGGTGAGCTATCGGAGCCTTTCCCAGTCTCAAATGGAGTTAAACAAGGGTGTGTACTTGCACCGACTCTTTTCAGTATCATGTTTTCTGCTATGCTGACTGATGCTTTCAGAGACGGGGACACAGGAATCGACATCAGATATCGTATTGATGGAAAATTGTTTAACCTTAGGAGGCTTCAAGCAAAAACCAAGGTCAAATCACATACCATCAGGGATCTTCTGTTTGCTGACGATTGTGCCCTCAGTGCTGGCTCAGAGGCTGATCTGCAGCGTAGCGTTGATAGATTCTCCGAAGCCTGCTTCAACTTTGGGCTTACCATCAACACGGGGAAAACAGAAATCATGTGACAACCAGCTCCTGGCACAATTTATACTGAGCCAGTCATCAAGGTAAATGGTGAGAAACTGAATGTTGTGAACAGGTTCACATACCTTGGTAGTACACTATCCCAGAACATCGTCATTGATGATGAGGTGAACACCAGGATCTCCAAAGCCAGCAGCACATTTGGCAGACTATACACCAACGTTTGGCATCGAAGTGGCATTAGTCTACAGACAAAGCTGAAGGTATACAGAGCTGCGGTGCTTCCAGTGCTGCTTTATGCATGTGAAACATGGACTGTATACAGGCACCACGTAAAAAAGCTCAACCACTTCCATACAGTCTGTCTCAGGAAGATAATGAACATCAAATGGCAAGACAAGATCCCTGATACCGCCATTCTTGACAGAGCTGGTATCCCTAGCATCGATACTATTCTGATGCAGTCACAGATTCGCTGGGCAGGTCATGTAGTCCGCATGCCAGACCATCGACTGCCAAAGATACTCTTTTATGGTGAGATGCAGAAGGGTAGACGCTCCCATGGTGGCCAGAAAAAGCGCTTCAAAGACACGCTTAAGGCTTCATTAAAAACCTTTGACATCAACCCAGACACATGGGAAGCTGCTGCGCAAGACCGAACTGCCTGGCGCACATCTCTTCGTAAAGGTGCAGTGGCATGCGAATCTTCCAGAAGAGCAGCAGCGGAACAGCGGAGGCAAGCTAGAAAAGATCATGAAATAAAACCTTCACATGAAGCAAACATTCGCTGCCCACACTGTCCGAGATCCTTCCAGGCCCGCATCGGGCTCATCAGTCACCTTCGTACTTATAGACTATCCTAACATCCTAATAATTGGATGAACAGAGTGGTCTTCATCACCGGTGATGGACGAACAACAACAAAAAAAAAAAAACAGTCTACTATCATTTACTGGACACAGTATTAAGGTCCTTGTCTTGTTGGATTCGGCCTATACTGCTTGATAGAAATACAACAGAAGTGATTGCGTCATTAATAGGCTGAACTGCCCATGGTGGACTTCTGGTGTCATGTATGGTGGTTCGCACTATTGACCTGCCATTGAAACATCATTTTTTGATGATGCGTAGATGGCAGCGCGGATAGTGTGATTCGATTGCATGGCTAGGCGGGGTTGTCGCACGGAAAGTCCAGTGTTCAAATCCTGGGTAAGCCACTCATGTCTGTTGTTTTTCTGTTGTCTGGTGTTCTACTTCTTTATTTCCTGCGAGTGCCTGATAACATACCTTTATATTTGTTTCATATTAATTTACTGTTTACAGGCCTCGGATTTCCCTCCCTTATGTGTAATAAATGTTTATACAATACCAAACCTACCCACTATCTTGTTCTCACTGTTCTAGTCTACTATCATTTACTGGACACAGTATTAAGGTCCTTGTCTTGTTGGATTCGGCCTATACTGCTTGATAGAAATACAACAGAAGTGATTGCGTCATTAATAGGCTGAACTGCCCATGGTGGACTTCTGGTGTCATGTATGGTGGTTCGCACTATTGACCTGCCATTGAAACATCATTTTTTGATGATGCGTAGATGGCAGGGCGGATAGTGTGATTCGCTTGCATGGCTAGGCGGGGTTGTCGCACGGAAGGTCCAGTGTTCAAATCCTGGGTAAGCCACTCATGTCTGTTGTTTTTCTGTTGTCTGGTGCTCTACTTCTTTATTTCCTGCGAGTGCCTGATAACATACCTTTATATGTGTTTCATATTAATTTATTTGTATTACACAACGTTTTCTTTCTCTTCCTTTCCGTCTCTCTCTTTGTCTCTCTCTCCCTCTCTCTCTCTCTTTTTCTCTCTCTGTCTCTCTTCTTTTACTCGTCTGACCATAACACTTTCTGTTATTAGTTGTTGCCGTAATTACCGTTTTCATAAATCACAGCCGCTTGAGGATTATCGTCTGTTTATCTAAATGGTTATGGTGATTTTCGTCAACATTTTATTTATTTATTATCTCCTTGACTGCTCCTTGGAATTAAATTTCCTGTTTTTCCATCTGTATTAAGAAGGAGAAATGATCCTGATGATGTTGGACCTTAGACCGCTTTGAGTGCATGGTAAAAATTTGTCAAGTCATAACTGTTAGCAAAGCCTTGGAGCTCATATACGATCAATGGTAACGTATTGTTTCATCATGTTACAGTCATCCACAGTTACAAACAAGCAACAAGGATAAGAAAAAAAATATCGACACTGCAAAGATGTAATATATATATATATATATATATATATATATATATATATATATATATATATATATATATATATATATATATATATATATATATATATATATATATATATATATATATATATATATATATATATATATTCTGTTTAAAAAAAGAAACGCATAGCTACTGAAGGCAAACACAAAGCCAAAATTTTGACATTCAATAACTTTTTTTAAAATTTAATGAGTTAAATGTTCAAATTGCACACAAGAATACCTTAGGGTTCAACTAATCAATTGACAGTTGTTTTGCACGTGGGTCACGAGAGTTTTTTGGCGTACGGGCTTTCCCGTTAGTATGGTGTGTGGCCTCCTCTTGCATCGATCAGCGACTGGCATCTCCTGGGCATGGATGCGATCAGACGTCTGATGTGGGCCTGTAGGATGGCTGCCCACTCTTCGTGGAGTGCATGGAACAGATCACGACGATTGGCTGGAGCAACGTCTCGGCGATAAAAACGTCTATGCAGCTCATCCCACAGGTGCTCAATCGGACTCATGTCTGGAGACAGGTATGGCCAGGGAAGGGTGAGAATGTTGTTGGCAGTCAGGAACTGCGTGGTCAACTGTGCACAATGGGGTCTGGTGTTGTTCTGTGGAAACACAGACCTTTTGGCACCCAAAAGTGGAAGGACATGGGGTCGAAGAATTTCATTGACGTATCGTTGCGCATTCAAGCCTCCTTCAATGTGCACCAATTGACTCCTTCCGTTGTAACTGATCATTCCCCACACCATTGCACCTCCACCACCGTGCGGCGGTGCTTCATCAACGCAATTTTAGACAAAACGTTCATTTTGCCTACGGTAGACCCTACGCCGTCTATCATGACGCTGCAACAAAAAGAAAGCTTCGTCACTAAATCAGACACGTCTCCATTGATTGTCAGCTGCCCAGGGCCGATGCTGGTTGGCCCAAAGAAGTCGATTTTGGCGATGGCGGCGCGTAAGGATAGGTCCTCGGTGAGGTCATTGTGCCCAAAGTCCAGCGTCATGCAATCTATTCAGGACAGTTTGATCAGACACATGACGTCCCGCAGGCAATGACTGAGCAGTTGAGGAAGCTGTTGTAAACCTGTCTATGAGCTGACAAAGCCGAATAAAGCGATCCTCCGCTGCTGTTGTCACTCTGGGTCGTCCACTGCGATGCCGGTCTTCAACTGAGCCAGTGGCTTGGAACCGGTGCCAAAGTCGACTGATGGTACTCTGATGCACGTTTAGATGCCTGGCAACCTGACTTTGACTTTCGCCTGCATGCAGTCGACCAATAGCAATGTTCGTTAAATTTATCGATAGAGACGCCATAAATGGCTGCTTGAAAATGAACTGAATTTTGTTTGTGTAGCGTTATCCTTTTATAGGGTTTCAGTTGCGTAGTCAGTGAAACGTGTTCACCCCAAATTGTGTTGCTTTCACGTTTGCGCAACATGAGCTGTGGTCAAAAATTGCGTCATAAACACTATTGACTAGTGCCCTGTATATAGAGACGCAGCAATAGAGAACGCAGTCAGCGACTCATAGCTTGACTGCCTGCGTCAGGACCAGCGAATCAGAGCTGGTCAAGACCGCACTCCACCTCCACGTGGTGGTCCTGGAAACAGTCTGCAGTAGTGCAGTCTGGCTGAGCGAGTGTGGATCGAAATGGGAAGGCAAACCCGGTCCTAAAAAATGCCGTGCAGAAGTCGGATGTGTCGACCGAAAGGTGCAGATATCATAGCTTAGGTGTAAACAGACACAACGCAACCACCGTCCTTTTCAGGACGAACGAGGAAGAAGAAGAAGAAGTATATAGAGAGTTACGACAACTAAGGTTAGACAAAGAATGGCGGCCATACCCGTATCGCTGGAAAAAGGACCCAATCGCGACTTTCAAAATTAGCTACAAATACAGTAGCACATATTTGTATCTAAGGTCCTTTTTCCAGCGATACGGGTATCGCTGGAAAAAGGACCTTAGACTAGGGTTCCCATTCGTCCCGTTTTTCACGGGACAGTCCCGTTTTTTGATAAAATGTCCTGGTGTCCCGAATTTATTCCAAATGTCCCGCTTTTTAAGGGTCCTTGGGGTCCTTCCTGAAAAAAAAAATCGTTGTGTAACGGATTTTATTCCGTGTTTTAGTAGTGTTACTTTATCAATTTCCGGTTACAGTGGACCCTCGGTTTGAATCTCGAACAAAAATTCGAAAGTCGACCAAAACAGTGTTCAGTGAACATCTACCAAATGATTTAATGCGTATTAGCATTATTATACAGTATTTTTATCGTTTTTCATCCGCCTAATGCCGAAACGTAAGTGCAGTATAAATGATAACATTACAAGAGAATTTCCTTTCATTAAAGGTGTAGATGAAAATGTGGAATGTACTTTATGTAGCTCTAAATTTTGCATTTCACATGGTGGTCGGTCAGACGTAGTCAACCACGTGAAAACGAAAAAAAATAAAGAGGACTTATTTGATGAGTTTGCAGGTGTTATAAAATATTGTGAAAGCAAATTTGATGTGTAGAGTGAACTGAAGGATCAAAGTGTCAGTGAAAAATGGTGTGAGATGTTCGCTCATTTTACAAAGCAGGATATAAATGCTGAGAACCTGAAATGCCTAGTTAGTTTTTGTTTTGCACTGCCAGGATCCAATGCAGCTGTTGAACGTGTTTTTTCATTAATAAATGCGCTTTGGACAGACGAAAAAAACAGACTTAAAATTGAGACAATGAAAGCTTTAACCATTATAAAGACCCATTTTAAGGATTTCTCGTGTGCTGAGTTCTATGTCCAAATATCAGAAGAAAAAAAAACTTCTTGAACAGGCCCATAAATCTGATAAATATTTTGATGAATCTGAAATATAAACTTGACTATTGTGTATTTTTTAAAGGTGCGATTTTTCTAATTAAGTATGTTTGTAATTAAGAATTCTTTTTTAAAGTGGAAGTTGTGTTAGTTAATGTGTGTATTTTAATACCAATATCTTATTTTAAGTGCGACATATAATATATAATATATTTATTTGTGCTTTACCTTAATTTTTAACGTGTCCCGTTTTTTTTACAAAATGTCCCGGGTTTTTTAGGTAAAAATATGGAAATGTCCCGGTTTTTAAACAAAACATTATGGGAACCCTACCTTAGACACAAATATGTGCTACTGTATTTGTAGCTAATTTTGAAAGTCGCGATTGGGTCCTTTTTCCAGCGATACGGGTGTGGCCGCCATTTTTTGTCTAACCTTAGTTGTCGTAACTCTCTATATACAGGGCACTACTATTGACCACTGCGTTGTAACGATTACAAAACCGAACGCAATTCAGGTCAATACGTGCATTTTACACTATAAAGAACATTTGAGGCTGGTTTTTATAGACCCTAGCACCAAATTTTACTTACAAACTCACAAAAACGCGCCCTTGGATAGCTATGCGTTTCCTTTTTTGAACATTATATATATATATATATATATAAAATATAACAATACCAGTGAAGAGCAATAATAAAGCAAGGCAAATTCTTACTTACTTACTTAGTCTTTCCTCTTCTACCGTGAGGTGTAGAGGTTTGGAAGAGAGAGCGCCAGACTATTCTATCAGCTGTCTTCTTCCTGGCCTGGTTCCATTCTAGTCCTCCGTCCTTTAAAGATTGTCTAATGTTGTCCTCCCAGCGGACTCTGGGTCGTCCTGGAGGTCTGGATCCCTGGCTCTTTGTTTCCCATGCTTGTCGTGGTAGCCGATCTTCTCCCATTCTGCAGACATGGCCAAACCATCTTAGTTGGGACTGTTCTATTTGGGTCTGCAGTGGGTGGGATTTTAGGCCTTGACGTATCGTCTGGTTGCGGACCATTTCTCTTCTTGTTACTTCAACCACCTTCCTCAGATACCTCATTTCTGAGGTTTGGATGTGACTTTTGTGGGTTGTAGTCATTGCCCATGACTCGCATCCATATGTCAAGACTGGGACATAGGTGGAGCGGTATACAGCCATCTTCGTTTTCTTACCAACCTCTTTCTTGCTGAGGAATCCTCGATTTATGGCCTGATAAAGTCTCCCAGCCGCTGCTTTTCGAGTGGCCAACTCTTCTTTGATGCCCCCCTTTCGGTCTATAATAGCTCCGCGATATTTAAAGTGGTCGACCTGCTCCAGGACCTGTTCTCCCAACTTAATCTGATGTTTTCTTTCTTCTCGTGATATCACCATGGATTTTGTTTTAGAGCTGCTTATGACCATCCCTCTCTTCTCCAGCTCTTCCTTCCAGACTTGCAGGTTGGATTGGAGATGTGTCTCTGATTTAGCAATCAGGACAACATCATCAGCAAATGCTAGCTCTGAAATACAGACCTGTCTCATCTTCCAGTACCCCACTGAATACTTTCTTGTTCTCTCCTTACATGCCTTGATGACATCGTCCATGAGAAGTATGAAAAGATAAGGTGACAGGATATCGCCTTGTCTTACACCAGTGGTGGTCCTGAACTCTTCTGACTTATAGTTTGCTGTCCTCACATAATTTCTGCAAGACTTGTAGAAGCTATGTGTAGCATGTATCAGAGGTGCTGGAATGTTCTTCCTTGCCAAACAGTCCCAAAGTTTGCTCCAGGGGACCCTGTCAAACGCCTTTTCCAGATCTATGAAATAAAGATGGATCTCACTCTTGTACTCAAGGGCCTTTTCACTCAGCTACCTGAGTGTGAAGATTAGGTCTTGAGTACTTCGGTTTGCTCGGAATCCGCACTGGGCTTCATCCAATTGTGGCTCAGCTAGGCATCGGAGTCTCTGCTCTAGGATTATAGAGTAGATTTTACCAGGGACACTGAGAAGGGATATGCCTCTGTGGTTTCCACATTGTCGATTGTCACCCTTTTTGAAAATCGGTGTTATGATGGAAATCTCCCAATCCTTTGGTATAACCTTGTTGCACCATGCTGCTTGTAGGACCCTTAGGAGTAATAGGTCGCCTGATGCTCCCATGTACTTAACCATTTCTGGTGTTATACCATCATGCCCTGCTGCTTTGCCCATCTTGATTTTCTCCAGTGCTGCCTTCAGTTCTTCCATCTTTATGTCATCTTCATCACCATTTGTATCCTCTTCTGTGCTGGTGGTTATCATTTCTGATGCTCTACCTTGCTCATCATCAAGGAGTTCTGAGAAATATTCTTTCCATCTTTCCATTATTTCCTTCGGGGCAGTAAGCAATTTGCCTTGCTTGTCCTTTATAAATTAAAGAGGGCATTGTTTTTCCTTCCTCATGTTCTTTAGGGTCTTATAGAACAATTTCTGGTTTTCTTGCGCATCCTTTTCTAGCTTTTCTCCAAATTCTTCCCAGGACTTCTGTTTTGCTGCTAGCACCTTGTTCTTTGCTTCTTTTCTGAGTATCACATATTCTCTATATTTCTCTATTTGTCCTGCTGTGTTTTTAGCTCCTAAATATTGTTTCCATGCCATTTTCTTCTCTCTTATTTTCTCTTTGACTTCTTCTGTCCACCAAGGTGTTCTCTTTCTCTTGTTCCCAAGTCGGACTTCACCACATGCTTCTGCAGCAGCTGTCTTTATGATGTCCTTGAATTTAAGCCACAGGGTTTCCAAGTCATCAGGTTGTTCTTCTGTGTTTCTCACCGCTGTAGCAATAAGCCCCTGATATCTGGTCTTAATTTCTGGATCTTTCAGCTTGTAGGCCTTAATGCTCATTTCTTCCGTTCGTTTACTTGGTTTCTTGCGTGCTGCTGGGCAGTTCCTAGGCTGAGCAACTCTTTCAGTTGTTCTTTTAATTGTAAGCAGGTAGTGATCACTTCCAATCTCTGGCCCCCTCCAGACTCTAGCATCCCGGACATATTTGAATGAGCTCCTCCTAACAATGGCATAGTCGATCACTGACTTCTCATTCTTTGTTGGTTCACACCTACTGTATGCATGTATGCGCTTATGGGGGAACTTTGTGTTGGTAATGATCAGATTCTGCTCACTGCAGAATCTGAGGAGTCGCTTTCCATTGTCATTGAGAGTATCTTCTCCATATCTTCCGATAACTCCACCCCATCTAGCATGGTCATTTCCAACTCTGGCATTGAAATCTCCGAGCATGATAATTTCATCTAGGCAAATTCAAAACTGTAAAAAAATTATCAAAGCAAGAAAAGCAATAATCAACGAAAATCAAAAGCAGAAAATAAAATAAGACACCAATAAGTCCTGTTATAAAAGATCCAGAGAAACTTTTAACATTAATCACAATCGCATCAGTGAGCATAAATAAAAGCGAAGTCATTAAAATGTACACAAAAGGACATGAAACGAAACACGAACTTAATAAAAGAAAAATTGTGAAAAAGCGACAGATGAAATATAGACGCCAGAAATAGAAAAAAAAATGTTGTTGGATATTTAGACCATCAGGAGAAAGGCACCCCATTTTGAAAACGAGAGGACTCTCTAGAGAAATGCAAGTGCGGTCATCACAAAAGCAGGAACGAATACCAGTTACCAGGATTTCACAATAACCTGAATTGTCCGGGCTACTGAAATGAAAGACCACAGATTTTGTTTCCACATCATAAATGTCATTAAAGTGCTAGCGCAGTCTATCGGCCAAACGTCTGCCAATGTCACCAATATAGGTAATTGTTAAGTCATATTCTAAGTTAGAGTTAGGTGTTAAGGATTTTTGTGTATGGGGCTGGTGTTTGTTAGTAAGTAGGTTAATGTCATGAGATACATGACGTGTATATACATGTGTGTGGGTAGAGAATGGTGTAACTCTGTTTAGTGTGTATTATTAGTGAAGTATGCAAGCTTGGAATGTTACATTTAAAAGTTCACTGTTTAGAAGCACGCAATATGGTTGAAGAATACTCAGGGGCGTTGTAAATAGCCGTGAATTGTTGGACTCCACTGTAAATACTTGTTTTCATTACTGTAAAGTAGCCTTGGTCACTACTGTAAACGCTTTGTTGTTGTATACCATTGTATTCTCTCGTATGTATGGGTTGAATGGTACTGAATGATTATGTGTTCTCGTCTGCCTGACAAAAGTACATAGTCAACTCAAACCCGGCACAGTGTTGGTCATACAGGTCACCTTGTCCCGGAACGTGATGAGGCCCCGACATAAATGTAGTACAGACAATGAGTGTAAATAAGAGTGTCAATACGCGAATGCAGAAATGGTTCTATCGAGTTGACAACTTGGTAGCAATGTACTCATACACCCACAGTTAGAAGTCAAGGATTACTGGAACTACTGTGGTCTTTTTATAGTGTTTAATAAGACGCACACTTGGACAGTACATGTATGGTTACAGGAACAAATGTCGACATAAACAGCATAGTGTTGATCAATGGTGTATCATCTTAAGTTAGCATTCATGCTGGATAATATCATAATGGAACGTTCGTAGACAAGCATTCAGAGTTCCATAGCTTATACAAATATACATCAGGTCTTACTGACAAATCATGTCAGTTCGTAAATAATGTTCGTGGTGACTCCTAGACAGAACCTCTCTTAGCATGAGTGTAGCTGGTACTCTAGCGGAGATTCCTTTAAATAGCATTCAGCAAACATCTTCTGAGTAAATGCTAAATCACCCATAATAGATCTTTCTTTCATAAATGTGACCTCTGAATCATTATCGGGTAATAAGGGGCATCCCTGTTCTCTGATGTATGAGTGACAATAATTCGGATTCCAAGATGGCTCCTTGGTCCTTAACATCGCTCACATAACGGTGAGACGACAAAACTTCTAGAAAGATTCAGTTCATAAAGATATCGAAGTTTCCACAAATATCAGCACAATCTGTCCTCATAATTGCTCCATAGAAACAATATCAGTGCTGCTAGGCGAGATATCTTTCTGACATATCGACGTAGGAAGATTCATGTAAACGTCTGCTCAACGTAGGCCTAGGAACGAACGAAGTCAGAAAAAGTACGTTTACCTTGGCATAGAATAACTAGCAAGCACAAAAACACTTTCCCGGCGTTATAGAATCAATAATGGGGAACACATAGACTAAACAGTCCTGGAAGACACTATCTTCTTCCCCATGATAACTTGAAATCACAAAAACTTTGGACAGCTCGACAAGGCGTCCCGCCAGGCTACATAACCGAAGAACACACTCTCTTATCTTTTTTCGCTGAGAGTGCAAGAACAAATAATCCAGCCAAGACATACAAAGATAACATGATATAAGACCGAATCGTCTCAAACAGACAAGTAGTAAACCTAGATTCGGACTTTCAATATTCCTGCTAAAACCTCAAGCAAGAACAATCTGTTTCTAGCTATAATGGACATAAAATGATATAGATCCAGATTCCTACGCTTGTTCAATATACGGAAACAAAACAGGAACCGATCACTCAAAGAATAACTACCCATAGACTATTCTGAGTTATCTTCCATAGTTAAAAGTCGTAAATTCATAAATAAATATTTTTTTATCAGAAACATAGTTACATTTTTCATTTGTAATCGTATCGACTGTAATCTGTGCGACATAAAAAAATATGTGCGCAACAGACTACCGCAACCCCCGGGAAAAAAAATTGAAATTTTTTTTTTCTCTGAGATCCACATAAAATAGGCTCTCAACGCACATATAATGCGCAGATGAGAAATAACAAGAATTTATCAAGCCAAATTAAGGCAAAGTCGCATTATAGATCGACTGGTGAGAATATATATCTCAACATCACAGAGAAAGTATTTCTCTAAGTGTAAATATTTCCAGGGAGTTGCCACCAATGCTTACTACCATATTGGCAAAGGCACAATGCATACAATAATTTCATTAACCATTTCATATTAGGTATTATAAGTTCACGATTGGCAAAAGAAACATCATCAAAGAATTAGCGGTGAATCAAAATAAGTGAACCGCTAAGTATTTGTACAATCACCATATCATATATTACAAATGTGTACATATTTTGATATAGAAACAAAAAGAATAACTGTTGTAAAGTTATACATATTAGGAAAGTTCAATATTTAACAGTTAAGTGTCATCATGTGGGCATCTCGACAGAATGTCCGCCATCACATTTTCTGAACCACGGATAGCTCGTACCGAGAAATGAAAAGGTTGAAGAGCGATTGCGTATCGAGTTGATCTCAAGCTCTTCAAGTTCTTACTTTGGATAGCCGTAAGAGCTTTTTGGTCAGTTTCCACTATGAAATGCGCACCAAGAAGGAATCTTTGAAGTTTGAGGATTGACCAAACCCTTGCCAATAATTCACGGTCTAAAACCGAGTAATTCCTTTCTGCAGCATTAAGTTTTCTGGATATGTACATTACAGGATGCAGAGTTCCAGAGTACTCTTGCATTAGTGCCGCTCCAATCCCTGTGGATGAAGCGTCACTACGAAGAACAAATGTCTTATCTGTAGTAGGTAACACTAAAATAGGTGGTGTTGAAAACATAGTTTTGATCGTATCTAGTGAGAATTGGCATTCATGAGACCAGTGAACCATATTAGGCGACCCTTTCTTTAGTAGTGTAGAAAGAGGTGCCATGATAGAGGACAGATTCGGAATGAATCGTCCATAAAATTGTATGAGACCTAAAAGACTTCGCACTTGCTTTTTTGTCTTAGGGATAGAGATGTTAAGTATCTTAGTGATATTATGGTCCTCTGTCTTCAGGAAACCGTGACCTACTCGATGGCCTAGGAAAGCAATTTCGCTAAAACCAATGTAAGCTTTAGATGGTTTTGCTGTCAGGTTATACTCGCGTAGAGTTGATAACAATTCAACTAACCCTGAATAGTGATCTTCCCAAGTATTGCTGAAAAGACAGATGTCGTCTAGATAAGCAATGACATCTGACCGATACGATAGGATTCGACGCATCATGCGTACGAATGTAGCTGGTGCGTTCATAAGGCCGAAAGGCATAAAAATCCATTGGAAAAGACTTCTAGGAGTAGAAAAAGCGGTAAGAGGTTTGGCGCGTTCGGATAATGGAACTTGCCAATATCCTTTAGACAAATCAAGTTTAGTGAAAAAATGAGATTTAGAAAGTCGAGTAAGTAGCTCTTCTAGTAAAGGCATAGGTTCAGCATCAAACTTCGTCACTTGATTCAATTTGCGATAGTCAACGCAAAGACGTATGTTATTGTCTTTTTTCCGAACAATAACCATCGGCGAAGAATATGCAGAAGTGGATGGTTCGATTATTTGTAAATCTATCATCTCATCCAACTCCTTTTCAACCTGTGCTTGAAAATGTATAGGGATAGAATAAGGTCTAACCCTAATAGGAGTATGTTCAGTTAGAACAATGTCATGCTCAATGACATGAGTTTGTCCAGGAATGTCAGTGAGGACATTCTGAAATGTTTGTAACATAGCCGAAATTTGTCGCTGTTCTCCTAAAGACAAATCAGGAGAAACAGTAACGTCTTTCCATAATTCACTAGAATGAAGTGGGACCATTGGAAGCGGAAGATTAACATCCGAAAAACGTGTTTCCTCATCCTGTATTACGGACAGTGATGAGTAATGACCATGTTGGACTGGAGAATCGTCCGTTGCCTGGAAAATAGGCTGTAAATAGTCAGGACGTTCATGGAATTCCGTAAGCATATTGATGTGGAAGGTTTTATGCTTCCCGTTAATATCGACAATATAGTCAACATCTGAAATTTTCGATATTATATCGTACGGACCTTTCCAAGAAATAAGGAGTCTATTTTCCCTACAAGGTAGCAAAACAAATGCTTTGTCACCAGGACAAAGTTGTCGTAAAGTTCTTTTCTTATTAGCAAAATTCCTTGCCTTCTGTTTAGCAAATTCAGAAGAGGACGTTGCTAATTTGCATGCTTCGATAATTTTTTCTCTCAGCGCGATGACATATTCGTAAGAGGATTTTGTGTCATCGTCAATATTGTCCGCTGTTATGAGATCATGAAGCAAAGACATAGGGCCGCACGGTCGCGCGCCAAAGACAAGTTCAAAGGGAGAAAAACCTGTATGTTCATTGGGGACGTCTCTGTAAGCGAAGAGAGCCGCGGGTAGAACCCTGTCCCAATCTTGAGGATGATCTTCAGTTATCTTTCCTAGTAAGTTCTTAAGTGTTCTATTTATCCGTTCTACCATCCCATTGGACATAGGATGATAGATGCTACTCAAAGATCTCTCTATCTGTAGAGTAGACATTACTTGAGACATGGTATCCGATATCAGTTGGGTGCCATGATCTGATAATATTTCTCCGGGGAATCCCAGGCGAGAAAATATAAGCCAAAGAGCATCTGCAATATCAGCAGTAGTAATGCTCTTCAGAGGGATAGCCTCTGGCCAACGTGTGCACATGTCCACACACGTTAAGATAAACTGATGTCCTCTAGCAGATTTGATCTTAAATGGACCAATGATGTCTATCGCCATTTTCTGAAATGGTCGAATAGGAATGTCTGCAGCCTGAATAGGCGCAGCATGACGAGGACCTTTGGATTTGACTTCTTGACATACTTTACAAGATCGACAATAAATCCGTATGTCCTTGTTCACAAAAGGCCAAAAGAAAGCCGCAAGAACTCTTGACTTTGTACGGGAAAAAATCATGTGTCCAGCACACTGAGAGTCGTGTGCGTGTTGTAAGATTTTAACTCTCAAATTCTTGGGTACAAGAATCTGAGAATGACTTGACTTTGTGGAGTCTTGCACCATACGTACAAGTACGCCATTCTTCATTGTAATCCAAGATTTACGCTTGGTATCTCTATTCGGATCACCTTTCGTTGCAAGGGTGAAGAATTTCTTTAGAGTCGGATCCTCTTCTTGTTGTTTTATAAACGAGTCACGAGAAATTACTAAGGGATCATCTCGGTTATGCACTTCATTATCTTCAGTAGATGAAGTTTCAGGCATATTGAGAGCTTGAGCTCTAGTGACTACAGCATTAGCAGTTTGCATATTTTGCTTTTCCCAAACGGAAATTTGTTGCGGAGTGCATTCTTTGACTCCGTGAATGCGACCGATGATAAGATCAGCGATCGGATTCGGCAAAAGACATGCGTGTACATCTCCTGTGAAGAAAGGAGTAGCAATCCTAATGATAGCGGTAGAGTATTTCTCTATGGTGCCGCCAAATGTTACGCATTTGACTACTTTGCCTGTAGCATGAAAAGGATCTATGAGTGACTGCCTAACCCCAATTGTTGTGCATCCAGAATCAAAAAGTACTGAGACTGGATTGTCATTTACTAAACCTTTGTGTAAGACAAGAGAACCTCTTCCATCATGCGCGATTGACGCAGGAAGAGCGGGAAGAGGATGGCCACAGCTTAAAGTAGACACTGTGGTTGGCTTAAATAATGTTTTGCATTGGGGGCACTGAGAAAATCAAAAGCGGCACATGCCATATTATTAGAGTCATCATTATCTTTATTTTGTTTATAGGCTTCGTGGGACTCTTGCTGTGCAGAGTTTGCCTGGTAATGAGATTTATGTTTTTTGAATTGTGCTCTACCTCTGTTATTATTGCCTCTGTAATTATCATTGTTTCCACTGTTATAACCCCTACTTGGGTTTGAGTCATAGTTCCTTTGGTTACTATTATCATATTCATTATAATGAGTATCTCTGTAATTATGATCTTGTTGTCTCCAGGATGGAAAACTTGGATAGTTTCTATAGTGACTTCCTTTGCGAAAGTTCCTATAATTATGACCACCCCTGAATCGAGGGCTGTCAGCTCGCCTCCAGGTATTCGAAGAAGAACCCTGAAATGATTGGTTACCTTGGTTCTGATAACTGTTATGGTTACCTTTTTTGTTAAACCTATTTTGAGGTCCTTGGAATTTGTGTGAGTGATTAGGGTTGTATGGTGTTGCTGAAGCAACTGGCATACCTTCCTCAACCTTAGTATTGCCAATAGCTACGTCTGGATGTGCAGTGACGTATTGGGTACAATACTGTTCCATTTCTTTTAGTGTCTTGGGTTTACGCTCATGTAAGAATTCAAGGAAAGGTTTATTTATACTTGACATAATCTTGTCTCTGAGTATCAAGTCCATAAGGGCTTCATATGTCTTTTCTGTTTTGGACAGCTCAATCCAACGATCAAATGTAAGACGTGTCCTTGCAGTGAATTCTGAGAATTCCACACCTGCCTCATGCACCATTGTCTTAAACAACTACCGATAACCTTCTTCAGATAACTGGTATTTCTTTAATAAGGCTGCCCTAATAACATCATAATTATCCTTGTCAGCCTCTTCAACCAAACTTAAACTAGTCAGAGAATCACCTTTCAAATTTTCTGAAAACTGGTTAGCATATTGTGATTTATCCACATTATGAGCTCGACACGAGCGTTCAAATCTATTTAACCAGAATGTTATGTCATCACTGGAAGGATTGAACGCTGGTACCTTGATCTTGTAAGTAAAGGGTTTACCATTACCACCAGATGCTTGATTAACATTACTTATGTTTGTTAATTTTAACTTTTCTAACTCAAATGCTAAAAGTTCTTTTTGGTGTTCATGTTCTCTCGTTGCTTTTCTCTCTTCTGCAGCAAATGATACTACTCACTTGAAACAATAATAATAAAATATATATTTCAAGATAATATAGCAAAAAGTTCTTAATCACTTGATTAATCAGCACACTATCACAATGTCTGTGTGAGACAAGCCTTATCAAGGTCTTGTATACTTCTTTATATAATAACAATTATAAATTGCTGGTACACTCTATAACATAAGTGCAATGCACAAGAAATAGTGTCATCTAATCAACTGTGTACCTTTAGTAACAGCAATTAATCATCAGTTGATTCTTTCACATAAATTCATATGATCAACTATATTTTAAATAGTGTATGTCGATCAAGAACACAACAAAACAATCATACAAGAGAACATGAAAACATTTGCGGAAATCAAATAAATCAAATGGGGAAAACAATAAAAAATAATCACAGAATCTGTGATGACAACCGCAAAAGGATAACAACACAAATAACGCCACAGTGTATAAATATAAATTGTGTATAGAACTGAAAGATAGAAAAGGGTAGACCAACAAATTACAAACAAATCAAAACAAACTAAAGAACAGAGGAATATTACAAAAACAACAATGAGTACAGTCTTCACAACAAACACTAATAGCAACAGTTGTCGCAGCAAATTTTCAATCAAGAAACTTGCACCTATAGAAACGTACACATCAGACCCTCTATTACGTGGGATACTCTGTTGTGTGTCACCGCCCAACCAAAACAACAACCCGCAGAATACAAACAAATATCACATATAAACATGTAAACATAAATGTACATATAGCATAAATACTTATAATATAATGCAATGTAATGTGTTGCAGATAGAATGTGTTGCGGAGAAGGCTCAGTTATACGGAATAATGGTACAGTAGTATGGTACTTTATTAAATAATTAATTCTGGCCTAAATCATTAAAGTTCAACACAAACTGTGGCAGTGCAGGAGAATCCACTGTTTACAGTTCCTAAGAATCACAAGTAAGACTTCTCGCTTCAGTTGCACTGTACATTTCGCAAACACTGTCAAATATATGCTCCAACACTGATGTGTAATGCTGTCTGTTCCAAACAAACTTGCTGTGTAACGCTGTCAGTTCAATGGCAATGTCCAACGAAAAAAATGTCAATAAATGCTGACCTAGTTACTGTATACGCTCGGAAGGACAGGTCACGCTGACATCGACTGTAGAATTGTACTGCTGGCGTTCACTTGTGTCGTAACAGGCCACAAGGATTGGTCAGGTCTCAGTAGCTGACTTCTCCAAATGTCCACTGTGCAGGTTGACCCAGGAAGCTTGCACACCACTGTAAATAGCCGTGAATTGTTGGACTCCACTGTAAATACTTGTTTTCATTACTGTAAAGTAGCCTTGGTCACTACTGTAAACGCTTTGTTGTTATATACCATTGTATTCTCTCGTATGTATGGGTTGAGTGGTAGTGAATGATTATGTGTACTCGTCTGCCTGACAAAAGTACATAGTCAACTCAAACCCGGCACAGTGTTGGTCATAAACGTTTACCTTGGCATAGAATAACTAGCAAGCACAAAAACACTCTCCCGGCGTTATAGAATCAATAATGGGGAACACATAGATTAAACAGTCCTGGAAGACACTATCTTCTTCACCATGATAACTTGAGATCACAAAAACTTTGGACAGCTCGACAAGGCGTCCCGCCAGGATTCATAACCGAAGAACACACTCTCTTATCTTTTTCCGCTGAGAGTGCAAGAACAAATAATCCAGCCAAGACATACAAAGATAACATGATATAAGACCGAATCGTCTCAAACAGACAAGTAGTAAACCTAGATTCGGACTTTCAATATTCCTGCTAAAACCTCAAGCAAGAACAATCTGTTTCTAGCTATAATGGACATAAAATGATATAGATCCAGATTCCTACGCTTGTTCAATATACGGAAACAAAACAGGAACCGATCACTCAAAGAATAACTACCCATAGACTATTCTGAGTTATCTTCCATAGTTAAAATCGTAAATTCATAAATAAATATTTTTTTATCAGACACATAGTTACATTTTTCATTTGTAATCGTATCGACTGTAATCTGTGCGACATATAAAAAATATGTGCGCAACAGGCGTTCATGTGTGAATCGAAGTTTATGGCACATGAGAAAAGCGTGCGGAGTGAATCTAGTTAGCATACTCGTCAGAAAAGTATACTGAGTTGTTAAGGGGAGTCTGTGGCCATCCGTCGTGGGAGACGGTCGGTGTTTTCTAGACCAAGAAATGTTTTGAGCGAAGCAGGACGCTTTGAACGTCTGTGATCATTTCTCGGATTTTTTTGGTGTTTTTCGAGGACTTGTGGGTTAGTTTAGCGTGAGCTAGGCTAACCTTGTGACTTTGTTTTTGTGTGTGCTAAATTGGTTTAAAAACCAAGAAGTAGGAAAAAATGTCAGCACCTATTGTGCCAGTTATCCAAATAAATGCAGAGGAAGATTTTAAAGGAGGAGTCCTTTACAAACCAGGGACACTGATAATTACTGTTACTGGCCCATAGTCCAATAGAGCATCTTACTCGTTGTTAGCGAGTATCCTGGCAGGGCCTGCAGGAGTAATACTGAGTGGCATTGCCACATTGTACAGGTTTTCTGGGCCCTTTAGGGGGTACGCCACTTTAACTGCAGCAGCGCAGATTAAGCATTATCAAGGCCTACATGGCAAAAAGCTGGAGTGGTCTAATCCACTGATGTCCGTGCATATTGAGCACCTGGACAAGGAAACGTCCAAAAGGACCCTGCACTTTATACCACCAACAATGGAGGCAGAGGCGGTGCAGAGGATTGCTGCGGAAGTGTCTGGAGACAAGAATGCTGAAGTCAGTAGGATCAAGAGGCATATGATATATGGAATTTTTCCTACAGACCGTCCAAATATCAAGTACCGCACTTTGTGCATTTGAAGATGGCAGAAGATCGAATACAGCGAGTATAGGTGTCACTACCGGGGAGAAGAATCCAGTGTGTTATCTGTGGGGGTGACGATCATTGGGTCAGCCAATGCCCCGGGAAGCGTACACCCGCCTCCCAGGCCAAACAAGCGAGGAAGGAGGAAGTGGTGGTGGAAAGAACACCTGCAGAGCAAAGCAGGGAAACATTGGCAGAACAGGACAGGGCAAGTGAGCTCCCTGCCCCAGATAGCCCAGGTGCCAGTGAGGGCGAGGTATATACTAAAGTGATAAATAACAAGAAGGGAAAAAAGAAATCAATAGGAAGAGATTCCTGCTCCAGGCAACAGAGCCTGTGAGGTCCAAGGAAGTTAAGCGCAGTGACAGCAAGTCGCCAAGCAAGCGCTCCCCGAGCCGAAGTGAACGCCACCATCACCAAGGGCGCCAACACCAGAGCCATCCCCGAGATGGGTATCATCGACACCTGTCGTCGATGAACGTGCGATGTCAAGAATAAACAGCAGGGTAGATGAAGCGTCAACGCAATGTAGAGTTCCGGAAGAGCCAGCGCCGGTTAATACCCAAGTTTACCACAACTGGGCAGCAACAGAAGAGGAAGACGACATGGAAGCCATGTTATCCCATGCAAGTCTGTTTATGGACGGCCAGGACTATGACCCAATAAGCGTATGAGCTTACCGCTACAAGTCTTTCTTCCCTGCACTGAGGCCCAGTGCAACCTGAAGATGTCCAGCGTCAGGCATACAAGATATGTGTGCTCCGAAGGTCAGATGACGAATGGTGCAAGAGTGGGCACGCCCAAGATGTATCACGCTGTCATCCCTTCCTGTGAGCTTACTGACGAGACGGACACAACAACGCCAGTGTGTGGGAAGATGCTTTCTTTCAAGTTGCCCTACAGAAACTCGCCAATTGTTTTGTAACTTTAAAAGTAAAATGTGAAAATAACTATAGTTTAGAATGTGTGGCTTATATTTTAAGAGTTGGTGTTTTTTTCTTTATTGTAAATAGTTTTTTGTTGATGTTTTGGTTCCTACACACTTAAATGCGCACAGTTTCATTTAAGCAGTCAACTCCCCCCCCCGCTGTGGTGGGAGTGTTAGGCGGCGCGGTTGCATCTGCGCTTAGCCAAAATTATCAGTGCAGAACGGATAGCCAGCCCTTAGTCACTATTCCGTCAGGCAGTCATGTAATTAGCATAAGTAAATAAATTAAGGGGCTGCAGTAAAACTGGTAAGGAATATAAGTTTATAAACTAATAAAACGGTATTGAATCAGTTTTACAAATAACAGTTCACATGAGACAAGGGACGTTTCGGGTTTTACCCTTCGTCAGCCACAAACAGGTGACAAAGACAAAAATTACATATAGGTACTACAAAACTATACGATGATGAGAAACATACAACAAATGGGCGATACAAGCAGATGGAAAAAGTAAACAATAACAATACAAGAAAACCGTAATTAGGTTAACCGGTCAGCCCTTAAGCACCGCCTTGTCAACTAATGTAAACATGAATGTGTCGAGTGGTCTAGTTATGACAGAAAACGGTCAGCCCACAGTCACCGCTCTGTTGTGTAAGCCATGTGTAACAAGTGACCAGCCTATCACATTGCCTGGTACAGTCATTACAACACATGATAAGCCATCAACTAGCACTTTGTTGAGAAATCCACTTATGGCAGGTAGCCAGCCCCAGATCACTACTGTGCCTTGTAATTCTTGTAATTCTTGTAACTAAAGAAAGGCAGGCGGTCCGCACTCAGTCCCCGTTTTGTCAGATAGTTTAGATATGGCAAGTGACCACTCTGCCACTTTGCCAGGTAGACAGTTTATAACGGGTGGCCAACCTCTGCTTACCACTCCGTCATGCAGTCTAGTGATACTATCTCTCAATATCAATGGTTTGAGAAATAAGCTAGACCATGTAATTAAACTGATTAAAAAAGACAAACCGGATTTTTTGTTTTTACAGCAAACCGGTGTTACTACAAACTATCATGCCGGTCAAATAACAACTAGGTTAGGACTGAAGCATGGTTGGTTCGCCCGAGGCACCTGCCATACTAGTGTTGCCATCCTTCAAATTAATAAAGATTGGGATGCAGTGCATCATAGAACTGACAATGATGGCAGAACCGTCATAATTCAAATACAAAACAAACACAACAGACAAGACACACACACGCTCATCAACATATACGCACCAGCGACAAGAGACGAACGACCTAGTTTCTATGACAAATTACATGACACTCTAACAAAACATTACAGAGGGACTAGGAAAATTTTGGGCGGAGACTTTAATTGTGTCCTGTCTGACCTAGATTTGTCTAGGAGCTCCGTAGGGGGAGCACATGCACGAGAAAAGTCTTCGCTCTTAAGAGAAATACGTACTATGCTAGACGAACATGACCTCTCGGACGTATACAGAAAAATAGAGCCTCACAAACAAATCTTTACACACTATGACAAAATAAACCCATATTTTAGACGGGCATCAAGACTGGACAGACTAAATGCATCTAGTACCTACAATATACACAAAACATACCATATAGAAAGCACTCTTAAATTTACAGACCACAAGGCAGTTTACACATCCTTAAGTACGGGACACACGCACAAACAAGTAAAGAGATCCCCACATTGGAAATTTAACAATAATCTACTTAAAAATACTTATTACACAGAACAAATAACACAATTGATACAAGGTTACGCACAAGACATTCCCAATAATAACATCGCTCAATATTGGGACATGTTAAAAAATACAATAAGAGATAGGACACAGATTTTGGCAACACTTATACATAGGAAATTTAAAAAAGAAGAGGGGATTTTAGAAGAAGCAATTAGTTTAACTAAGAGTTTAGACAACACGAACCCTCACATCCACACCTTAGAAGAACAGTTAGATCAATATAGGCAGTATACCTAACAGGGAGCATTACTTAGGACAAAATTACACACTATAACACAGGAAATCCCTAGTAGGCAATATTTAGCAATTGAACAAAATGTTCAGCGCAGTAGTCACAAACATGAAATAATTGACATGAAAGGAAAACAGCACACAGACAATACCAACATCAGTCACGCTTTCTTCGAATACTACAAGCAGCTATATACTAAAGAAGAAAGTGACGCAAACATACAAGACAAATTTCTACAATACAAAAAGTGTCTAAGTGATGAGGAAAGTGAAAGGCTAGACCAACCCTTAACTTTAGACAATTTGCAAGGGGCCCTTAGTACTTTTCAAAAAGATAAAGCACCCGGGCCAGATGGGCTAACAGCAGAATTTTACAGGTTTTTGTTCCCAGGTTTAGGCCCCATCCTAATTAAAACATTTGAAGAAGCTTTTCAAAAAGGGGAACTCCCGAATAGTTTAAATCAATCTTACATTACTTTAATTCCCAAGGACAGTAATGACAAAAAGTCAATTAAGAATTTTAGACCCATCTCCCTTTTAAATGTTGATTAAAAAATTGTAGCAAAGGCACATACTCTGAAGCTTAAGCCACACATGCACACAATAATACATGAAGATCAACAATGTAGTGTACATGGTAGAAACATTTGCAGACATACACATTTTATAAGAGATTTAATCACATACGCACATGATAGGCAGTGCCAGAGTGCCATATTATCTTTGGACCAGGAAAAGGCATTTGATAGAGTATCACAAGCCTTTCTGCATAAAAGTCTTGAAGCTAATAACATAGGGAAATACTTTAGAAAATGGATTAAAATTTTATATAACAAACCTGAAAGTAGAATATTGGTTAACCACAGTTTAACCAACTCCTTCAAATTAACTAGAAGTGTCAGGCAAGAGTGTCCATTATCGCCCTTGCTATACGTAATAACATTAGAACAAGTTTTGGAAAGAATAAGACAGGATACTAACATCACGGGAACTTTCGTTCCCGGTACAGGGGAAAAGAAGCTGTTGGCCTACGCCGACGATACTATATTCTTTCCAACAACAATGGATTCTATAAAAAATATATTAGAAGTTTTCAAAGAGTTTGGATACGCTAGCGAATCCAAACTAAACATTCAAAAATCTAGTATAATGGGGATAGGTAGATGGGGCAATAGATCAGACTTCCCTTTTCAATTAACACAAGTGAATAAAATCAAAATTTATGGGATAAATTTTTCTTTCAATCCACAAGACCCCAACAAAGAAACATGGACAAAATTGTTAGAGAAGATTCAAAATATGTTAGAAATCTACAAATACAAAACGGCCACTATTTTCGGAAGGAGTATCATAGTTAATTGTTATATTATGCCAAAAATAATTTACACAGCAAACATACAGATGATACCTAAAAAGATTATAACAGAAATAAATAAACTAATTAGGGCCGTTATTTGTAGGAATACTTGGCACAGTATTAAACACACTACCCTAATGCAACCTAAAAATAAAGGCCTTACAAGATATCAACACTAAAATTAAAGCTTTAAGAATTAAATACATAGGGGAAGTTACAAAATGCTCGGGTCTTTACCACTGGCGCACTATTATATTGGGTTAAGACTATCAAATTTTTGTAAACTAAACAATAGCCAACCTCATTTTTTTGGTACACCACCACCTTTTTATGCAATATATCTGCAAAATTTAGAAGGAAATCAACATTTAATACAACAAAACACCAAACTTATATATAAACTTCTAGTCGCAGCACAAGAAACACCTCTGAGCACACGAAGGGGGTACAACCTTTTCATAACTGATTACACACAGAGTTTCACAAACATTCATGCAATAGACATCAGACCACAAGCAAAAGAAGTCACCTTCAGACTACGACATAGTTTAACACCAATTTCGAACAAAGCACTAACAAAAGCAAACAGACCAGCACCCAAATGTAAATTATGCATTGACAACATTATAGAGACAGAGGACCACTTGCTTTACACATGTAAAACAGTGGTCCCAACATTAAACAAATTAAGGAAATTAATAGCCTCAAACTCACAACAAACACTTAATCTATACAGAGCAGTCATGTTTAACACGTTACCACAGATGACGAGACGAACAGAACTTAAGCTACTGACTTTGTTAGCTGATTTTAGATATCTTATATGGACATGTAGGAACTGAGCTGTATACGACAATGGACATTATGACAGTACAATATTTACACAAATATATGAACACATGACACAAGACATAACAGAACAGATTTGAAACTTTTTTGTTGTTGTTCAAATAAATATTTAATAACCTTCATTGACCCTTCGGTCGTCACACAAAGCAAGTAGCTTTGTTTGTATACTTCCTTTGGTGTCATGCAATGGAAATACTCTTTAACATATGACCTAATTAATCATCCCATGGTAGGGTGCCATCATTATTTGGCCGATGTACCATTAATCATTTCATCTCCCTCATTCATCATCCATGTTCCTTTGAGGTAGTTGGGATAACACGTATTTTTGTATCTTCCTTTGCGGATACTGACTTGTAATTTGGGGGGTGGGAAGGGGGGGAAGAGGGGGAGTATTATCTTTAGTATGTTTAGTATGTGATATTGTATAATAATTTGGTAAATTTTGATACGTTATATGGTTTGGATTTAGAGGTATATTGTTTGCTATTGTTATTGACTTGTTGCAATGCTAGTTTGGGAGGAAGGGGGGGGGGGGGGGGGGTCTTTGTCCTTTATCCTTTATATCATGTGATAATTGTAAAAAAAAATTTTGTAACTAACATTGATGTATTGACCTGAATAAAGGTTTTTTTTTTTTTTTTTTTTAAAACAGGTGTTTTCTAGAGTAGGTGAATAGTGTCTGTGATTTTGATTATGATATATGGAATGTGACGCGATGATGTTCCGCGTAAGGTGTATTTACAAGGCCTTTATATATTGTTTTTTACCAGCGCGTTGTGTTCTGTCCCGCGCTTGGAAGTGGATGGATTAAAAGACCCGTCGTTTTCCCGTGTCAGAAGGAGGTCTATGGTAAGACCATTATATGTTATTGTTTGAATGCGCGTTGTGTGCTTTCCCGCGCCAATAGGAGGTCTACGTTATAAGACCCTGGCTGTTCCAGTGTTTGGAAGCCTAATAGGAGCTTTGATAGACAGCTTGTGTGTATTGACACTATAAGCGCGTTGTGTGGTTTTCCCACGCTGTGAAGTTCTGGAGGAACTTGGATGCCTGGTGATTAGACCAGAGATAGAGATATATGTGCGAGGAGTGAATGCTGCACTTACATTGTATACAGACCGTATAGATATATGTGCGAGGAGTTAATGCCGCACTTACATTGAATACATACCATAGAGATATATGTGCGAGGGGGTGAATGCCGCACTTACATTGAATGCAGTTGTTACCAGTACGTTAGGATGACTTTACTACATATTCTAATGATGCAAGTATTTTGTACTATTGTTTCTGATGTCCAGGACTAAGCTTTCAATATTACATAAAGGAACTGTGACCCAGACTCATGATTCAAGGTATTCATTTGCGGGCCCGTCCTGTCTTCTAAAAACCCACCTCTTCAACAGTGGTGGTTTTCAGTGATTTAGGGGGCTCGCATAAGGAATTTTCTGAACCCATGATTATTGCGGAGAATCAACCAACCCACCCCGGAACCTTGAAGTACGGTACAACTTCAGAAATTCTTTGGACGGTAAATTAAGTGTTTTGACACTAGTGAAATTCATCTAAAAGATTTTTCTTCACGCAGCCAATTGACATAATCTGCTCACATCAGATATTAACACCCCTACATCTGATTTTTATTTGGAGAAAGTAACTGAGTTCTGAAAGACAGATAGTAATTTCTACATAGACCTGGTCTTCTACGGTCCTGAGTCAAGCCGGAAAAGTATACATGAAGTGCGTGGAATTTCGGCCAATCAGCGTACAACGGTCATGTTGTGACCCAATTATCGTCTAATTTACACGGTCCAGCTAGCCCTGTTTTCTGACAGACATCAGTGTGTGTACTCGGTCAAGTCATCGCATTGGAATATGCATGAGGTAGCCTGCTTTTTTAACGTTACAGTATTTGACGGTGTGTACTGGCCCGTCCAAACTTATCTGAGGACCTGTTTGTACGTCACATGTGTTGTGCTGTGTGGTGCTGTCATTTTCATCATCAAGCCATCGGAAATGAGAAGTGGAATAAACAACACATCTTGAACATCAGTCTGCAGTCGAGATCAACGAGACTAGACTACCTGTATTAAAGATACGTATTATTTCTTTTTAATTTGTATTAGAAACTGAACTGTGTGATTTGTGTATTTTTGTGCGTAGTGTTTGTTTATTTTTTCCCCTCTCGTTGTGCTGAAATTTGTTCTGTTTCGTTTTGTTTCATTAATACTCATCAGTAGTTTTCGTATAACTGACCTCTTTCTACTGTGTTGTGTGTTCGTGCATGTGTAAGTTCTTCGTGCTAGTTTCTGCTTTGTATTTGGTGCTGTGTATATTATATATTAAGGTTAATATTATAGATTAATTATTTAGCCTAATTACAAGAGTTTTCTTTGTTTAAGTTTAATAGCCTAGTCTTGTAGTATTATAAATAGGCGTATAGGCCTACTGTATTAGTTTTATTTGTTTATTAATCGTAAAGCTTATTTGCTAGGTCGTTTCTATCATGTGTTACAGTTTGGTGATTTATTATATTTGACTCTTTGTTGAGCCTTCGTAATTATTCGGTGGTATACTACTATCAGCACTATTTTTCTCTCATCTGGTAGAGACTATAGAAGTATATATATATTTTTTTTCCCTTTCATCTTACGTTACTTTCAAGTATCGACTTAAATATTTTATGTGTATTTATTTCTTGTAAGTTTGTATTAGGATTAGTGTTAGTCTACATCATGTTTAAGTGGTTCTAAATGTGGTTATTAGTTTAATGTTTATGGCAATACTTTTGAGTAGTTATTTACATTGTTTTGTATCTTGTACAGAATCTGTGCGAGGTTGAACATCAGTGAGACAAGCTTGCTGTAGTGCCAGTCATATCAACACAGATATCCTTCAGCTGTAGATCTGCATTATCTCGGTGGAACCATAGACTGTAATCAAGACACACTTAAGATAAGTCACAGTTTAAGCCATTGTTGCACTTCTTCGTTCAAATACCATTCTACTGACATTCCTGATGGTCATTCATTTGTATTCGTTGTTATTTTAGTGTTTTATATTTGTGTTACTTGTTTATATATTATTAATACTTTTTTCTTCATTAGAAGGAATTGGTATTAATCTATTCTGTAGGTTTTTGTAAAATTAATTCCAGTGTATGGGAGGCCCCATCTTGGAGAGACTCGGTGTCTAGTGCCCCGTGGAATTCTTTGAACATTTATTGGTGTTAGCTGTTTCAGTTTGGTTTGTGTAATCATTGTTGCATAATTTAGTCACTTTTGTCGTATTTACTTGTAGTTTTCTTGCGTTAAGGTAGTAGTATACCCAGAAAAGGTTAAAAATAAAAATCCAACAATATTCATTTTCATGCTTTAAATCATCGTCAACATGTTCTTGAACTAAAAATAATTCATAGAAGCTTAGAAATACCCTGGTTTGATAGGAATCAGTGTTTTTCTACACACCCCCCCTTGAGTGATTTGCGTAGCAACCAATGTTTATAGTTGGTTACCATGTGAATAATGACCCAACATGAAGGTGCGTAATTGTAAAACTGTGAAATTACAATTATACGGAGGCAACAGGAAAAAGATATTTATAATTTTTCCATAGGGAATCACCCCATGATTTCTTATGAATTTTTCAAAAGTGTGTGTCTAGAAAGCTTTGATCGTAAATTTCAACATTTGTTACATGCATTGTGCATTTTCACCAACATCAACTCTATTTATTGCTAGCTTTATACTGATTCTGTATAATATTAGTTAGCAGAGCTTCTTTTGTTCACAATGGGAAATAAGACAAAGACTGAGAGGCATGTACACAAACAAACCATTGCCTGAAAATGAGACAGCTATTGTCGATAGTGTCGCTATAAAGCCTCTGTGCTCCTCAGCAAAGAAAAAAAAGGTCATAAAGGTCCAAGAAAGTGAAGGGCAAACTAAAAATGACAACAGAGGAAATGGGTTTATCCTTAAGGATGTAAAACTACTGTTTGGGTTTTTATGCTCTAACTTTAGATGTGACAAATGTTATCAGTACTCACTGACCTGTGAGATCGTCGAAGAGACTCGGAATGGCTTTTGTCATGAAATCAGAATCAAGTGCACAAACTGTGGCGAATGGAATGCCAATTTCAATACTTCTGATGTTTCATCTTCAGCTACTCACAAACACAAAGAAGTAAATGTGCGAATGGTGGCATTTGTGCGTTCTATTGGGAAATGCCACAGTGCATTGCATAATTTTTCGATATACATGAACACAAGTCAACCCATGGCAAAGAAAGCATACATGAGAACGCTGCACAGGATCTATTCAGCAAGTAAGGACATTGCAATGGAAAGACCCTGAGAGCACTGAAAAGGGGATTCATAGACACTGCAGCTGCAGTAGAAGGAGACCTTTATTCAACAGGAGCTCATTAAACTTCATTTTGTGAGTTCTTTTTCTGTTTTTCTTTGTTTTCTTGGAATTGTGTTTTTAGCATAATTGGTGATCTTTGAAACAAGATATCTCAGGATCTGTACATTCAATTGACATGAAAATTAACACAGTTGGTTGTCATATAATCTTACAGATTCTGACATAAAATGGATACAATTGAATTCAAAAGTTTAGTTTTATGACCATCATGCATATATAATGAGGCACAAATATCAAACATTCCAGAAATATAAATTTTGAAAATTCATTAAACATTAACCTTTCTGTCAATCTCTGTCATTTTAGTTCATGACCTCACGCTATATATAATGATTCAATTTGCCAAGTTTCAGTCAGATCCTTGTACAAATAACATAGTTATGATGTTTTAAAAAAGGTGTATAATTTATTCACTACGGCGGCCATATTCGATAGCTAATTTGCATAATTAGATAGGTCATTATGTGGACAAACATTTTAAGTCCATACTAACACTATACCCATGGTTGTTTGATTCTGAAAGGAAAATTTGAGTTTTTTACCCTGTCAAGGTATACTACTACCTTAATTTTATACTATCTTGTAAATAAGTTTATTTCACAGTTCTATTGTTGTTAGTGGTTGTTTTGCAGGTGTGGTAATTTACATCTATAACTACTTCATTACTTTCTTATACTTTCTTTATCTACCTATATACTTTCTTGTATTATCCCCCCACCTGTCGGTTGTTGTTCGTTTGTTTATCTTTGTTGTGTCAGCGGTGTACTTCATTATTATCATCATTCATTGTGTTTTAGTCCTGGTTATTAGTTACAAATAGTTTGTATGATTACTGTGTTAGAATCTAAGCATTGTAGATACGAGAGTCAGAGTATATTGAGAATTAGTATGTTCAGCTACACATGTCTTAGTCTAGACATAGGTGGATCTGATTATTATAAGTGACTGATTTTAGGGTTACTTGTGTGTATTATCTTTAGAATTATTGGTGATTTGTTACTGTGTTATTGTAGTACCTATGTAGAGGTATATTAATACTGATAATTTAGTATTGTAGTGAATATACTTTCTTATTAGGGAATCTAGTCTGTAAATCTATAGTCATGGCAGATTGTTCAAGAACAATTAGAAACAGAAAGAAAAGAATAGCCTTAAGAGACTTTATTTTGGCTATCAGAGATTGTGAGTCTTACGAATTGTTTAACCCTAGGGTAAAAGTGGATGATAAATACAAGCCACATAGAGCAAAGATATATATGATAGAGATTAAGGAAATAAGAGAAGTTACAACTGAAATCGCATTACCAGTATTGGATGATAGCAAGAGACCAAAACTGAATTTAAAGAGGAAAGCTAATATAGCAGATGGCATCATGAAAACTGAAACCAAAGAAGTCACTGTACAAACAGATAACTGTTGTGAAGACTGTTCAGTCTCAGTTGGGAAAATGTCCAAACTGAATGTGAATGAACCACAAAAGATTACCATCAGTGATGAGTCAGTTAGGAGTAAAGCTAACTTTTATTCTATGGAAGGATGATCAATAAGTGTTAGTAAGAATACAGTGTCTACAAAAGCCTATGAGACAACAAAGGGAGTGTCAACGCCAGTGCATGATGAAACATACCATGCATCCCAAGAAGTGTTTTTAACCAAAAAAGGGTTTTTGGTTTGACAAAGATCGGTTCAAGATAGATAAATTGATTCAGGAAGAGGGAACCTTCGAGGAAAAGTGTATAATATTAGAAAAAAAATTTAAGACTGTTGAGCAGTTATTTTGCTGGGAATACAAAGATGGTGTTCAAAGATTAGATGATGGATTCAAGGTGGATAGGAACAGGATGTTAGTTGAGTATAAAGGTAATACTCAAGTTAAAGAGGAACATTGCAGGGTCCTGTCATCTCGGTGTAAGGAGAAATGTAATGCTGTGGAAAATAGTTACTTTGTTAATGTTCAAGCACTAGAAGAGCAATTTAAGGCTGCTAAACAAAGATTACAGCAGCAAGCCGAAGCATTGAAAGATCGAGCTAAGTCTACGGAGGAGAGACATGAGGCGGCGCTTGATACAGATCCATCAGATTGGGAGAAAGAACCTTTAGATGCTTAAATGCAGTATAGGAGGGCGAAGATGAAGGATGCTACATAAGTTGCCAAAAAGTAGTACTTGAAGAGACTGAAGCTTCAAGGAAGGAAGTGTGGAAGACTGTGATGGATGGTCTGAAAGGGAATTGTGCTGGAGTTACAGACCAGTTAGAGTTAATATTATCTTTCAATTTCAAAAACAGATACGTGGATAAAGGTAAAGAACCATTGAAGATGTTAATGTTCAACGCCATCAAAAAGTTACCACCAGATAAGTGGGACATAAGTGATATGTTTACTTTACTAAAGATACTGTGCTATTTGGAAATACTTTTCTGATCGTGGTAATGATGATGATGGATTCTAGATTTAAAATAGGTTTGATGTTAGTTGGAAGAGATTGGTACTTGTTACGACTCAGCATGAGAGGTTAATTGTTAACTGTGCATAAAACTAGGCTAAAAGCTATAACTTTCCAAGAGACGGTTGACTAGAGAGACTTAATATTTTTCAAGAATGGAAATTTGTCAGAGTATATATAAACAGTAAATAGTGAACAGGTGTACAGTACAAGTCAGTATAACTAGGTGTTTTAGATTGACTTATTTCATTAACTTAAGTAATAAAGCTTAATTGGGAGTACAGGGTGTAGTATCTAAGGCCGCTGATTGTAGTGAAATCTGTGAAATAATCGCTAAATTCAGTAAGATTTTAGTCCTATGATAATAAATAAACCCGCCCGAATGTGTCTGACTATTGGCGTCTTCAACGTCAGTAGGGCGCTGCCTTTGGTGCAGTGGAAATGCTTAAAAAATGACCCGCCGTAAAATCTAACACGCTTTTTAGTTTCGGTTTCGAGACGTACAATTAACATTTTAACATCTTGCCCGATCTGCTGCACGAAACTGAGGCAAGACTTATAATTAATGATCTGCCAGAACTATGCCGCCAAACTACTGTCTAAATTAACGTAATCTTTTAACTTTAACGCCTAAATTAGTAGTAACTCGGACATTTTTCAGTAGTAAGAACGAAAAGATAGTAATAATTAACGCCAACGCTTAGCAAAAACCCCTCTTCGTTCTGCACGCTGGAAAAATACTATAACCTCTCGGCTGGAAAGCCAGCATACATAAACAGACAGACAGTTTTCAATTTCCTCCTAGTGGTAAATTTCTGACGTAACCGAACAAGTTAGTGTATTTGAAAAAAAAATTATAGAGAATGAGGGATGAAGATGGCCGACTTGTGTAAAAGTTGTAATTGACGATTGACAGTGACAAAACTGAAAATCTAAACCATAATGAAACTGACCACAAAAATCATATATTAGGATAGCTTAGTGTCTCCTGAGCAAAAATATGTTTTAATATATCTGGTAGTCCAATTATTAGCCAAGTTATTGAGATAACACTATATGTCTACAAACGCTAGGACGGACAGACTGTTGTTCTTGCTCGTTTATTCATAACGTTATTGGGGACGCAAGTTTAAAACAGAGGCATTGGAGTAATTCAAATCCGATTGGGTGGTATAAGAGTATAGGAGTAAAGGGAAATGTTAACCAAAACTAAACATCTTTTTGTATTGGCTTAACTAAGGCGGACTGACGAATGGGCTATGAGACACATAGTCTGTTTGGAATTTTGTTTTGTTTTACAAAAACTAAACTCAAAATTTGGTAGTCGCCTGATTTCATTGGCCAGCTCTAATAGATATTGGCCAAGGCTTAGAGGTCTCGTGGCCATTTGACAAGAAATTTTTATATCAACAAGTACGTTGAGAGCGATGTGAAAAATTTTAAAATAAATACTAAATTCACAGTCTGGACAGGGCAGAGAAAACTGAGGCCATATCTTTTGCCAGTCAACGTTATTTGTGTCATATTTCTTTGAAATTGGGATAAGAATGCTTTATGTATTAATATTCTTGATTAAAACTACAAAAGTTAGATACTGCTATTGGGAAACGTGAAGGACATGCCGGGAGCAAACATTATTGAGTCCTCACATTGAACTGTATTTGACTGTTGCATATTCTTATGATTTTGTATTAATATTATTGTATTAGAAGATGTTAGTAAGCCTCTGTGTTCCATTAACACACTTCAACATGCCTAGAGCGTATATAATTAAGAACAGAAAATCATACAAAAGGAGATGTGGTTACTCCACGTTATTGTATTGAAGAAAACTATGGAAAAGAACAGTGGCGTATCTGGCATAGGGACCTGAGGTGTGGTCACAGAAAGGTGTGAGTCATATAAATTAGGGGCTGGTGCACTTGTATTGCACACGAGGCTGACCCCATACCATCATGTGTACAATAGTGATAAGAAATTGTGATCAGATGTGAAAAGGCCAGTGTGTCTTTTATTGCAGGGTTTTTATTTCCTGTTGCCATTCGGTGACAGGAAACCTGATGAGTGATTGTAAAGACAAAAGTCTCCTTTCAAAGGTTTATGCTGTCAGCAGATAGCCTAAAGGAGCTTGTGGGTGCTGATCTATATATTCACTGCAGGGACATACTGACTTCTTATCTTCATACCAAGAATCCCAGGTGATGTGTTAACATCTGGGACATCTGACACTTCATTTAAATAAAAATTGTTATTTCCAAGAATACACAGAATTATATGGGGCGTGATGAAACAACAGCTCCTCCTAACAAATGACTAACACTAGTATCTATTAAAGTTTTAGTCAGTGAATACACCTACAGGAATAATATATAGTGACATTATACTTATCGGACAAAGAGTCCAAACATTTTAGTTAATCAGTATATGTAAAATATATTTTCCTCATTTTCAAAGACCTGTCCAAAAGAGATGGCATGTCATGCAGATTAATTTGTAAAAAGAAAAAAAACATTCAATTTTAAAGAAAACTTTAACCACAGTCTTATTCATTTCCTTATAGTGACTTACAGTGTATTGTGTATATGTTCCACCATTCTCATTTCACCCCTAGACACTAGTCACATCATACACCAGCCACTAGAATCAAAATACGGACCGTGTAAGATCTAGGGAGGTAGCGTTGGGTTCCCTGATAATACATCATCATCATCATCTTTTAGAGTCAGGGGCCTACATTTGCTTGACCTCACACGGTTGACACAGACACAGCTTTCTTTCTTGTTAGGGATAACACCTTAACCTCCCCAGCAAATTACACTTGCTACACTGATCACGAAGACATGTGAAATGGGTATATCATCCCTTAATTGATTATTTTGTCACCCCACTGGGAATGATTAGTGGAATAAGGTGGACATAGAATTGCATGTGATATGGCATAATGTGATACAAATTTTCCAAGGCAAATGATTTTATTCTTGCCTAATTTTGTTTATCCATAGGAAAGTATGCTGTGCCATGAGATACCAGTGTTGTTGATGGAATAGCCTATCATTACAGCAGCTGATGGGTGGTCATTAGCAGGCTTGCTCACCGATACTTCTTTTTAGTGAGACCTCAGTCCTTTAGTCTGGTTTTGGAGCAATTGAGACATGATTTACAGATGAAATTTAGCATTTAGTATAAATTGTTTTATATTTATAAATCACATTTGTGTTAGATTGATAAGTTGTAAGTGTTGGCTTATAATGTAATTATGTTATTTAATGAACAGTGCTGACGTACCTTTTGGTTCCCATATATATTTTTGTATGGTGAATCCACTTATGATTTGGTTAATATACTTATGTATTGCCTTTTTGTTCCATCCCTCTTTTGTTGTTTAATATGACTGAACATATTTCATCGACCTCACACTTTTGTTTGATAGAATGGTGTAACTCTGTTTAGAGTGTATTATTATTGAAGTATGCAAGCTTGGAATGTTACATTTAAAAGTTCACTGTTTAGAAGCACGCAGTATGGTTGAAGAATACTCAGAGGCGTTCATGTGTGAATCGAGGTTTATAGCACATGAGAAAAGCGTGCGGAGTGAATCTAGTTAGCATACTCGTCAGAGAACTATACTGAGTTGTTAAGGGGAGTCTGTGGCCATCCGTCGTGGGAGACGGTCGGTGTTTTCTAGAGTAGGTGAATAGTGTCTGTGATTTTGATTATGATATATGGAATGTGACGCGATGATGTTCCGCGTAAGGTGTATTTACAAGGCCGTTATATATTGTTATTTACCAGCGCGTTGAGTTCTGTCCCGCGCTTGGAAGTGGATGGATTAAAAGACACGTCGTTTTCCCGGGTCAGAAGGAGGTCTATGGTAAGACCATTATATGTTATTGTTTGAATGCGCGTTGTGTGCTTTCCCGCGCCAATAGGAGGTCTACGTTATAAGACCCTGGCTGTTCCAGTGTTTGGAAGCCTAATAGGAGCTTTGATAGAAAGCTTGTGTGTATTGACACTATAAGCGCGTTCTGTGGTTTTCCCACGCTGTGAAGTTCTGGAGGAACTTGGATGCCTGGTGATTAGACCAGAGATAGAGATATATGTGCGAGCAGTGAATGCCGCACTTACATTGTATACAGACCATATAGATATATGTGCGAGGAGTGAATGCCGCACTTTCATTGAATACATACCATAGAGATATATGTGCGAGGGGGTGAATGCCGCACTTACATTGAATGCAGTTGTTACCAGTACGTTAGGATGACTTTACTACATATTCTAATGATGCAAGTATTTTTTACTATTGTTTCTGATGTCCAGGACTAAGCTGTCAATATTATATAAAGGAATTGTGACCCAGACTTCTGTCAAGTTATTTATTTACGTACCTACTTTAACATACATTAACAGTGATGGCCTGTGTGGCGTGCTGATAACTCTCCACATTAAGAGTATGCTGGCCATTCTCACCCTGCCTTGTCTTCTTACACCACTTACGTATCCGATTGCAACAGTAATGTTGCATCTTTTACAGATAACTGCGTAATTAAGATTCCTAGATTCACATGCAAATGATTCTCTAATAATAAAATTGCCCATCGGAAATGAAACAATCTGAGTCTGGAGCACTTACACACACGTGCGGTATCTGTGGTGTCGGAAATGAAACAATCTGAGTCTGGAGCACTTACACACACGTGCGGTATCTGGGGTGTCGGAGATGAAAAAATCTGAGTCTGGAGCACTTACACACACGTGCGGTATCTGGGGTGTCGGAGATGAAAAAATCTGAGTCTGGAGCACTTACACACACGTGCGGTATCTGGGGTCGAGACAAGATTGTGTACTAAAATATGGAAGGCTAGCAATCACCAAGCGGCTGTGTACGAGATTGTCCTTGAAATTCTTATCCATTCGACATGCTATCGGATGGGGATCCCTGATAAACTCACGTTCTTTTCAACGCCAAACAGTGAGCATAGAAAGTTAGAACAAGTTTGAGTACTTCAGATGTGGCGGAAGGTTTCATAGTGAGTGCCATCTGACGAGCTGCGTGTGGTGCGATTAAGAGCATCAGATAAAACACGTTCAGAATAAATACCTCGGCAAAATAAATCAAGCATCTCTTGAGATCGCTCATGCAGATCATCGTAATCGTGACATAACCGACGCAAGCGTATGATAGTGAGATTGTAAATATCGTAACAGCTTATGGTGGGTTATCTTCGGTTATTTCTAAACTTTTTAGAATTGCAACCATCTCTGCGGTAAAAATCGAAGCCCCTTCAGTTACACTGTAACTCTTTTTAATTCCCAACTGTGGTATTACTACTCCTGCACCCAATTGCCCACTATCACCCTTGGATCCATCAGTGTAGACGGCCAGACTTTGTTTTGTTAGTTGATCTATGAACTTTCTACTTATCATTTTGGTTTCCCTATCTTTCATGTTTTGTTTGATCTTTTCAGTTAGTGAGTAGTCTATGATTGGTGTTTTTAGTTCCCATGGTGTTATTTTGCTTCTATATTTATTACTATTTTTAATTGCGTTTGACAGTTCTTTAAACTGCGTTAGATCGTCTATAGTTCTCCACCCTGTTGGATATCTATCTTTATTTAAGGGGACGTCCCATACACTTGGTTAGTTTTTGACAAATGCTTTATCTGCTGTGTGGGTCACCTCTTGCGCTACTTTACTCCAATAATTTAGTCTTAGTTCTTCCGTCTTAGACCAATGGCGGTATGCCAAGAGCTACTTCTATGCTTCTACTGGTGTTGATATAAATGCACCTGTAATGATTCTCATGGCTGCATTTTGAATTCTGTCTAGTTTTGCTTTATTAGAAGCTGCAGCTGAGTCATAGAATATGCTGGAATAATCCAGTTTTCCCCTGATGAAAGACGTGTAGAACATAAGAATTATTTCATTGCTCCTCCTCCCCCCCCATCCATTACCTTTTACTATCCTTAGTATATTTAGGGGTCACCTATAGCTTTCTACTAAATTGTCTATATTTTTATTTCAACTTAGTAGTTTATCGAAAGTTATGCCCAGAAATCCAGTTGTTGAGGAGATACATATTTTCTGTCCTTAATGGTTATATTTATTTTGTTATTTTGTTTTTTTAATTTCCTTTGCTGAATATCATACCTACTGTACTGATAACATTTATTTGAAAGCCCCAATTTTTGATCCACTCTGAAACTTTGTCTATTTGTTTTTGAAGTTGTTGGTAAACAACTAGTTTCACACTCTCTTGAATAGGTAATTAGTGAGTCTTTTCAAGACCATGAATTTTAACGTTTTATTTGAGCGAACGTATAAACAGGACCTGTTTGACATGTATCATAGGAACATCATCCTGTTTTTCTCTCCAAAAGAAGGTTTGACAACTCCCAAGGTTCTCAAAATTATTCTTTTTTGTCTTTTTGGACCTTTTATGTTAAATTACAAGCTGCCTAAAGAAAATTCTTCCACTTTTTTGACCACTTGCAATCTGCAACCAGAAACCGCTTACACGATGCAGTCAAAAATATACGCACACCCTCATTGTGGGAAGACGCTAGAACTGGGTTGGCTACGTCATCAAAAGGAACGCTGACATCATCACCAGATGTGCTATGCTATGGACACCAAAAAGACCCCATTAGGACGGAGAAAGAGCGGCAGATCAAAGACAACCTGGCGGAGAACAGCAAAGGCTTAGATGCAAAGCTTGAACCACAGCTTTGGGAACAGCACAAAGAATGGCCACCGACCGAGCAAAATGGAAACAGTTTGTTGCTGCACTACAAGACGCCACAAGGCGTGATGGCCCCTGACTGCTCTGTCAGTCAGGGGCAAGGATCCAAGAAGAAGAAGATGTTAAATTATGCGACAATGTGTTAACTGTCTTAAACTGTCTCCTGAATATTGTTAAACTGTCTGCTCCGGCATATACGATTGGTAAACTACCAGTGACGATTGTTTATCCAACAATGTGTTAAGTGTCTTAAACTGTCTCCTGAATATTTTTAAACTGTCTGCTCTGGTATTTAAGACTGGTAAACTACAAGGGATGATCGTTTCTCCACTACTACGAAAATCATTATATTCTTCATCTCTTTCCTTGATTTATTCTAACTTCGGGGTTCATGACATTCTTGTATCTCAATATAGCGTTCGCCAATTTGTGGAATTCCATATCGATAATTATTTCTGTATCTGTTTAATTACCACTTCTCAAGAAATATGCTCATGTTAACCACCTGGTGTAACTTGGATTCTCAGATCGACGTTTTGCATTCTCTTCGTTGCAGTCATTGATACGCGTCATTGTTGTTTGTTATCGTTGCTAGTTATCTTTTGACCACAGCTCATGGCCTCGTAGTTTAAATCATGTTGAACTACCTGAACACGTGACACAGCAACATGAAAAGACAGAGCGAGTTGTCTCGCTCCCCTCCTTGTATACAGGTTCTCATGTGACCACAACATCTCTATTTTTCGATATGCTTGCTTAGTACGAGTTGTTAGTTCCAGAGGTCAGATGACGGATGGTGCAAGTGTGGGCACGCCTAAGATACACCCCGATGTCATCACCCCCTGTGAGCTTACTGACGAGACGGACACAACAACACCAGTGCGTGGGAAGATGCTCCTTTTCAAGTTGGCCTTACAGAAACTCGCCAATTGCTTTGTAACTTTAAAAGTAAAATGTAAAAATAACTATAGTTTAGAATGTGTGCCTTATATTTTAAGAGTTGGTGTTTTTTCCTTTAGTGTAAATAGTGTTATATTGATATTTTGATTCCTATACACTCTAACATGCGCACAGTTCTAGTTAAGCAGTCAACTCTCCCCCCCCCCCCCACTGGGGTGAGAGTGTTAGGCGGCGCGGTTTCATCCGCGCTTAGCCAAAATAATCAGAGCAGAACGGATAGTCAGCCCCAGGTCACTATTCCGTCAGGCAGTCATGCAACTAGGATAGCAGGTCAGCCTTCATGCACCGCTTCGTCAAGTAATGCAAACATGAATGTGTCGAGTGGCCTAGTTACGACAGAAAGCGGTCAGCCGACGGGCACCGTTATGCTGTGCAAGCCATGTGCATCAAGTATCACTTTGCCTAGTACATTTATTACAACACACAATAAACCATCAACTATCGCTTTGTTGTGCAATTTACCTGTGGCGGGTAGCCAGCCCCAGACCACTATCCTGCCTTGTAATTCAAGAGAGACAAACGGTCCGCACCCAGTCCCCGTTTTGTCAAATATTTTAGATATGGCAAGTGACGACTCTGCCACTTTGCCAAGTAGACAGTTTATAACGAGTGGCCAACCTCAGCTTACCACTCCGACATGCAGTCTAGTGATAATATCTCTCAATATCAATGGTTTGAGAAATAAGCTGGACCATGTAATTAAACTAATTAAAAAAGAGAAACCCGACTTTTTGTTTTTACAGCAAACGGGAATTACTTCTGGTTATCATGCCGACCAGATAGTAACTAGGTTAGGACTGAAGCATGGTTAGTTCGCCCGGGGCACCTGCCATGGGGGTACTGCCATCCTCCAAATAAATGAAGATTGGGAGACAGTACATCATAGAACAGACAACTGTGGCAGAATTGTCATTATACAAATACAAAACAAACACAATAAACATGACACGCACACGCTCATTAATATATACGCACCCGCATTATACACTGACCAACCCAAATTTTACGACGGACTGTATGACATTATAGATAAGCACTACAAAGGAACTAGAATAGTGTTAGGGGGAGATTTTAACTGTGTTTTGGCCAATTTAGACATTAGTTCCTTTGGACCCGTATCCCAGAGAAAGAAAATTCAAATCCCCCTATCAATACGACACTTACAACCCATCCTTGACAAACAGGACCTAGTAGACGTTTACAGAAAACTACAACCGAACACACAAGCTTTCACATTTCACGACAAGACCAACCCTTATTTTAGACAGGCCTCAAGACTGGACAGGTTTTACGCATCCAATAGTTACAATATACATAAAACTTATCACATTAAAAATACGCTTAAATATACAGACCACCAGGCAGTATACACAGTTCTAAGTACGGGACACACATATACAAAATTAAGGAGATCCCCACATTGGAAATTCAACAATAACTTGCTAGCAAATACTTTCTTCACAGATACAATAACACAACTCATTCAGAGTTACACACAGGATATCCCCAATAACAACATTGCAGAATATTGGGACCTGCTAAAAAACACAATAAGGGACAGAACACAGACTTTAGCAACAACAATACACAGGGCTTTTAAGAGGGAACAAAATATATTAGAAGACGCAATAAGTTTAACCAAGCAGATAGACAAATCTAACCCACACATTCATACTTTAGAAGAGCAATTAGACCTGTACAAACAACACACATACTAAGGAGCTCTCCTTAGGTCAAAATTAAATACTATTACACAAGAAACACCCAGTAGACAATATTTAGCGATTGAGCAAAATGTACAACACAGTAGACAGATTCACGAAATATTTGACATGAATGGAAAGCATCAGACAGAAGACACTAATATTAGGCACGCTTTTTTTTAATACTACACACAATTATACACTAAAGAACCAACTAACGTAAACACACAGGATAAATTTCTACACTACACAAAACGTTTAAGTGATGATGAGAGCAGGAAATTAGACGAAACTTTAACTTTAGAAAACTTAAGGGAAGCGATTAGTACTTTCCAGAAAAATAAATCACCCGGCCCAGATGGGTTAACGGCAGAATTTTACTTCTTCTTTTTCCCACTTTTAGGCCCCCTTTTAATTAAAGTATTTGAGGAAGCCTTCCAGAAAGGAGAGCTTCCGAATAGTTTAAATGAATCCTTTATTACTTTAATACCTAAAGATAATGCTGACAGAAAGTCAATAAAAAATTACAGGCCTATTTCGCTTTTAAATACTGATTATAAAATCTTGGCCAAAGCTCTCACTCTGAAACTTAAATTATTCATAGTAGAATACTAATTAATCACAGTTTAAGTGACCCAGTTAGGCTGACACGATCAGTGAGACAGGGTTGCCCTTTGTCTCCCCTGTTATACGTTTTAACACTAGAACCAGTGCTGGAAAAAATAAGACAACATGTAAACATCACGGGGACTTTTATACCCGGGCAAGGGGAAAGGAAATCATTAGCGTATGCTGATGATACTTTATTCCTTCCAGCAACTGTAGATTCCATAAGAAAGATATTAGAAACCTTTACAGAGTTTGGATACGCTAACGAATCCAAACTAAATATTCAAAAATCTAGTTTAATGGGATTAGGTAAATGGGCAAATAAGACAGATTTCCCCTTTCAGTTAACGCAAGTTAACAGAATCAAAATTTATGGGATAAACTATTCTTGTAACCCCCACGACCCTAATACAGAGACATGGGTAAAGTTAGTAGATAAAATTCAAAACATGTGTCGTGGAATATTCTAATCCACATATATAAATTATCAGGTAAATATAAAGCCTAACAAATAAATTTAATAAAAGAAAAGAGCATGGTAAAAGAACAGTGCTGTCACAATGACTGTACTCGAAATCCCCCTTGTTTTCTGCTTCGTCTGCAAATTGTAACGCTTTCACGTTGATAGTAAAAGCCTACTGTATTATTACCCGCTTTCTTCAATGAAACGTGTACTGACCTTGAGATACGCAAGCTGATCAATGACCTAAATTTAATATTTCATTCATTCCATTTTATACACGGCGTAACTAAAAGACAGATAAAGCAGGAGAGAGAGAGGGGCGAATGAAGGCAGGAAGCATGCAATACTAAACACGCGTCGCGCGATACACAATTGCTGCCATCACGCGTGTAAGGCCACATGCACTAACTTTTTTTCAGACGGACAGTGATAAAAACACTAACCTTCCCAGAGTTAGGTTTTAAAATCCTGAAAAACGCTTATTGGGAATTATGACAATATACTGGTTTACGTTTGAAAACATGACAGTACCCAGACACCACATGGGGGATGGAAGTGAACAGGAGGTGGTAGAAAATGCACATTTTGAACGCAGCCACCTAGCTCCCTTAGATTGAGATATTTGGGTTCCTTAGGGCTTGCTGACACCGAATATGTTAAGTGTTACGCAAATAGTCCAGGAATTAATAAATTATAACCAAAATAAAATAGTGGGGATGCCTGACAGCATGAAATCATTTCTGCTCATAAAATTTTTTTTATAACGTGTTTGAAAAAACATTACGTTACGGAAATAGCCTACTATGTTAACTCCTATTTGATTGGAGCGCAACAAATATAAGACTAAACACGATTGGTCGGGCTATAAATGCTATCTTGTGTTGTTATGGGAAACGAATAGAAGGGGTACTTTTTTGAAAAGATGTGTAGACATGGTTTGATTGGGTAGAGCTGCGAATATACTCAATTCAGAGCGTCTGTTCATTGCCACATCTTGTAATAAACCTACTAAGAAGCAGTGCGTTGAGCACCAGTGTATATTTTATATAAAATAAAGCCTGGGACATCGGCAGATCGGAGTTGTGCTATCTTCATTGCCAGTCAACGAAACTGTTTATTATTTCTATGAATTGTGGTAAGCTTGAAATATTCAATATCTTTTAATGAAAATTGAATGTAAATTGTTAATTTATGCCTGTATATATATGTGTAGTTCAGTAGCGAACATGATGTAAAGCCTATATTGCTCCAGCCTGAACAGAGGGTGTCGGAGGAAAGTAAAACTGCATGGAATGGCCAAACAGTACACTGACACCTAGATTATTGACTAGAAAGAAATAATGCTGGAATTGCAGAGGCGTAGTAACCATTAGGGAGGGAAATACTGGTATGAAGTATTTCAGATGAAGCTGACAGTTGGCCTAACGCTCTGAACTCAATGTTTGTGATGTATTGTGCTCAGTGTAGACATAGAGTATAAATAGTTCTGAAGTAGGAGGTACAACCTTCTTGTTTCAGGGACCGTGGTCTTAAAGTTATTGAGCAGCACCTGGTCAGAGCGTTGCTGAAGCCAGAGGCAGACAGCATACTCCTTGGTCCATATAGCAACCAGTGGGGTGACTCCAGAACTCATTAAAGTAATCGAGCAGAGGAGTCTTTTACTGCAGTCATCACGAAAGATAAGAGAGTGTGGCCATGGAGCTCAACATTATGTACCCCCATCTTAAAATGACAGTGTAAAATAAAATTAAGAGGGGAATTTAATTGTTTTAATATCAGGAACTGAGAACATCTCCAATACTAGTTCCAATAAAGACAAACTATTGAAGTCATGATGACTAATACCAACAGAGCTTGAACAAAACAAAACCAGTATTACCTCATATTACTACTACACAACTGACACACATAGGATACTATTAAAAATATATGTCACTACAAGATTCATATTGATAAATTCTGTACATATAACTTGTAATTAAAATTGATTGTGATTCCTGGTTCCCTTTGTATTTGAATCAGGACACATATACATTCATGACAGCACTGAATACATATTGTTATTTGAAAAGTTATCAGTGACTTCTTTAAGATATCCTCGTAGAGTGTTTTATGTATGTGAGTGTCACTGTGTTGTCAAGTGTGGAGGAATAAATTAAATTGTTTATCTGTCTGTTGTTGTTATGACTTACACTTCATCATACACATACCCTAGACATATAACGTAGTCATCACACTATTCCAGAATAATTCTGACTGAGGTATACATATGTGGCAGCAAGTAAGGTTATCTATAATACACTACTCTTATTAGATATAGATACCTTCACAGCTGATCTCAGTCAGTACACTAAGTCCCCTATAAATATTTATAACATCCCACTTTACCACAACATGTTAGAGAAATATAAATACAAGACAGCTACTATTTTTGGGAGAAGTATCATAGTGAACTGTTTCATTATGCCTAAAATAATATATACAGCAAAAATCCAGATTATGCCTAAGTCAGTGGTAACTAAAATAAATGTACTAATTAGGAATTTCATTTTTAAGGGCACCTTTAAAAGCATTAAACATTTAACCCTAATACAGCCCAAACATAAAGGGGGAATAGCTTTACAAGATATCAACACTAAAATTAAAGCTTTAAGGATTAAATATATAGGGGAGATAATTAAAAACCCAAGTTTGTACCCCCTAGCACATTACTATATCGGACTTAGGCTAATTAAGTTACACACACTAGAAAACAACCAACCACATTCCTTTGACACCCCACCACCTTTTTATAGGATATGCATAGAAAATCTAAAAGGGAATGAACAGTTAATAAAACAAGACACTAAACTCATATACAAACTTTTAGTAGGAGCACAGGAACCCCACTTAGGTACACGAATAAAAAGAGGGTACAACCTTTTCATAACAGACTACACACAAAGCTTCTCAAACATTCATGCAATAGACGTCAAGCCACAAGCCAAACAAGTTACATTTAGGTTACTGTACGATTTAACACCTATCATGCGTAAGCATTCAGCAATGAAAGCAGGCAAGGCGCCACCAAGGTGTAAACTGTGCAGTAACAACACAATAGAAACAGAGGACCACTTGTTTTACACTTGTAGGACAGTGGTCCCTACAATAAACAAACTAAGAACACTGATAAGTTCTAAAACACCGCACTCACTCAACATGTGCCAAGCGGTCATGTTGAATACTTTACCGACTTTACCGAGACAGACGGAGCTTAAACTCTTAACTTTATTAGCAGAATTTAGATACTTAGTATGGACATGTAGGAATAGGGCAGTACATGACGGCATACATTATGACAGTAGAATTTTTTCACAAATATATGAACAAATAACACATGACATAACGGAAAAAATTTGAAATTTTGTGTTGATTGTTTAAATAAATAATTAATTGACCTTTTGGTCATCACACAAAGCAGGTAGCTTTGTTTGTACATACTTCATAACACATGTCCTCATCTCATGTCATCATCAATGTACCATCAATCATTTCATCTCATCCATGTAGTACAACACATACCTATGTGAATATTGACTTGAATAAATTTATTTGGGGGGGGGGGGAGAGGGGGTCTTATTCTTAGTATGGTTTATTGCTTACATTTCTGGTATATTGTTTTGCTTTTGACTGTTTGCAATATTAGGTTGGGGGAGGGCAGGGGGGAAAGGGGGGGGGGGGGGGTTCAATTATTGTTCAATTATCCTTTAATCATCCTTTATAAACATGTGATAAATGTAAAAATTGTTTTGTAAATTGTTATATTGACCTGAATAAAGGTATTTAAAAAAAAAAACGATATGCTTGCTTAAACTACAACGCTCTTTCACCCTGTGATTCTATTAGGATAACTCATATAGCATCATATAGCGAACTAGAGCTGGCCAAGACCCTACTCCACCTCCACGTGGTGCTCCTGGAAACAGGCTGCATCACTGCTGGATGATTGAGTAGGGATCGAAGAGGGAAGGCAAACTCGGTCCCAAAAAATATCATGCTGAAGTCGGATGTGCCGACCGAAATGTGCAGATATCGCAGCTCCGCTGTAGACAGACACAACGCAACCAACGTCCTTTTCAGGGCGAACGAGGAAGAAGAAGACGAATATAGCATCTCGTAATATATTATGTTTAACCCTTGCTCCATCTTAACAGCGACACCTGCATCACAACATATCGGTTATCTCATTTGTGCTGAGTTTTTCTGTCATACTGTGTCTCCGTTTATCAATGCACACGGGAGCCGCGCTAGTGTAATGGTTACCACTTTGCGCTGACGCTCAGGTGTTCAAGGTTCAAGCTCGGGCGTGCGTATTGAAGGAGTGTCATCGACCGGGATTTTGACTGAATAACCGCTCCTGAGATAAACTCTGTGGATGGGAGGAAGCGAAGCTCCTGACCGGGTACACAGGATCCCCAGCCTCACAATGACATGTCATTGGGCCCAAGGGCTAAAAGCCCAAGTGCCGCTGGTAAAAATAGAACAAAAAATTCAATGCACACAACTTGTAGCCATTGTCAGTGACCTATTTCTGCTTTAGGACGTGTTTATGTGTTCGTAATATGATAGAACATTTCTCGAAAGTGCTTGATGTAGGCACTTATGTTTTCTCTTTACCATTTCTCAATTGCCGGTCTACCGTTGCCATCCATAAACATAGTCACATATGTGATATGAACGATAATATCTTATTCTACGTTAAAACGTAATTGTGGGTCTTTCATCTCTCTGCAGTCGAGCCAGATTTCAACTTTTTACTATTTCCAGATTTCCACATAGCTACATTAACCTGGCTGGTAGATTTATAAAGCGTACTTTGTCAGCTGACCTTGTTTCATTTTTTTCTTACTTTTATTCTTACCGGATAAATATCCATTCTTTCCTTTGTGTTTTCTTCTTACGGTATTACCAGTTTATTCTACTTATAGATCTCCTGATTAACTAAAAATTGCTGATTTTGTTGCTGTTCCTACATATCTCTCTTAACATACAACTTAAACAATTTATTGACAAAGGTTGTAATAATAATATTATACTTATTAATAAAAATATCTTGAAACGGTCACCGAATTTACATTTCAGGTGTTTGACCTTATTTTGCTCACCGAAGCTCTGCCCGATTTATGTACAAGTAGTGAAATATATAACAGCTAGACAATACGTTTCACTAATTCAACATAAGACAGAACATGCACAATTGCATCGATTATCTTACTCTTCCATAACTAGTTGCTACAACAACTGCTAGTGGTAACATTTCTTATGTTGACATGTATGCTTAAGCTCTTATAGAATAATTTCAGTTTGTAAACTTCCAGGTTTGTAGATAACACTTTTTTTATTTAAATTGATGAACTGCTATTTAAAACATAATCTAACGTTTGTCCTTGTTTTCGGCTAATTCTAAAAATGATCATATTAAATTTGAAGACGGTTGTTGTGACACACATATTATCATCATCAGGTGCCATATTCCCCTTAAAAGGTTGGCTATAATGGATCTCTTGTCTTGATGGTGCACTCTGATAGACTCTTTCCTGTCTCTTGTCTTGATGGTGCACTCCGATAGACTCTTTCCTGTCTCTTGTCTTGATGGTGAATTCTGATAGACACTTTCTTGTCTCTTGTCTTGATGGTACACTCTGATAGACACTTTCCTGTCTCTTGTCTTGATGGTACACTCTGATAGACTCTTTCCTGTCTCTTGTCTTGATGGTGCACTCTGATAGACTCTTTCCTGTCTCTTGTCTTGATGGAGCACTCTGATAGACTCTTTCCTGTCTCTTGTCTTGATGGTACACTCTGATAGACTCTTTCCTGTCTCTTGTCTTGGTGGTACACTCCGATAGACTCTTTCCTGTCTCTTGTCTTGATGGTACACTCTGATAGACACTTTCCTGTCTCTTGTCTTGATGGTGCACTCTGATAGACTCTTTCCTGTCTCTTGTCTTGATGGTGCACTCTGATAGACTCTTTCCTGTCTCTTGTCTTGATGGTGCACTCTGATAGACTCTTTCCTGTCTCTTGTCTTGGTGGTACACTCCGATAGACTCTTTCCTGTCTCTTGTCTTGATGGTACACTCTGATAGACACTTTCCTGTCTCTTGTCTTGAATGTTTGCCACAAATTTACTTTGAAGGCAATTCCTAAGCAACACCGTATAACCTAGATATTTAGGTATTCTTTACGTAACACCATATAACCCAGCACAGACTGCTGGTTTCTCTGAAATAAAATGAAACAAAATAAACTAGCATCTTTCTAATGGACAAACATCATCCACGTAATAATACATATATATGTGTGAAAATATGCAAATACATGCACTTATATGTCCATGTGCGCGTGAGTGTGTATGTTGTGTGTGGTGTTACACATGTGTGAAAATATGCTAGTAGATGCGCTTAAATGACCATGTGTGTGTTGTGTGTGGTCATGCAGGTCTGTGTATGTGTAATCAAACAATAAACATATCTCAGTCAACAATAATGCCTTCATACTCCTATTAAATACTAACTACTTCATCACGCGAGAGAAAACTTAAATGAACCACTTCTATCTATGATGAAAGATTCCACACAACGCACTGGTCTAAATGACATCAATTTATCAGTATGTGAGAGGCCTAGCTGCTCTAAAGAAAAATGAGATACGAGGGGCGTTCAGAAAGTAATGCACCACATCGTTTTTCTCAGCTAATAATAAGAATAGAAGCATGAAATTTTGCACACTTCAAATATGGCATGTGCAAATTCTATGCACCAAACTGCACTGCAACCGGCCAAATAATACGGCTGCCCTAAACCGTTGAAATGGAGCGTGTTAGCAACTTGCGTTATAAGCAGCGAATTGTGATATAATTTCTTGTTGCAGAGAAGGAAACTGTTGTGAACATTCACAAGCGTCTGTGTGATGTGTATGGAAGTTTTGCCGTCGACAGGAGTACAGTCAGTTGCTGGGTTCAGAGAATCAAAGAATCAGGAAGTGGAGATACGGAGCTCCTTAATCGGCCGCGCTGTGGACGTCCTGCCACAGCCACCAACGCAGAAATGTTGAAATGCGCTGAAGGCATTATTCTTACTCATAGGCGAATCACTACTCAACAATGGCCTTACAGCTGTCAGTCAGCATTGGTAGTGCAAATGCAGTTATAAAAACTCTTGGGTTTTTTATGGTTTACGCAAGATGGGTTCCTCGAAGTTTCACAAATGACCACCGATTACAAAGGAAAGCAATTTCTTCTGAATTGTTGGAGCGTTTCAATGCTGATGGAGAGAACTTTTTGGCTAAGATCGTTACAGGTGACGAAACCTGGGCACATCATGTTGAACCTGAGATAAAAAGACAGTCAGTGGAGTATCATCATCCGCAATCACAACGAAGAAAGAAATTCAAGACAATTCCTTCAGCTGGAAAGGTCATGATCACTGTCTTTTGGGACACTGAAGGTGGGATTCTTGAGGACTGTGATGATATACATTGATACACCGATCCCATTTGTAGGATTTATAAAGTCAAAAAATTGTAGAAATCAAAATTAGTGGAGTTGTGAGGTTTCATCTTCGCCACGCCTGCAAACGCGTCGTGTATTGATAGGCCGTAACGTAGGGTAAAATTAAACAGGAAATGTTTGAAACAAAACGAAGCTTAATTCTTTTTCATCACATGTTTGAAGCTAAATATCAGTGTAATTTTGGTTCCAGATGAAAAAAATGCTACTATTGACAAGCGAGAGCGGGTTTTAGTCCCCGCCAACTCGAGAAAGGCGGGTCATTTCTACTACTATATTTGAAAATGCACGCAAATGTAACCGTGATATGCCTCTTTATAAATCTTCCAGAACTGGTTACGGTGCCAAATAGTCAATATGTTACTGTGGGTGGTGATTCTATCAATAGCTTTCTACTACTAGGTGACTGTTGCAGGCCTAGTTAATACCTCCTCAACTTGTCAGTCTACTTCTTCCTTCTTTTATCTTCCAAGTGAAACTATCTCTCTTACTGGCTTCCTTTTCCGCCAGAGGTTGTAATTCTTGGATGAAGTATATTTTCTTTAACCCAGTCCACGTTCTTCCCTCCTAGTTGGGGACTAGCGACTAACTCGTATTAGTGGTTTTGCCTGTAGTTCTGATTATATAATTAAAGGCTATTATTCCTGCTCTTCCACACCTTTGTAATAATCCAACTCAACTTGTGTGGGTAAGTTTCAACATCAACTAAATGTTTATTTACAATGCTCATGATTCAACATATTCAATTTAGCAGGGTTCCACAACTCCAACTTCTTTTCCATATATCGAGGTCATCTCTTTCTAATTTCCTAGACCTGTCAAACCTAACTCTGAAAATGATATCGATAGCTAAACATAGTTCACACATTTATAAATAATATCAATTTTCATCAAAGTACTACTGCTGTGGTCTTCTTTTATCTAATCATGCCAGTGGTGACATCTCGTTTATTTACACAATGGGTTGTCTGGCAATCAGCAAATAATTGAGAGCGCATTTCTTGTAAGCCAATATAGTATATACCTCTGTTGAACATATCATGCCTGAGACGATACCTCGTCTATTTTATCATCAACTGTTTATCTGTCAAGCAACATGTATGAGAGAGCGCATGACATCTCTTGTAATTCACTGTAATATATACCTCTGTTGAACATATCATGCTCTTCTCTTGGTGGACATCCCTTTATATGTGGGAGTCGTCAACCCCTAAAAATGGTTGCCTGAAATTCTATAGAATGTTCAAGAAAATAAAATTGTCATCTTACCGTTTAAACAGAAGTCCAGCACCTATCACATCTCTTACTAGGCACCCCTATTCTATTCCTATCTGTTCAGCACAAATTATTAATCACAATCTAAACTATTCTCCAGAATTCCTACGCTACAATTCTAAGTCTATCTACATCTGTAGAGCCTCCTGCAAACAGCAGATTTTCACTTATCTTGAGAGCCCAGCAAGGCACTTCTTGCCCTGTTAAGTTTTCTGGTGAGACTGACCTCTCTCTGTCCTTCTATTCATTCCCGTGGTCCAGTCAATCGACATCCAGTCAATACAATTGGTCCATTCTTTAGTTCACTCACCGATTACAAAATTCACGGTTAATTTTTTCATAAATAACTCAGTGAACTCCGTTCACATTCGCTCACAATTTTCTCGTGCGTTTATCATGCTCTCCGTTCACTTAACTCTAAAGGGCGCTAATATTTATAGTTATCTCCCTTAGTGGTTTATGCTTAACTGCTATTTTCCTTTACTTCAAGCTTATTACAAACGATCGTTATGCAAATTTTGTAAACCATAACTGTGTACTCACAGAAAATATTTACATCTAAAATAGTTCTCTCCCTTACCATCCAAGCACAAGTATGCTGGCTTATATCTCCCATCTAGAGAACAAATAGTCTATTTTAATAAATTATTTATATTTCCCAAACCATTTTCTCATACTCTCCCATATAAACTAAATCACTGTTCATCCAAAACCCACGGTGACATATTGCCAATACTTTTTCGTTTCATAGGCACGCACACAGCGCAGTGTCTGCCAAGTAACGTATTTTTCTGACGTAACGACTTGTGGTTTCGGTTTGAACAACGGGGGAGAGAGGGGGCCAAATGGCGTATTTATATAAAAGTAGAAATTGCCAAATATTATGGAAAATATATGGAATTCATTATTACTGGGAAGGGGCCCATAAAACCTAATTAGTTTAATAGAATATCTTCTCCTGAGTAATAATATGTTTTAAAATACAAAGTCCTCCAGATAATAGTAAAAAATATTGACAAAATACTATATTGGTTCGTACAGACTGTCGGACAGACCCTCGTTTTTGCATTCACTATCGGTGACAATTTTTTGCACGCGTTGTTGAAAAGAAGCAGAAGAGGGTGGGTCAAAGTCCAAGTGGAGGGTTTGAAAGAGGGAGAGATATTATTGGGTGGCTCAAACTGAATATTGTTTTTGGTAGTGTTAGGCCAAAAGGCAAGTATATTTTTAACTAACGCGAAGATCGGACGGACCGACCGACAGAGGTACACCACTTTAGTGTGTAATTTTTGCTTTATTTTTCAAATTCAAATCACAATTGGAGGTCGTCCGATCTCATTGGCCAACACATTTAATATTACTGAAAACTTAGAAGGCTCGTCGCCATTTGCATTAATACTATCCCTGAAACAGGACGATTAATAGTCTGTGAAGTGTGACTTGCCTTACTATATAAATATTAAAGAAATAAAAGGCGTCATAGTTCAGCCAGCGGAACGTCTGAAGTTGTGCTAATTCAACGTACCTGTGTGTTTTCATTGAATTTGTGTTTTTTTTTTTGTCTTGCACTAGCCCAGTGCCAGATTTCTGAGTGGTGAATTTGAGAAGACTTTGTATTCAAGTAGTGATAGGTGTACACGCTGCATACCCTATTACTTTTGGACAAGTGCAACAGTGGCCGTTGGCCGGAGTGACAACTGACAGCTACTACATGTGCTAGATAAGTATATCATCTGGCACATGACTGTTCATCAACGAAAATTAGTGTTTCCTAACTGAACTAAACAAAACTATTTCCCCCAAGAAATTAAAATTAAAAGCTGTGAAATAAAGACATGGGAGTGATTACAGAATCCCGACCCACCATCCAATGCTAGTAACAGTAGTATTATAAATATTTTAACACCATTATTAGATTTTATAATATGTATTGGGACAGATCGTAACTTTTGGGAAATTGCCTTGCATATATGTATATAAATTGATTCCATTTAAGTTGAAAGTCCGGACCAGAATAATACTAGGTCCAAGACAAAATAAAATTGTAAAAAATATTTTAACATCAAAATTTCAAACACGGTGTTAGTTCATTTAATCATAGACATTAATATTTGTTTAAGTATGTGTGTTGTAGTATTATTGAAGTGATTGCAATAACTACAGAGTCATCTCTCTTCTTAGTATTGTTGGTAAGGTTTTTGCCAAAGTCATCTTAATGCGACTACACAAGTTAGCTGAGCGCATATATCCAGAGGCACAGTGTGGATTCCGAGCTGGCAGATCAACAACAGACATGATCTTCTCTCTCCGCCAGCTTCAGGTAAAATCAAGAGAGCAGAAAAGACCATTATATATCGCCTTTATAGACCTCACAAAAGCATTCGACCTGGTTAGTAGGGATGGACTCTTTAAAATCCTCCTGAAAATAGGCTGCCCTTCTAAAATGTTGGAAATGATAAAGTCATTCCATGACGACATGAAGGGAACAGTCCAATATGCTGGAAGCACGTCACAGCTCTTTGATATACGAAGTGGCGTTAAACAAGGCTGTGTTCTGGCTTCGACCCTCTTCGGAATCTTCTTTGCATTACTTTTGAAACATGCATTCAGAGATGCAACTGAAGGAATATGCCTTCACACTAGGTCAGATGGCCGTCTGTTTAATCTTTCAAGGCTGAAAGCAAAAACAAAAATCAGAAGGGTCACTATAAGAGACTTGTTCGCTGATGATGCTGCAGTCGTCACTCAAAGCCAACAGGAGCTTCAGAGCTTGATGAATCGCTTCACTAAAGCATGCAAGGACTTTGGCCTCACAATAAGTCTAAAGAAAACGAATGTGCTGAGTCAGGATGTGGGTGCTGCACCAGTTATCACTATCGATAACTATGAATTGGCAGTGGTGCACCACTTCACATACCTAGGGTCTACCATCAATGACAAACTCTCACTGGATACAGAAATCGACAGCCGCATTGGCAAAGCTGCGGCTACCTTTGCCCACCTCACATCGCGTGTTTGGGGAAATTCTAAACTCACAATGAAGACCAAAGCTGCGGTATATAATGCCTGCGTCACCAGCACACTCCTATATGGCAGCGAGACCTGGACGACCTATGCTAAGCAAGAAAGATGGCTCAATACCTTCCATTTGCAATGTCTACGCCGCATCCTCCGCATCTCGTGGAAAGATAAAGTGACAAATGTCGAGGTGTTGTCACGTGCTGGCCTTCAAAGTATGTATACGCTGCTTAGACAGCGCATACTTCGCTGGCTTGGCCATGTTCGCCGCATGGAAGATGGTCGCATCCCAAAAGATATCTTCTATGGACAATTAGCAGATGGCAAGAGAACAGTTGGGCGACCACAGCTGAGGTTCAAAGATGTGTGCAAGAGAGATATGAGGGCACTGGACATGGATCCAGCAACATGGGAGGATGAAGCTGCCGATCGCACTAAGTGGCGATGCTATTTACGGCACCACCTCAGATTGGGCGAAGAGAGGTTCACACAAGAAGCAGAGGTGAGGAGAAAACGTCGAAAGGAGAACCAGGAAAATAAGCAGCTGAGGGCTGCCACCTCAGGGGCGCATTTTCATAGTCAGTTATGACTGAAGGAACTATTATTATTATTATTGTAGTATTAAATTACCATCACACCACATGTTCATAACCCTAGACATTAGACGTAGTCATCATTCATACTAGGCAAGAATAAGTCTGAATGAGATCATAAGGTGGTAGCAGAAAGGCACCCTGAAAACTCACCCTCATAATTGTTATAATCAGGGGCCTTCACAGCTGACCTCATTCAGTACAATATAAATACGTAACAACAACAGTTCATAACATCTAAATCCACCACATATATTGGGTAGCTCGTTCCGGGATTTAAATTTATCACTTATGTTGGGGTCTCCTGTCCCGGGATTTAAACCTATCATTTTGTATAGAATTCAAATATTGTATCAATAGTGTCCCTAAAGATATTCAAAAATAAAAGTATTTTAGGGTGGAGATTTATAGTTGATGAATTGTCACGGTCAGTAGTTAATTAAGTAATTAGAGTTGGTACTTTGTTAATTAGAGTTTTAAATTTGTCTTAGAACATTATTAGATCTGATTGCAACAACATGGCAGACTTGGCAAAGTTCAGATCTGCTGCTGTGCTGGCTGCAAAAGAGATGGGTATGGATGGACCAGAGCTGGTTCAGTATGTAACCTCAGAGGTTGATACATTTATTAAACGTGATAGGGAAGATAGGATGTTAGAAGCAGAAAGAAAATTAGAGGCTGATCAAGAAAAAAAAAGATTACAGATTGAGACTGACAAAGGGGCTAGGGCATTGGAGGCGGACCGGGAGGCTGAAATAAAGACTCTCCAATTTGAGGAAAATAAATTGGAGGCTGAGGCTAAGAAGATAGAAGCAGAGGAAGGAAAACTGGCTGCTGAAAAGGAAGCAGAAGAAAAGAAAACTGGCTGCTGAAAGGGAAGCAGATAAGGAGGAGAGGATATTACAAGGGGAAAGGGGAGCACGAGTTACGACTAAGGGAGTTGGAATTACAAGGCCATGCTCCTGAAGGTGGTAACAGCCCGTCTACCGTCGATGCCACTGCTAGTCAGGGAGCCTCAAACTCAGCCATGGGGTTCCATTTAGACCATTTTGTTGAGAGGGATGATGACATTGAATCATTTTTAAGCAGGTTTGAGGTTAGTCACTAAGTATGGGTTGGAAAAAGAGAGATGGAGTCTTAAGTTATCCCAGGGTCTTAGGGGAACATCGTATGAAGTGTTTGCGAAGATGAGTAAAGACGACCAAGACAATTATGATATGCTAAAGCAGGCTTTGTTATTAAGATATGAGAAGAATGGAGAATTTTATCGTAAGAAGTTTAGAAATGCCAAGCTTTTGTCTGGGGAGACATACCACCAACTCTCTGCCAGACTGGAAACCTATTTGGAGAAATGGACTGCTCCGGGGAAGACCCAAGATCTTAAAGAGATTATTATGATAGAGCAATTAAGAGAGTCCATGGCTCCAGACCTGAGAATGTTTCTCATGGAACTAGGTGCAGAGAGGTTGGGTGAGGTACTTAATGTCGCTGAGAGGTACCAGGCGGCCAAGGCAGAGGTAGCTGGCACTAAAAAGAAACATGTAGACAATTACAAGGCTTCACTAAACTCTAATAAATTTGATAATAAAGAACAAGGTAACAAAGGTAAGCCCAACTTTGATAGGCCACGAAATGATTATCGAGATAGAAACCCACAGTTCAATGACCAAAAATATAATGAAAGAAAACCTTTTAACCAAGGAAAGAAGTGGTGTAAATGGTGTAAGAGGGACACTCATAACACCGAAGTTTGTAAAGGAAAACCTTCTAACTTTGCTGCAATGAAAACGGGGAACCAGAGATTAAAGGTTAAACCTACTGGACAGAAGGAACCTTATCACCCCCCCCCCAGTTTGTGAGGATGTTGTATGTAACGGGGTCACCATAAGGTGCCTTTATGATACAGGTTTAGATTTTGATTCTGTCGTGAGTTCTAGCCTAGTGAACCCAGGTCAGTATACCACAGAAACAGTGGAGATACAAGGGGCGACTAAGGACATACCACTCATGACACTTCCCATCGCAATAATAACTGTGAAAACTTGCTATGTGGAAGGAGAAATCAGAGCAGCAGTGATAGATGAACCAATCTACCCTCTGATATTGGGGTGTAGATATGTCTTCTTAGGGAATCCCAAGAGACCAGTGATTATGGCAACAGTGCAGACCAGATCACAGTCAAAAAAGGAAGAAGGTGATCCTATAAATACTCATCCAGAGGAGATGAGGAAGGCGCAGGCTGAAGATAGGTCACTCAAGCCATGTTTGAAAAAATTGCCCAAATGTCACACACCTCCAAGCAAGGGATATTCTTATAGAAGAATAAATTGTTATATAGTAAGGCTGGAACTGGAACAAATGGTCACGGCCAGCTGGTTCTTCCTACTTCATATAGGGAGAAAGTGATGGAACTAGGGCATGCGATTCCATTCAGTGGTCATATGGGGATCAGCGCCACCGGACAGCGTATAGCTTGTCATTATTTCTGGCCAGTGATAACGGAAGATATAAAAAGATATGTAAAATCTTGTCCAGAATGTCAACGGGTAGCTCCAAAGCATTAGACTGCTCCTGCAATTCTAGGGGAAATGCCCATACTGGGAACACCTTTTGAGAGGGTTGCAGTGGATATTGTTGGACCTCTGACTCGTACCAAGAGGAGGAACAGTTACATCCTTACTCTGGTGGACACTTGTTCTATGTGGGGAGAGGCGGTAGCCCTGTCGTCAATCGATACGAAGCATGTCGCAGAGGCATTACTTACAATATTCACAAGATTAGGATTCCTGCATCAAATCGTGACTGATAACGGCTCTCAGTTTAAGGGAATACTTACGGAAGAAGTTTTCAGGATCTTCCAGGCCAAGCACTTTTATTGTAGTCCGTATCACCCCCAAGGGAACGGCCAGGTGGAGAGGTTCAATGGAATTTTCATTTCTATCCTGCGGAAGCTGGCCCATGAAAAACCTGATACGTGGGACCAATTTTTGCCTGCTGCGTTGTTTGCGTATCGGGAAGTTCCACATAATTCGACCGGTATGGCACCGGCAACCCTGTTATTTGGGATTCAACTCAAAGGTCCATTGGAAGCCTTGTTAAGGACATGGACAGATGAGAAGGCAGAAGAGACTGTTACCTCATCATATCAATATGTTGACGAGCTGACCACTCGTCTTAAAACTGGCTGGGAACTTGCTAATGATAATCTAAGACAAGCCAGGAAAAAACATGCTGCATATTTTAATAAAATAGCGAAGGATAGAGAACTAGCTGTGGGAGAGAAGGTGCTTCTTCTATTACCCGGCAGCAGTAACAAGTTGCAAATAGGATGGCAAGGTCCATATACAGTTCTAGAGAAGGTGTCTAGAACAAATTATAAAATTGACAAGAAGGGGAAAGAGAAAATCTATCATATGAACTTTCTAAAGAAGTATCTGGACAGACAAATCCAGGAAGGGGCACCATTACTGACCTTGGCTATCGCAACGGAAATGAAAAAAGGAACCACTCACCTCCCACGAGTACCCCCTGAAACCATGTGAAACACCGGCACAGGTGAAAGTCAGTAAGCACCTGACTAAAAACCAGAGGGAGCGGGTTCAACAGGTTCTGATTGAACATAGAGACGTGTTAACGGATAAGCCGGGGCACACCAATTTGTTGGAATACGATATAAAGTTAATAGACCCAACACCCAACTGTATGAGCGCCTATTCTATTCCTTTCGCTAAAGAGAAAGCTTTGAAAGAGGAGATATAGTATTTGTTGAAAGAAGGGATTATTTCTCACAGTGAATCTCCTTATAGCTCTAGTGTGGTTTTGCTGAGAAAACCCTCTGGGGAACATCGTCTGTGCATAAATTATAGGAAACTGAATGCTGTAACAGAAAATCACGTGGATCCATTACCTGACACTACTCAACTATTTGCCAGGCTGAACAAGGCAAAATATTTTTCTAAGGTGGATCTTAGCAAAGGTTGTTATCAAATTCCAGTAAATCCTGAGGTTATACCTTATTTAGCCTTTAGCACATCGGAAGGACATTATGAGTTCAACAGGTTGCCGTTTGGGTTGGAAAATGCTCCGAGTGTGTTTTCAAGGATGATGCGAGAATTGTTGGATCCACTGAATAATCCCTGCATCACTAATTTTATGGATGATATCCTCATCGCTACTGAAACGTTTGAGGATCACGTTAACTCTTTGGCTATGTTGTTTGATAGACTCAGAGAGACTAACTTGACCGCTAGACCAACAAAATGTTGTATTGGATGTAAAGAGTTTGGATTCTTGGGACATACCGTACATCAGGGTAGCATGACCCCTGACCCCAAGAAACTGGAGAAATTGAAAAGAGCACCGCGGCCACAGACAAAAAAGATGTGCGATCTTTTGTGTCGTTGTGAGTATTTTATCAAAAGTACATTTAAAATGTTAACTCTATATGTGCTCCTTTGATTGATTTAACCCGTAAGGGACATCCTGAAAAATGTTTGGTCCGCACAGTGTGAATTGGCTTACCAAGAGTTAATGGAAAGACTCACTAGAAAGCCTATTCTAAAATTGCTTGATTTGACTCAAGAATTCGTGGTAAGAACGGAAGCAAGCTATGTGGGCCTGGGGCCACATTGTTACGAAGGTCCTCTTCACCAAATATGGAACCTAACCCAGTCGCTTATGCTAGCCGCTAGTTGAACAAAGCGGAACAAAGCTATTCAACAAGCGAAAAAGAATGTCTAGCTTTAATCTGGGCTATACGAAAGTTCCAGATCTACCTCTATGGTAGAACATTCGTGGTCAAACGGATCATCAGCCCCTCGTATTCTTATCACAGGCAAAGCATGAGAATGCTCGTCTATTACGATGGTCGTTGCTCCTACAGCCTTATTCATTCACTATTGAATACATTCCCGGATCACAGAATGTGGGTGCAGGTTTCTGGAGTAGGCATCATGTTGAAGAAAATCAGAGTATTCAAAAGGCATAAAGAGCAAATTTGATCTGTGTATATCACAGTACAGGAACTTGCATCAGTGCATGTTCTTAAGTGGGGAGATGTGTTATGATATACATTGATACACCGATCCCATTTGTAGGATTTATAAAGTCAAAATATTGTAGAAATTAAAATTAGTGGAGTTGTGATGTTTCGTCTTCGCAACGAATGCAAACGCGTCGTGTATTGATAGGCCGTAACGTAGGGTAAAATTAAACAGGAAATGTTTGAAACAAAACGAAGCGTAATTCTTTTTCCATCACATGTTTGAAGCTAAATATCAGTGTAATTTTGGTTCCAGGCGAAAAAAATGCTACTATTGACAAGCGAGAGCGGGTTTTAGTCCCCGCCAACTCGAGAAAGGCGGGTCATTTCTACTACTATATTTGAAAATGCACGCAAAGATAATACTTGTTCGTTTCATAGGCACGCAGTTTGACATATATAACCACACACACAGCGCAGTGTCTGCCAAGTAGCGTATTTTTCTGACGTAACGACTTGTGGTTTCGGTTTAAACAACAGGGGAAAGAGGGGGCCAAATGGCGTATTTATATAAAAGTAGAAATTGCCAAATATTATGGAAAATATATGGAATTCATTATTACTAGGAAGGGGCCCATAAAACCTAATTAGTTTAATAGAATATTTTCTCCTGAGTAATAATATGTTTTAAAATACAAATTCCTCCAGATAACAGTAAAGATATTGACAAAATACTATATTGGTTCGTACAGACTGACGGACAGACTCTCGTTTTTGCATTCACTATCGGTGACAATTTTTTGCACGCGTTGTTGAAAAGAAGCAGAAGAGGGAGGGTCAAAGTCCAAGTGGAGGGTTTGAAAGAGGGAGAGATATTATTGGGTGGCTCAAACTGAATATTGTTTTTGGTAGTGTTAGGCCAAAAGGCAAGTCTATTTTCAACTAACGCCAAGATTGAACGGACCGACCGACAGAAATACACCACTTTAGTGTGTAATTTTGGCTTTATTTTTCAAATTCAAATCACAATTGGAGGTCGTCCGATCTCATTGGCCAACACATTTAATATTACTGAAAACTTAGAAGGTTCGTCGCCATTTGCATTATTGCTATCCCTGAAGCAGGACGATTGATAATCTGTGAAGTGTGACTTGCCTTACTATATAAATACTAAAGAAATAAAAGGCGTCTTAGTCCAGCCAGCGGCACGTCTGAAGTTGTGCTAATTCAACGTACCTGTGTGTTTTCATTGAATTTGTGTTTTTTTTTTTCTTGTCTTGCACTAGCCCAGTGCCAGATTTCTGAGTGGTGAATTTGAGAAGACTTTGTATTCCAGTAGTGATAGGTGTACACGCTGCCTACCCTATTACTTTTGGACAAGTGCAACAGTGGCCGTTGGCCGTAGTGACAACTGACAGCTACTACATGTGCTAGATAAGTATATCATCTGGCACATAACTGTTCATCAACGAAAATTAGTGTTTCCTAACTGAACTAAACAAAACTTTTTCCCTCCAAGAAATTAACATTAAAAGCTGTGAAATAAAGACATGGGAGTGATTACAGAATCCCGACCCACCATCCAGTGCTAGTAACAGTAGTATTATAAATATTTTAACACCATTATTAGATTTTATAATATGTGTTTGGACAGATTGTCCCTTTTGTGAAATTGCCTTGCATATATGTATAAAAATTAATTCCATTTGAGTTGAAAGTCCTGACCAGAATAATACTAGGTCCAGTACAAAATAAAATTGTAAAAAATAGTTTAACATCAAAATTTCAAACACGGTGTTAGTTAATTTAATCATAGACATTAATATTTGTTTAAGTGTGTGTGTTGTAGTATTAAATTACCATCACACCACATGTTCATAACCCTAGACATTAGACGTAGTCATCATACATACTAGTCAAGAATAAGTATGAATGAGAGCATAAGGTGGTAGCAGAAAGGCACCATGAAAGCTCACCCTCATAATTGTTATAATCAGGGGCCTTCACAGCTGACCTCATTCAGTACAATATAAATACATAACAACAACAGTTCATAACATCTAAATCCACCACAAGGACGTTATGCCAAGAGGAGAGACAATCAATTCGCAAGCTTACATTAAGACATTGAAAAAACTCAATCAACGTTTTCGCAGAGTTCGGCCGCACAAGAATCCAGCAGACCTGCTTCTCCTTCACGACAATGCGCGACCTCACACAAGTCTGGCAACACGGGAAGCAATCACCAAATTCTGTTGGACTGTACTACCCCAACCACCCTATAGTCCCGATTTTGCACCCTCTGATTTTCATCTATTTGGTCCACTTAAAGATGCACTCCGTGGGACAAGGTTTGAAGATGATGAAGGAGTCATTCATGCAGCGAAGAAATGGCTACATGATCAAGACAAAATCTGGTACGGGCTAGGAATACATTCTTGTGAGCCGTATACAGCTCTGTACTAAACGTAATAGGCATAGGCTACTCACTGAGCCAGAGGGTACGCTAATCTTTCTCTCACAATAATCACTGATGTAACATTAACCACACTTACGGCTCACAAGAATGCAATATAACTATTACTTAGCACTACACAAATAATAGGAGCTGCGGTAGCATAGTGGTTAGAGCACTGGCTTCCTACCGCAGTGGTCTATGGTTCGATCCCCGATGAGGTGGGATATTTTAGGCCACAAACGGCTCTTGGGTCGACCCAGTTCCAAATGGGTACCAGAGCAACTCTAGTGTGCCGACGGTCAAGAAAATATGGGCCTAACACCATATTCCCAATATGCCTCAGGGCGTGTAACGGGATCCTTCCTTTACCTTTACACAAATAATAATAATGGTAATACGTACACACTTGTATTCAGTGCACCGCGGCACTAGAATTCCTCTAATAAAATCACGGTTGTGTGCAGACCCAAGGTGTGTTCCTCTGGTGTCAGACAGAGCCGAGTTGTCTAAAACCAAGGGCCGTCTCTCGTTACATCTTCTGCGTCTCACACGTCTGTCTTCCTCACAGATGGCAAAGGTGTTTCATTTAGATCGCTCATTCCCGCTTGAGAATGCAATTATAAACACAAATATACACGGATATATATATATATATATATATATATATATATATATATATATATATATATATATATATATATATATATATATATATATATATATATATATATATATATATATATATATGCTGATTCTCAGTTTTAATTTATGAGTTAGTTGCTTATATGATAGTATCTGTTGTTTAATGTAACTTTAGCCATTCCAATTCTCTTCTAGATTTCCGTTTTGTCTTTCAATTCTTCATTTATTAAATGACTCAGATATAAGAAGCTATTGACTTCTTTTGCGATTGTCCATTTATTCTTATCTTTAATGTTGGCTTGTTACCTGCTTTGTTAATAATCATAGTTTTCGTTATCTCAATGTTAATGTCCAATCCATATTCATGACGTATGCTGTTTACTTGTTTCACTAGCTCTTGCAACTCACTATTCACTTTGAGCTGACAAAACTGTATCATCAACATATCTGAGTAGATATTAAATAGGCGGGGGACAATACGCAACCTTGTCCCACACGCTTTTTCGGCACGAAATCACCATCCCGATGAACATAATTTAAAATAAAAAAAGTATGGATCCCAGTCTTTTTTTTCTGAAAAATGCCCACAAAGAAGTCGTGCGTGAAAAGAATACTAAGCCCACAGTCCATGAATAAATTGTTGTTGTGGGGAAATATAGAGGATCTATGTGATATAGACACTGATGGTGGAGGCTGGATAGTTATCTATCAATCAATCAATCAATCAATCAATCAATCAATCTATCTATCTATCTATCTATCTATCTATCTATCTATCTATCTATCTATCTATCTATCTATCTATCTATCTATCTATCTATCTATCTATCTATCTATCTATCTATCTATCTATCTATCTATCTATCCGTCTGTCTGTCTGTCTGTCTGTCTGTCTGTCTGTCTATCTATCTGTCTATCTATCTATCTATCTATCTATCTATCTATCTATCTATCTATCTATCTATCTATCTATCTATCTATCTATCTATCTATCTATCTATCTATCTATCTATCTATCTATCTCGAATACCCCATGGACCATGAAAATATACGAAAAGCTGAAACTGTATCTCTTGAGCAACAAAAAGAAGACACCACGAAGTTACCTGTGTCGTGCTGCCAGGAGCTAATGCAAAATATGGAGGACACGCTACGAAGTTTAATTGGTGATCTCATGTCTAGTATACAGACATCGCTCAAGGCCGAAAAAGAACTTCTTAAAAGGGAGATAGTATCTCTGAGGGAAGACAATTCTAGCATGAAGGACATCATCGAAAAACTGCAGAGAGACTTCTCACTCTATAAGATAAGACAACCAGATCATCCTCAAACAATAGTAGAAGATTGCGAAGAATCCATACATAAAAATACGCCAAATCAGCAAAAAGGTCACCACCAAACTGTACACAAAAAACACGAAGAGACACTCACAAACACAACATATCCCATTGGAGTCAAAATTACCAACAGATTTCAAGTTCTTGAGGATTGTTCAACAGAAAATGAGCAGGTATCAGCATCCCTACCAGACAACGTTCCAGTGCCCGAAAACCAAATTCACAAATCTCAGAACCATCACGACAGTCCACAAAAAGAACACCACAAAAGGCAGCAGCATCAATCTAATAGAAAACAAAGTGAAGAAATACGTAGTGACGTTACACATATTGTAATTGGTGACTCCCTCTTGAAGGGTATTTATTGTGAAAGAATGTCCACTACAAGAGAAGACATCGTTTCAGTTATGACAGTGCCGGGGGCTGGTATTAAAAGACTACTGGACATAATTAATAAATTCGATATTAATCACAAGATAACAAAAACAACACTACACGTAGGAATTAATGATATCATGAATGAGCAAAGCCTAAACCCCTCAGGATTGGTGGCTACAATAAAACAAAAATTTCCCAAAGCCTCCATCTTTATTTCATCAATCATACCACCATGCTATGGGTTTCAGCGTCGCACAGCGGACACTTACAACACAAAACTACAGAACTATTGTAAACAAAACGGCCTTGGCTTCATCAACAATACTCCATTCTTTACATCTAACTCAGGAGCACCTAAGAAACGACTCTACAGAGATCAAATTCACACATCCACACTGGGAAGCAGTATCCTGGCCAAAAACATAAAATATCCAGAAAGGACACAACAAGACAGCTCAACCCATATAGAGAATGCAACGAAATCTACTGAGACATCAACATATAATTACAACACATCACAAACCCCACCTACCCCTCAAAGAAGCACACCTATTGCAAGCAGGCAGCCTTCCAGCTATCACAACGCCACTTTCAATCAGGAAGCCGAATCTTATGATATCATGTTTCCTCCATTAGTCACAAGGCAGCCCCACTCAGGTACCTCTACCAACAGTATTCCAATGTCCCAGGCGCAGAATACTCCTACCAAAACTACAACAAGGACGGAAGAAATCAGAGATCACCATGCTTCCTCCCCTAGTTCTTATTATCGTCCTCAGTGGAACCCTGAACTTGTCTATCTGATGCAATTCAGCCCTGCGTCACTTAGACAAGCATTAATGATGTCTGCCCAAAGTCATCCCTATTATATGCCCGGCAGAGACGTCAGTTATTGACGAACAAACACTTTGCTTCACTAAATCTCTGTTACTACAGCCTTCACTCCATTTGAACATTTGTTGATTTTTTAATTCAACGGTAATAATCAGAACTTTTAATAGTTTATCGGTTAATATCCTCTAAAAAAATTTTCTTTGATTACTTATTTCGTTACAATTTAAATTTCTTATTATCACGCGTAGCTTCAATTTGTTAGAATTTTCAGTGTTAAGGTGTGAAGTGTTGTATACTTGTCTGACTTGTGACTATTATTAATTTCTTCCATCTCTCGTTTAACTTCACTTTGTTGCGTTGAGCAGTTCTGGTGTGATATGTTGTATGCCTGATTGTTTTGTGACAATTTTCATATACTCAGTTGAAATTGTTTTTTATTAGTTGTATTAATTATTTTAATATTGTATTTTCTGCAATTTCTCATTTCTTGAATTCCACTTCCTTGGTGAAGTATTAATTCGTAAAAATATTTTGCGCTTTTTGTGTGCATAGCCTAACTGTTTTTTAACTTGTAATTTTTTTAAATATTTTTTTAAAATATATCTTTCTTTTTACTATACAAGCATGGCTGGTAATTATGTACCGTGGCTTCACAAGGATGGTCTACGACTTGGTCATCTGAATATTTACCATCTTCTAGGTAAACTCCCCGAACTTACATACATTCTAAGTAATAATTTTCACATTTTTGGACTTTCAGAAAGTCGCCTAAATGACAGAATAACAGACGATGACATTGCGTTAAATGGTTTTAAAACTATTCGGCGAGACGCAAGCAAAAAACAAGAGACAGGTATAACAGTTTATATTTCCACTTCCCTTAATTTTCGCCGCAGAAACGACTTAGAGACAGCAGAGATAGAATGTGTATGGTTGGAAATAAAGCTACCGAATCAGGGCCCATTTCTGGTGGGATATCTTTATCGAAATCCTAGTGCAGGACCTATATGGTACGAAGATTTCACTATAATGATGGACAATGTATTTGCCACAGTCAAGGAGGTTGTTCTTCTTGGTGATTTCAACATTGATATACACAATTCAAATCTAACATGGAAAAAATATAATATTATCGTACAACTTAAAACAAATAGTTAACCAGCCTACAAGAGTAACACAAGCATCAACCACACTAATCGACCACATCTACGTAACTTGCCCAGAAAACATCATAGAATGCTCTGTCCCTAATATTGCAATGAGTGACCACTATCCAGTATGCTGTACATGGTCAAAGAATAAATGTAAAGTTCCAAAAAATAAACATGTAAGTATCAAATTTAGAAGTTTCAAACATTTCAGTAAGGAATTATTTTTAAATGACTTGCTAACTGCACCTCTCGCCCGTGTTTACCAACTTCCTGATCCGGATGACGCTATTGAATACTGGACAAAAATTTTTTATAATGTTTTTGACACGCACGTACCAGCTAAGGAAATTCGCGTCAAACGACAATTAAAATCTCCGTGGATCACGCAGGAAGTGTTGGAGGCTATGAGGCAGAGAGATCAAGCGCACAAAAATAAGGACCTCAACACATACAGGGTATACAGGAACAAAGTTCAATATTTAATTCGGAAAGAAAAGAAAAATCATTTTAGAAATATGGTTCAGAACAAATCAAATAGTAAGGAAATATGGAAGGCAATTAACACCTTAGCGAAAAAACGTAATGCACCAGACTCATTCTCTTCCAACACTTCATTTACTTGCACCGACTTCAGCAATCACTTTCAAGCAGAAATAAACGGTCTGAAATCCACAATACCACCTTCCTGTAGTGACTTAGACAAACTTTCAGCATTCTGTAAGAACAAATGTACAAACTCAGTTCCACCCGACATTCCTTTTATGACAGTTAATGAAGTGTATAACTATCTTATTGGCCTTAAGGATAATAGCTCATCAGGGCTTGACGGAATTAGTAATCGAATACTGCGTTACGCCGCACCAGCTATTAGTGATTCACTAACTTTTATATATAATCAATGTATTGCTAAAAGTTATTTTCCTTCAGCCTTTAAGATTGCCAAAGTATATCCTCTCTTCAAACCTGGCTCGTCAGATAACAGTAATCTTGGTAACTATAGACCAATTTCTCTTTTATCATCGCTTTCTAAACCACTAGAAAAACACATACATAAAGCAACACTACATTACCTAGTTAGCAATGACTTGCTAATTGACAGTCAGTCAGGGTTTCGACAAAAGCATTCATGCCACACAGCTCTAACTAAGATGATAGACAACTTGCACCTAAACATAAATAACGATAACATATGTGGAGCAATCTTTGTAGACTTTAGGAAAGCATTTGATATGTTAGATCACGCTGTTTTAATAAGAAAATTAGAAACAATGAAAGTTAACTTTAAACTAGTGACATTACTTAAATCATTCCTGTCCGACAGACAGCAAGTAGTGTGGTACAATAACTCCTTGTCAAGCCCAACTATTATTGACACTGGTGTTCCTCAGGGTTCTATTCTCGGCCCTCTACTTTTTTCCATTTACATAAATGACCTTCCACTACACATCGAGCACTCATCCTGCGACCTATTTGCCGATGACTGTACCATTTATACTAGTGATAAAAGTTGCAACACGCTAGAAATATTATTACAAAGCGACACAGGCAATATTATTAAGTGGAGCAATGAAAACTGCATGCAAATAAATATCACTAAAACAAAATGTATGATAATATCAACTAGACAAAAATTACAAAACTCGCCGAAAACAACACTTCAGCTCTACATTGGAACCTCTTTAATTGAAAATGTAAATGAATATAAAACACTAGGACTCATAATTGACCAACATTTAAGTTGGAATTCGCATGTACAAGCACTGACCAAACAAACGGCACAAAAAGTTTACCAGTTAGCTAAAATCAAACATTTCCTAGATGAGGAGACACGAAAAATGTTCTATACATCCCAGATACAAACACATCTAGACTATTGTTCCACAATTTGGGATGGCTGCACCATGTCCAACACTAAAAGACTCTTTTCATTACAAAAACGTGCAGTGCGCCTAATTTCAGACAAAAACCTCACACAGTGTGTAGACGCATATACATATCTTAACATATTACCACTAAGAAAGCGCTTTCTCTTCAACAAAGCCAAATTTATTCATAAAATCTTGTCACAGAATGCTCCAACGTATCTGTGGCCTATTTTCAAATACAGCGGAAGACGCAGTCAACGCTTAAATAAATTACACATGCCCAAGCCTAGGCTCGACTTATTCAAGAAAAGTTTAGCTTTTTCTGCTGCTCATCTGTGGAATACTCTTCCACACGACTTAAAAAATACTCTTAGTCCATATTCATTCAATCACAGACTTTTCAAATACATCATGAGTGCAGATTATATGCCACCCTAATTTCGTTATGTTCTTAAATAATTACATAACATCATATGTAGGTTTTAAAGTTAATTTTGTCCTGTTTAGTATAAATTATGATACGCATCTGTAAATCTGTGTAACTGTTATTGTACTGTTACAATGTTGGGATTTTATTTTATTGTACTTTCTTGTTATTTTATTATTTAAGTAACATTTAGGATACGTGTGAGAATAAATGGATTAACTATGGAAGAAGAGAGAAAGGAAGGGCAGAATGTTAGACGGGCCTGCGTGACCAATTCTAAACCCTTTGAAAATAAAGTTCGTTCTATCTATCTATCTATCTATCTATCTATCTATCTATCTATCTATCTATCTATCTATCTATCTATCTATCTATCTATCTATCTATCTATCTATCTATCTATCTATCTATCTATCTATCTATCTATCTATCTATCTATCTATCTATCTATCTATCTATCTATCTATCTATCTATATATCTATATATCTATCTATCTATCTATCTATCTATCTATCTATCTATCTATCTATCTATCTATCTATCTATCTATCTATCTATCTATCTATCTATCTATCTATCTATCTATCTATCTATCTATCTATCTATCTCTGATAATGTTTGTACTTTTCAACATGCTTATAAGTAATTAATGTTAATATGAGTGTGCTATATTATTATTTTACTTTACAACGTTGAATTCCTTGAATTTGATATGTAAAATGCATATGAGAATAAATGAATTCAGTATGAAAGGTGAGAGAAAGGAAGGGCAGAATGTCAGACGGGCCTGCGTGCCCAATTCTCAACCCTTTGAAAATAAAGTTCGTTCGTTCGTTCGTTCGTTCGTTCTATCTATCTATTTATCTATCTATTTATCTATCTATCTAGACTAGTTTGGCTTATTCAGCTGCTCATCTGTGGAGCAATCTTCCCAATGACCTGAAAAACACGCACAGTCCTTACTCATACAACCGTATACTGTTCAAATACTTTATAAGTGCTGATTATATGCCACCCTAACTGTGGCGATATTATAAATACAATAGCTAAATTAAATAATAAGCATGGGAAACAAAGAGCCAGGGATCCAGACCTCCAGGACGACCCAGAGTCCTCTGGGAGGACAACATTAGACAATCTTTGAAGGACCGAGGACTAGAATGGAACCAGGCCAGGAAGAAGACAGCTGATAGAATAGTCTGGCGCTCTCTCTTCCAAACCTCTACACCTAACGGTAGAAGGGGAACGACTAAGTAAGTAAGTAAGTATAGTGCATAAAGTCAAAAATAAGATAGAAAAAAAAATTTGAGTCCATCGTCTTCTTCTCCCACGCCGCCAAACTATAGGTTTTGATGAGCCTAATAGCCGAATAGAGGATACTGTCTTTCCCTAATTCGTCCTTGAGATTAAATGTACCACTTTTGCAAGTTCAAGTCGTTTTGCCAAGACGACAGAGTGAAGGAAAAGGAGGGGAGAGATAGAAAGACAGAACCTTAGGGACAGCGTATCGCGTTGATTTCACAAAGTAACTCGCGCGACATAGCCTTGAGCATTTTCAAATTACGATACAAAAACTAAAAAATGTTCGTCAATTGGGTCACGAAAACCGGCTGAGCTCTTATAAAAAAATGACGTAATTCTACTCGGACTGCGGAAGATTCTCGTAATTAGGTTGAAAGTACATGGAAAAGAAGTGAACAGGTGGCAGTTTTGAAAGACTAACATAGAAAAAAATATATGGAATTACGAACCATAATACATAGGGCCATAAAAATTATATATTCGGATGCCTTATGATCTCCTGAGCAATAATATGGTGTCAGTTCCACACTAGCACAATAAATAATCAAGATATGGGCAATAATACTATGTATTGTAAGACGGACTGACGGGAAAAAAAATCATGCCTGCTTATTTTTTCATAACATGTTTTGAAAAAAAAGCTTTTGAGGAAATAACGACTAAAAGGTATCGGTAATTTGATTGGCAGTAGTTTAAAGGAAGGCGAGATAGTATTCTTCTTCTTCCATCCTTAACCATCAACCGGCAAAGCAGTATGTGGCCAGTACGCCTAGTGGCGTCTTAGGGCAACAACAAATTGATCAATCTATCGCTGTTTCCACCACGCCTGGTGTCGTCTTTGTGGAACAAAAACAGACCAAACAATCTATCATTGTTTCCGTAATCAGATTGGTTGGCAAGCAGGTGATCAGCCCACTGTGCGAAGTTTTTACGGGATGGGGTAAACAGCCCCATGCCCATACCCTCCTTAGTCGCTTTTTACGACATGCGTGGTAGGGTGCAGTGTTACTATTCTTTGCTCCCCTTTCGGGCCCCGGTAACACACGGGTGGAGATAGTATTGGTTGACCTAAAACCAAAAATATATTTACATAGTAGTTGGGATTTGCCTTTTTTTAAAAGAAGTTTTATTCAAAATAAATGTGTGTATGGTCCCATTGGCTAATGCAGTATATATTAGCAAAAACGTAGGCTGCTCGTTGCCATTTTGAAAATTTTCCTCATGAGTAAAGAATCGATGAGAGCAGACTTGTGCTTTTCGAACAAGGATAAAGCAGTCTGAACAGTAAAGCAGATCAAAAGTGTGCCATAATCTTACTGCTAGTCATCGTTCAATTGTGTATTTTCATTGAAATCTGTGGTAAGAATGATTTTTTTAACTTTTTATTTAAAATAAAGTTTGAATGTGAGATAAACATATACGACTGGAAGTAAGTGGGTCCATGGCAGACTTAGGCGAAGCCTAGAGAATGAATCCATCATATGATAGACTATCAGAGAGGTGTAGAACTACAAGATTATATATGATTGTCATAAAGGAGCATAACACCTATCTTATTGTATGGAACAAGATTTCTGCTGGAATTGCAGAGGCGTTGTAACCATTAGGGGAGAGGAATACTGGTACACATTGTCCCATCAAAATATAATGGTGAACTGGGTTGTCATAAGAGCTGACCCTATTCGTTTGTTTGTATGTGCATGTAATTTAGTGTGGAATATTAGTGTATATTTGTTATAAAGAAGGACGCATAACCTTCATATTTCAGGGTCCTTGGTACTGACATTAACGTGGTACCAAGCTCTTGGGAACTGATTGAGTCCTGACATTTGCATATTTCGGGATCGTGCTGAATGCTATTGCCTTTCAAGAAGTGGAACAGATTGTCCAGCGAGCATAGGAAAAGATCTACCGTGTTATTCTTCGAAGATAAGTGCTTGTCGGCAACAGGCAGCTCAACCTCTAAGAACTATTCAGTTTAAAATAAAACCTGTGAATATTAACTACAAATTCCACCAGTGTCAAACGAACAGAAAATAGACAATAGGGCGTGATGTTAACTAACAACCTACCATTATAAACCAGTATTAACCTCAGTTAGACAACTACAACTACACACTTATATTATAATACCATTTGTATGTATGGACAGAAGATCCATTGTGTACATTGATTAATGTAAATACTTCCTTTCATTTCAATTTGATTGATATTCCTGATTCAAAACAAATAGAGTCAGGAAAATAAATTGTAAAGTAACTTTACTTAAAATTAAATCACTGACTTACTTAAGATAGTCTTTTAAAGTGTATTTTGTACGTGATTGTCGTGGTACTGTTGTGTGTGTTGGATAATAAAATAGTTGTTTATATGTTTGGTTAGTTAATACAACATTACACTACATATGCATAACCCTAGACTTTAAACGTAGTCATCATACATTATAGTCAACAATAGGTCTGTTTGAGGTCGTAAGGTGGTAGCAGAAAGGTCTCCTGATAACTCAAACCAAAAATTGTTAGAATCAGGAACCTTCACAGCTTACCTCATACAGTACACTAGAGAACATAACAACAACACTTCTTAACATGAAATCCACTACACTAACTGATTGTGCTGTACTTTTATCTAATATACTGTATGGAGGCTCTGATGATCTAGTTTTCATTACAATATACTTATTCTTAATATTATATTCTTAATAACTTATATTCTTAATTTTATGATCAGGTACTGTTAATGTATGCTGTTATACTTCCTTGTAATGTTGCACTGCCCTTACATTAATACTTTCTGTTTGCTGGAGAATGTTTGAGTAACAGTAATAAAAGATGAGCAAGAGGAAGGAAGAATGCAAGAGGTGACTGTGCCCGATTTTCAACCCTTCGCACATTAATTGCTTTCGTATATGTCTATCTAACTATCTACCTAGTCTGCTTCTGGTCTTGAGTTTTGGACGCAAAGACAGCGAGGAAAGTAACTGATTACCTCACCTCATCTTGATGAACCTAAAAAAAGTCCCTGAGTCATTCAGTTGCACACCGTTTGAATATTTCACGAGTTCTTATAACATACTTCTGAATATGTCTCAAATCACTAATTTACTGTACGAAGAATTAGATTTTTATGTCTTGTTTTTTTTTTAATGTTTATTTGTATTTTTATTTATTTTTTTTTTACATTCATTATTATTATTATTCTTATTATTATTATTTTTTTTAAACGTACTTTAATTATGATGATTATTGCAAATGTAATCTTCTTCTTCTTCGATCCTTAACCACCGACCGTCAAAGCATCGGGGTCTCTTCTGAGGACATGACCAACCCAGCTCCAGCGTCTGCCAGCTATGATGGTGTGCATGTCCTCTTGCTTGCTACGAGTAAGCAGATCTTGGTTGGTGATGGTATTCGGCCAAAAGATTCGGTGAATTTTTCTTAGGCATGTTGTGTGAAAAGAGGACAATTTTGACATTTCCTTCTCTGTGACTCTCCAGCATTCCGCACCATAGAGAAGCACAGAAAGCACGCAACTCTGGTATAATCTTAATTTTGTGCTTGTGCTGTATTGGGAGGACTTCCAGATGTTATTTAGGCTAAAGAAGGCTGTTCTTGCCTTATTCATTCTGATGTTGATGTCTTTGCCTGCCCCACCGTCTGGTGTTACTATGCTTCCTAGGTATGTGAAGGTATCTGTCTGTACCAGTTGCTGATTCCTTACTGATATGGGCTCAGGGTTGTAATATTACTTTCATAATGATAAATGCCTTAAATGTGCTTAAAGTAAATGTGAGGATGAAAGTATATAGTATACATGATGAGAGGGACAGGAAGGGCAGAATGTCAGACGGGCCTGTGTGCCCGATTCTTAACCCTTTGAAAATAAATTTCGTTCGTTCGTTCATTCTATCTAGATTGACTCATAAAGTAAGTTTTCGAGTGATTTGAAATTGATTTAAATATGTATTGAGCCTGTGAACACGCAATATAAGGTGACGAAAAATGCTGCGTCCACTGTTTTTATCGTGGGCGAGAAACACTCCTTATTAACTGAGGAACTAAGAATGTGCTATGGTGAATTCTGCATATCAAATGTTCGTTCTGATAACTTATTTCTGGTTAGATATCACACGTGGCGTGTAGTCTCAGACCTCTGATGAACTGAAGACACACACAAGTCTTCGTAAGTTTTCACACTTAACATCACAGGTTGTCTTCCATTTGTACTAGTGCTCACTATTGATCTCTCTGAGTTCAATTCTAATGATGTTAAATATCTTGTGCATGAGAGTGTGTGCGCATGGAAAACTGTGGTGATGATGAAGGTGAAGTATGACTTCTTAATTACTTCCTATCATCCTATCATCTTAGAGGAGAATCTTCTGATTTTTTTAATCATTTACGAAAAGAATTAATTGGAACTCTATCTTTCGCACATTTCGCTGTGAGGTTAAAGTAAGTAAAGAATAAGAAAAAGTATTAATAATCTGTATAAGTTCTACTAACCTTCTTTTCCCTTCGCAAAATCCTTTAAGAACACAATTCACCACAGATATGAATTATTGTATCCACTCTGAATAAACACGTGTATTTTGGATAGGCGTTTAGCGATTTATTCGATACATCACAATGTAAAAACTGGACTCCTCTCTGTAGCTTGTTGTTGTTGTTTTGATGAGGTGATGTGTGGAGAGCGGACACTTAACAGCGGACCGTTATTGCTTTTTCTCGTTTCATCTTGGTCTACCCTGTTTAACCTGAAGTTTGGTTATAATTGGGGTATTTAGTGTCATTTTATTTTCAAATTTTGTTTTCAATTAAAAAAACTATTGTCTTTAGCAGTTGCTGATCTTAATTTATATTAGTATTTGTCCATTTTATTTTCTGTTTTTAATTGTTTATTGATAACTATTGTCCTTTACACTTGGTTTTAATTTGTATTAGTATTTGTTCTTTTTGAGTTTTTTTTTTTAATACCTTGTTGTCTTTCCTTGTCCTATGGTAGTTAGGAAGTTTTTTTTTTTAATTTTGTGCTTTTTTTTTTTTTGTTAATGATTTGTTAGTTCTTGTTATTTAATTTCTATTTAGTTGAATGACTTTTCTGAAGTACTAACCTTATATGTTTTCCTTTGTTTTATGTATATCTTTTAAGTATAGATTGGGTATCTCTTGGGGCATCTTTACTTTAAACCGTATCCCCTGTCATGTCTATACTGTGATTTCTATAGTAAGTTTTTAATTCAAGCCTTTGTTGTTCGTACTTTTTACAGTGGATCAGGTAGTGGTCTATGTCATTCTCTTTCTGACATTCTTGGCAGTGTGGTTCCTCTATCACGAAGTATGCTGCACCGAGGCAGAGACGCCACAGCTTTTTGTTCGAGGATATCTTTAGTTCTTCTCTGACCTGGCATGTCCTTGTTGGTTCTTTCAGCAGTTTGAACGCGTGTCTACCTTTTCTACTTTTCTTCCATGTTGTCTTCTATTCCTCGTTTATAGTTAGCTTCACGTGGCTCTTGATCTCCGACCTTCCTAGTCCTACTCTTATATTGTTTTTACTTATCCTTCCATTCTTTGCGTTCTAGTCTGCCAACTCATTACCAGCTATACCTATATGTGCTGGAACCCACACTAGCCTCACACTACATCCTCTGTTCCCTAGTGATATATTAATTGTTAGAATTTCTTCCTTTATGTCTGGCCGGCTACATTTACCTGGGTGTTCTAGTGCTTGTAGTGATGATAGTGAGTCTGTAAATATTGTAACAGTTTCTGGTGGGTTATCTTCGATTATTTCTTAACTTTTTATAATTGCTACCATCTCTGCGGTAAAAATCGAAGCCCCTTCAGTTACACTGAAGTTCTTTTTAATTCCCCATTGTGGTATTACTACTCCGGCACCTAGTTGCATACTATCAACCTTGGATCCATCAGTGTAGACGGCCTGACTTTGTTTAGTTAGTCGATCTATGAACTTTGTTCTTATCATTTTGGCTTCTTTATCTTCTATGCTTTGTTTGATCTTTTCAATAAGTGTGTAGTCTATGGTTGGTGTTTTTAGTTCCCAGGGTGGTATTTTGCTTCTGTATTTATTACTATTTTTAATTGTCTTTGATAGTTCTGTGAACTGAGTTTGATCTTCTATAGTTCTCCACCCTGTTGGATATCTATCTTTATTTAAGGGGACGTCCCATACACTTGGTTGGTTTTTGACAAATGCTTTATGTGCTGGGTGCGTCACTTCTTGTGCTACTTTACTCCAATAATTTAATCTTAGTTCTTTCCGTCTTAGACAAAGGGGCGGTATGCCAAGAGCTACTTCTAACGCTTCCACCTTTGTTGATATAAATGCACCTGTAATGGTTCTCATGGCTGCATTTTGAATCCTGTCTAGTTTTGCTTTGTTAGAAGCTGCAGCTGAGTCATAGACTATGCTGGCATAATCCAGTTTCCCAATGATGAAAGACTTGTAGAACATAAGCATTATTTTATTGCTGGCCGCCATTCATTACTTTTACCTATCCTTAGTATATTTAGGGGTCCCCTACAGCTTTCTACTAAATTGTCTATATGTTTATTCCAATGTAGTTGTTTATCTAATGTTGAGCCCAGAAATCTTGTTGTTGAGGAGGTACATTTTTTTCTGTCCTTTAATGGTTATATTGATTTTGTTATTTTTTTTAAAATTTCCTTTGCTGAATATCATACCTACTGTTTTGTTTACATTAATTTGAAAGCTTCAACTTTTCATCCACTCTGAAACTTTGTCTATTTGTTTTTGAAGTTTTTGGTAAATATGGTCCAAGTTTTTTTTCAGATCGCCAAATTTCTGACCTATCATTATTTACCTGTACAGCAAAATACGAGTACCTGTCCTGTAAAAAGTTTTCTAGATACCTATAGGTTTTACCAGTAATGCCAATCTTCTTCATTTTGTAAAGAGCTCCATCTCTCCATCATTCATCATATGCTCTGGCTACATCTAGAAAGACTGCCACTGTTTTCACTTTCCTCTTGAACCCTAGCTTTACATCATGTTCTGATCTTACAAGCTGGTCTACTGTACTTCTGTCTGCTCTAAACCCTGACTGGTTTGGGCTATATATCTGATTTTTTTCCAGGAAGAAATTAACTCTTTTGTTAACAACAGTTTTCAGTATTTTACCTAGTTGTGATGTTAAGGAGATAGGCCTATATGAACTTACATCATAGGCTTCCTTGTTGGGTTTTAGGATGGGTACTATCATAGCTACTTTCCATGCTTTTGGTATCTTTCCTAAGCTCCAGATTTTGTTATAAGTGGAAGTTTTTTTGTTTATAGTTTTTTTGGTCACTTTCTTAAGGATTTCATAGCTAAGTATATCATGCCATGAGGCAGTATTAGATTTCGATTTTATTGCACTAGTTACTTCTTCCTCTGTTATATCAGCATCTAAATAGTTTGTTTCATCTATCTGTTCTAGTAGTTCTTTTGAAAACTGTATCCTAAGTCTTTCTCTTCTCTCATTTTCTTCCTTTCCAAGACTACTTTTGGCACTGACTTTATAGAAATACTCAGCAAGGGCATTAGCTTTTTCTTTATCAGTTTCTGCTCTATTTTGTAGTTGTTGAAGTCTGGTTTGTAGAGTATAAGTAAAGTTGGATTGCACGGAGACTGGAGAAGTATAAGGTTGCTCAGTGTAAATGTACTGATGTAACGTACTGTCTTTCTGTGTTATGGATGGTAGTACGTTGAGCGTGTCATGTTGTCTTGGGCAGCACCAAGAAGTAGCAAGGAATATAGGTCACTAGCGTGAGGTGTCGCCAGGGTTTATAGACACATACATAATGTCAGTATTCCTGCAGATTCAGACGTGTAATGCTTGTATGACAATGTGGTTGATGGTGTAAGTGTGTAGATAACGGTGCTGATAACACGAAGGCCGTATAGGCTCTTGGACGTCTTCACATTAACTCACACAACCACAAGTAGAAGTCAGTGAAGTAGGGAATGCTGTTGAAGATTACAATATTTATTTGTGACGTACGATAATACGATGATGATGAACGAAACAGTCAATAGTATACAATCGGGTACATAATATGTGTAGTTACAAAGGTCAGCTTCAACCATCACAGATCCTAGACATGTAACAATGTCTTTATCAGTGTTTACAGTTTATGCAATAGCTCTAACCCCTGACTGAGCCCCGTCAGGTAAGCCCTAGCAAATATATTGCGTAGTACGGACGATATCATCTATATAAACAAAGTCAATGCCATTGTCCTACAATTCGCAAAAAGACTTCAGACTGACCTCACATGCCAGATACTTCATTCTGGTGAAGAATAGATATGGTGACAACGAAATCAGGCCGCAGGTCTCGGGCCTCGATAAACAGGTCACTCTCAGTTTACACAGGCTCCTGAGATTGAATATATATTTTCTGCCAAATCATATTCCGTCTGCATTGCGGATCCATAAAGATGATTCGTAGGCTTATGTGTGTAACAGGTCAACTAGACCTAGTCTTATAGATATGAAGTCATACTGGAGTGCAGTATAATAACTTATTGTGAGCTTCACTCACTATGCCGCCATCAGCGATAAACGTACCTGTAAGATCTAAACGAGACGAAAAGATCGAATAGCGTTTTCAGTTACCTTTTTAAAGATTCCTGACACACTTAAGTAACACAATACTGCGAATACTAGCATAAAGAAAACACTCAGGGACGGAAGAATGCCAAACGGCCATTCCCAGAATTTCCACTCCCTATCGAAAACTTGGCAGAGAGGAATCTACGGATCGGGACATCCGTTCTAAGCCACAGGTACGCACTCTCTGAATATCGGTCTCCCGGCTCTTGCCGCTAAGACCCCGCGCATGCCCAAAGAGCATGGACCAGATCGAGGCAAACCCAGACCAGGCGTTTCCGACCAAACGGGTGATAAAATACACCGTATATGATCTTATAAATAGAATTAAGACATGTCAACTCTAAGACATGTCTGAGACAGGACAACATAAGACAGGAGAAGATAATCACCAGTCAAACTTGTCACCGAAAGATAATAAACGTTTATCTCTCTTTGATTACATTAAACTAAACATACATTAGGTTGGTGTTTTTTTTTTCACCTTCGAAAATGACGGTAACATTACCACACATCCCGGGGAAAAAAATGGCACTTTTTTTTTGAAATACATCTATGAGCCAAGTACATTAAGCTCATAACGCATGAGTAATGCGCCGATTAAAGGATCACCAAAATTAATAACATCATAATGTCAGATCTAATCGATGCACAGTAGAGCGTCTGGTGAGAAGAAAAAAAATCTCACTAGATAGGAGAAACTATTTTCTCAAAGTAAATATCCGGGGAGGTGTTACCAACTAGCTCAAAAGTGCAGACAATGTTACAACAAAAATTCATATCAATGTGTATAAATGTAAATGACAATTTCCATTAAGAGATTACACCAAATCGAATCTCACGACGTATAATGCATATATAAGCATAAATTCAAATGGTCAATCATTAACAACATTAAAAACAATATCTGAAGACGTAGAAGACCAAGACGATGCTCTTTCGGAGATGTCTTGTAAGCAAAATCCTCAAGGAACATCAGGACGTCTATGGAAGTCATCGTAGATATACAGCGTTCCAACATATCCCACCGGTTTGCTGAGAACAATACAAATAGTACATTTCTCAAAATGTTGTAATGTACCATCGTTACATATAATTTATCTAAACTATAAACGTGGCGGCATTGATTTTTTCGACCGTTATTTCATATGAAACAAAGCCTTCCTCTGTTTTACCGCAGACGGTAACAGAGAAAGCGAGTAATCAATACATAACCATGAGTTTAAACAAAGTGACAACAAGTGTTACAGAAGCATGTTATAACAAGGATAGATCATAACTTTAGATATGTAATAGTATATCTAGACAAAAGAGCTAAGTAGCTTCATGTGGGCATCGAGACAATATGTCTGCCATCACATTATCCGAACCACGGATAGCTCGTACCGTGAAATGAACAGGTTGAAGAGCAATAGCATATCGAGTGGATCTCGAACTCTTCAAATCCTTATTCTGCATAGCTGTGAGAGCTTTTTGGTCGGTTTCTACCACAAAATGCGCGCCGAGAAGGAATCTTTGGAGTTTAAGAATTGCCCAGACCATAGCTAGCAATTCTCGGTCTAGAACAGAATAAGTCCTTTCTGCCGCATTCAGTTTTCCCGAGATATACATTACAGGATGCAGAGTCTCAGAATACTCTTGCATCAGTGCCGCCCCAATCCCTATTGCTGAGGCGTTACTACGAAGGACAAACGTCCTATCGGCTGTAGGTAGTGTTAAAATAGGAGGAGACGAAAATAACGACTTAATCTGATCCAATGAAGATTGGCATTCTTGAGACCAACGCACCATATTAGGAGACCCTTTCTTCAATAGGGTTGAGAGTGGTGCCGTAATAGAGGAAAGATTCGAAATGAATCTTCCATAGAACTGTATAAGGCCCAAGAGACTACGGATTTGTTTTTTTAGTCTTAGGAATGGTGATGTTCAGTATCTTAGAAGTGTTGTGGTCTTCTGTTTTCAAGAGACCATGACCAACACGATGACCAAGAAAAGAAATCTCACTGAACCCATCATAGCCTTTTGAGGGTTTAGCTGTCAAATTATACTCACGTAGAGTAGACAACAGTTCATCTAATCCCAGATAGTGATCTTCCCAAGACTTGCTAAAAAGACAGATATCGTCTAAGTATGCAATCACATCAGAACGATATGCCAGTATTCGACGCATCATGCGTATGAATGTAGCTGGGGCATTCATAAGGCCAAAAGGTATAAAGTTCCATTGGAACAGACCCCTAGGTGTGTAGAAAGCAGTGAAAGGTTTGGCTCGTTCGGTTAAAGGAACTTGCCAGTATCCCTTAGACAAGTCCAGCTTTGTGAAGAAACGAGAATTGGAAAGTCTAGTAAGTAACTCATCCAACAGAGGCATAGGTTCTGCATCGAACTTCGTTACTTGATTTAGTTTACGGTAATCGACGCAAATGCGTATGTTATTGTCTTTCTTTCGGACAATAACCATAGACGACGAGTATGCCGAATTGGATGGTTCAATTATTCCTAAATTTATCATTTCATCCAACTCTTTCTCGACTTGAGATTGGAAGTGGATAGGAATAGGATAAGGTCTGACCCTGATAGGAATATGGTCAGTCAATACAATGTCATGTTCAATGATTGTAGTGTGTCCAGGAATGTCCGTGAGAACATCCTGAAATTCTTGTAACATGGAAGAGATTTGTGACTGTTCCATAGTTGATAAATTAGGTGAAATTGCAACATCCCTCCATAATTCCGTAGAATGAAGTGGAATCATCGGAAGAGGAAGATTAACATCAGAGAAAGTAGATTCCTCATCCTGTATGATAGACAGCGATGAGTAATGGCCACGAGCGACCGTAGCGTCGTCCGTCGCTTGAAAGATAGGTTGTAAGTACTCTGAATGTTCATAAAATTCTGTAAGCATATTTATGTGAAAAGTTTTATGCTTTCCGTCAATATCGACGACATAGTCGACATCAGAAATTTTAGACACAATCTCAAAAGGACCTTTCCAACCAATAAGAAGTCTATTTTCCCTGGTAGGAAGTAATACAAATGCTTTGTCTCCAGGACAAAGTTGACGTAGGCATCTATTTTTATTTGCAAACTGTCTTGCCTTTGCTTTAGCAAATTCAGATGCGGAAGTTGCTAATTTGCAAGCTTCAATGATTTTCTGCCTGAGAGCAATGACATACTCATAAAAAGTATGTGTGTCATCACTAATATCATCGGCAGCTATCAAATCATGAAGCAAGGACATTGGGCCTCGCGGACGCGCGCCAAAGACGAGCTCGAAAGGAGAAAACCCGGTATGTTCATTAGGAACCTCTCTATAAGCAAAGAGAGCAGCGGGTAAGACTCTGTCCCAATCTTGAATATGATCCTCAGTTATTTTCCCAGGTAAATTTTTGAGAATTCTATTGAGACGTTCGACTAGTCCATTAGACATAGGATGATAAATACTACTCAGTGATCTCTTGATATTAAGAGTAGACATCACTTGCGACATAGTCTCAGATATCAGTTGGGTGCCATGGTCTGACAAGATTTCCCTAGGGAATCCCAACCGCGTAAATATCAGCAAAAGAGCGTCTGCAATATCGGCAGTCGAAATGCTCTTCAGAGGTATGGCCTCTGGCCATCAAGTACAACTGTCAACACATGTAAGAATAAATTGATGTCCTCTGGCTGATTTTATTTTGAAAGGACCAATGATATCTATCGCCATTTTCTGAAATGGACAGATAGGAATGTCCGCAGCCTGGATAGGTGCTGCATGGCGAGGACCTTTCGATTTCACTTCTTGACAAACTCTACACGAGCGGCAATAAAGACATATGTCTCTGTTGACGAATGGCCAAAAGAAAGCCGCAAGAACTCTCGACTTCGTACGTGAAAATCCCATATGACTAGCGCATTGGGAGTCGTGAGCATGTTGCAGTATTCTAACTCTCATGTCTTTCGGAACAAGAATTTGTGAATGTATAGACATGTCAGAGTGTGGTATCATACGCACTAGTACGCCATTCTTCATAGTGATCCAAGATTTGTTATTTGTGTTCTTATTTGGGTCAACCTTTTTTGCCAGAACGAAGAATCTTTTTAACGAAATGTCTTCATGTTGACTTTTGATAAAAGAGTCACGTGAAATGACATCATGATCATCTTGATCACGCACCTCAACACCTTCGGTCGATGTAGTCTGAGGCATATTCTGAGCCTGAGCTCTCGTGACAACTGCATTAGCAGCTTCTAAGTTATTTTCTTCCCAAGCAATAATCTGCTGCGGGGTACACTCTTTAATGCCGTGTATACGCCCGACGATAAGATCCGCAATATGATTCGGAAGCAGACACGCTTGGACCTCTCCCGTAAAGAAGGGAGTAGCTATACGAATGATAGCGGTAGAGTCTTTTTCCACTGTGCCACCAAATGTTACACATTTGATTACTCTTCCAGTGGCACATGAAGGATCTACCAGAGATTGTCTAACCCCAATAGTGGTACATCCAGAATCAAAGAGAACTGAGACTGGATCGCCATTCATTAGACCCCTATGCAGAATAAGAGATCCTCTCCCGTCATGCGCCGCTGCGGCAGAAAGAGCGGGCAGAGGATGACCGCAACTCAAGGTGGATATTCTAGTAGGTTCAAATAAAGTGATGCACTGAGGGCATTGGGATGCTCTCCCAAAATCAAAGGCAGAAGAAGAACTAGCACTAGCGCTAGGTTTACTATTGTTTTGTTCATTACTAACTCCTTGTGACTCTTGTTCAGCACAGTTAGTATGATGACATAATCTGTTATTATTATGCTGCCATCTACCTCGATTACTATTTCCTTTGGAATTATAGTAATTACCCCTATTGCTATTATTATTTTGGTTTGAACCGCAGTTTTCACAATTGTGATTGTGATTTACACCTTGCTGAAAATATCTATCAGATTGATACTGTTGTCTTCCTAAAGAATTATGGCGACGATAGTTTTTATTGTGGCTACCCCTTTTAAAGTTACCAAATTTGTTGGAAGCATAATTATGAGGGCTATCAGATTGCCTCCAATTCCTAGAAGACGAGCCTCTTTGGCATGAATCACTCTGATCCTGACCAAAGTTACGCTTACTTTTCTTATCGAAGTTGCGCTGAGTACCTTTAACTTTACCTCCGAAATTAGAATTGTATGGAGTCGCAGAAGCCACGGGTAAACCTTCTTTAATCTTACTATTGCTCATTGTTTGTTGTGGATGAGCAGTGACATATTGGCAACAATATTGTTCCATTTCTGTTAAGTCCTTGGGTTTACGTTCGTGTATAAAGGCAAGAAAAGACTCATTAACAGACGACATTACTTTGTCTCTAAGCAACAAGTCCATACGTGCATCATAAGTATGTTCAGTCTTAGACAACTCTATCCATCTAGTGAAAGTAAGGCGTATCTTTCCTATAAAGTACGAGAACTCTACCCCAGATTCTGGTAACATAGTCTTAAAACGAAGACGGTAATCATCTTCTTTAAGCTGATATCGTTTCAATAAGGCTGCTCTGACAACTTCATAATTAGTTCTATCATGTTCTTCTATTGCCATTATAATATTTAATGGTTCCTGTAAGTGAATTCAACAGTTGTCTAACATATTGTGCCTTATCTACATTATATGTTACGTAATTAAGTTCTAGTCTATCTAGATAGAACGTTATGTCATCTTTTGCAGGATTAAAATGAGGAAGTTTGAACTTATAATCATGAGTTTTTGTGCTCGAAGAAGTCGCTTGAGAACTCCCTATATTAGTCACTTTTAGTTTCTCTATCTCCAAAGCCATGAGTCTTTCTTCATGTTCTCTTTGATGCTTTTTCTCTTCAAATTCTCTGTCTTGCTGAATCTTCCTTTCTTCAGCTTCTTTTTGATGTTTTTTCTCTTCAAATTCTCTGTCTTGCTGAATTTTCCTTTCTTCAGCTTCAAGCTGTGCTTGAATCTTTTTCTCTTCAAGCTGTGCTTGAATCTTTTTCTCTTCAAATTCTCTGTCTAGCTTAGCTTGATTCTTCCTTTCTTCAGCTTCAAGCTGTGCTTGCATCTTTTTCTCTTCAAGCTGTGCTTGAATCTTTTTCTCTTCAATTCTCTGTCTAGCTTAGCTTGATTCTTCCTTTCTTCAGCTTCAAGCTGTGCTTGCATCTTTTTATCTTCAGCCTTTTGTGCTTTGGCATATTGAGCAAGCGCAAATTCCCCCAATTTCTCCTCAGTTTTTCCAAGGACCAACCCTTGCTGGATGAAGACATCTAATGTAGACATCCTGTCTACAAATGTGCTGTCAATATATCTAAAATAGCAACACACGTTATCCCAATCTCAGTGGGAAATGAGTCTTTTATAAAGACTAAGTACAATTATCTTATTTATAAACTCAACAGTAATCAGCTCAGTATATAATTTGCATCATATAAATACACGTACGTGATCAAGTATACATGAAGACTGTATATCAACAATATCACGTTAACTAAACAAAGACAAGCATCTAAACAAACGAAAACATTCGCAGAGGTCAAAAGAAAATACAGCTTAACTAAATCAAATGTTGTGCAAAATCACAATGATAACTGCGAAAAATTCACAATAATACAATGACAACACAGTGTATAAACAAAAGGGTGTAAAGAAATTAACAATAGAAAAGAAAAGGCAGACAAATACAAACCAAAACGAATCAAAAACTAAAGTACGGAGAAAAATAACGAAAACAACACTAACACATCTCGTCACAGCTAAGAAAAAAAATAAATAACTAGCAACAAAAGTCGCTTGCAATTTCTACTGCGAGAAATATGCACAATCCTAAAGAACGCTTACAGTACCCTCGGTTAAGTGGGATATTTACTGTAAGACCCTCCAACCTGAACCCGCCAAGAAAAATACACACACTAACTCAACAAGTAAACAATGAACAAGTAAACAATAGAATGCATATAATAAATGTAACGAGGAAAGCTTATTTGCATTCAAAATAAAGGCTTAGTTTAACACGTAAACCAAGGCCACTTATCGTTTAAGCGTAATCCTCTACAACTACAATGATGCAGTTCATTGCAGTACACTCGTAAACACCAGTAGACGTTCCACTGTTGAAGGTCACCGTAACTTGACAACGGGTGTAGTAGTCTCCAAAATGACGCTATCAAATCAAACTCGACTTCAGTTGAAAATGTTTGTAGACTGTAGTAGTAAACAACAGGTTGAACTGTTCTATGTTTACAATCCGAGCTTGCACGTAAACTTGTGACGTGAACTTTGACACTTATTTCCTTCGACGATTGTCACAGTGCTGTGTAAATGTACTGATGTAACGTACTGTCTTTCTGTGTTATGGATGGTAGTACGTTGAGCGTGTCATGTTGTCCTGGGCAGTACCAAGTAGTAGCAAGGAATCTAGGTCACTAGCGTGAGGTGTCGCCAGGGTTTAGTAGACACATACATAATGTCAGTATTCCTGCAGATTCAGACGTGTAATACTTGTATGACAATGTGGTTGATGGTGTAAGTGTGTAGATAACGGTGCTGATAACACGAAGGCCGTATAGTTTCTTGGACGTCTTCATATTAACTCATACAACCACAAGTAGAAGTCAGTGAAGTAGGGAATGTTGTTGACGTTTACAATATTTATTTGTGACGTACGATAATACGATGATGATGAACGAAACAGTCAATAGTATACAATCGGGTACATAATATGTGTAGTTACAAAGGTCAGCTTCAACCATCACAGATCCTAGGCATGTAACAATGTCTTTATCAGTGTTTACAGTTTATGCAATAGCTCTAACCCCTGCCTGAGCCCCGTCAGGTAAGCCCTAGCAAATATATTGCGTAGTACGGGCGATATCATCTATATAAACAAAGTCAATGCCATTGTCCTACAATTAGCAAAAAGACTTCAGACTGGCCTCACATGCCAGATACTTCATTCTGGTGAAGAATAGATATGGTGACAACGAAATCAGGCCGCAGGTCGCGGGCCTCGATAAACAGGTCACTCTCAGTTTACACAGGCTCCTGAGATTGAATATATATTTTCTGCCAAATCATATTCCGCCTGCATTGCGGATCCATAAAGATTATTCCTAGGCTTATGTGTGTAACAGGTCAACTAGACCTAGTCTTGTAGATATGAAGTCATACTGGAGTGCAGTATAATAACTTCTTGTGAGCTTCGCTCACTATGCCGCCCTCAGCGATAAACGTACCTGTAAAATCTAAACGAGACGAAAAGATTGAATAGCGTTTTCAGTTACCTTTTTAAAGAATCCTGACACTCTTAAGTAACACAATACAGCCAATACTGGCATAAAGAAAACACTCAGGGACGGAAGAACGCCAAACGGCCATTCCCAGAATTTCCACTCCCTATCGAAAACTTGGCAGAGAGGGATCTACGGATCGGGACATCCGTTCTAAGTCACAGGTACGCACTCTCTGAATATCGGTCTCCCGGTTTTTGCTGCTAAGACCCCACGCATGCCCAAAGAGCATGGACCAGATCGAGGCAAACCCAGACCAGGCGTTTTCGACTAAACGGGTGATAAAATACACCGTATATGATCTTATAAATAGAATTAAGACATGTCAACTCTAAGACATGTCTGAGACATGACAACATAAGACAGGAGAAGATAATCACCAGTCAAACTTGTCACCGAAAGATAATAAACGTTTATCTCTCTTTGATTACATTAAACCAAACATACATTAGGTTGGTGTTTTTTTTCACCGTCGAAAATGACGGTAACATTACCACACCTCCCGGGGAAAAAAATGGCACTTTTTTTTTAAATACACCTATGAGCCAAGTACATTAAGCTCATAACGCATGAGTAATGCGCCGATTAAAGGATCACCAAAATTAATAACATCATAATGTCAGATCCAATCGACGCACAGTAAAGCGTCTGGTGAGAAGAAAAAATCTCACTAGATAGGAGAAACTATTTTCTCAAAGTAAATATTCGGGGAGGTGTTACCAACTAACTCAAAAGTGCAGGCAATGTTACAACAAAATATCATATCAATGTATATAAATGTAAATGACAATTTCCATTAAGAGATTACACCAACATCGAATCTCAAAACGTATAATGCATATATAAGCATAAATTCAAATGGTCAATCATTAACAACATTAACAACAATATCTGAAGACGTAGAAGACCAAGACGATGCTCTTTCGGAGATGTCTTGTAAGCAAAATCCTCAAGGAACATCAGGACGTCTATGGAAGTCATCGTAGATATACAGCGTTCCAACATATCCCACCGGTTTGCTGAGAACAATACAAATAGTACATTTCTCAAAATGTTGTAATGTACCATCGTTACATATAATTTATCTAAACTATAAATGTGGCCGCATTAATTTTTTCGACCGTTATTTCATATGAAACAAAGCCTTCCTCTGTTTTACCGCAGACGGTAACAGAGAAAGCGAGTACTCAATACATAACCATGAGTTTAAACAAAGTGACAACAAGTGTTACAGAAGCATGTTATAGTAAGGATAGATCATAACTTTAGATATGTAATAGTAGATCTAGACAAAAGAGCTAAGTAGCTTCATGTGGGCATCGAGACAATATGTCTGCCATCACATTATCCGAACCACGGATAGCTCGTACCGTGAAATGAAAAGGTTGAAGAGTAATAGCATATCGAGTGGATCTCGAACTCTTCAAATCCTTATTCTGCATAGCTGTGAGAGCTTTTTGGTCGGTTTCTACCACAAAATGCGCACCGAGAAGGATTCTTTGGAGTTTTAGAATTGCCCAGACCATAACTAGCAATTCTCGGTCTAGAACAGAATAAGTCCTTTCTGCCGCATTCAGTTTTCTCGAGATATACATTACAGGATGCAGAGTCTCAGAATACTCTTGCATCAGTGCCGCCCCGATCCCTATTGCTGAGGCGTTACTACGAAGGACAAACGTCCTATCGGCTGTAGGTAGTGTTAAAATAGGAGGAGACGAAAATAACGACTTAATCTGATCCAATGAAGATTGGCATTCTTGAGACCAACGCACCATATTAGGAGACCCTTTCTTCAATAGGGTTGAGAGTGGTGCCGTAATAGAGGAAAGATTCGAAATGAATCTTCCATAGAACTGTATAAGGCCCAAGAGACTACGGATTTGTTTTTTTAGTCTTAGGAATGGTGACGTTCAGTATCTTAGAAGTGTTGTGGTCTTCTGTTTTCAAGAGACCATGACCAACACGATGACCAAGAAAAGAAATCTCACTGAACCCAACATAGCCTTTTGATGGTTTAGCTGTCAAATTATACTCACGTAGAGTAGACAACAGTTCATCTAATCCCAGATAGTGATCTTCCCAAGACTTGCTAAAAAGACAGATATCGTCTAAGTATGCAATCACATCAGACCGATATGGCAGTATTCGACGCATCATGCGTACGAATGTAGCTGGGGCATTCATAAGGCCAAAAGGCATAAAGTTCCATTGGAACAGACCTCTAGGTGTGGAGAAAGCAGTGAAAGGTTTGGCTCGTTCGGTTAAAGGAACTTGCCAGTATCCCTTAGACAAGTCCAGCTTTGTGAAGAAACGAGAATTGGAAAGTCTAGTAAGTAACTCATCCAACAGAGTCATAGGTTCTGCATCGAAATTCGTTACTTGATTTATTTTACGGTAATCGACGCAAATGCGTATGTTATTGTCTTTCTTTTGGACAATAACCATACACGACGAGTATGCCGAATTGGATGGTTCAATTATTCCTAAATTTATCATTTCATCCAACTCTTTCTCGACTTGAGATTGGAAGTGGATAGGAATAGGATAAGGTCTGACCCTGATAGGAATATGGTCAGTCAATACAATGTCATGTTCAATGACTGTAGTGTGTCCAGGAATGTCCGTAAGAACATCCTGAAATTCTTGTAACATGGAAGAGATTTGTGACTGTTCCATAGTTGATAAATTAGGTGAAATTGCAACATCCCTCCATGACTCCGTATAATGAAGTGGAATCATCGGAAGAGGAAGATTAACATCAGAGAAAGTAGATTTATCATTCTGTATGACAGACAGCGATGAGTAATGGCCACGAGCGACCGTAGCGTCGTCCGTCGCTTGAAAGATAGGTTGTAAGTACTCTGGACGTTCATAAAAATCTGTAAGCATATTTATGTGAAAAGTTTTATGCTTTCCGTCAATATCGACGACATAGAAACGCTTTGTCTCCAGGACAAAGTTGACGTAGGCATCTACTTTTATTTGCAAACTGTCTTGCCTTTGCTTTAGGAAATTCAGATGCGGAAGTCAGTGAAGTAGGGAATGCTGTTGACGTTTACAATATTTATTTGTGACGTACGATAACACGATGATGATGAACGAAACAGTCAATAGTATACAATCTGGTACATAATATGTGTAGTTACAAAGGTCAGCTTCAACCATCACAGATTCTAGACATGTAACAATGTCATTATCAGTGTTTACAGTTTATGCAATAGCTCTAACCCCTGACTGAGCCCCGCCAGGTAAGCCCTAGCAAATATATTGCGTAGTACGGGCGATATCATCTATATAAACAAAGTCAATGCCATTGTCCTACAATTAGCAAAAAGACTTCAGACTGGCCTCACATGCCAGATACTTCATTCTGGTGAAGAATAGATATGGTGACAACGAAATCAGGCCGCAGGTCGCGGGCCTCGATAAACAGGTCACTCTCAGTTTACACAGGCTCCTGAGATTGAATATATATTTTCTGCCAAATCATATTCCGTCTGCATTGCGGATCCATAAAGATGATTCCTAGGCTTATGTGTGTAACAGGTCAACTAGACCTAGTCTTATAGATATGAAGTCATACTGGAGTGCAGTATAATAACTTCTTGTGAGCTTCGCTCACTATGCTGCCATCAGCGATAAACGTACCTGTAAGATCTAAACGAGACGAAAAGATCGAATAGCGTTTTCAGTTACCTTTTTAAAGAATCCTGACACTCTTAAGTAACACAATACAGCCAATACTGGCATAAAGAAAACACTCAGGGACGGAAGAATGCCAAACGGCCATTCCCAGAATTTCCACTCCCTATCGAAAACTTGGCAGAGAGGAATCTACGGATCGGGACATCCGTTCTAAGCCACAGGTACGCACTCTCTGAATATCGGTCTCCCGGCTTTTGCCGCTAAGACCCCGCGCATGCCCAAAGAGCATGGACCAGATCGAGGCAAACCCAGACCAGGCGTTTCCGACTAAACGGGTGATAAAATACACCGTATATGATCTTATAAATAGAATTAAGACGTGTCAACTCTAAGACATTTCTGAGACAGGACAACATAAGACAGGAGAAGATAATCAACAGTCAAACTTGTCACCGAAAGATAATAAACGTTTATCTCTCTTTGATTACATTAAACCAAACATACGTTAGGTTGGTGTTTTTTTTCACCGTCGAAAATAACGGTAACAGTAGTGTGATTTTTTGCATTATTGTTTTCTTATTGTTCCCTTTGATTGCCTTAAGCTTTTTCCATTCTTCTTTAATTTGGGTGCTAGGTTTAAGTGACTGACAAAACTCCTTCCGGTTAGTTTCTTTGGCTTTAAATATTATTCTGTTAGATTCACTCTTAATGTGTTTATACTCTTCATAGTTTTCTTCTGTTCTGTTATTTCTATATTTTTATAAGGCCCTTTTCCTTCTCTCATGAATTTCTGCACAGCTTTTATTCCACCAGGCAACTGGTTCTTTATTCCACTGAGTTTTTCTTTTCTTATTAATAATGTTATTTATTGGTTTTAGGTGCTGTGGCATATTTTTATTTGGTATATATTTTATGGCTATTTTCAGAATTTCATTGGTCAGTGTTTCTGCCCACAAGTCAGTATCATCTGATTCCATGTCTTTATATTCCATCATCTCCAGGTCTGATTGGAAGGCTTCCCAGTTTGCTTTTTTATAGTTGAAAGTCGGTTTCTCTGGTTCTGGGTTTGGAATGAAATTTTCATGCATGGTTATTATAATGGACAGATGATCCGAGTTTGTGTCTTGTAACACTTCCCAATTTACATTCGCTAGTTTGTTAGTTGCTATACTTATGTCTATTGCTGAGTCTGCCCCGTTAGCTTGTGGATTAATTCTAGTTGCAGTTCCATCATTTAGTATTAGCAGGTCATTATTTTCTATGAAGTCAAGTAGGCATTTTCCTGCATTGTCTGCATGTTGTCCACCCCAAGCATAATGATGGGAATTAAAATCGCCTACTATGACTGTTTGGTGCCTAGTCTGGTGCTTATGGCTAGTATTTCTTCATCCTTAATTATGCCATTTTTAGCGTATACATTTAAGATTGTAAGATTGTTTGGTTCAGCCGCTATAGTAACCTTGATACCTTATATGTTGGTTGTATCAAATACTTCCCAGTCTATAATTTTAAATGTTTCGTTAACTAAGACAGCGACACCTCCTCCTCTACCTTCTTTTCTATCGTGCCTAAGTATCTTAAAGCACTTACAACTATATCTACTATAAGGATTAAATGTGTCTGTTGAAGAGCATATATAGTGTTCCTACTGTCTCTGCTAGTATCAAAATTCTTTTTTATACCCCTACAATTCCACTGAACAATTCTAAATCCTTCTAAGTTGAATTTTAACATCATCTAGTATTCCTTTTTTTTTGGTTAAACTATCAAATTTGCTCTTATTCTGTATTTCCTGTACTCGTGGGCCCATTATCAACCATGTTCTCAAGAAATTCCTCATTCAGACTTGTCCTTTTGTACCTAATTTTTTTCAACTAAGTATGGTAAAAGTACCTCAACTTGTTCTTTGATAGATTCTTCTAGGTTGCTTTTGTTTTCCTGTTGTATTATGTTATTTTTGACCACTTTCCTATTTTCATCCGATACTACATTCTCTTCTTTCCCTAGGTTAATCTCCTGTCTTTCATTTTCCATTTCATTTTCTTCTTTCAGTACAGTCAGTTTAGCTACATCTTGGGCAATTTGGTGCTGTATGGCTTTCACTTCTTGATGCAATTCCTCTGCACGTTTCAGCGCATTCACATTTTCCAATATTGTAGCTGAACTGTATGGCTGACTGTTTTCTTTAGTTTTGTTAGAGACTTTTTGATCTTTTTCTTTTGACAGCTGCAGTTTTAATAGTTTTAACTCTGTAAGTCCCAAAAGCCGATATATCGTACTTCTTTCCAGATCTATTTGCCCAATGAACGTTAAATCAGGTTTCGTATCTTTTGCTCCTTTCTAGAGCTGTTTTCTAATTTTAACAACCCAAAACGTCATTTCTGACAGGAACTTCTTCTTCTTTGATCTTTAGCCGCCGACCATCAAAGCAGTCGGTGGCCATCAGTGGCGTCTTGTAGGGCAACAACAAATTGATTCCACTTTGCTCGGTCGGTGGCCATCCTTTGTACAGTGCACCAACTCTGGTTCATTCTTTGCATCTCAGCCTCCACAGTCCTCCGCCAAGTTGTTTTTGGTCGGCCTCTCTTTCGTTTTCCTTCAGGGGTCTATAGCATAGCTGTTCTAATGATGGCATCGGGGTCTCTTCTGAGGACATGGCCAACCCAGCTCCAGCGTCTGCAATCTATGATGGTGTGCATGTCCTCTTGCTTGCTCCGAGTAAGCACATGTTGGGTGGTGATGGTATTCGGCCAAAAAGATTCGGTTGACAGGAAGTACTTTCATTTTAAATACCTTGTATTTATGCATATGAACATTAAAAAATGTTCTTTTTTCAAACAACAACAATAAAAAAGCACTGGGGTGGCCATTTTTGTTTGGGCCAAACCCAGCTTTTTGCTTGGGACTGAAAGAGTTAATTTCTTCTTTTACAGACTTGATTTCTTCTGTAACTTTACTGTTTGTGTTTTTGGTGTTTTCTTTTATTTCTTTAATTACTGTTTTGAAAGGGGTTTTGGTTGTTATAGATTCCTTCAGTGCTTTTTTGGTCTGCTGATAAACTGTACAGCCCTGGAACCTGGCGCTGTGTTTCTCTTTGCAATTAATGCATTTTCTGTTTTCGTTGCCCTTTTTATAGTCAGTATCTGACTTAGCCTTTTCGCACTGTGTTAAAGAGTGTGGTCCAGCACAAAACCTACAAACTGCCTTACTCTGCAACTTTGTCGGCCATGGCCAAACTTCATACATTTGGAGCACTGCAAAACTGGGGGAATGAAGGCTTCTGTGTTGTTTTTTTTTTTGTGCTTTCCAAAATAGTATTGTCTTGGGGGGGTTCCCTCCCTTCTGTTGTTATCACTATCACTGGGGTTACTATACTCCCTTTCACTGTTACTCGTTCAACGTGTACCAGCTTGGAATCTGGGTTTTTCTTGGCCAGGTTCTTTAAAACTTCCTCGCCTGACAGGGTTGGGTTTATACATTTAACAACACAATTTCCGGTTTCTTTTGAAATTTGTATTTGTATTTTGATGTTGTGGGCCAGTTGAATCAATTTTGGTTTATCTTTTATTTCTTCTAGTAAAGTTTTGGTTTTTTCTGATTCATTTAGTGTAAGCACTATTCCACTGTTTTGTTTTTGTATTTTGGCAACGGCCTTTTTGTCAGTTACTTTTTCCAGAATCATCAGGATTATGTCGCGCGGGAGAGATCGAAGCGTGGCTTCTGTTCCAGCCATTTGTGTTATTTTCACTTTTTTGGGGGTTTCCTTTCGGTTGGAAGGCTTTTGACAGAGTCCATCATGAGAAAATAATTGAATGCCCCGAAGACATAGGTATTGATGGAAAAGATATAAGAATACTCAGTAACCTTTATTGGGAGCAAACTGCCACAGTAAGATCTGGAAGGAATTATTCATCATACATAGACATAAAAAGAGTTGTCAGACAAGGTTGTGTGCTGTCCCACTGCCTATTTAATTTAGGATGTTGAGGGGAACTGCGGTAAGACGTGGAATACAATTGATGGGTTTGAAAAAAAAATCGAAAAAAGGTGATTTGTCTTACGAGGACAAAAGACAAAGAAAATTTAATTTAATTTAATTTATATACCGAAAAAATTTCCAAACAGATACAGGAAATACCAGGACTGAACATCAGTGGAAGGTCAATAAACAACCTTAGATATGCAGATGATACCGTGTTGTTAGCTGAAAGCGAACAGGAGTTACAAGAACTAGTGAAGCAAGTGAACAGTATAAGTCATGAATATGGACTCGACATTAATATTGAGAAAACAAAAACTATGATAATTAGCAAAACAGGCGATAAACAGATAAACCCACATTAAAGATAAGCGTAAATGGAAAAATCCTGGAACAAGTCAAGAGCTACGTATATCTTGGTTATATAATAACAGAAGATGGCAGATGTGAATTACAAATAAAGAAGAGAATAGGAATGGCCAAAGCTACATTCAACAACGTGAAACATATACTGACATCTAAAAAGTTATCTCACAAATTAAAACTGAGAATCATAAAATGTTATATATATTCTGCATTTCTGTATGGTGCAGAAACATGGACGATGAATAAGCATAAACATATACTGACATCTAAAAAGTTATCTCACAAATTAAAACTGAGAATCATAAAATGTTATATATATTCTGCATTTCTGTATGGTGCAGAAACATGGAGACGATGAATAAGCATAAACATATACTGACATCTAAAAAGTTATCTCACAAATTAAAACTGAGAATCATTATAATATATGTTGATAAAGTACACCAGAACACTCCTAGGCGGGAAGACAGGCGTCTATCATCATCAGTTGACAAGATCCCTATGGTGTTGCCTGCCCCACTGTAGTGTATGGAATGTCAACTTGACCTACGCAGTGTTGTGTAGACATGGATGGAGTGTATAATGTGCGAATGATGATAAGGGTTCGTGTTGTTGACAAATGTTCTCTTCTCACACTCATGTATGACCGGAAGTCATCGACACCAACGACTGTGTACCTTTTCTAAAGTTTAATTGGACGTACACACTCGACAGCACAGATAGTGACAAATCACAGGTTGCCATAATACATCATAGTACAGTGGACAAATGGTCTTGCAATGTTACATGGGCACTCATGTAGAATAATGGTATAATGGACTGTCAATAGCCAAGCACTCAGTATCGCCCATACATATATCATCTGACGTCACTGACTGAGCACGTCAGCTTGTAAACAATATTTCAGATGACTTCTAAACCTAATCTCGTTTAGCAACGATTCTTCAACATAATGTTCAGCACATATTTTTCCATATAATAATATTGAACCACTAACAATGGGTTCTCATGTGTAGCAGTGATCTCTGGACTGATCAAGCGATAATACGGGCATCCCTTTTCTCTTCTTGAAAGTCCTACATGTTTTGGTTCCAAGATGGCTCCACTCGTGAACTGTCACTCACGTTTGAATACAGATAATGAATCTGTTCTAAAGTTAGTCATTCATACAACATTTCGTTGCTCTGTAGATTTGGTCATGAACAATAGACTGCATTCTACAGAATATAGTGCTGCTAGGAATCGAAGTCGTTTTTCATCGAGTCAAATATATTCTCTTAAACATTCAAATCGTAATTATCGACAATGGTGGCTTCGATCGAGAGTTCATAAGAGTATCTTTGATTACCTTGGTAGAGGGAATATGAAACTGCCATTCCTTGGCAAGATGAATAAACACTGGGGTAAAGCATACACGATAGGTCTAGACGACTATCACTTTCCCCAAAACCACTGAGATCACTTTTTCAAGGCATCAAGCCGACATAGCAAAACACACACATTCCCTATCAGGACGAAGCCAAATCACACCCACTCAAGCGACACATCCGCCGAATAGCCTTTGACCTCTCTAGAGACAACAGAACATATAGTTCGACTTAGATATGTAAAGATATACAGATATAAGACAGACTTGTCCTACTCAGACAAACAATACACATAAATTCAGGCCATAGATATTCTGAAGCAAGAACAATCTATTATTACCCAAACAACGAATAAATCGCAGTAAAAAGTATTTATCCGCGGAGTTCAAGGGAAGTAACTCAATAATGACTTTCCCTTAAGCACTAAAAAATTACCTATGTATAATATTGTAAGATATCAAAGACTGCACGTAACAGTCTTACCACACCTCCCGGGAAAAAAAAAAAATGGAACATTTTTTTTTTTTTTTGAAATACATCTAGGAGCAACGTACAATAGGCTCACAACGCATGAATAATGCGCAGATGAAAATATCAGGAATACCTATAACGCCTAATATGAGGCTAAGTCGACTTATGGAGCGACTGGTGAGAATGTGTCTCATAAACTGAGAGAAATTATTTCTCTACAAGTATATTTTTCCAGGAAGGTGTCATCAAAGTATAATACAATTCTGGCAATTACACAATGCCTAAAAAATTCATATCATCACTACGTATTAGATATCTTAAATTTATGATTTATGAAGTAAAAATCATCAAAGCACAGCGGTGAATAAACATACATGAACCGCTATGTAGTGATACAATCATTATATTATTAAATTACAAATGTGTATCTATCATGATATAGAAAAGGAACTACTATAGAACTAGACATATCAAGAAGTCTAAGCCCTAATAGTTATGTGGAATCATGTGGGCATCTTGACAGAATGTCTGCCATCACATTATCTGATCCCCGAATAGCTCGCACAGAGAAATGAAAAGGTTGAAGAGCAATTGCATATCGAGTAGACCTCGAGCTCTTCAAATTCTTACTCTGTATAGCAGTAAGAGCTTTTTGGTCTGTTTCTACTATGAAATGTGCGCCTAGAAGGAATCTCTGTAGTTTGAGGATCGACCAAACCATAGCTAATAGCTCACGGTCTAAAACCGAATAATTCCTTTCTGCCGCATTAAGTTTTCTGGAAATATACATTACAGGATGCAGAGTTCCAGAGTACTCTTGCATTAGTGCCGCTCCAATCCCAGTGGATGAAGCGTCACTACGAAGAACGAATGTCTTATCTTTAGTGGGTAGCACTAAAATAGGTGGTGTTGAAAACAGTGTTTTAATCTTATCCAGAGAGCATTGGCATTCCTGAGACCAGTGGACCACATTAGGCGAACCTTTCTTTAGAAGTGTTGAGAGAGGTGCCATGATAGAGGATAGATTCTGAATGAATCTGCCATAAAATTGAATAAGACCTAACAGACTTCTCACCTGTTTTTTAGTCTTAGGGATTGAGATGTTAAGTATCTTACTAGTATTATGGTCCTCTGTCTTTAGGAAACCATGACCAACTCGGTGGCCTAGGAAAGAAATTTCGCTAAAACCAATATAGGCTTTAGAGGGTTTCGCTGTCAGGTTGTGCTCACGCAAAGTAGACAGCAATTCATCTAACCCTGAATAGTGATCTTCCCAAGTATCGCTGAAAAGACAGATGTCGTCTAGATATGCAATGACATCTGACCGATAAGATAGGATTCGGCGCATCATGCGTACGAACGTAGCTGGTGCGTTCATAAGACCGAAAGGCATAAAATTCCATTGGAACAAACCTCTAGGTGTTGAAAAAGCCGTGAGAGGTTTGGCGCGTTCAGATAAAGGAACTTGCCAATATCCCTTAGACAAATCAAGTTTAGTGAAAAAATGAGATTTGGAGAGTCGAGTAAGTAGCTCTTCCAGTAAAGGCATAGGTTCGGCATCGAACTTCGTTACTTGATTCAATTTTCGATAGTCAACGCAAAGACGTATGTTATTGTCTTTTTTACGCACAATAACCATCGGCGAAGAATACGCAGAGGTGGATGGTTCGATTATTTTCAAATCTATCATCACATCCAACTCTTTCTCGACCTGTGCTTGGAAATGTATAGGTATAGGATAAGGTCTAACCCTAATAGGAGTATGGTCAGTTAGCACAATGTCATGTTGAATGACATTAGTTTGTCCAGGGATGTCAGTGAGTACATCCTGAAATGTTTGCAACATAGTTGAAACTTGTCGCTGTTCTCCTAGAGACAAATCAGGAGAGAGACAGTAACGTTCTTCCATGATTCACTGGAATGAAGTGGGATCATTGGAAGAGGAAGATTTACATCTGAAAAACTTGTTTCCTCATCCTGTATCACGGACAGTGATGAGTAATGACCATGTGGTACTGGAGAATTGTCCGTTGCTTGGAAAATGGGTTGCAAATAATCCGGACGTTCATGGAATTCAGTAAGCATATTGATGTGGAAGGTTTTATGCTTCCCATCAATATCGACAATATAGTCGACATCGGAAATTTTCGATATTATATCGTACGGACCTTTCCAAGAAATAAGCAATCTGTTTTCCCTACAAGGTAGTAATACAAATGCTTTGTCACCAGGACAAAGTTGTCGTAAGCATCTCTTCTTATTGGCAAATTGCCTTGCCTTCTGTTTCGCAAATTCAGAAGAAGAAGTTGCTAATTTGCATGCTTCGATAATCTTTTGTCTCAACGCGATGACATATTCGTAGGATGACTTTGTGTCATCGTCAATATTGTCAGATGTTATGAGATCGTGAAGCAACGACATAGGGCCACGCGGACGCGCGCCAAAGACGAGTTCAAAGGGAGAAAATCCCGTATGTTCATTGGGTACCTCTCTGTAAGCGAAGAGGGCCGCAGGTAAAACTCTGTCCCAGTCTTGAGGATGATCCTCAGTTATCTTCCCCAGTAAGTTTTTAAGTGTTCTATTAAGGCGTTCGACCATACCATTAGACATTGGATGGTAGATACTACTTAAAGATCTATCTATCTGCAGGGTAGACATTACTTGAGACATGGTATCTGATATTAGTTGGGTGCCATGGTCTGACAATATCTCTCCGGGGAACCCCAGACGAGAAAATATAAGCCAAAGAGCATCTGCAATATCAGCAGTAGTAATGCTCTTCAGAGGAATAGCCTCTGGCCAACGTGTGCACATATCAACACACGTCAAGATAAACTGATGTCCTCTGGCAGACTTGATCTTAAATGGACCAATAATGTCTATGGCCATTTTTTGAAACGGCCGAATAGGAATGTCCGCCGCCTGAATGGGTGCAGCATGCCGTGGACCTTTGGATTTAACTTCCTGACATACTTTACAAGATCGACAATAAATCCGTATGTCCTTGTTTACCAATGGCCAAAAGAAAGCCGCAAGGACTCTTGACTTAGTACGGGAAAAACCCATGTGTCCAGCACACTGAGAGTCGTGAGCGTGCTGCAAAATTTTAACTCTCAAATTCTTGGGAACCAGGATTTGAGAATGACTTGACGTAATGGAGTCTTGAACCATACGTACAAGTACGCCATTCTTCTTTGTAATCCACGATTTACGACTTGTGTCCTTATTCGGATCACCTTTAGTTGCAAGAATGAAGAATTTCTTCAGAGTGGGATCATCTTCTTGCTGTTTTATAAACGAGTCACGAGAAATTACCAAGGGATTATCTTGGTTATGCACTTCATTATCTTCAGTAGATGAAGTTTGAGGCACATTAAGAGCCTGAGCTCTAGTGACTACAGCGTTAGCAATCTGCATGTTTTGCCTTTCCCAAGTGGAAATTTGTTGCGGAGTGCATTCCTTGACTCCATGAATGCGACCGATGATGAGGTCAGCGATCGGATTCGGAAGAAGACATGCGTGTACATCTCCTGTAAAGAAAGGAGTAGCAATCCTAATGATAGCGGTAGAGTATTTCTCTAATGTGCCGCCAAATGTTACACATTTGACTACTTGTCCAGTGGCACGGGAAGGATCTACGAGTGACTGCCTAACACCAATTGTGGTGCATCCAGAATCAAATAGCACAGAGACTGGATTGTTATTCACTAAACCCTTATGTAAGACAAGAGACCCTCTTCCATCATGCGCGACTGATGCTGGAAGAGCAGGAAGAGGATGGCCACAGCTTAAAGTAGTCACTGTGGTTGGCTCAAATAACGTTTTGCATTGGGGGCACTGAGATGCTCTCCCAAAATCAAAAGCGGCACATGCCATATTACTAGCATCATTATTATCTTTACTCTGTTTATAGGCTTCATGGGACTCTTGTTGTGCAGAGTTTGCCTGAAAATGTGGTTTATGTCTTTTGTATTGAGATCTACCTCGGTTATTATCACCTCTGTAGTTATTGTTACCTCTATTGTAACCCCTATTTGGGTTTGAGTCATAGTACCCTTGGTTACCATTATCATATTCATTATAATGAGTATCTCTGTAATTATGATCTTGTTGACTCCAAGACGGATAACCCTGATAGTTTCTATAATTACTTCCTCTACGGAAATTCCTATAATTATGACCACCCCTGTGTCGAGAGCTATCAGGTCGTCTCCAGTTCTTTGAAGAAGAACCCTGAAATGATTGGTTACCTTGGTTTTGATAACTATTATGGTTACCTTTTTTATCAAATCTGTTTTGAGGTCCCTGAAATCTGTGTGAATAATTGGGATTGTATGGTGTTGCTGAAGCAACTGGCATACTCTCCTTAATCTTAGTGTTGCCAAAAGTCACGTCGGGGTGTGCAGTGACATATTGGGAACAATATTCTTCCATTTCTTTTAGAGATTTAGGTTTACGCTCATGTATAAATTCAAGGAAAGGTTTGTTCACACATGACATAATCTTATCTCTGAGCAACAAATCCATAAGTCCTTCATACGTTTTTTCTGTTTTGGAAAGCTCAATCCAACGATCAACTGTGAGACGTGCCTTTGCAGTGAATTCTGAGAATTCTACCCCCGTCTCAGGTACCATCGTCTTAAATAAAAGGCGATAGCCTTCCTCACTTAGCTGATATTTTTTTATCAAAGCCGCCCTAATGACATCATAATTATCCTTATCTGCTTCTCCTACAAGGCATAATCTAGTCAAAGATTCACCTTTCAAGTTTTCTGATAATTGATTAGCGTATTGTGATTTATCCACATTATGTGTACGACAAGAACGTTCAAATCTATCCAGCCAGAATGTAATATCGTCACTGGACTGATTGAACGGTGGAACCTTAACCTTGTAAGTAGAAGGTTTACCATTACCACTAGATGCCTGATTAACATTACTCATACTTGTCAATCTCAATTTCTCCAACTCAAATTCATGTTCTCTTATTGCTTTTTTCTCTTCAGCATCTAATCTTTTTTGTTCAGCCTCCCTGTCTAATCTTTTTTGTTCAGCCGCAGCTTCTCTTTCCAATTTTTTTTGTTCAGCTTCACTGTCTAATCTTTTTTGTTCAGCCGCAGCTTCTCTTTCCAATTTTTTTTGTTCAGCTTCCCTGTCTAATCTTTTTTGTTCAGCTTCACTGTCTAATCTTTTTTGTTCAGCTTCACTGTCTAATCTTTTTTGTTCAGCCGCAGCTTCTCTTTCCAATTTTTTTTGTTCAGCTTCAAATCTCCTTTCCTCTACCTGCATCTGCAATTTCTTTTGTTCAGCAGCAGCCTCAGCTTCTTTTTCTAATCTTTTCTCTTCCGCCATAGCTTTTCTTTCTTCTGCAGCTAATCTTTTCTCTTCTGCAGCTAATGCTTTGTCATATTGAGCAACTGCCCATTGTTCTAATTGTTGACCAGTCTTATCAAGAGCTTTCCCTTGAGTAATGAAATAATCTAGAGTAGACATGATGCCTAACAATAATACTAATCACCTGAATCAATAATAATACCCCAAGTTCTCAATGACCTGATTAATCAGTATACTATCCCAATATCTGTGGGTCACAAGCCTTTAATAAGGTCTTGTATAATAGTAATAATAATCAGGTACTGGTCTATACCATAATCCAAGTGCAGTGCACAGGCAATTGTGTCTTATGAAATATACCCATATAAAACATATGTCAACCAACAGAATACATAAAGTACAAATAGGACTGACAATACAAGAACGTTTGCAGAAATCAAAATAAATCAAATAGGGAAATCAATGAAGATAATCACTGAATCTGCAAAGAATAACAACACAAATGACGTCACAATATATGAATATAAATTATGAATAGAACTGAAAGATAGAAAAGGTTAGACCAACAAATTACAAACAAATCAAAACAAAACTAAAGAACAAAGAAATATTACAAAAATAACAATAATTACAGACTTCACAGCTAACACAAAAGCAACAGTTGTCGCAGCAAATTTTCAATCAAGAAAATTGCACCTATAGAAAACGCCCACAACGGACCCTCTATGACGTGGGATACTCTGTTGTGAGGACGCCGCCCAACCTTAAACACAACCCGCTGACATAGAAACTAACATACTATACAAACAAATAACATGTAAACATAAATATATATAAATTATGTGTATGATAGTATGTGTTGCAAAATAGGCTCAGTCTTACAGTAATGGCAAAGTTATTTTTCATGAAAACAAACAAACTGCCACTTTATTCAATTAAACATTCTGGCCTTAAATATTAAAGTTCATATATGGCAAACAAGAAGATCCATCGATGAAACCAGGACTTCTTAGTTCACAAATACTGTCTTTCTGTTAACACTGACAAGAATTGATCCAACTGTTCTGTGAAACTCTATAATGTCTAATGTAAAAAATGTCAACAACGCTGACCTACATACTGCATTCACTTGACAGGTCACGTGACGAAGCGTTGACAAAGAGCAAACCAATACTGCAAGTGTGTCGTATCAGCCACAGGAAACGGTCTGGTATCGGTAATCTGTTGACTTCTGAATTTCTGCGAGGTCAAACCCAGAAAGCTGGTCCACCAGTTGATAAAGTTGATATTTAGTTGGATATAATATATGTTGATAAAGTACACCAGAACACTCCTAGGCGGGAAGACAGGCGTCTATCATCATCAGTTGACAAGATCCCTATGGTGTTGCCTGCCCCACTGTAGTGTATGGAATGTCAACTTGACCTACGCAGTGTTGTGTAGACATGGATGGAGTGTATAATGTGCGAATGATGATAAGGGTTCGTGTTGTTGACAAATGTTCTCTTCTCACACTCATGTATGACCGGAAGTCATCGACACCAACGACTGTGTACCTTTTCTAAAGTTTAATTGGACGTACACACTCGACAGCACAGATAGTGACAAATCACAGGTTGCCATAATACATCATAGTACAGTGGACAAATGGTCTTGCAATGTTACATGGGCACTCATGTAGAATAATGGTATAATGGACTGTCAATAGCCAAGCACTCAGTATCGCCCATACATATATCATCTGACGTCACTGACTGAGCACGTCAGCTTGTAAACAATATTTCAGATGACTTCTAAACCTAATCTCGTTTAGCAACGATTCTTCAACATAATGTTCAGCACATATTTTTCCATATAATAATATTGAACCACTAACAATGGGTTCTCATGTGTAGCAGTGATCTCTGGACTGATCAAGCGATAATACGGGCATCCCTTTTCTCTTCTTGAAAGTCCTACATGTTTTGGTTCCAAGATGGCTCCACTCGTGAACTGTCACTCACGTTTGAATACAGATAATGAATCTGTTCTAAAGTTAGTCATTCATACAACATTTCGTTGCTCTGTAGATTTGGTCATGAACAATAGACTGCATTCTACAGAATATAGTGCTGCTAGGAATCGAAGTCGTTTTTCATCGAGTCAAATATATTCTCTTAAACATTCAAATCGTAATTATCGACAATGGTGGCTTCGATCGAGAGTTCATAAGAGTATCTTTGATTACCTTGGTAGAGGGAATATGAAACTGCCATTCCTTGGCAAGATGAATAAACACTGGGGTAAAGCATACACGATAGGTCTAGACGACTATCACTTTCCCCAAAACCACTGAGATCACTTTTCAAGGCATCAAGCCGACATAGCAAAACACACACATTCCCTATCAGGACGAAGCCAAATCACCCCACTCAAGCGACACATCCGCCGAATAGCCTTTGACCTCTCTAGAGACAACAGAACATATAGTTCGACCTAGATATGTAAAGATATACAGATATAAGACAGACTTGTCCTACTCAGACAAACAATACACATAAATTCAGGCCATAGATATTCTGAAGCAAGAACAATCTATTATTACCCAAACAACGAATAAATCGCAGTAAAAATGTATTTATCCGCGGAGTTCAAGGGAAGTAACTCAATAATGACTTTCCCTTAAGCACTAAAAAATTACCTATGTATAATATTGTAAGATATCAAAGACTGCACGTAACAAGGTCCTAGAAAATCTAGGTATGAAAAGAGAACTAATGAGGGAGGCCAAAGTTCGGCAGCTAAAATACTTTGGCCACATAAAAAGGCATAACACCTTGCAGAAGACCATAACAGAAGGGAGAGTTGAAGGCAAACGTGCAAGGAGAAGACAGTGCTATAAGTGGGAAGATGAAATCAAGAGATGAACAGGAAAGAGTCTATCAGAGTGCACCACCAAGACAAGAGACAGAAGAAGTTGGAGATCCATTACAGCCAACCTTCGTTGTGGAGATAGCAACTGATGATGATGATAATTTCGGTTGGAGTCTTCTTTGTTTGCTCCTCTGGTTTCGTGACTTCATTTGGTTGTATTTTCCTGGTTGTCCTGATAGTCATCTTCCCTGGGTCCTATCTTTTTGTTAGCTGTACTGGTTCCTGAGTTTTTGCCTTTATTTTTTAATGCTTATTGATGTTTTTACTTCTGAGCCTCCTTCCAGTTTTTCCCTTATTGTTTCTATCCTGTCCTTTATTTCTGTGATTCTGACTTCAGGGTTCGTGGTCCTGTTTTTTTCTGTCAGGTTTGGTGTTTTGTTCCTTTCCGGTGTCTTGGCCCACACATTTCCTTCCCCGGACTGTTTTCTGGTTATCGGTGGCATTTTCCTGTCTTTTAATTTGCTAATACTATTTTTATTATGTCCTTTGTTTTGCATAAACTTTAATGTATATCCTTAGTCTCACTGCTTTAATCTTCATTTATGTATATCCTTTCTTTCTCATTTTTTTAATTCATTTTTTATTTTATAATATTATTTTTTAAGAAGCACTTTTAGACGTGTCTAGTAGACCTTGTTGAACAGTTAAATCTAGTTCGAATTTTTTCAGGTAGCTTTAATATATTTGTTTTTACTTAAATTATATTTTGATGGTTGAATATTATTTTTGTAATCTATGGTTTTTGGCTTATTTTATTTAATTTTATCCTCACAGCAATTCCTAAATTATTCAAATAGTTATAGCAATAGTTAAATAGTCCCCTTGTACTTAATATTAACTACAATAATCTAATACTACAGCAAACTACGAAGAAAATCCCCACTTAAACTATGTCTATCAAGATGGCTGCCAGATCTCACACAAGCAAGTGCCACGTGGCGCTTGAATCTATTTATCTATCAGTTACTTAGTCACCTAAAATTAACAGCAATAATCTAATACTAACGATAGATAAAAATGTAATAACTTATCTGAAAACATGGGAAGTTTGATGAATCTCTCCCACTTTGTCTCGTCCTGAAAAAATCGTTACAGCTTGCGTATTTTTAGTGCAGCAAAAATGCGTCTTGCCGCTTCAGAAGAAGAGGAGATGAAAGCTCCTCTATCTAGCGAGTTGCGCGGTATATTATTTTTCTAAAGGTCAAATGTGGGTCCCTTGATCAGTGATGTATAACTCCGCCCATACAACCAATAGGTAAGAGATCTCTCTGGCCACTCATTTCCGGGATCTCTTTTGTCCTCTGTCAGTCCAAAAGTGGGTAGGGCAATTCGCGAGCAACGTTCGTTGCCGGGCGTGTCTGACAAACAGGTGTTGCGATAATTGGCTGGTCAATGCAAAAGTGTCTCCCGCCTTCCAACTGTCATTTCACTCTCTGTTTGTCTATTGCTCCGCGTGTTGGCGTCGACCTTTGTTGCCTCGGTCTATTGTCGTCAGCATCCTAACTAGTCCCTTTGTGGCGCCGCTTACTATATTACATGGCGGTTGGTTTAAACAGCATGTGAAGACTTCTTCACCTGAACAAGCTGGGCGTTTACCCACGCCATTGACCCAATGTGGTGACCCGTGGCTTGTATGGACGGCGGCCGAGCAACAAAGAGACTAAGCTTTTGTGTCAGCTGCGCTCGTTTCATATTTAAAAGTAGTCCAACGTCGTATCAAAGAGATTATACCATGCTCAGGTGTACTCGGGGAATTACGAATCAAAGGAAATCGTTTATGGCCAGTCTGGTGTTTCACAAGATTTATCACGAGGCAATGTGGACTTCAAAAGATGATGCCAGGTATGTTTAACAAGGTGGGGAAACTGAATCAAAAGACCACCGATGAAAGGACAAATGCGGTTCTTTATATACCAGATACGAATAATAAATATTACAGTTTACAGATGAAATAGCAAAACGTAGGATGAAAGAGCACAAATGTGAGAGAAAATAAAATAAAAATGATGTAGGAAAAGATATGGCAATAAAGCTTTGCACTCGTTTATCACAGGGTCCGAAGATTGGCAATTATTCTCTTTTATTGAGTTGTCATATGCATCATTTTGTGTGTGACCTGGATGCTCTGAATCCCATTTGTTTCTGTATCTGATTCTGATAAAACTCTTTGCCTCCACGGAAGCTATGATCCAGCCAAAGAACATAGCGAAGACAAATTAGAAGAATGATATTAAGAGTAACAGCACACACTGGCACATGGTAATGTTGATGAGGATCATTGTTGTTGTAGTGGATTTTGATGGTATTGTATGGTTGATGTTACCTAGTGTGATGTATGAGGTCAGCTGTGAAGGCTCCTGAGATAAATGTAGATGTGAATTACAGAAGGCCCTTCTTACTACCACTTACGACCTCACAGATATCTTTTTTTTACTAATGAATGTAGCTACGTTAAAAGTCTAGGGTACTGATATGTAATGTGTTGTGGTAGATTACACACACACACACACACACACAGAGAGATATTTAATAAGTCTAATAATATTAATAAACTTTATAACACACTGAACTAACTCAGGCTGTTTTAGTTTTAAAATTTAAATCTTTTGATAAATTTATTTGTTCTGAACCAAATGTTTAGTTGGTCAGAACATAAGAAATATTATGGAGTTATAAATGGAATGCATATTCATATGATATAATAAAATGGAAAAATGTGTACCTAATTAATTCAAATGACTGGTTAATAATAATTATATTAAGATAGTCCCAGGAGAACTTATTACTAGATATGCTGTTGGGGTGGTGTCATCACTCCCAGTCTATGACTACCAAACATTGTCCATTGACTTAGGGGATGAATACATGGTTTATTTTCCCCAATGGTATGTCTTTATTAGATGGTGAATTAGTTGATAAATTAGTTGATAATTCGTTGGAAATTCGTTTGTAATTCGTTTGTAATTCGTTGGAAATTCGTTGGTGAATATCCAGCAGGCCAGATCTCACTTATCTCGACTGCGTCGATCTTGTACAGGAGTCTGGTGGCCCTTCCTCTCCGTGCTGGAGTACAATATTCTGCTGCTCTGACACAATGTTAGACTGCACTGGTCCACACTTGTGTATATCACTACAGCATTTGGCACCGCTTTGGTGCCAAACAGAAACTCACAATTCTGAAACAAAAGTATTGGGTCATGTGTCAGAACTCTACCTCCTGAGCCACTTCTGCACACAACACTACACAACAACACCACACAGACTGGGTCAGATCTCTCTGACCACACAGCACATCTTACCCACTTGGTTTTACATAGTACTAGTTCCCCAAGACTACATTGCATCTGAGATATGTTCAATAGCTTCCTGCTATTGAATAAGATAGGTGATATGTTCCACTGATCTCAACACTAGATCCTTTTTCATAATTTTATTTAGGCGTTCCTATATATGTTCTTTGTATGTATGTCTCTAGACCCTGAACTTGGGCTGGGGACCTAGAGCGAACACTTACTTGTCGTAATCATTTTTATGATACGGCAGTATCAATCACTCGAATTATTAAAATATACAAAATAAATACTTTTCATTCTTACCAGAATTCAGAATTGAGAACACAGTTAAATTTGCTAGCAAAACTCAGCTGAGCTGCTGGCTGTATGATGGCGTCCCACTATATTTGTATTCTTCTAGAATCAACACCACTATTAATTTAAAACTGTGTCTCTGAACAGACTTATGTCAAATGGCAAAATTTCACATCTCTGTCCCGCTACTATAGAATGCGTTGACCAATCGCCGACTTCCCCCCTAACTTTCAAATCTACAACCAAAAATCACTTCAGTCAGATCTCAGTCAAGTATGTATTACGGTCTGTTAGTCCGTCTGTCTCTACTTGTTTTTTCATAAAAACACGCTTGGTTCTACATGCATTTCCTACACGAATCTGCCTCCTAAGTTATTTTTAGCTACAATTCTCCACCATTTCCCCTCTCTTTAATTACAGCTCGATTTTTACGTTTGCATGCTCAAGGCCAAAATTTTTGAAACTTTAGTGACATTGTTTAACAGTGCAGTCGCTCGTCTGATATGAACAATACAGTCTTTTGTCAATATCTTCCTTATTATCTATCCGTCTGTATAATTGAAAGCATATTATTTCTCTGCTCAAGATGGGCTATCAAACTAGCTAGGTTTTATTTTCATAACTCTATTATTTAAAAAAAAAAACATATTTTTCTCAAGTTTAGTTTTTGAAATTTGTTCGAGAACCTTCTCTCATGTGTTTTGCCGCGGCATTCAAATAAAAACCAAGTATCGAAAAACGTCCAAGAAATGACTGTCTCGAATAAGAGCTAAGGTCCTTTTCTTGTCCATTTCCTTACTTTGTGTCAACTAGGGACGTGAATTTTTTTCCTTTCACCCCAATTGCGTCTTTTTGCCGTTCGATCTTCAAACACGTGTTCAGTCATATCTTTCCTTTTTTGATCTCCGTTTCATTCCCCCCGCCTACAAAGGGTAAACGTTCCGTCTGCACGTCTAACTAGTAAATTTGAATGGTGGCAGGAAGGGCGGGCATGGGCGAGCATGTCTCCTAGTATCTTACTCATTATTTTTATCCCTACATTTTATCGTTAATTTTGAAGATATTTTAACGTTGTATCATGGTAAATTCATCACAGTTGTAGTATAGTCAGATCTCTAACACTTCACTCCCTCCTCTAGTCGCTGGTCCTAGTATAGTCAGGTCTTTAACACTTTACTCCCACCTCTCGATGGAGGTACACCCACCTGATACACCCCTAACACACACACAACCACACCCACACACACACACGCACGCACACACGCGCACACACACACGCAAACACACACACACATAACCACAGACGCGCGCCAACACAACCACACACACACCCATCTTCACTCCCCCCTCTAGATGCTAGACCTGGTATAGTCAGATCTCTAACACTGCCCTCCAACCTCTAGATACTAGAGCTAGTATAAATAAGTCTCTAACACCAACACACTACCAACACACAACGACACGCCCGGCGTACAAAAAGACTCCCCTCGCTTAAAAAAAAAAAATGCTCTTAGTAACCTAAGCCAACATTATCGATTTTTTATATTTTCCGTCATTATCGATTTTTTAAATATATATATATATATATATATATATATATATATATATATATATATATATATATATATATATATATATATATATATATATATATGTATATATGTATATATGTATATGGGTGCGTGTGTGTGGGTGTTTGTGCGTGCGTGCGTGCGTGCGTGCGTGTGTGTATGTATGTATGTATGTATGTATGTATGTATGTTTGGGGGGGTTTGGGATGTCAGGTATTGGTAGTACCTCTGGTTAAGGAGCTGTCATGCCCTTTTCAGGGCAGCTCGGCCACCTTTGGTCCAAACTTGGCATTCAGCTCTCACCTGTGGCTCCTCGTAGCTGTCAGCATGCGACAGCGGCCACCCCCCCCCCCCGGGAAACGGCTTTGACAGGCCGGCTAAACTAGGTGAGGGTAGCCGACTGGTTATAACCCTTCAGTGAGTTAGGGTCTGCCTACCCATGCATGCGAAGTCTGGATTCGGTAGACTGCGAGGAAGAAACCACCTGTTGGTTCAACGGGCATGACGGCGATTACCAGCAACGCGCTGTGGAGCGTAAGGAGCATGGCGAGGCACGTAGAAAGCCATGGTCATCCACTGCAGCTGACTTCATTTCCAGTCGTCTTGACTTGTCTTGCCACTGGATTAAGATGGACCAAGGCGAAAGAGTGAGGTCGACGAATTGCGCAACTCTTCCTCACTTTAAACCAAATCACTGCGCAAGTCACTCTCTCATCCACTCATCTACTCATCCATCCACTCACAACAAGCCCTGTGGCGATGGGCGAGCGGCGAAGCGGCAGGCGTGGGTGCGCTGGCAGTCGTAGTTGCAGACCTACACACAGGCGGCTCAGGCCATATGGTCGTCTTCCACTGATCGGAGCAGCAGTGGGATTCGGCAGCCCCCTGAGTGACTGAGCAGCCCTCTTTAGGAAAGCACTGCTCACCTCCATGGCATGAGGAAGGGGCTAGAAAAGGTGCCCTAAACATTGCCTGCTCCACCATTACCTAACCAGCTTACCGCGGTTGGTGGGTACCCTACTTCAGCGGGCGACACATAAGAAAAAGAAAGGACAGATTTTTCCCCCTCATTCTAGGCGCATGGAATGTGCGCACTCTACTCGACAAAGACTTTAACACAAACAGACCCGAGAGGCGAACTGACCTGATAGGGAGAGAACTGGCCAGATACAACATTGACATAGCAGCACTGAGTGAAATTCGACTTGCAGGCGAGGGCCAACTTTGCGAAAAGGGTACAGGTTATACATTCTATTGGAGCGGAAGAGGAACTGAAGAAAGACGAGAAGCAGGGGTTGGATTTGCAATAAAAACAGCAATTATTGGCAAGCTAGCGGAGCCCCCAGAGAGAATAAATGACCGACTCATGACGGTCAAGATCCCGCTGCTTTATGGAAGGAAACATGCCACCATCATTAGCGCGTATGCACCAACTATGACAAACCAGGATGACGTCAAGGATAAGTTTTACGAAGAACTACATGCAGTCATTGCATCAGTTCCCAAAGCAGATAAGCTTATTATTCTTGGTGACTTTAATGCAAACCTCTACACCTCACGGTAGAAGGGGAACGACTAAGTAAGTAAGTAAGACTTTAATGCAAGAGTAGGCTCAGATAACATCTCCTGGAATGGCACTATCGGAAAGTACGGCGTGGGTCGCTGTAACAGCAATGGACTTCTTCTCCTCCAGACTTGCGCAGAACATAACCTCCTTGTCACCAACACCATTTTTTGACTTCCTATCCGCAACAGGACCTCCCGGATGCACCCTCGCTCGAAGCATTGGCACCTAATTGACTATGTAATTGTTAGGAAGAAGGACAGGCAAGATGTCCGGGTGACCAAGTCCATGTGTGGTGCCGAATGCTGGACTGATCATCGCCTCATTGTGTCTAAACTTAAAATTTGTATCCAACCTGCCAGGCGCCCTCAGGGAAAGAAAACTCAAAAAAGGCTGGATATTACCAAACTAAAGAAGACAAAAATTAAACAGTCATTCACTGACACCCTAGAAGACCGTCTCAAATCTATCTCGTTAGACGGCCAAAGTGCGGAAACAAATTGGACAGCCCTAAGCGAGCAGATCTACAACACTGCTACAGAGGTCCTGGGTCCCGCCATCAAGAAACAAAATGACTGGTTTGATGAGAACTCAGATGATATAAAGAAGATGTTGGCTGAGAAACACCATCTCCATAAAGCATATTTAAATGATCCAAAATCTACATCAAAGAAAGACGCTTTCAACAACATGCGTAGAATCGTCCAACATAAACTACGCCAGATGCGGGATTCATGGCTGAGTAATAAAGCAGATGAGCTCCAAGGCTTTGCTGACAGTCATGACTTGAAAATTTTTTACCATGCACTCAAAGCGGTCTATGGTCCAACATCATCAGGATCATTTCCCCTCCTTAATGCAGATGGAAAAACACTAATTACAGACAAGGAAAAAATTCTCCAACGCTGGGTCGAACACTTTAATAATATTCTGAACCAGCCATCATCTATTAATGATGAAGCAATCAACCGACTGCCCCAAATTCCTATAAATGAAGCACTAGATGATATACCGACTTTGGAGGAGACTCAAAAAGCGATTCGTCAACTTTCTAGTGGAAAGGCCCCCGGCTCCGATTCAATTCCTGTTGAAGTCTATAAAGATGGCGGTACAGTTCTGATAGAGAAACTTCACATGATCTTCCAGCAAATGTGGCAGAGTGAAACCATCCCACACAATCTCAAGGATGCGTCAATTATACATCTTTATAAACGTAAAGGTAATCGCCAAGACTGTAACAATCATCGAGGCATCTCACTACTATCAATCGCTGGGAAGATATTTGCCAGACTCCTTCTTAATCGCCTTACGGCTCATCTTGAAGGTATACAGAGCTGCGGTGCTTCCAGTGCTGCTTTATGCATGTGAAACATGGACTGTATACAGGCGCCACGTAAAAAAGCTCAACCACTTCCATACAGTCTGTCTCAGGAAGATAATGAACATCAAATGGCAAGACAAGATCCCGGATACCGCCGTTCTTGACAGAGCTGGTATCCCTAGCATCGATACTATTCTGATGCAGTCACAGATTCGCTGGGCAGGTCATGTAGTCCGCATGCCAGACCATCGACTGCCTAAGATACTCTTTTATGGTGAGGTGCAGAAGGGTAGACGCTCCCATGGTGGCCAGAAAAAGCGCTTCAAAGACACGCTTAAGGCTTCATTAAAAACCTTTGACATAAACCCAGACACATGGGAAGCTGCTGCGCAAGACCGAACTGCCTGGCGCACATCTCTTCGTAAAGGTGCAGTGGCATGCGAATCTTCCAGAAGAACAGCAGCGGAACAGCGGAGACAAGCTAGAAAAGATCGTGAAATAAAACATTCACATGAAGCAAACATTCCCTTCCCACACTGTCCGAGATCCTTCCAGGCCCTCATCGGGCTCATCAGTCAACTTCGTACTCATAGACTATACTAACATCCTAATAATTGGATGAACAGAGTGTTCTTCATCACCTGTGATGGACGAACAACATGTATGTATGTATGTATGTATGTATGTATGTGTGTGTGTGTGTGTATGTGTGTATGTGTGTATGTGTATGTGTATGTGTGTATGTGTGTATGTGTGTGTATGTGTGTATGTATGTATGTGTGTATGTATGTATGTATGTATGTATGTATGTATGTATGTATGTATGTATGTATGTATGTATGTATGTATGTATGTATGTATGTATGTATGTATGTACGTACGTACGTACGTACGTACGTACGTACGTACATACGTACGTACGTACATACGTACATACATACATACATACATACATACATACATACATACATACATACATACATATATATATATATATCTATCTATATCTATCTATATCTATCTATATATATCTATATATATACATATATCTATCTATATCTATCTATATCTATATCTATATCTATATCTATATCTATATCTATATCTATATCTATACATATATCTATACATATATATATATACATACACATATACATACACATATACCTATATATCTATCTATATATATATCTATCTATATATCTATATATAACATACATATATATATCGAATAATATATATACTAAATATATCGTCTACATACAACAAACAACAACACACCATTATCGAACTAATCTATAAAAGTCAGTCTTAATATATGTCTAACTAAATATATATCTAAATATATTTATAACTAAACATCGTCTACCTAGTATTTTGAAAGAATAAAATATATTAACTAGCTTCTTTGTTACCTATATATAACTGTTGTAAATATATATCTAAATATATCGTATAACTATTCTCTCAATATATGTCTATAAATATCGTCTGATGGTTGTCTATATATATGTCTAAATATATCGCCTTCCTATTGTCTAAATATAGCGTCTTCTTGTTATCTAAATAAATTTCGTCTTCTTGTTGTCTCAATAAATATCGTCTTCCTATTGTCTAAATATATCGTCTTCTTGTTATCTAAATAAACAATACCATTAGCGAACTAATATATCTCTATATAAAAGTCATGCGTCTGATCGTCAGAGGAAGTCCCCCTGTTACAATATATCGCTATATAAAAAGTCATACGCCGCCGCTTGAAAACGCCGCCGCCTGAAAACGCCGCCGCCTGAAATCGATCGAGTATTTTGCTATATAAAAGTTATGCGCCGCCGCCTGCGCTCCTCCAGAATTCGACCTGTTTTGCGCATTGTATACTACTGTTCGGGGTCTATTTGTAAAATATATAGATCTTGTTTTGTATACAAATGGAAGGTGAGCAACTTCAGTGTTTGAGAATCTGAAATTTATATTATTAGTAATTGCTCTCCACGGTAACAGTTTAATGTCTGCAGTGGAATGTTACTGTAACTACATTTGCGTGAAACTTAAATGCTCAGGACTTATTTCATTAAACGTGTCTTTGGGACTACGAACGAACGAACGAACGAACTTTATTTTCAAAGGGTTAAGAATTGGGCACGCAGGCCCGTCTGACATTCTGCCCTTCCTCTCTCTCTCATCATATATACTATATCCTTTCATCCTCACATTTACTATAAGCATAATTAAGACATTTATCATTATAAAAGTAATATTACATTTGCAATAATCATCATAATTAAAGTACGTTTTTAACATTAAAAAAGAATAATAATAATAATAATGAATGTAAAAATAAAATAAATAAAAATAAAAATAAACATTAATACATAGATATATAGATAGATAGATAGATAGATAGATAGATAGATAGATAGATAGATAGATAGATAGATAGATAGATAGATAGATAGACAGATAGATAGATAGATAGATAGATAGATAGATAGATAGATAGATAGATAGATAGATAGATAGATAGATAGATAGATAGATAGATAGATAGATAGATAGATAGATAGATAGATAGATAGATTGTAACCATGAGTTGGTTGTTGATTGACGTGTGTTAGTTTGAAATACAAGGACATCTATTATACAGCTAGACAACTAAGTGTGCCAGTACACAGGTTCCACCTTTCTCATACACACAATAATATAACAGAACATTACACACCAACATCATACATATCACCGGACAATCGACAGCTAGTGTCATTTGAATGATTCTTTAACGGAAATTTTGCTCGCCGTGTGTAGATCGCAAAATTAAGCAAGCTACGTAATAAAAATTCAGCCGTCTTGTAAGTCAGTTTTCGTTCAAGAATAACCGACAGATACACTGGACTTTGTAAGATATGTTTGTGTTGTTTTCGATTAAGAATAATCGACAGATACGCTGGACGCTGTGGGACATGTTTGTATTGTTTGTACGTGAAACTGATTTTGTAGGCCTATGACGAGTGCTACTCACTAAATTTTTTTATAATTGGATTTTGTATGCCATGGTGTTTTTTCATGCAATTCGAATGTCCAGGACTATCTCACGTAAGTGGAGATTGTATAGTCCACTATTTTTGGTCAGCAACGCTTGTGTTTGTGGCGTGTGCAAGAATCTGAACGCTATTAGTTGTTCACTACTGCCCATTGACATCGTTTGCAGCCATAGTGTCAAGACTTCCTTCAGTGATACGTGCTTTAACTCACCATTATCTTTAACATTTGTAAATCAATCTTTACGGTAAAGTCTACGCAATGGGTCTTAGCGCCACGCTAACAAATTTTGAATTAAATCAGGTCTAAGTCCTACAAACACACCACCGTCCAGTCCAAACTGGAGTCCAATAAATAACAACCAGCGTGACGGTCATTGCTATTCTTGTAATGCCAGTGACCATTTCAGAAAAGACTGTCCAACCATGAAGACAGAACATGTAAATGTTACTTCTATCCTAGAGACATTTAACGGCCAAGATTGTCTGGATTGTAAGCCTTTATTCGAACCTAACGGTAAGCCCATATTGATCTACAATCACACTTTGCCTGTTTTGTCACATCCTATTTTTAAAATATATTGCCTTTGTTTAGTTGATCCTTTTTAATATTTAACAAACATATCCTGTGTTTAGGTTGATCGAGGCGTGCCTCGCCAAAAAGAGGTATTTTTGTTTCTTTAATATTAATATTTCCTGTAGCAATAATAGTGCATTCTTCTATATAATTTATACAGTCCTTTAAAGATCCCTTTTTCGGCAATTTGATTAGATATAATTCTTTCCAGTGTAATGGTACATTCTTACACTTATCTGGGTAATGTATAAAATACGCGCGTAGGGGTGCTGATGTCCGCAAACGTGGATCGATGGTATTGGAAGTATACGGCGAACATACTAAAATAGTTTCTTCCGATGACACAGAGGTCCTCCATATTACATTTATCTACAGATTTCTCTGCCCACTTACCAACTTGCCAGTATAATTTTTTTCTTATCTCTTCTCGTACTTGTTATTGTTTCTTTGTTTGTCTCTATACATATATTATGTTTCTTTGTTTGTCTCTATACATATATGATGTTTCTTTGTTTGTCTCTATACATATATTATGTTTCTTTGTTTGTCTCTATACATATATTATGTTTCTTTGTTTGTCTCTATACATATATTATGTTTCTTTGTTTGTCTCTATACATATATTATGTTTCTTTGTTTGTCTCTATACATATATTATGTTTCTTTGTTTGTCTCTATACACATATTATGTTTCTTTGTTTGTCTCTATACATATATTATGTTTCTTTGTTTGTCTCTATACATATATTATGTTTCTTTGTTTATCTCTATACACATATTATGTTTCTTTGTTTGTCTCTATACATATATTATGTTTCTTTGTTTATCTCTATACATATATTATGTTTCTTTGTTTGTCTCTATACATATATTATGTTTCTTTGTTTGTCTCTATACATATATTATGTTTCTTTGTTTGTCTCTATACATATATTATGTTTCTTTGTTTGTCTCTATACATATATTATGTTTCTTTGTTTGTCTCTATACATATATTATGTTTCTTTGTTTGTCTCTATACATATATTATGTTTCTTTGTTTGTCTCTATACATATATTATGTTTCTTTGTTTGTCTCTATACATATATTATGTTTCTTTGTTTGTCTCTATACATATATTATGTTTCTTTGTTTGTCTCTATACATATATTATGTTTCTTTGTTTGTCTCTATACATATATGATGTTTCTTTGTTTGTCTCTATACATATATTATGTTTCTTTGTTTGTCTCTATACATATATTATGTTTCTTTGTTTGTCTCTATACATATATTATGTTTCTTTGTTTGTCTCTATACATATATTATGTTTCTTTGTTTATCTCTATACACATATTATGTTTCTTTGTTTGTCTCTATACATATATTATGTTTCTTTGTTTATCTCTATACATATATTATGTTTCTTTGTTTGTCTCTATACATATATTATGTTTCTTTGTTTGTCTCTATACATATATTATGTTTCTTTGTTTGTCTCTATACACATATTATGTTTCTTTGTTTGTCTCTATACATATATTATGTTTCTTTGTTTGTCTCTATACATATATTATGTTTTTTTTTTTTGTTTGTCTCTATACATATATTATGTTTCTTTGTTTGTCTCTATATACATATATTATGTTTCTTTGTTTGTCTCTATACATATATTATGTTTCTTTGTTTGTCTCTATACATATATTATGTTTCTTTGTTTGTCTCTATACACATATAATGTTTCTTTGTTTGTCTCTATACATATATTATGTTTCTTTGTTTGTCTCTATACATATATTATGTTTCTTTGTTTGTCTCTATACATATATTATGTTTCTTTGTTTGTCTCTATACATATATTATGTTTCTTTGTTTGTCTCTATACATATATTATGTTTCTTTGTTTGTCTCTATACACATATTATGTTTCTTTGTTTGTCTCTATACATATATTATGTTTCTTTGTTTGTCTCTATACATATATTATGTTTCTTTGTTTGTCCCTATACATATATTATGTTTCTTTGTTTGTCTCTATACACATATTATGTTTCTTTGTTTGTCTCTATACATATATTATGTTTCTTTGTTTGTCTCTATACACATATTATGTATCTTTGTTTGTCTCTATACATATATTATGTTTCTTTGTTTGTCTCTATACATATATTATGTATCTTTGTTTATCTTTATACACATATTATGTATCTCTGTTTGTCTCTATACATATATTATGTTTCTTTGTTTGTCTCTATACACATATTATGTATCTTTGTTTGTCTCTATACACATATTATGTATCTTTGTTTGTCTCTATACATATATTATGTATCTCTGTTTGCCTCTATACACATATTATGTATCTTTGTTTGTCTCTATACATATATTATGTATCTTTGTTTGTCTCTATACATATATTATGTTTCTTTGTTTGTCTCTATACATATATTATGTATCTTTGTTTGTCTCTATACATATATTATGTATCTTTGTTTGTCTCTATGCACATATTATGTTTCTTTGTTTGTCTCTATGTACATATTATGTTTCTTTGTTTGTCTCTATGTACATATTATGTTTCTTTGTTTGTCTCTATGTACATATTATGTTTCTTTGTTTGTCTCTATGTACATATTATGTTTCTTTGTTTGTCTCTATGTACATATTATGTTTCTTTGTTTGTCTCTATGTACATATTATGTTTCTTTGTTTGTCTCTATGTACATATTATGACTGTTTTAAAGTGGCAATTTCACTTTTGTTTACATCTGCTTTCTTATTTTCTCGCCTTATTTTATGATAGTTTAGTTAATCTATGAGTTTAAAGGGCGCTCACTTATACCAATGCTTTTCAAATCTAATTTCAGGCGAAATTTATATCTTTTCAGCAGTTGTTTGAATTTGTTTTGTCTTACTGGTTGTTTAAACATGTGATACGCTTTTGATATTGTAAAAGTAATTTTGTTTCTACAGCTCTACTATAAGCAATTTCACAAAAGCATAAATAAATAGATATGCATATTTGTAAACAAACACAGATGTTGACTTATAGATAGACAAACAAGGACAGCGATGGGTCACAACTACAAGCAAAACATGTACATACTCTCGCATTGAAAGACACATAATGTCAAAGTCCCGGACATATTTAATAGTCATTTCTTTTAAATCTGCATCTTCTGTTCCTCTACTTGCAAGTAGAAAAATATTTCCTTTTTATCAGTCATACTCTTGAAATAAAAAAAATACTGACATACCTAATTTACATAACAATGGCGCTAGTTGTCTAATATAATTATGTCTAACACAACAAACATTTATGTTTTTACAGATTCATTCATTTAAACTTTTCTGATCTTCATCTCGGTAAATGTCGGGTAATAACGAATAGAACCTGGATGCCAGAAAGTACCGTTACTTTCCTTTACTGCCCACAAACCGTTCAAGTTTGACAAGCAACAATTGCTGTGCCACCATGCTCCGTGGTATAAAGTCGCACAATTAGTACTTGGAGCGTTATCGTTGTCTCGCTCATGTGTGGAGAAACGCGATCCATTGTGATACGTTAAGGCGTCCCCTGCCGTTCCATTATACTTCCCCAGTGTGATTCGGTAATTCCACAGCTCGTCAGACATCGTGAAGTTTGAGTAGTGAGCGACATATTGTCTCCAGTCGAATTCCATATCAATTCTGAGATCAGTATTGCCCTGAAATAAAGAAATCTTGAATTGTACAAAGTGTATATATATAAAGTGTGTGTGTGTGTCTCTCTCTCTCTCTCTCTATATATATATATATATATATATATATATATATATATATATATATATATATATATAATATATATATATATATATATATATATATATATATATATATATATATATATATATATATATATATATATATATATATATATATATATGATAGCTGTGAGCACCCGCATGTTTTTCTGGGAATGGTTTATAAAACCTATGAAAATGCAAAAATCAAACTATATTGATTAGTAAAGTATAATTGTTTTCTTTGTTTAATTAACATAAGTTATTTACTTACTTAGTCGTTCCCCTTCTACCGTGAGGTGTAGAGGTTTGGAAGAGAGAGCGCCAGACTATCCTATCGGCTGTCTTCCTCCTGGCCTGGTTCCATTCTAGTCCCCGGTCCTTCAATGATTGTCTAATGTTGTACTCCCAGCGGACTATGGGTCGTCCTATGGGTCAGGATCCCTGGCTCTTTGTTTCCCATGCTTGTCGTGGTAGCCGATCTTCTCCCATTCTGCAGACATGGCCAAACCATCTTAGTTGGGACTGTTCTACTTGGGTCTGCAGGGGGTGGGATTTTAGGGTTTGACGTATCGTCAGGTTGCGAACCATGTCTCTTCTTGTTACTTCAACCACCTTCCTCAGATACCTCATTTCTGAGGTTTGGATCTGGCTTTCGTGGGTTGTAGTCATTGCCCATGACTCGAATCCATATGTAGAAACTGGGACATAGGTGGAGCGGTATACAGCCATCTTCGTTTTCTTACCAACCTCTCTCTTGCTGAGGAATCTTTGATTTATGGCCCGAAAAAGTCTCCTAGCTGCTGCTTTTCGAGTGGCCAACTCTTCTTTGATGCCTCCCTTTCGGTCTATAATAGTACCGAGATATTTAAAGTGGTCGACCATTTCCTTTCTCAAACGCGTTTACTACATGTCATCGTAGCACGCCCCGTTCAAACATACACATTGTTGCTTATGTGATGGGATGGTTCCTCGCTTTGCAGTGGTCCAAAAGTGGCCAAAACTCAAGAGTGTATAATGTTGGTCCTTAAAGGTTTCTACCTTTACTCAAGATTACTCTTAGCAGATTGGTGAATAGAAGGATGATGATGCTTCTATCTTTAGGGCCCTTCACAAGATATTCAGAAGTCAAGAACAGTGCTGAATGTGTATTAGTAAGGTTAATTTATTATCTGCCCGCAGTCTTTTGAAAAGAGATATGTGTATTTTATTTAGCTCTTTCAAGCCCCCAACTGATTTAGCATTAAAATGCAATTTTATTAGCTCTTTTATCTATGGAAAAAATTATGATTCATCCGTGTGCACTTCTCTCTGTAATAATTAAGTCAACTATGACATTGTAAAAAAAACATAGCAATTTAAATTACCAATTATTGTCACAACACATATGTGCTTGTAATTGTCCGACCATTTTTGCCCTCCTCATCGTCTTATTATTTGGCATATTTTATGTACCTACATTTTTTGCCTAGCCTCTTCAAGACGTGTTAACGTTTCACCCTGTGAATTATAGTATTACAAGGCAAATAATATCGGCTGGCAGATTATAATTTTATCGCTCAGTGTCGCGTAATGCAGACGGTCACAGGAAATCAATGTTGATACAAGGTGCTCTCGCATGCTCGACGGGAAGAAATCCGGATTGTGTGTCTGAGAAATCCGTCTGGGATATGTACGGAAACATAGGCGATAATAAGGTAATCGCTTCCGTTAGACGTTTCATTATCAATAGTACAGATAATCTTTCAGATGATTAATATTGGCGGAAAGGTATTAGTCAAGAAATTACTTCACAGATATGTTTAAATGTTTGTACAAATGCATTCGGAAGTATAACGGCCTTATTTTGAAAAAGATAAGTCACGAGTTTAAATTTTAAAGAATAATTGCGGGGGAGAATTAGCTAACACTCAACCACACATATTTCCAACCTTACCATTGGCTCAATTTGAGAGCAGGACATTAACATTAGCTCTCATTGGCAGGGTTGTCGAAAATACTTTGTGGGTCGCTAGTGGGAAATGAAATATAATCTAACAAATTTAGGGACAAAAATCAGACGCATGTTCAAGAACGTCAATTAACAACGCTCCAGAGCCAGGGAAAAGAATAGGACAAAGAATTCCAAATTACATTGGACCAGATCGAAGTGTTTCGGCGTCTTTTTAACTTAAATGAGAACCCGCCGTTTTAAATACAAAGATTGGATGCTTAAGGAGTCCGAGCACAAGTATAAGAGGAAAACTACACTTACCCAGACCCAGTGTTCGAAGAATCTAATCCAAGTTGTTGTCTACATTCATCTGTGCCAGGAGATTGTGTTCACAAAAAGTTAATTCGGGGTAAGTGTAAACAAACACGAGTATATTGTTTAAAAAAAGTGAATTTGACATGTCTGTACTTGCTAAGTGGTTAAAACGATCATAGGCGGCTGGATATCTCATTATGTGAAAATAGTATTTTCATAAACCGCTATAGCAAGCGCTGGTAATTGCTTTTTGTTAGTTCTCTTAGGGAATCAAACGCAGAGGCAACCTCAGACTTCGAAGGGAGCAATGACGAGTAATCATTTCATCCCATATGCATAAACTGCATAATTTTATTTTTTGAGATATATGTACCTTGATAATTTTGGTTCAGGCACAAATCATTGCACTCGCACTGTCCAAGCACATATTTTCCATAGAAATCCCGAAAAGGATAGCGGTGATTTATAATCATATTCCCTGAGTTACGCTGTGTATGCTAAAAAATATAATTGTTCAATGAGCTAACATTTGTTGGTGGACAGCGAGACAATGCGCCTGTTAATATTTCAACTACAATGTACTTAGCAAACGCATTTGTTCCTTTATTTGCCTTAAAGTTCGTGGTACGAAGCTACACATTACAATAGACTAGTTTGAAGTAAGAGTCTTTGCCACTATCGTGCGATTCAAGAGCTAGATTCGACACGAACTATCTACAGCGGACACGTTGTGAAGAATTCGCGAGAGGTTCAGATGTTATTGAAAATAAGAAGATATCCTGGACAAACAAGTGTATCAGATGATACTAGGATAGTGCCAGATAAGAGTCCGGTCGTATCAGTAATATCTCCTTCTCTAAAAAAGAAAATAAGGGTGTATAGACACAAAGGTAGGGTCAAGCTGTGTAAGTTCCCAGAGACGATGGTGATGTAGTACTCTGACTACCTATCTGCTACCTCTCCTGATCCACCTCTATGATAATGGTAGTTAATATTGTTTCTGACTCTGCTAGGGGAAATTATTTAATTAAAATTTACCAACATTGAATAAAAACTTATAAGGATTTACGTATTTCTGCTGGTAAATATTAACAATTTATTTATACATTTACTCTTTTCTGTTTGAAAAATTTTAAAATCAAATATTTTACAAAAGTAAATAAATAAGAACAGTTCAACAAATGTCTTTCACTTGTGTTAAGATGTCTATCATTTTATAGACAGTCTAGCTTGCTTGATCTTTCACTGAAGAATTTCTAGTGTTATTATTACAATTTAATTGAAGCTATATTCTGTTCTGTTTATCACAAACAGGATGCTTTTATTTTGGTGATCAGGATTACGCTACACAGTTGCCTTGAGAGCAACTTTACTAGTTAGAGAAGCCTCGTCGTATTTGTTGTAGGATTTAGGTTAAAAGATTAAACCTGAAACGAAGTCAAACGCAATCCCTGTATTTGCCTATCAATATCCCTCTATGACACAGATGGGGACGATAGACAGTTTCAGACTAGCGTGCTAGCAGATGCACAAGGTATAGTATAGTAGCAACAATCATTTTAGTTCAATGTGATCATAGTTTTCTTCTACCTTCTTAATTATCATTCGTTTCCCATGATTCGCCTTCATACCATAATTTGGTCGTGAATAAAACTACTAAGTAATATGTCAAACTATACCGTAATTCAATCCCTTTCATCCTTCCTTATGTTTCTGGTAGGTGCCTCATTCCATTCAAGAAATACTTCTTTAAATATAGTTCCAAACTCACAGACACAGTTGGCCATCATTCTCAATGTTTTAAATATTTCCGAAGGCGGGCTTTGCCTCTAGAATTACACATGAGCCTGTAAGTTTCACCAGTACACACTGTCCATCTCTAACACATCTATACACTTCTTTTTGCACAGATCAATTAATCAATAGAATTACACATAAATATATATATATATATAGATTCATTCTTACCCTCAGGCACACACAGACAAGCCCTTAATGGTTGATAAGAGTCTGCTAACAGTACAAAAGACTAACACTTGCATTAAAATATGCTCTCCTTTAGCCGTTCTCTATATATTCAAATAACAGTGACTGACCCGATTTTATTAGGCAAGTCTATTTATAGTGTGACCTCGGACGTACGAGATGGGAACCCCGAGGAATTTAATCACGATCAGAAAATTTGGGTACATTTTTGCCTATCGTTCATTTCATGAAAACTACTTTTTAAATTATCTCCGTTATTCCTGATGTGATTTTATTCACCCAAAGCTTAAATTATACCCGGAATTAGGCTTTATATATATCTATGTAATAATCTTTTAGTTTCCTAATTGCATTTTACGTTATGCATATTTTAAACTGCTAAATTGAGGACAAGCTGAAGCTTCGAATGCATTCAACCCAAGTTTTCTCCCATCCTATATTAGTATTAGTAAAAGTATTATTAATTACGGGTAGAGTAGCATCCCTAATATTGTTTTGGTAACCTCTTTCAAGTGGTACTTCTTCCATAATGCTGTAGTAAAATTCGGAAGTTAATCAGACTGCACAGATTGGGCCTTGCCATCTTTTTTTTCCCAGCGGTAGTAAACACAAGACCAAGAAAGCGTTTTCATTGGTTAGTGTATCATTTCGTTCTACAATGTATGGCACTCGGTATGTTCAGAGTTATTTAGAATTCGTGATGGGAGACAGACGTCATTTCTCGACAGAGCCTCCCAATTCAAAAGCATAAACCAGCTGTTGAAGCTTCTTGTCTCGATTCACAATCACGACATTCTTCCAATATGAGATTCACTCTGCGTTACTATTCTCCAGGTTGCTTTCAGGTGGGTGCCTACTCAAAAAATCTGCCCTAACATTCCGAGATCCAGGGATACATTCTATGGTAAACAAGTAAGGTTGGATAAACAGAGACCACATTAACAATCTTGCATTACCATGCTTTGCGTGGGCCAGAAAAACCAGAAACTGGTGATGGCTTTGGACCACGAACTGTCTACCATACAGATAGATCTCGAACTTCTTTATTGCCCAAACTAACGACACACATTGTTTCTCAATCGTTGAGTAATTTTTTTCTGCTTTATTTAATTTGCGGCTGGCATAAGCAACAGGGTTTAATTCTCCGGGCTGTGATTGTGATCTTTGTAATAATGCTGCCCCTAACCCTATGTTGCTAGCATCAGTTCTAACCACAATTTCTTGACCTAGATCTGGAAGACTCAATAAAGGCCTACTGGTGAGTTTATGCTTCAATTCTGTATATACTTGCTCACACTTCGCCGTCCACTCTATTTGCCTTGCTTGCATTTTTTAGTTAAGTCAGTCAGAGGAGCACACACACTGTTAAAATTGTTGATGTACTTTTGGTAAAACTCACACAGTGAGACAAAATATCTCATATCTTTCTTTTGTTTGGGGTCGTGGTGCTTACTACAACTTTTCAAACTTCTTGCGGTCAGGGGTCATATTACCCTGTGTTACTGTGTGCTCCAAGAATTCCAATTCCTGGCAAACAATACAACATTTAGTAGGGTGGGCGGTCAAATTTGCCTCCCTGAGTCTATAAAATAACATTTCTAGAGATGAAATATGTTCCTCAAATGTTTCTGTTGCAATGAGGATGCCATCCATGAAATTAGTGATAGCTGCGTTTTGCAGGGGATAGAATAATCTCCTCATCATCCTAGAGAAAACACTTGGAGCATTTTTCAGTCCAAACGGCAACATATTAAATTCATAGTGCCCCTCCGAAGTGCAAACGGCAGCAATGATCTGATCTCAGGTGTTGACGGGAATTTGGTAACACCATTTACTTTGATCCACCTTAGAGAATTATTTTGCCTTATTTAACCTGGCAAACAGCTGATTGGTGTCTGGTAAAGGATCCACCTGTGACTCTGTGACCACGTTTACTTTCCTACAATCAATACAGAGTCTATGTTCCCCAGATGGTTTCCTCAGCAAAACCACACTGGAGCTATACGATGATTCACTATGAGAGATGATAACTTCTTGTAATAAATACTCTATCTCTCCCTTTAAAGCTTGTTCCTTGGCGAAAAGGAATAGAATAAGCTTTCATACAGATCGGTGTTGGGTATATTAATCTCATGTCATATTCTAACAAGTTCGTGTGCCCCGGTTTGTCCGTTAACACGTCTGTATGATTTTCCAAAACCTTTTGAACCTCCACCCTCTGCCTTTTTGTCAGGTGTTTACTAACTTTTACCTGAGCAGGAGTCTCACAGGGTCTTAATGGGAATTCATATGAGGTCAGAGGTTCATATTTCATCTCAATAGCTATGGCCAGGGTCATTAAATGGGCACCTTCAGAAACCTCTCTATCATGACACTTCTTGAGTAGGTTCACATACTTTTCTTTTCCCTTCTTGTCTATCTTGTAATTAGTTCTAGATAGCTTTTCTAGAACTGTGTATAAGCCCTGCCATCCTATTTGAAGTTTGCTGCTGCTGCTGGGTAACAGAAGAAGCACGTTCTCCCCAACAGCTAGCTCTCTATCCTTCGCCTTCTTATTATAATACGCACCATGTTTCCTTCTGGCTTTCGTCAGATTGTCATTTGCTAATGTCCAGCCAGTTTTTAAGCGAGATGTCAACTCGTTCACATACTGGTATGATGAGGTTACAGTCTCTTCTGCTTTCTCATCTGTCCATGTCCACATTAAGGCTTTCAATGAACCTTTTTTGGGCCGGCCAAATAACAATGTTGCCGGAGCCATACCTGTTGAATTGTGTGGAACTTCCCGGTAAGCAAATAATGCAGCGGGTAAGAAGATATCCCACGTATCAGGGTTTTCACGTGCCAGCTTCCGCAGGATGGAAATAAGCGTTCCATTGAATCTTTCTAGATGCCCGTTCCCTTGAGAGTGATAAGGACTACAGTGAAAGTGCCTGGCTTGGAAGATCCTGAATACTTCCTCGGTTAGTCTTCCCTTGAACTGAGAGCTATTATCAGTCAAGATTTGGTGGGGAAAACCTAACCTAGTAAATATTGTAAGTAAAATGCTATGAATCTATTGATGACATGGCTACCGCCTCTCCCCACATAAAACAAGTGTCCACCAGAGTAAGAATATAACTGTTTCTCCTCTTGGTTCGTGTGAGAGGTCCAACAATAACCACCGCAACTCTTTCAAATGGAGTTCCCATGATTGGCATTTCTCCAAGAGTTGCAGGTGCAGTCCAGTGCTTTGGAGCTACCCTTTGACATTCTGGGCAGGACGTTACATATCTTTTTATATCCGCAGTAATCCCTGGCCAGAAGTAGTGACATGCTATTCGTTGTCCCGTGGCACTCATGCCCATATGGCCACTAAAGGGCATTGCATGTACTAACTCCATAACTCTTTCCCTATATGAAGAGGGCAGTACCAATTGTCCATGGCCATTGGTTCCTGTTCCAGCTTTTCAATAAAGCATTTTATTCTTCATATAGAAAACCCCTTTATTTGGGGAGTATGGCTTTTTGGCAGTTTTCGATAACAAGGATTTAATGAGCTATCTTCATCTTGTGCCTTCCTCATCTCCTCTGGAAAAGTGTTTATAGGGCTGTCTTCATCCTTCCTAGATAGTGACCTGGTTTGTACTGCCGCTATGATCACATGTCGTTTGGGATTTCCCAAAAACACATATCTACACCCCAATATCAGAGGGTAGATTGGTTCATTTATCACTACTGCTCTAATCACTCCTTCCACATAGCTAGTCCTGACATTGATCCTAGCTATTCGAGGTGTCATGGTTGCTATCTCCTTGGTTTCTCCCTGTATTACCACTGTTTATGTGGTATATTGGTCAGTTGCACCAGGGTAGAACTCACGACTGAGTCAAAATTCAGTCCTGTATCATAAAGGCACATGATAGTAGTACCATTACAAGTTACTTCTTCACACACAGGGGAATGTTGAAGGTGTGTCTGTCTTGTAGACAATTCTTTCGTTCCTTTGTCCCCTGTTGAGAGGCATGCAGTGAAATATGGATGTTTTTTTCTTATAGTCCCTAGTATTATGGTTGTTCATTTTACAAATTTTCCACCATTTCTCGCCCTGTTTATAGGGTGTCTTATACTGTACCTGAGTGTTCCTATCTCTCTGGTCCCATTTTGTTTTGACATATCCTTGTTTGTATCTGTGTGATTGTTGGTCCCGATTATTAAACTTACTCTGGTTTTGAGGTGGCCTACTACTTTTTACTCGTCGGCTTCGTGCAGGTGACTCAGTGTGTGTCCTTAGTTGTGATGTGCGACGGAACGAACGGAATAATTTGTCTTCTTTTTGTTACTTTCACAATTGCCTCCACGGCTGGCGGAGTTGTGGATTTTAAAGGTGCTACCAGAAGTGAAATGGGTTCGTTTTCGATACAAGACAACAGGAGGTTGAGACGCTTGAGAGTCATGACCCAAGTGGGCCCGCCCATTTAGAGTGTAAAGGAGTATATCGGGCCGAAACACTTGTCGGACTGGGGGACATTCTTCTGATGATCAGATTGCTTCCTATTGTATCGTTCTGTAAAGAGTTTCCTATAATAGTTGCATGGTCAAACCAGTCTCTTCTTCTTCTTTGATCCTTTGCCATCGACCGTCAAGCAGTCAGTGACCATCACACCTAGTGGCGTCTTGTAGATGAACAACAAATTGATTCCACTTTGCTCTTGTTGCGTGGTCAAACCAGTGACGATCGGGAAAAGACCGATCGACTTCTGGAAAGACAGATGACACTGGGAAAGACTAGAAACCGGCTGACCGGGTTAGCACCCCGTAAGCTGTATTCAATTGCTACAGGACCCAAAAATGATAGATGCCTCCAGGATTCACCGAAAGGGGGGAAGATGATGAATCCACAGGCGCCTCATATGAAAACCAGACCCGTTACACGGACTTAGGGCTCTAACAATGGCTGGATTTTCCATGTGCCTGTGGTAGGGAATTCTGTACTCAGAGAGGAATGAAAATCCACAGAACGAAAAAGGGGTGTGGGAGGTCATAAGGGGGAGATCAACAGCGCTCTGTCTCTACGGATACGACTTTAGAAGAACGCAACCAGGAGTCAATCCACAGTGCTGGGTACATTCAAGTTGATCTGCCAAATGATGATCTCACACACTTCTTGAACGGGAAGAGAGATGCAATTAAGTTTCCACCTGCCAGTGCAAAAGGGCTTTGGGAACAGCTGGACAAAGCTTTGGCAAATGAGTTGGATAACAACCTGAAGTAGATAACTTTGGAGAAGAAGCTGGAAATCTTCGGCGACATAATATATCTGCACTGTTGCAAAGTGTTCGGAGTGAGGGAGACAAGGGAAAGTAATCCACTAAAGAAAATGTAGAAGACAAATTAAAATAGAAGAAATCAGGAAATAGAAGAAGCATGCCCGAAAACTGTTCAAGAACGCAGTAGCCACAGAGAAGGAAGGGTTACGACAAGTTTGGGAGCACCTGGAAGGCCAACATAATGCCCTTTGTAGAGCAGAAAGGTTGTGCAGTAAGAGAAGGAAGACTTGAAGGGATAAGGACAGATTCTTTAGGGAGCCCTTCAAGTTTGCCAAAGAACTGTTTGAGCACACACGGTCGGGTACGCTAAACATCAGGAAAGAAGACCTGGAAGAAAACCTTAGAATGACACATTCAGATGGACGCAAAGATGAGCCGCTCAGCAGCAGCGCAGGCCTTAAATGGCCGAGTAAGCCAGGAGCTGAATTTAACACCAAGCCCCTAACGGTGCAAGAGGTAGAAATCATTGTCCAGAAAGCTCTGTGCAAGTCAGCTCCAGGTCCTAATGGTGTTCCATATGTGGTATATAAGAGATGCCCTGATGTGCTCAAACGACTGCTCCGTTTACTGAAGAATGCGTGGAAAACCCATCTTGTAAGCAAGGATGGAGAAAGGCGAACGGAGTCTACATCCCGAAGGAAGAAAATTCCACAGACATCGGTTAGTTCAGGCCAATCTCACTACTGAATGTGGAAGGGAAGATATTTTTCTCAGTGATGGCGAAAAGACTCACTACATATTTCCTGGCAAATGGGTACATTGACACTACCATTCAGAAAAGAGGTATCCCAGGTACACCAGGATGTCTAGAGCATTCCACAATGATCTGGGAAGCAGTCCAAAAGGCAAAGTCTGACAGAACAAACCTCCGTGTAATCTAGTTGGATCTAGCGAATGCTTATGGATCCGTTCCACACCAGATATTGTGGCAGGCCCTAGAAATGTATCATGTTCCACAAGAAGCTGTATTTCGCAGGGTTTTCTGTCAGATTTTCAACCAGAGAGTACACAACGAAGTTGATTGACCTTGAAGTTGGAATTGCGATGTGATGTACCATCTCTCTGATACTATTCGTGATGGCTATGCAGGTAATCCTCAATGCGGCTGAAGGAATGGCAACAGGTCCAAAGCTCGGTGGAATGTGTCACATGCTACCGCTCAAAGCATTCATGGATGACGCAACAATTCCGACATCAGATGAACATCAGGCCCGGAGGATGTTAGCACGCCTTGATAAACTAGTCAGCTGATGCAGAATGAGCTTCAAACCCAAGAAGTCGAGAAGCCTATCAGTCATTAAAGGGAAGATAGCAGAGGTCATATTCATGGTTTCCAACCAAAGAATCCTTACTGTCATTGAAGAACCTGTTAAAAGTATTGGCAGGGTGTACAATGGCTCATTAAAAGACTCGAAGACAGTGCAGCAGGCAATAGAAATGGCAGACAGAGGAGTACAGATCATAGACCAAAGCAGCCTCCTGGGAAAGTTCAAACTGTGGTGCCTCCATCTCATGTTGATACCGAAGTTGCTGTGGCCACTGCTTATATATGAAATACGCACAAGTACAGTGGAAAAAGCTGTTGATGTTGCAGGCAGACACTTGAACATGTGCTCTTAGCGTGTAAGGTGTTATTACGGCAAGGGCGTACACTTGGCACCATAACAAAGTGCTAAATTAGCTTGCTGCGACAATAGATCTGGCAAGAATGAAGGCGAATAGCAAACCCAGGCCGAGAACAGCAAATACTTACTTTCTGAGGGCAGGAAAGTCAGCAAATTCCAAACCGAGTAAACCTGGTAGCAGTTTACCACCTCTTCTTGATTGTGCAAACGACTGGGAGATGGCGGTAGACCTACCTGGACGAGGGACATATCCAGAGAGTATCAGAAAATCGCGGAGACGGCCGGATATAATGCTTCATTCTTCAGCAACGCTTCAGGTCATACTGATTAAACTGACCGTGCCATTTGAATTCAGATTAGACGAGCAACATTCGTTCAAAGGGGCCAAGTATAGTGATCTATCCGCGGATCTGAGACACGATGGGTTCACAGCAAGGCTCATGGCTGTTGAAGTGATCGCAAGAGGGCTTGTGGCTGCATCAGTGTATGATTTATTGAAACTGTTGGAGCTGAGGGGACAGTCGAGAACAAAGGCACTGAAGAGGCTTAGTGAAACTGCCGAAAAGGCATCAGGCTGGCTGTGGAACAACCGCAATGGGCAATGGAAATCGTGACGATAAACGCTGCGGTACAGAAAACACCAAAATTTTTCTTAGTCAACAATACGCTGAGTTTTTTGGTGTACTAGTGAAAGGGCTGTGACTCAAAGGCAACAGGCGACGTATATTATAAGGTTTGTCAGGCACAGAATATCAGTGGCTAGAGCGCAATGGCTAGACTATTCGGCTTCTCGCAGGTAACTCAATATGTGTCCTTAGTTGTGATGTGCGACGGAACGAACGGAATAATTTGTCTTCTCTTTGTTACTTTCACAATTGCCTCCACGGCTGGCGGAGTTGTGGATTTTAAAGTTGCTACCAGAAGTGAAATGGGTTCATTTTCGATACAAGACAACAGAAGTCTGAGACGCTTGGGAGTCATGTCCCAAGTGGGCCTGCCCCCCATAGAGTGTAAAGGAGTATATCGGGCCGAAACACTTGTCGCACGGGGGGACATTCTTCTGATGATCAGATTGCTTCCTGTTGCATGGCTCTGTAAAAGTTTCCTATAATTCTACTTGTTTCCTCTTAACTCCAGCTATTTCTGACTGAGCTGCTTGATATCTCTCTGCAACTGTTAAAATCTCCCTCAATCTCTCTGCACCTTTTTCTTTAAGAAATTTTATCATGTCTGGAAGCATAGACTCTCTCACTTGTTAGATCATGACCATTTCTTTTAGGTCTTGACACTTTCCAAGAGTAGTTCACTTCTCCAGGTAGGTTTCTAATCTTGCAGAGAACTGGTGGTAAGTTTCTCCAGAAAGTAGCTTGGCAGTTCTGAATTTCTTCCTATAAAATTCTGAGTTTTTCTCATATGTAACCAGGAATGTCTGCTTCAAGATTTCATAATCTTCTTGGTCTTCTTTTCCACGTTTTGCAAAAAGTTCATAAGAAACTCCTCACAGTCCTTGTGATAATTTAAGGCTCCATTTCTCCTGCTCTAGACCATAGTTAGTAGCTTATCTCTCATATCTACTCAGGTAAGATTCAATCTCATCCTTCTTCTCCACAAATGGGTCCAAGTGAAAATTCATGGCACCATTTGAGGCACCCTGAATTACACTAGTGTCAGAGGTAGTTGAACTACTGCCATTACCTGTACGATTACCTTGAAGTTCAAGCTCTTTCAATCTTAACTCATGTTCCCTTTGCAACCTCTTTTCTTCTGCCTCTAGTTTCTTATTCTCCCTATCAGCATCTAGTTGTAATTTCCTTTCTGTTTCCAACTTCATATCTTCTCTTTCTATATATTTATCACATTCAATAGTGACATATTGAATAAAGACCTCCCCGCTTAACGCAAACTCTTTTGCCGCCTGCACTGTAGCAGACCTGAACTTTGCCAAGTCTGCCATACTAATAGTTTGCAGACACTCAATCACTACTATCAACAGACCAAACACAAACTTAATTAATATAAGGTTTATTAATTACAAGACTACTGTCAGCGTATCCAGTCACCAAAATTTTGTTTAGTACTCAATAGCACTTAACTGCGCTTTATTTAGCTTAAGTTTATTCTAACTTTTATTTTATTTTTAATATTTACTCCTACTGCTAACTCAGAGGATGTAAGTAACTATAAAAGACTGAATGTCTCAAAGAAAAGACCCCAGGGTAGTAAATGACATCCAGGACTGAGACAACAGATGTCGCGAGAGGTTCAGATGTTATTGAAAATAAGAAGATATCCTGGACATACAGGTGTATCAGATGATACTAGGATAGTGCCAGATAAGAGTCTGGTCTTATCAGTAATACCCCCTTCTCTGAAAAGAAAAAAAGGGTGTATAGACACAAAGGTAGGGTCAAGCTGTGTAAGTTCCCAGAGACGATGGTGATATAGTACTCTGAGTCCCTATCTGCAGACGATGGTGATATAGTACTCTGAGTCCCTATCTGCTACCTCTCCTGATACACCTCTGTAATAATGGTAGTTAATATTTTTTCTAACTCTACTAGGGGAAATTACTTAATTAAAATTTACCAACATTGAATACAAACACTCTCCTTGATATCTCGTTAAAACCAGCTCATTTGTAACTTTATTTTGATGAGGGTTTTATCCAATTCCGAGCTGTCTTCGAGCTCTTTGTGCTCCACCTTAACAAAATGATCTGAAAAGGGCTGATAGCTTTGTTTATTGGTGAATGCCTGTCCTGACAAGGACTCTACCTACGCAAATGCTGTGGGTATATCTTTTGAGTTTTTCAGTGTACTGGTGAAAGGGCTGTGACCTGACAGGCAACACGCCGCGTATATTATAAGAGGTGTTGGGAAAAGAATTACAGTTGAAGGGCAGTGGCTAGCCTCGTCAGCTTCGCGCAGGTGTGTCAGTGTCTGTCCCTGTTGTCAACGCTATAGAGATTTCCAAACATGGAAGGACAGTATATCTTCCAAGTTCTCATAACTACAAAGGTTTTCATCGTTACGCCATCGTCTTGGAGATAACCCACACGACATACCGTACACTTACATTGTATTAATCATGCCTCTATTGTTCCACTGTTCCGTCTAAAACCAAACTGTTCTTGGATTTCGCTGTCTACCTTACTTTTTATTCTTTCCTGCATGATTTTGAGCAGTATCTTAATTGCATTACTCATCATGCTGATTGTTCTGAAGTCTGAACATTCTGTCAGAGCGCGCCGGTTGCGGCTTATGCACACTCTCCAGTACATTTTTACCCTAGTCGATATATTAAAAACATTATCATGATGATTCACTAAGGACTATATTCAGTTAATATTACTTTACAAGCCAGTGAAAGTGATACTAGTTACGTGAAAGAAGGAAATTGACATAATAACTACAAATTTATCATTGTACGAGTACTATTATGGAGAAGAATATTCCATATTTATTTATTTGATTGTGTATGTAATATTTGATTTCATTTTAATTTTCCTAACCGAAAAGAGAAACGGTATAGGATCAATAAATTGTAAATACTTTCACTCAGACTTACTTAATTATTCTAATTGAGTTAATGTTCTGTTTGATAGATGTTACGTATTAAATATTCAATTTATCCATAGACAATTAGCCACAAAACCACTATATAACCATTATTCAAGGTGGGATCTGGAGAGGTAGCAGTTAGATCTTCAGTGACCAATACTTTCATCATACTTGAAGGTTTACATAGCTTGACCCACTTTTGATGTCGATACACCCTTACACTTTACAGAGAAGGGGGTATTTCTTATAAGACCAGTCTCTTATCTGGCACTATCCTGGTATCATCTGATACACCTTTGTGTCAAGGATAGCCTTCATTTTAATAACATCTGAACTTCTCGCGACAGGGAAAGAGAACTTCCTACCCCTGAGATAGATCTGATTCTAACACCCAACCTTTTTCTTTCACCTGGAGAAATCAGGAAGTGTCCGGAATTGCAGTCACAGATCCAGATAAATCACACCATAAAGGACCAACCACTAAACTGAATGCTATTCAACTTCATAAAAGTCCTTAATGGTGAATTTTCAATGGTTTTGTAAACGACACTGAAATCACACGATTGCTCTTTAGGCCATTTTTGATTACCTTGGATTATATACATATTTGATTGATACATATTCTATACATACGACAGATTTTTTTTTTTTCATCAGTAAAGTTTCATTATAATTTTCTAAAATCAAGATTATTGACTCTTCTTTGGTGTTACAGTGATGTCTACTACTGAAAGATTATGTCTTATTTATATTTAATCAATGAGGGGTCTTTCTAATTCAGTACCTCAGAGAAAAGTGGCCAAGATAACTACTAGCTCTTAGTCTACTCAGAGGATTCTCAACCTGCTAAGAGACAGTTAAGTTCCAGTATACCTATAAATAGATCTGCAAGTTATTCTCACTCTAGTTTCTTCCTCCGGAACGTATATTTAATTTTTTCCACGGATTTCACTCGAGCTAAATTTGAGTGAGATTATTTTGAACAGTTTTTGTACTTATTCATACTTTCACCTTTTCCATCTATCCATCTTGCATCATTATAACCAGCCACAAGAACTATAACACAGGAGAAGTACGATATACCATACCGTGGCATGCCAGACAGTATTCTGAGTCTGTATGTGAGTCCTTGAACATGTAGCATGACAGGTTGTTTGTATTGGGTGATATTCGCAAACACCATCCGAAGCCCACGAAGGCAAAATAATACAGTTTATGAAGTGTAATTTTGTTTCCTTTTAGCAAGACATCAGAGTTTTCATAATACAGGTAGATTGTGATTAATGCGAGTTCGAGTAGTGCGAATTCGATGTAGTACGAAGTCATAAATGATACCAGGTTCGCATTTAATGCGAGGCAAAATTTAATTACTGCGTTTTTTGTTTTATTTAAAAATTCGGATCCAAACTTTTGAAATCGTGCGCAAAAATGACAAGCGCAGCGAGGTTACTGACCAATGTTTTACACGCCGCTACGTAAGTCTCTAGTCGCGTGTGGATGTGGTGCCGGCAGCACTATATTACCATATACAGTGTTATTTATTTTTGTGTTAATGTTCCCGTATCAAAATGTACAAATTGAAGAATACTTCGGATGTAAATACTGACAATGCAAAAAAAAAAAAGAAGAAGCTTGTTATTATATTAAAAAAAAATAATCGAAGTCATTGAACGGCATGCACGTGGTCATAGTATCTCTAAAATAAGGTGGGAAGTCGGAATGCCTGAATCTACGTTATGGAATATTATAAAACATGCAGAGGATATACTATCTTATGTTTGAAGGTTTAAAGACAGAGAAGACAGTTCAGTCTGCGCTGCTAAAATATTTTAAAAGACAACAGTGACGTTTTCGTCATATCGTCAGGTACACATATAGTACTTTACATTTTTTTTTATTTGGCTTTTTATAACTACTCGATTACTGTGTTTGTAATATACTTGAATCAGATTTTGTTTAATGCTTTTGTTATTTTACCTTATAATAATAATAATAATAATAGCCCCTTCAGTCATAAATGACTATGGGAATGCGCCCCTGAGGTGACAGCCCTCAACTGCTTATTTTCCTGGTGCTCCATTCGACGTTTTCTCCTCACCTCTGCTTCTTGTGTGAGCCTCTCTTCGCCCAATCTGAGATGGTGCCGTAAATAGCATCGCCACTTTGTGCGATCGGCAGCTTCATCCTCCCATGTTGCTGGATCCATGTCCAGTGCCCTCATATCTCTCTTGCACACATCTTTGAACCTCAGCTGTGGTCGCCCAACTGTTCTCTTGCCATCTGCTAATTGTCCGTAGAAGATATCTTTTGGGATGCGACCATCTTGCATGCGGCGAACATGGCCAAGCCAGCGAAGTCTGCGCTGTCTAAGCAGCGTATACATACTTTGAAGGCCAGCACGTGACAACACCTCGACATTTGTCACTTTATCTTTCCACGAGATGCCGAGGATGCGGCGTAGACACCGCAAATGGAAGGTATTGAGCCTTTTTTCTTGCTTAGCATAGGTCGTCCAGGTCTCGCTGCCATATAGTAGTGTGCTGGTGACGCAGGCATTATATACCGCAGCTTTGGTCTTCATTGTGAGTTTAGAGTTTCCCCAAACACGCGATGTGAGGCGGGCAAAGGTAGCTGCAGCTTTGCCAATGCGGCTGTCGATTTCTGTATCCAGTGAGAGTTTGTCATTGATGGTAGACCCTAGGTATGTGAAGTGATGCACCACTGCCAATTCATAGTTATCGATAGTGATAACTGGTGCAGCACCCACATCCTGACTCAGCACATTCGTTTTCTTTAGACTTATTGTGAGGCCAAAGTCCTTGCATGCTTTAGTGAAGCGATTCATCAAGCTCTGAAGCTCCTGTTGGCTTTGAGTGACGACTGCAGCATCATCAGCGAACAACAAGTCTCTTATAGTGACCCTTCTGATTTTTGTTTTTGCCTTCAGCCTTGAAAGATTAAACAGACGGCCATCTGACCTAGTGTGAAGGCATATTCCTTCAGTTGCATCTCTGAATGCATGTTTCAAGAGTAAGGCAAAGAAGATTCCGAAGAGGGTCGGAGCCAGAACACAGCCTTGTTTAACGCCACTTCGTATATCAAAGGGCTGTGACGTGCTTCCAGCATATTGGACTGTTCCCTTCATGTCGTCATGGAATGACTTTATCATTTCCAGCATTTTAGAAGGGCAGCCTATTTTCAGGAGGATTTTAAAGAGTCCATCCCTACTAACCAGGTCGAATGCTTTTGTGAGGTCTATAAAGGCGATATATAATGGTCTTTTCTGCTCTCTTGATTTTTCCTGAAGCTGGCGGAGAGAGAAGATCATGTCTGTTGTTGATCTGCCAGCTCGGAATCCACACTGTGCCTCTGGATATATGCGCTCAGCTAACTTGTGTAGTCGCATTAAGATGACTTTGGCAAAAACCTTACCAACAATACTAAGAAGAGAGATGCTTCTGTAGTTATTGCAATCACTTCTGTCTCCTTTATTTTTATACAGTGTTACAATCTTGGCATCTCGCATGTCTTGAGGAATAGTTGTCTCTTCCCAGCACTGGCACAGCATCCTATGCAGGGGATGTAATAGCGTGCTCTTACAGCATTTGATTAAATCAGGAGGAATCCCATCACTGCCTGGTGTTTTGCCAGAGGCCAAGCTATCAATGGCCTTACTGAGTTCCTCTAATGTTGGTTCGGCATCCAGCTCCTCCATAGTTGGCAGACTATTGACAGCATCAAGGGCTGCAGGCGTAACGGTATTGTCTCTAGCGTAAAGCTCAGAGTAGTGCTCGACCCACCTCTCCATCTGCTTACCCTTATCGGTTAGCTTCTCTCCGCTGATGGTTTTTAGCGGTGCCGTCTTACTTTTATGGGGGCCAAGTGCTTTCTTTATACCGTCATACATTTGTCTAATGTTGCCTGTTTGCGCTGCGATCTGGATGCTCTCACTGAGCTGGAACCAATAGTCATTTGCACAGCGTCGAGCAGTTTGTTGAACTTTGCTTCTCGTAGGCCTCAGGATCTGTAGGGTTCTGGCACTCAGTGAACGTTTGTATTCATTCATAGCACTGCGCTTAGCTTCAATAACAGGTGCCATCACATCTGATGAAGCGTCAAACCAGTCATTTGACTTTGCTGTTTTCTTACCAAAGGTGGCAAGTGCAGTACTTTGAATGGTGTTCCGTAGATGCTCCCAGTTCTCTGTAATAGTATCACCATGCTGAGGGCTACTGAGCACTTTCTTGAAGGTCGCAGTGAATTGAGCGATCATGAAAGGGTCTGACATCTTGCTGGTATCAATGCGTGGTTTCCCTTCATGTCTGACACGATAGAGTTTTCTTGGTTGTGCTCTGATTTTGCAGCAAACCAAGGAGTGATCTGTGTCACAGTCTGCACTATGGTACGAGCGCGTGGAGAGCACAGACCTGAGGAGTGGCCTTCTGACGAGAATCATGTCAAGTTGGTGCCATTGCTTGGATCGTGGGTGTCTCCATGACACCTTATGCTGGGGTTTTGTCTCAAAGTAGGTGTTGGTCACGCAAAGATCATGGTGGACGCACAACTCTAAGAGCCGTTGTCCATTTTCATTCATCTTGCCAATACCAAACCTGCCCAGACATGAAGGCCATGAACATTATCGGCACCCACTCTAGCGTTAAAGTCACCAAGGAGAACAAGCTGTTCTTGCCTAGGTATGCTTTTGATTACTGCTGCTAGATTCTCGTAGAACTCATCTTTAGCTTCTGAGGCAGAGCACAGAGTAGGAGCATACACACTGACAAGGGTGATGGGACCTGTGCTAGTTTGCAGGCGGAGCGTTAACATGCGTTCTGATCCATTCTCGCCTGGTTCAACCATGTTAGTTAGCGATTTTTTGACCGCAAAACCTACTCCGTGTTCTCTAGCTTTATTAAGATCTTTCCCTTGCCAATAAAATGTGTAGTCCTTCTCGCTCACCGTTCCAGAGCCCGCCAGGCGCGTTTCCTGAAGTGCAGCTATATCCACCTGAAGTCGTTTAAGCTCATCATTAATTATGGCTGTCTTCCTTACATCGTTTACATCCTGTAGGTTTTCAGATAGTCCAGTCAACATAGTCCGGACGTTCCAGCATCCCAATCTGAGAGTTTGCTTATTTCTATTTTTTCGATAATTGCTTGGTGCAAAATTTTCTGTCCGCAGTTCGGGTTTGACCCTAATCCCCATGCACCCAATGGGGAAAGCAGACAGTGGCGGGACAACACCTTATTGACTGGGGGCTGCCCAGTTTGAAGCGGGCGGTAGCTGTCCAGTGAGATCCTAGAACCTCTCCCACTGTCGGAAGTAGCCCCTGGCGCCATGCCCTACGCCAATTGGGCAAAAGGCTTATAACCGGTAACTGCTACTTCCCGTGTTTTGCCGACACCTATAGGGTGAAGCTGGAGTGTCCTCTCCAGGGCGCGAGCTTGGGCACAGTTATATGGAGATCAAGCTTTTGCCCATGCAGCATGTTCCCCCTCTCCACACAGCCGGTAGATCCAAAGGAACGGCAGTAGCCGATACAGTTTGGTACCAGCCATGTCGCAGGAGTTGCCAGAATAATGTCGAATCAACATTAGACTGCCTTAGGGACTCCGACTCCGGATTTATCCTCAGGGTTTACTCCCGAAGCCAATTCCACAAATGGATATTCCCGCAAGGCAACGGTGGTTTGAATTCAGAGTTCCTTCTCTTAGATAAGCTACCAACCAAGGATCACGAGCCCTATCTGCCTGAAGCTGCTGGTTTTAAGGCGCCAGTCGCTCGCCTTTGCCCCTTCTCCCGTCAGTGGAAACAGTTCCACCGGGCTCAAATTGGGCCACACGTGAAGGCCGGGAGCTGGACTTGGTTGTCAGAGGCTGTTTGAGTATTTTACCTTAATAAGGAGATTTAAAAGAAAAAAAACAACTTATGTTTAAAAACTGTCATTGGATATTTCCTTCAGCCTTAAATCAATTACCATATGTTTACATATAATTATAACTTTGAATTGTGCAAATTCGAATTTTGAAACCATTTCACGTCATTGATTATTCGCACTAATTGTGACTTAGTTGTACTTACTTGTGAAGTGAGATTGTGAATAATCTCATTTCCAATCCAAAAATCAGTATCAGGAGTTCCAAACCCGTTCTTGTAATCATTCCAGCCTCTATAAAAGTCTACGTCACCTTTTGTACGTCTCTGGAAGATAGATAGAATAAAAAAGAAAAACAGTTGTACAGGCAAGAAGACAGATGAAAAGATATACAGACAGGCTGTTACGCAGACGTGCGGAAAACACAATCAGGCACACGAAGTCAGAAATGCAGAGATAGATAGATAGATAGATAGATAGATAGACAGACAGACAGACAGACAGACAGACAGACAGACAGACAGACAGACAGACAGACAGACAGACAGACAGACAGACAGACAGATAGATAGATAGATAGATAGATAGATAGATAGATAGATAGATAGATAGATAGATAGATAGATAGATAGATAGATAGATAGATAGATAGATAGATAGACGGGCGAGCGGGCGTGTGGACGGACGGTCGGACGGTGTGACGTACGTCTAGGTATGACAAGTGAATTTCCCTTACTCGATGGATGATAACAGAATATTGGCCTCTCATAACTTTAGAACCCCTGATCACTGGGCTCTCATCGGCATTTTCACATCTCGGTGCGAACCACAGAATCGCTCTCAGATCTAGAGACGCAGGAGGAAATCGAGCGAAGCGTAGTGGTGCCCGTCGGCATTTCACATCCCCATGCAGAATGATGGTCTCAGAACGAACGATGGAGTTCCCTGCCACCAGGTAACATGGCAGTGTCAACAACAGAGAGAGCGGGAGAGATCAAAGCAGTAGTGGTCCCGGAAACGAGACGCAAGTTTCCTGGCAGTATTTTCGCATCTCGGTGTGAAACACGAAACCGAACGCAACGGACGGTCAAACGGGAAACCAGGGAAGCGGCATCTCTCTTTAGTTGGCGGTCAGATTCCCAAAGTCTCATGAGATCTAAAAAAGTGTTAAGTCTCTCATGTCCCACTCATCTTGAATTCCATTTTAAATATATACAGACCACGAAGAAAGCTATGCTATCATTTCGTTGCCAGAGATCTAAGATCCACTAGCTATCGTAGAAATTTGCTAGATTTCGATCTGAATTGGCGGCTACCATTGGAGGCGATAAGCGAGAATATTTGCTCTCAGTGAAACCTCGCAATATCTGGGGCGGGACATAGAAGTGCTAGACAGTTTCACATGTCAAGAGTTTAATTACTGTGTATATCATTCTATGGATTGTCTGATGCTGCAACTCGGTAAGTGTGTGAGTGTATATGAGTGTGGATCCGCACAGCGTGCCTGAATGACAGGAGATTTATTTTTTGCAAAACCATTTGTTAACCTGCCTACGTTTTTCTGTATACCCGGCAATGTTCCTTTAAGTAGGATAACACTGACAAACAACATTTTTCTTTCTTATATAAGAATAAGTGTTCTTAGGTCAGTTTCTTGCGCTGATTTCAAATTTGAAATCCGTTTATCTCTATCACGTCGGGATCTTAAGATATTTGTAAATAAATATATTTTTGGGAAACCGTTATTTGCTCCGTTTCATTTTTACTATATAACTTTTTAAAAATTAATAAAATGCAAAATAATTCTACTTTTTATACTGCTAAAAGATGCATGACATATGTTACGTTATATTTCAAATAGTTACTGTATTTTGAAATAATTCCGAATGAAATATGGCTTCTAGAAGTTGTAGAAATTCGGCTGATCTGTTCTGTTACGTGTGCGGATATTTTACAGATCGTGTTCACCAGAAAAACTTTACACCATTGCTAAAGAAAGCATATGAACTTTATTTCGATTCGAAAGTTGATGATGCAAATAAATCTTGGAAGCCAAATGCAGTTTGTTCGACTTGTGAAAATACATTGGCAGGTTGGTTACGAAAATCGCCGAAGCATAAGTCGATGCCTTTTGGAGTGCCAGTAATATGGCGTGAACCGACAAATCACGCTACTGATTGTTACTTCTGCTTGACAAATATCTATGGTTTCACTTTTAAAACTAGAAAGTCTGTGGTTTATCCAAATATTGAATTGGTTTCGAAACCAGTGTCTCATGATCCAATCACGTGTCCGATCCCAGTTCCACCAGAACAATATCCGTTGGACGTGAATGAACCATCAGAAAGTGATAGTTTACCTGCTTTAGAAACTAATTCTGACTCGGATTATATACCGGTGAATGATGGTGTTCACTTAATTAACCATTCAAAACTTTCAGATCTAATACGTGATCTCGCTCTCACCAAAGGACAAGCGGAATTACTCGGTTCGCGACTCAAAGAATGGAATCTTTTAGCGCCCAATACTCCGATATCTAAATTTCGTCATAGACACAGAGAACGTGTTCAATACTTTGAGATGGATGATGATATTTGCTATTGCAAAGATGTAAAAGGTCTAATGGTGCACCTCGGTCATGAGCACATAGTCAACGAATGGCGACTTTTCATCGACTCTTCCAAGACTAGTCTAAAAGCCGTGTTATTGCATAATGGAAATTTATTTTCATCAATTCCAGTAGCCTACTCTGTTCATATGAAAGAAACTTATGACAATATGGCTATACTTTTGGCAAAAATAAAGTACAATGACTACCAATGGCGGATTTGTGGAGACCTAAAGGTCATTGCAATTCTCACAGGCATGCAGACTGGGTATACTAAATTTTGTTGCTTCCTATGTGAATGGGACAGCTGCAACAGACAGGAACATTATGCAAGAAAGGTGTGGCCTATCAGGGATCATATGCAGCTCGGGCATAAAAATGTAATACACGAGCCATTAGTTAACAAAGACAGCATCATTTTACCACCGTTACATATAAAGTTGGGGCTCATGAAGTGTTTCGTAAAAGCATTAGTGAAAACGAGCAAAGCTTTCACTTATCTTCGAGAAAAGTTTCCGCAAATTAGCGATGCAAAGATAAAGGAAGGTATCTTTGTAGGACCTCAGATTAGGAAAGTTATTGCAGATAAACAATTCGAGAACTTGTTACATGGTAGTGAACTTCGCGCATTGATGGCATTCAAATCGATCGTCGATAACTTTCTGGGAAATCACAAATCTGTCGACTATGTGCATATTGTTAAGTAGTGCATAGATGCATACAGAATTATGGGCTGTAACATGTCCCTCAAAATCCATTTGCTCGATTCGCATCTTGACTTTTCCCCCTGACAACCTTGGCGAAGTCAGCGATGAACATGGAGAACGATTCCATCAAGATATCGCCGTAATGGAGTCACGTTATCATGGACGGTGGAGTGTGACCATGCTTGCCGATTATTGTTGGATGCTTCATCGCGATGTACCACATGCCATTCACCGACGAAAGTCGACTGCAAAGAAATTCAAGCCTACATAACTGTTATACTTCTTGTACAAATGATGTTGTAATACTGTATGCGTTGTTAAAAAACTTCAATTGCGTATTTCTAGAGATCCCGACCTGATAGAGAAAAACGGTTTGCAGATTTAAAAACAGCGCATTAAAATTGATCAGAAAAATATAGAAATGTTAGAGAAAGAAAAAAAAAGTTTTTTTTGTTAGTCAGTGTAATTTGTTAACTCTGTTTCCTTCCCCCCCCCCCCTTTTTTTTCTTTGCTTAGTAAAGGGAAGACACCATTGGGATAACAGTATTTTTTTGTCTACTACCATAACTAACATTTTCAGAGTAAATAAATTCACTGTTAGGTTACATTACCTACGTTCCCGATAACTATCTATCTTGGGACTGGGTTTACCTTTGTCTAATAATTTTATGTAACACATGTTGGATGTTGTGATTGATTTTAATGTTAATAAACAACATAAACTTATATAGTACTGTGTTGGACTACCAAGGCCCAAATCCCTCATATTTGTTTAATATAGTTTGTATTCACGTGCGTCTGTGTGTTTTGAAGCACCAAATCGGTGTGAGCGCAGATGTGTGTCTGGAAAACTGGCAAATAATTGTTTGACCAGGAGAGTGAAAGAGAAGATTGAGAGGAACTATTTTTTTGTTTTTTCCTTTTAAATTATTTTAATATAAATCTTTCTCTACTGTTAGTAATAGTAGTTTTTTTCTAGTGTAACTTACTAATTTAATTGGCCTAGTCGCTTGCGTTAAAAGTCTTAAGTGACAATAATAGCGGCGATAAGTTAACACACGAGGTCTCTAGTAAATTTTTTTTTATACTTTTGGTTTTTCTCGTAGCGGCGTTGCTTTTTTCCCTTCTTGTTCTTTCTTACTATTCTCTAATAGTAGAAGTATCCAGTTCTTTAATCATGGCAGAGAGAATTAGGATAAGATCCATTTTGAGAGAGGAAGCGAAAGACTCAGGATTAGAGGGAGAAGCCGCTAACTTGTTTGTCAACCAGGAACTTGACAGGTATGACGCGGAGCAAGAGAGAGCAGCAGCAGAGAAGAAGGAAGAGCAACAGAGAGAGGAAGCTAGGAAGAAAGAAGCGGATGATCGTCTATTGGAGCAGAAGAAAATTGAGGCAGAAATGGAATCCCGCAGGGAAAGAGAAAAGGAGAGACAACGAGAGGAGAGGGACCGGGAAAGACAGCATGAACTGGCACTTAACTCATTCATTCCAGAGTTATTTTGCACGCTGTGCCAGACTTTTTTTGTGGGCAGAATTTTATAGAGTGAAGTGTTCATCTTTCAGTCTAAATTTGTTTGTGAATTTTCCTTTGAACATGTACTTATTATATACCAAACTGTAGGGAAATGGATAGAGAATTTAAATGTATAATGTCTGTGGTAGTATTAACACAAGTATGTTCGGTATAATTTAATCATTTTGCATGTAAAATTGAAAAACGCTAAAAAGTTGACTGTAGAATACGATCTTACGAAAGACAAATTACTGTCGTAGACAATAAAACTTTCTTTTTATTCTTCAAAAAAGTAAAAAAAACATGCTTATGGCCAAAATTAGTAGATTTAGTGTTATTCGCACCAGTTTGTCCGTGGTTCTTTGTAAGAAAAAAATAAATTATGCAATCGTGCATTACATAATTTTCAAACAAACAAATAAGAATAACGTCATATAAATACTTTTTTACTCTTGTTTAATGCTTTAATAGTATCACGAGCTTCATCTTCTACCAAGAACTAGTGATTAGATGTTACGGTAGGTCTAGTTTTGTTGCTTTTTGATCGGCCAGAATATGACTACGCCCACTCATCAACTAAATCTAGTGTATCTAGCTTTTCTGCATATATTCCGTATGACCAAATTGTGTGACTACCAAACAATCATCATCAATGTCAGCAATGTTTCAAAGTAGTTTGACACAATTATTTGCTTAGGAGACTTAGAAAATGTAAATATAAAGCGTGATATATCTCTCTAGCAAAAACAACGAAATACGTAAACACGCGAATCTTCACAAAAATTGTGATAATAACATCAAAACACGCACATGTGCTGATTAACTAAAGTCAAATTAGTTGTTTAAATAGTAGCGGAAGTCATTCTACGAGTTTTAATATATGAACTGCATGAAGCGGACGATTTTTAGGGATTTATTCGTGATAAACTAAAAACCACGCTATGAGCGTTGCTGGGGCACGGCGTGTTGAATTTTGCAACGCTCAGAGCGTTGGTGTGGAGTCAAAGAGTTAAGGCTTTAGAGAGTCGGGGCGCCTCTGCTTCAAATAATGGAGAGCCGTCTTCACCCCAGCCTCACTCAGTGGATTTCTCCAGCACTCAGTCTGCCCAATTAACGGCGATGTCTTTTGCTTTCGAGTCTTTTCCTAGCCCTAACGAAAAAATTGACAGCTACCTAGAAAAATTCGAAAGGCTCGCAAATCTGTATGGGTTAGAGAATTTCCGCTGGCCACTTAAACTCTCAACGTCACTAAAAGCTAATGCTTATGACGTATACACACAGCTGGGACCAAACCAACATGATTACGACATGCTTAAGAAGGCCTTGATAGAGCGGTTTGAGATGACTGCCCGAAAGTTTCTGCAGATGTTCAGGAACAGCCGAAAAGAGAGCACGGAAACATTTTCCCAGTTCTCTTCACGTCTCTCGGGCTATCTGACAAAGTGCATTGAATTATCGGACCTACCTCTTACATATGAGGGACTCCTTGAACTTGTTCTTGTGTAGCAGATAAAGTCAACTTTGTCAAACGAAACCCGTAGATTTTTGGCTGAACAGGGGGCAGTCAGGCTTGAGGACATACTCAATAAGGCAGAACGCTATACCAATGCAATGGCCGACCTTCCCAGCACTAAACGTAAACCCACAGATGAGCCATCTCGAAAACAAAATCTAGAGCAGTCATCCTATTCTTCCAATACTTCTCAACATTATAACCAACGAAAAAGTAATTACCAGAGACCTCCCCCTGAAAAATCGAAATTCTACAAAACCCGATTTCCCCCCAATAATACTTCTGATCAACCCACCAAGCCTATGTGGCAGCGCGGCCCCCAAGGTCAAGGAAAAGGGAAGACCCCTACACCAGGAACGTCTGATCAGGGCAAACAAACCGGTCCTAACCGTGTTGGATGTTTGCATACAGCCTCGAAAGGTAGAGTCAATGTCAGTGATTCTCAACCTGAGGGGCACCGACCCTCAACTCGAGGAACTGTAATTTTGAATGGTACCTCAACTACTTGTCCCTTTGACACTGGATTAAGTTTTAGTTGTATTGTTGCTAGACACCTAGTCAAACCAGGTCAGGAGACAGAGGAAACCGTCAAACTTAGTGGAATTTTTATGAGTGACGTGCCCAGGACGCTGCCAATCGCACTGGTAGAAATACACTCTGACTTTGTCAGAGGTATTATTAAAGCGGCCATAATAGATGATTCGATCTACCCAGTTATCCTGGGATGTAGATATGTGTTTATTGGGAGACCAAAGGAGCCGATTGTGGCAGCGGTAACCACAAGAGAGCAATCCCAGAAGGACAAGGAGCCTGCGCCTAATTTGTTGCCGAATGAATTAAAGGAGGCGCAACAAAAGGACCCTACTCTGGAGCCCTGCTTTAGATAACTGCCCATGGCTAAGGACCCCAGACACAACGGAGACATCTTTTCTAAGGATGGCGTATTGTATCGTAGAACGGGCAACCCGGACACGGGGAATAACCAGCTCCTAGTACCGACGCAGTACAGAAGCCAGATCTTAGAAATTGGGCACTCTCTTCCCTTTAGCGGACATATTGGACAAAACGCCACTATTCAGCGAATAAAAAAACCACTATTGGTGGCCAGGAATGAACTCTGACATTATCAGGTACGTGAAATCCTGCGCCTAGTGCCAACGGGTAGCACCCAAGCACTTTACACCCCCAGTACCCATGGGGCAAATGCCAATAGTGTTTACTCCATTTGAACGGGTTGCTGTCGACATCATTGGACCCCTGGAAAGGACAAAAAAAAAACACAGGTTCATCCTGACTTTAGTCGACACTTGCACAATGTGGGCCGAAGCTGTACCGCTAACATGCACAGATTCCAAGCATGTCGCAGAAGCCCTCGTGCAAATCTTTACACGGCTGGGATTCCCTCAACAAGTTTTGACGGACAATGGATCCCAATTCCGTAGCCTGTTAATGGAGGAGATCTTTAAGATCTTGAGGTCCAAACATATCCACACAAGTCCCTACCATCCGGCCGGAAATGGGCTCGTGGAACGTTTTAATGGCAGCCTCACCACCATGTTACGTAAGCTGGGTCAGGAGAAACCGGAAGACTGGGACCTATATATATCGGCTGCCTTATTCGCCTACCGAGAGGTACCCCAAGCGTCTACGGGATTCCCGCCTGCTACACTTTTATTTGGCAGACCTATAAAGGGGCCACTAGAAGCCTTACTTCGATCCCTGACAGACCAAAAGGCTGACGAGACAGTCGTCTCCGCAAGCAAGTATGTATCTGAGCTCAAGGAAAGGCTAAAGCTAGGATGGGATTGATATGAGTAAATATCATATCATGTTTTGTATACGATCACTTCCTGGTTGTATTGTTTATACACGGTAGTCCGTGGTTACAGGAAGTGACGTCTTGACGGCTGCTCAAAATTGATAACAGACGGCACCTTTAAATTGGGACAAGTTGAGCGTTCTTTAAATCACTTGGGCTTGTGTCTTCGGCCTGTGTGGATGGCATATGTCCGTATGGACGATATCTTCAGCTTGTGTTATTAATCCACCTGCATGCTATTTTACCATCAATTGTATTACAGCTTCTACTGCAAGTGTATTATCAGTTTAGGCAAAAGCAGAGTGTGAAGTTTTCTAAATGCGTGAGTACCAGACTTTATTAAAATGCATGATGTCTCCGAGGACGAGACGGTAGTCTAGACACGACTAGAAGAGAATTATTATATTGTGCACTTTGAAGAGATGAACAACATTGTGTTGTAATACACATTTGTACACTGTCAATGGTTATTGACGTGTTTGTGCCTGAGTGCCTGTGTGCGGGCCAGGGAGTTGGGATATGTCTGGCCAAGATTGAACCCACAGTATTATTACGTGCAAAGCTATTGGTATAACCCTGGAGGGCGACTCAAGCCTAAATAGAGACAGAGTGTCAAAGCATGGAGTCTATTGCACTCTTGATCCAATTCATAGCAAGTCAAGCTATTAAGGAATCGTACCCGTATCAGCCTATTGGGGGCCAAGCTTAACAGACAATCTGGAAGGAGCAAATATAACATTTTTCAAAATGGCGGCATTGATCGTCTGCCTAAAATTTTAAAGTGTGGAAGAGACTTTCCAGCATTTAACTGCATCTCAGAGTGCCTCAAAGTGTCAGTAACAAGAAGAAGTGACTTTTTCAATTTTAACTCAAATAGATTATATGGAGATCTTACATCCTATTAACATTAGATGTCAGCTATAGACCAGAGCTGTTGTTTTCAAGTGTCAGCCTTACGATTCTAGGCCTAACCTCAGCCTGGAGAACGATCCATCACATTGATCCTTGCTTGTCGAAGTCTCAAGGAGGATTGTTTTTTGGCAACAGATAAGTCTATGTATTGTTACATACAGCTTGGCTGTAAATGTTTGCATGATTTCTGACTTCACCATATGTGGGTTTTCATTACGTGTACTTGTTTGTAACTAGTGGGCAAGGTTGGTGGGACTTGAGTTGTTCATTTAATACCGCGAAAGCTAGGTCGAATGAGCAAATCAAGCGTTCTGTAGGGCAGTATCTGTGTGATTCAGATAGAGGACCCAGCATATTCTGCTGGTTGTATTAAAGTTTGCCTCTCTTGAATTTAACAGATCCGTCTTTGTTAGCTGTATAGTCATGTCTCATTATTGTATGTTATCATAAGTCTTGTTATTGTAATATTTTACTCAGTTTGTTACATTATTGTTTGTAATATTGTACATTCTCCTCTGACTGTCATTTATTTCATAGATGTCATAATTGTTGTGATATGCGTCTTGTCTTGTCTAGTTGTACAAGAGCATTAATTTAAATTAATTCATATATATGTTATAGTTATTCCTTTGTTGTCCATTTGTATTTCCTTTAGTTGCTCTAACCCTGTCTATCTTGTCATTACTCGTTGTACGTACTATTTTCTTTGTTGTTCATATCTCGTATTTCTCTGCACCTATATTATTGCAATTATAAATTGATCTGAGATTGGTGGATGAAGTATTGAATATTTAGCTGACATATTCATATACATAAAAGTTAAAATATTGTGTATTACTGTGAATCACAATAATTGTAAATCATGGCTGCAGAAGAGGAAATGTCTGCCATGGAATATTTTTTAAGACAAGGAAAGGAGTCTGGATTAAAAGGACCAGCTCTTCAAGAATTTATTATGGAAAATTTAGAGGAGGTGGAGAAGGAAGGAGGTGATGAATTCCATATGGAAAAAGATTGGTGTGATAGAGAAAATGAACTCTTGGGTATCATTGATGTTAGGGAGAGATTTATTGATGATTTTCTGGATGAGATAAGAGTATTAAAATCTCAAGCAGAGGTGGATAAATCTGTTCTTGTTTCATTACAAGTTAATTTTTCGAAATCTAAGGAGTCGTTGGATACTGCCTTCGGGGAGAACAAAGTTCTGAACTCTGAGATTCTGTCACTGCAAGACAACATTACAGCTTATCAGAGCAAAATCGATAAACAAAGTGATGATTATTCTGATAAACGTACTGCTGTTAAAGATAAGTTTTATAAAGCAAAAGAAGCCATGGAAGCTAACATTCAAGCACAGGCTGCTAAAATTCGTGGTCTAAGAATTCAAGTTGCTATGCTTCAGCCAAATATGGAAAAGGCAAATATAAGGAGATTAAAGAAATTGGCAACACAGACAAGAGCCATGTTGGATGCAGAGTTTGAGAGTAAAATTTCAGAACGTGAGATTTAAATTCAAAAATTAAAATGTCCTCAGGATCAACAAAAACAAAGTTTGACTCAGGATGAGGTGACTACCTCTAAAGTATTGCTCAGTGATGATAAGATTAATGTTTTGAATTTTCAGAAAAATATTAAGATCAAAAATGATGATATTGCACTGAAAGATTTAGAATTGGCTCAGTCTAGAAGGAGAATAAATGATTTACTCGATGTTGTACTAAACAACAATTTACTGTCTAATGCTAGCTCTGGGAATGCTAGTGTCAAAAACACAAAATGTGATAAGATCAAATATTCACATCATAAATAAGTGAATTGATCTTGGCGGGGCAAGTACAACTTCCCTCGACATCACTATAATAATAGCGAGTCTACTTACAATAATACTGCTTCTCAGAGTGGCTCGTGGCGACATGCCAACAGTCGTATAAACAGTATGACAAATAATTTATCGGTTCGTCCTTTGTCCACAGGTAAAACAGTATTCCTTGATCAACATAATGAGGTTGCATCTGGGCCTGACAAGCCTAGCAACAGTGCTATTGTGCAAGGTCAGGACCTAGGTCGTAAAAGGACAGACCAGTCTATCCAGGAAATAACTAACGTGACTGATGATGTTCAGATTGGTTCCATCTACTTTGATATGGACCACTGTAAAAAGTTTTGTCAACTGCATGGTAACAGTTTACTTACTCTTAAGAGTAGTGATAATGTCGTAAAAAAAGACACTAAGGTTACTAATGAAAGTCATAAGGTGACACTTCCCTCTAACAGTATGGAGTATGAAAATAGAGGTCCTGTACCAACTAGTACCAATGCATCTGTGGAAATTTTTTTCGAAATGCCAAGGAAGCTGTCTTAATATACAGAATGTAAACCTACTGGCATGAATAGCAATAGGTCACATGCTCAGTTCAATCAGCGTGATGTATCCTACAATGAGTTTATTACATCAAGAAAAAGGAAGAATATCTTCAATTATCAGGTGAATAAAGGTGCATATCTATGCACCGTTCTAGTGCAAAATTTGCCACCAAATGCCACTTGGCAGGCACTAGGTGAATTTTTTCAATTCACTGCAAATGTGAAATATGTAAGGCTTTTATCTATTAACAATTATAATGTTAGAGAGACTATTGTTTATTTTTATTCACAGGGTGATGCACGCAGAGTCGTCAATTGTGATAACGGTGCCTATTTTCAAGACCATTGTCTTGGGTTACAGTTGATGCATCATGCATCATCTAACAGATTTTAGAATTATTGTGCATCACGTTTGTAGGAACTGTAGACTATTACCCACAGCTGAGATGTTTTTAGATACGCCATACTTTACGAGAATAACATTTGTAGGTCTTTTGGAGAATCCAATTGCTGGGACTATTTTAGGAAACGTACCTACTTGCATGAATGTACAAAATGGGATATTGAAAAATGGGAGAGACAACATTTACTACGTTAAAATGCTGTGACTACTAAAGCTCAGTCTAGCATGGAGAAGGATCAACATATACCAATTGTTGATGTATTACCAGAGGATATAACTGAGGAAATGACATCAGAGGAAGAAGAAGAGGATAATAATGATGATGATGAAAATCTTCATCATCAGCAAAGTAATGCTGATATACAGGTAATGGATGATTTCAATACTAATGATGATTCTTTATTTCAGATTGAACTCATGAATAAGGAATCCTTTGGACAGAGATAGAGAGATGATAATTCTTTAAGAAAAATTTTTTTCATATTACTCATTTAAATGATTTAATGGTAGATGACAATGCTAAACACTGGTATACTATAAAGAATGGGATATTAGTAAGAAATTATCAAGATGCTAATTCCTTAAAGAAACAGATTATGGTACCAGCTTGTTTATTAAAATGAACATACAGGCTTTAGTCCAATCGAACCCAATCTCAATATTAAAACAGCTATTAATTAGAGCTGAGATGAATGAAGAGGTTCAAACCTCATACCAATATGTCATCAACCTAAGGAAAAAAATAATAGACGCATGCCAAATTGCAGTCAACTCATCTGAAAAGGCAAAACTGAGAGCGAGGTTATTTCTTAACGAAAACTGCAAATTACGCCAACTGTAGCCTGATGATGAAGCATACGTACTATTACCCAAGAAAGATAACAAATTATTGGTTTCATGGAGAGGACCTTACAGGATTGTGGAGAAACTGTCTGATGTTGATTATATTGTGTCAGTAGATGGAAAAGAAAAAACTTTTCATACCAATATGTTACAGCAGTTTCATACACGTCCACCATATCTAAGACCAGTCTTTAAAGCTCTTGATCAATCTGTCTGTCGTCATTCTTCTTTGGCTGTCATACAGGAAGAAAATTCTGATTTGACTGATGGAAATGACTCACTATTAGTATTACCTAGTCTTCACTACTTAGCTACTGAAAGTTGGAAAGATGTTGATAAATCGTCAACTCTATCTTCTTTCCAGAAAGAACAGGTTACTTCAATCTTACGTTCTTTTGCTGATGTCCTTACTGATGTTCCAGGACACACTGATATCATCGAATATGATATTATTCTGACAGACTTTCAACCGATTAAGTTGAAACCATACCCTATACCGATACATTTACAATGTCAAGTTAAGGAGGAACTAGAACAGATGGTGAAATTAAATGTTATTTCTCCATCTCATTCCCCTTATAGTTTTCCGATGGTCTTGATCCGGAAAAAAGACAAATCTATCCGTATATGCATAGATTTTAGACGTCTTAATTCGGTCACTATTCATGACGCGGAACCACCTCCCGTGTTGGAGTCTTTATTGGATAGACTAGCTTCGGCTACATTTTTCTCTAAATTTGATCTGTCTAAAGGCTATTTCCAAGTGCCATTAACGGAACGATCCAAGCCTTATACTGCGTTCGCTACTCCATTGGGTCTATTTCAATTCAATTATATGTCCTTTGGTTTAGTAAACGCACCTGCGACCTTCGTTCGCATGATGAGACGACTCTTCTCTGAAAGAGAAGACCTCATTACTTATATTGACGACATTTGTCTGTTTCATCAGTCTTGGGATGAACATTTGGAGGGTATTCAATCCTTACTTAGCACTCTACGTCTTCATAATTTATCTGCACGTCCATCTAAGACTAAGATTGGATTTCAGGAGATTTCATTTTTGGGATATAAGGTGGGAGGAGGTTTTTTGAAAACAGAGGATACTACCATCTCTAGAATTCTAAACCTTGATTTACCCAGGACAAAAAAAAACAGGTTAGAAGTATTCTGGGGCTCCTAAACTTTTATCGCAAGTTTATCCCCAATTTTGCAGAGTATACGTCTGTATTGTCATCACTGGTGAAGAAAGAGTCACCAAATAGGTTTATTTGTAGTCGGGAATGTCATGTAACTTTGGATAGATTAAAATGTCTGTTTTCCAAGTTGCCTATATTGAGATTGCCTGATCCTTCTAAACATTTTACTCTTAGAGTCGACGCTTCAAAATCGTCCATTGGTGGTTCGCTGTTGCAAGAATGGAATGGCAGTTTGCATCCGACACTTTATGTTAGCAGGAAGCTAAGGCCTACTGAGCAACGTTACCCGATCATTGAAAGAGAGCTGCTGGCTCTTGTTTTCTGCTTCTCTAAACTGCAGCGCTACCTGCTTGGTGCAAGTTTCACACTCGAGACGGACCAGAGAGCACTCTCTTACCTGAAAACAGCGAGATATAAGAATGCAAAAGCTGCCCGTGCCTCACTGGCCCTTCAACCCTATCAATTCCAGATTAAGCCCATCGAGGGAAGAGTGAATGTGATGGCTGATGTATTGTCAAGATGCGTGAAGCATCCGCTATCTCCAGTTGTCGCAGCAAATGCTACTGCGATCCAAATTTGATACTCAATAATTATAGAACTTCCTTTCTGCCAGGTCGGGAATTATTTCACAAATATGAAGCATCATGAACTAAGGCACATGCCTTCTGTTAACAGATATACCGCATACTTCAGGGATTACAGCCACATTGCTTCGTCATGCACTTAAACCGGTTGCAAAACAGGAGACATTATGCCAAGCAACATGATGATGATGAATTTATGTCCATCCGAAGTCAACTGATATATTCAATCGTTCGGCGTAGGATGTCTAGTGCACTTGTTCAAGGACAATACTTCGCTACTACATACACGTTGTAGAATGACTCTTGGCAGTATGACTATCCAATTCTGTACATTTCAGATACTTTGCTGCAATTTCCAAAATGATTTGCACTAATTTGACTGAAACGTTTAAAGAAAAGGGACGTAACTATAAATTACTTACTCCAAATATCAAAAAGGGACATAACAAAGAAATTATATTTCAACAGGTACTTATAAAATTCTCAAGTACGGAATAAAGAATGGTATCTGTGCTGTATATGCTATTGCATGGAAGACAAACATCAACATCCAACATATAGGAAAAATGGATTTTTTTTCAATAACCTATTTCATTCCTGCATATGTACTTAACTGGAAATCAATAACAATGATGTGTGAATAAGTGCGAACTAGTGACTTATTGAAACTGTAATTCTTTTAAATACTTCTACAGGAAGAACTTTGTATGGTCTAATATGACCAGTTTTAATAACCCTAGTGATATTACATTGGTTCATTAATGTGTCACTATGTGAATTGAATTACATTGGTGCTTATACTTAGTATAACCTATAACCTTCGTATGTTTAGATATTAAGTAATATATCTTTACATGACATCTCTTTAACATTGTCATTCACCACATGACATTGCATACATACAAATATTAATAACTATTTTGACATATTGTCACAGTCACCATTTATATTTTGACTTGTCTGCCTCATATGATCTATTCTGTTTTTGATTGCTTATTATGCATTTCATTTGATAGATAGGTAGACCTACATGACCGACATGACTTAAGGCGTTTGTTGACATGGTGTGCTGTATGAGTGCCATGACTGACATATTGACTTTTTCCACACTGCCTTCTAATTAATGTAGTTACCTCACATTTGTGTCAAAAGAGTGTCTTCTAAACGATAATGGGTTTGGTAATGTTATTACTAAATACCACACCTTGTGTGTCAAATTGTCGATTATGGAGCACGCCTCTAGGTGCTATCATAAGGATGACAGTTGAGATTGTGGATATTGTCATATGGTTTCTCCAGTGACCTTGTAGATTGTACTATGGAAATAATGAAAAGTTCCTTTTCATTATTTTAGTGCAGGGGGGAGTAAATGATATGAGTAAATATCATATCATGTTTTGTATACGATCACTTCCTGGTTGTATTGTTTATACACGGTAGTCCGTGGTTACAGGAAGTGACGTCTCGACGGCTGCTCAAAATTGATAGTAGACGGCAACTTTAAATTGGGACAAGTTGAGCGTTCTTTAAATCACTTGGGCTTGTGTCTTCGGCCTGTGTGGATGGCATATGTCCGTATGGACGATATCTTCAGCTTGTGTTATTAATCTACCTGCATGCTATTTTACCATCAATTGTATTACAGCTTCTACTGCAAGTGTATTATCAGTTTAGGCAAAAGCAGAGTGTGAAGTTTTCTAAATGCGTGAGTACCAGACTTTATTAAAATGCATGATGTCTCCGAGGACGAGACGGTATTCTAGACACGACTATAGCACGTTTCACTAGCTTTGCCCAACTTCAAAATGCTATATCTCAGCGAATGTATAACGCATATAAGTGAAATTTTGGGTTTTAATTTGAAATGGTATAGACCCTATGAATTAAATTTTTCATTAAAATGCAACCATTGGTTTCAATTTTCGTTTCTTTGCGATATAATATCAAAAGTCTACTTGCCAACACACATCACACACATACATTTTGAAATGTCTACAGAAAATTATACGACATCATTTGCACATAATTGGTTTATCAAACAATTGGCATGATTTTAGAGTGAAATTGTGTGAAACTGCACTTCTTGAACACAAAACAGTTTATATCCGGTGCTACTCACACATTGTCAATCAGTGGCGTGTCTACAAAAAGTATTGTGTGGTTAAGTAGGAAAATGAGTCTGCGAGTACATTTTATGACATACAGCTAATCCAAATAGGATTTTTAAGTATTTCTGCAATGAAGCTACTCGTGGAAAACTATATCATTCTATTTCAAACCCACAAAAGAGGACTATTCATGCCTTGGGGATAATCAAACGATCATTGCACCGCTGGATAGCGACATCTGAAATTTCTAATTCTAGTGTTTTACACACGAAAATTAGGCCAAAAGTGGTGGATATTTTGACAGAGATTTGATCCGGAGAGAAATTTGCAATATTTTTCACAATAATGAGGCAGTGACTTTAAGGAAATTTAAAATTTGGTTAAGAAAGAATAATGACATTGATATTTCCAAATCTACGCTATGGAGAACTATTATGAGTTTGGGATTCACTTTTAGAAAATACGTTGGTGGTAGAAACCTTATTTGTGAGAAGCCTCATATAGTTGCAATGAGAAGCAAATATTTACGCGAGGTCAGAGAAATGAGAAGAGATTGTTATGATTCTGTGTATTTAGATGAAACTTGGATCAATGCGCACCACAGTAATGAACGAGAATGGCAATCATCTGATGGGGCAACTAAGAGACTAGTACCAAGCAGCAAAGGACAGCGCCTAATAATTGCACGTCCAGGAAGCAGCCATCATGGGCTTCTAAATAATACTGAACTCATATTTGTTTCAAAATCCACAGATAATAGGGATTACCATGCAGAGATGAATGGCAAGATATTTCAAGATTGGATTGTGAATCATGTACTTCCTTCCTTGGATAGACCGTCGTGTTTGATAATGGACAATGCCTCATATCACAACGGTGTGGCACCAGAAGGTAAAGTTTCTAATTCACCAAGTATTAAAGATGTAATAAAGATTTGGCTGACCATAAACAACATTCCATTCAACGAAATGTCCATGAACCTGAATTACTTGGAATTGTAAAAAAAGACACAGCATACAAAGATATTTCACATAGACAAGGCAATCCATGAACATGGTCACAGATGTTTAAGATTACCTCCTTACCATTCTCACTTAAACCCAATAGAATTAGTATGGGCTAAAATTAAGGAACAGGTAGCAACAGAAAATAGAACGTTCAAATTAAAAGATGTTGAAATACTTACAAAAGCCGCCATCTCCAATATAGCCAGGGATTATTGGAAGAAAAGTGAGAACCATGTGTTACAAGAGGAAGAGGAATATTGGAAGAATGATGGTTTGTCCTTCATTCAGCCGAGATTGATTATCAATTTCTCAGAGACATCTGATTATGATTCGGATGAAGTTTAATTTCTTTAAAGATGACCTTACCGTTATTTACAAGTACATTAGAGGAGCAACGTTCCATTATGATATTTATGAAACTCAAAGAGATGCTACTCATTGAAATAATTAGATCAAGGAAGGTCCAGTTTGGTAGCGCATTAAATGTCAATGACAAACAATGTCACGAGTATCTCGCATGCAGATCATTTAAGAAATCATCTTCAACACGTATTCAATTGCAAACGTGATGGCCACATTATTGTAACAGTAGACACGCCTATGCCTAATCAATTCACAGAATCTGTGCATGAAGTGGTAAAATTTCTTTTCTCGATACACAATAATTAGTATGCCGACAAAGATCAAAGGATTTCCTCCGTTTATGGGAACTGGACAAGATGCACAGATATAAAGTATATATTTGTTGGGTCTAACCCAATATAACATCGTATGCAAAAAATGGCATTAATACGTTCGACGGTTAATCAGATAATTACATTTGTTTGAGGGCAAAGCTAGTGAAACGTGCTATAGAAGAGAATTCTTATATTGTGCACTTTGAAGAGATGAACAACATTGTGTTGTAATAAACATTTGTACACTGTCAATGGTTATTGACGTGTTTGTGCCTGAGTGCCTGTGTGCGGGCCAGGGAGTTGGGATATGTCTGGCCAAAATTGAACCCACAGTATTATTACGTGCAAAGCTATTGGTATAACCCTGGAAGGTGACTCAAGGCCTAAATAGAGACAGAGTGTCAAAGCATGGAGTCTATTGCACTCTTGATCCAATTCATAGCAAGTCAAGCTATTAAGGAATCGTACCTGTATCAGGGATCTAGCTACAACCAACCTTAAGAAAGCCCGCGCTAAGCACACTAAAAGATACAACAAAGCTGCAAAAGATAGAGAGCTCCAACCAGGGGATAAAGTTTTGTTGCTACTTCCAACGGGAAGCAATAAACTTCGCATCGGATGGCAAGGGCCGTTTACCGTCCTTAAAAAGATCTCACGTACCAACTACAAGATCTCCATCAAAGGAAAGGAGAACGTCTTCCACATAAATCTGCTTAAGAAATATTTGGAAAGACCGCTGCCATCCTCCGAGCATCTCCTGGCTGTCGCCATAGCAACGGAAGACGAGGAAGATGATGATAATTGCATGGAGTACCCATTGCAACCCACAGAATCCTTTAAAGATGTCAAGTTCGGCGACAACCTCTCACCAGAACAACAAACAGAAACCAGGGCGCTACTGAAGCAGTACAGTGCAGTCTTAACGGATGTACCTGGTCGAACAAATCTCATCGAATTTGATATGAAATTAACAAACGAGACCCCTGTTCGAACCAGAGTTTACCCAATCCCGTATGCTAAAGCTGATGCACTTCGCGGAGAAATCGACAAGCTGCGTCAGGCAGGAATTATCAGCGAGTCTACATCTCCTTACAGTTCGAGTATAGTGCTGTTGCAGAAGCCCAATAAGGAAGTTCGGCTATGTATAGATTACCGGCTGCTAAACGCTGTAACGGAATTCCAGCCCGAACCTCTCCAAACTGTTTCTGAGTTGTTCACCAAGCTCAGCAAAGCAAAGATTTTCTCCAAGATTGACCTCAGTAAAGGTTATTATCAAATACCAGTCAAGGAGGAAATTAAACCTTTGTTAGCTTTCAGCACTAGTGAAGGACATTACACATTTAATGTGATGCCGTTCGGACTGCATAACGCACCACGAGTGTTCACCAGGATGATGAGGAAGCTTCTAGAACCTTTGCAAAGTCCCCATATCCATAATTTCATGGATGACATATTAATTGCATCGGAAACCTATGAAGAACATATTGCTACGATTGCTATGCTCCTCAGGAGTCTACAGGAAACGGGTCTCACAGCCAGACCTAGCAAATGTCTCATCGGGTTTGAAAAGCTCGACTTCTTGGGGCATACTATTTCTCACGCCTGTTCAGAAGAACGTGGAGAAAATAGTGGCATCAAAAAGACCCCGAACGAAGAAAGACGTACGTTCCTTCATATCATTATGTGCATACTATCAGAAGTACATCCAGAACTTCCACGGACTGACGGCACCTCTGACTGACCTCACAAAGAAAGGTTGTCCTGATAAGGTCACATGGGATCAAAAGTGCGAACACGCGTACAGCACTTTGAAAGGACAGTTGTCTGCATACCCCATTTTGAGGTTGCCTGACCTCAAGAAACCCTTTGTACTGCGGGTCGTCGCGTCAGGTCAGGGCATCGGGTCAACACTGCTTCAAGCCGAGGACAGTGACCTGAACATGCTATTTCCAGTTGCATATGGCAGTCGGAAATTAAATAAAGCTGAACGAAAATACAGCGTAGTCGAAAGAGAATGCCTCGCTCTGATTGACGGTATCAGACGCCATCATGAGTTTCTCTATAGTACATCTTTCACGGTGCAAACAGACCACGCTCCGTTAGCCTTTCTGGGTGCCAATAAAGAATTTAACGCAAGGATCATGCGTTGGGCTCTTCTTTTGAGCGTGTATTCTTTCAAAGTGGAATATATCCTGGGAAGACAGAACGTCGGGGCGGATTTCCTGAGTAGAAACTGGACTATGGACGAAGAGGAGAAAATCGACAATCCCAATCATCCAAAGCTACCGAGCGGGGCAGCTTCATTGTCATAAATGAAACCTGAAAACGAGTTTCCATGTCTCAAAAGTGGGGACGACTGTGACGTACGTCTAGGTATGACAAGTGAATTTCCCTGACTCGATGGATGATAACAGAATATTCGAACGATGGAGTTCCCTGCCACCAGGTAACATGGCAGTGTCAACAACAGAGAGAGCGGGAGAGATCAAAGCAGTAGTGGTCCCGGAAACGAGACGCAAGTTTCCTGGCAGTATTTTTGCATCTCGGTGTGAAACACGAAACCGAACGCAACGGACGGTCAAACGGGAAACCAGGGAAGCGGCATCTCTCTTTAGTTGGCGGTCAGATTCCCAAAGTCTCATGAGATCTAAAAAAGGGTTAAGTCTCTCATGTCCCACTCATCTTGAATTCCATTTTAAATATATACAGACCACGAAGAAAGCTATGCTATCATTTCGTTGCCAGAGATCTAAGATCCACTAGCTATCGTAGAAATTTGCTAGATTTCGAACTGAATTGGCGGCTACCATTGGAGTGTTTTTTTTTCTTTGCACGATTGATCACCTTTTGCAATCCCAGCAATAACGAAATCTTTCAGAGTTTCCATACTCGGCTCTTAAACTTCCAGACAGTTTGATGAGACATTTTTTAAAATTAAATCTTGTGGTGGTCCGGTGCGGCTTAGCAATAATAATTACATGAAATAAAACCTACCCAAGAACATTTGATTATGATCATCAAATTAAAATACAATCTGTAAGATAAACTGGAAGATGAACAGTGCCAGTAGCGATATTTTATATACTGCTCTATTGTGAGAGATTACTGATTTACCTGACTGTGACTTAGCCTAGTTTTTACTCACTGGATTAAAACTTTACCGGTCAGTGGCTATCATCACGCATTGAAGGAATTTTGCCATCACCTCATTTTTCACCCCTATGTCGAACTGCGTCAGTGCCATCCCATAGACTCCTTTTGATATAATAAAACACAAGAACTCTTTAAACTTTAGTCCGGCGATAAGCGAGAATATTTGCTCTCAGTGAAACCTCGCAATATCTGGGGCGGGACATAGAAGTGCTAGACAGTTTCACATGTCAAGAGTTTAATTACTGTGTATATCATTCTATGGATTGTCTGATGCTGCAACTCGGTAAGTGTGTGAGTGTATATGAGTGTGGATCCGCACAGCGTGCCTGAATGACAGGAGATTTATTTTTTGCAAAACCATTTGTTAACCTGCCTACAGGGTAATACGTTTTTCTGTATACCCGGCATTGTTGCTTTAAGTAGGATAATTTGTTAACTCTGTTTCCTCCCCCCCCTTTTTTTTCTTTGCTTAGTAAAGGGAAGACACCATTGGGATAACAGTATTTTTTGTCTACCACCATAACTAACATTGTAACATCTCTTTCAGAGTAATTAAATTCACTGTTAGGTTACATTACCTACGTTCCCGATAACTATCTATCTTGGGACTGGGTTTACCTTTGTCTAATAAGCGGGAAGGGCTTAGTCGATACCAATCTTCTTTACCCCCTCCTCACCTTGTTAATTGTATTTTTCGGTACTTATGATACTTTTTATGTAACACATGTTGGATGTTGTGATTGATTTTAATGCTAATAAAAAGCATAAACTTATATAGTACTGTGTTGGACTACCAAGGCCCAAATCCCTCATATTTGTTTAATATAGTTTGTATTCACGTGCGTCTGTGTGTTTTGAAGCACCAATTCGGTGTGAGCGCAGATGTGTGTCTGGAAAACTGGCAAATAATTGTTTTACCAGGAGAGTGAAAGAGAAGATTGAGAGGAACTATTTGTCTTAAATAAGTCTGTCTTTACTCTCCCCAGAACTCTGTGAATCAACTGTTTACTCGCTAACCTTTTCCTATCACTGAGCTTTTCACCACCATTCTCCACTCTAACTGGACCACTATTCTAGACTCATTCTCTCAAAATAAATTTACGACAGACGGACGGACGAACGGACAGACGGACGGACGGACGGACGGACGGACGGACGGACTGACAGACAGACAGACAGACAGACAGACAGACAGACAGAGAGATAGATAGATAGATAGATAGATAGATAGATAGATAGATAGATAGATAGATAGATAGATAGATAGATAGATAGATAGATAGATAGATAGATGGATGGATGGATGGATGGATGGATGGATGGATGGATGGATGGATAGGTAGATGGATAGATAGGTAGATAGATAGATAGATAGATAGATAGATAGATAGATAGATAGATAGATAGATAGATAGATAGATAGATAGATAGATAGATAGATAGATAGATAGATAGATAGATAGATAGATAGATAGATAGATAGATAGATAGATAGATAGATAGATAGATAGATAGATAGATAGATAGATAGATAGATAGATAGATAGATAGATAGATAGATAGATAGATAGATAGATAGATAGAACTTTATTTTCAAATGGTTTAGAATTGGGCACGCAGGCCTGTCTAACATTCTGCCCTTCCTTTCTCTCGCCTTCCATACTGAATCCATTTATTCTCACATGTATTTTAAGTATTACATAAAAAGTAACAAAATAAAATACAATAAAATAAAATCCCAGATAGATAGATAAATACTTCACCTGTATAACTATCCAGCCCCCACCATCAGTTTCTGTATCACATAGAGCCTCGATATTTCCAAACAACAAGAATCTCTGCCTGGAATGTAAGTTTGTCATTCCCCTCACACACGTCTTCTGCATGATGATTTTAGAACGTTTGAAACACGTTTGAGAATGTATATGTTATGTGTATATAGCTGATTAATGTGTAATGTTTTAGGGTCTTAATACCTATCAGTATCTGTAATGAAATATTTTTATGATTATGTCCAATAACACTAAACAAGCAATGTGACGTGTTTGCTGTCACATGTAGTTCTGGCAAATAGACAAGAGATAAACGTTAACACGCCTGGATGAAATAGTCAGATGGTGCAGAATGAGCTTCAAACCCAAGAAGTTGAGAAGCCTATCAGTCAGGAAAGGGAAGATAGCAGAGGTCATATTCATGGTTTCCAGCCAAAGAATCCCTACTTTCATTGAGGAACGTGTTAAAAGTCTTGGCAGGGTGTACAATGCCTCATTAAAAGACTCGAAGGCAGTGCAACAGGCAATAGAAATGGCAGACAGAGGAATACAGATCATAGACCAAAGCAGACTCCTGGGAAAGTTCAAACTGTGGTGCCTCCAGCTCATGTTGATACCGAAGTTGCTGTGGCCACTGCTTATATATGAAATAAGCACAAGTACAGTGGAAGCTATAGAGCAAAAGGTCAACAAGTTCATGAGAAAATGGCTAGGGGTACCACCAGGTCTGTCAGATGTAGCACTGTACTGCAAAAAGTCAAAACTTCTGCTTCCCTTCAAGTCAGTTGTTGAAGTGTACAAAGTTGGAAAAGCAAGGCTTGCAATGATGCTACGCGAGTCAGCTGATGACGTGGTTAAGTCCATTCAGCCCACACTGAAAACGGGAAGGAAGTGGAGAGTGGAAGAAGCTGTTGATGCTGCTGAAGAGTCACTCAAACTGAGAGAGGTAATCGGATACACACAAACGAATAGACGAGGATTTGGTAATGGAGACATCCGCTGGTGGTCCAAGGCATCAAGCAGGGAGCGTAGAGACATGGTAGTTCAGGAGATACGAGGAGCTGAAAATGATAAGAGGTTGCAAAAAGCAGTGCAGCAGGTGCAACAAGGCCAATGAACTACATGGGAAGGAGCGCTGCAGAGGTCCTTGACATGGAATGATATATGGCATATGGCACCTCTTAGGCTCAGCTTCGTGGTTAGATCAATGTATGACCTGCTGCCGTCGGCCACCAACCTTGTAAAATGGGGAAAGTCGGATGATGAGCAGTGCCCCTTATGCAAGGGGAGGCAGACACTTGAACACGTGCTCTCAGCGTGTAAGGTGGCATTACGGCAAGGGCGATACACTTGGCGCCATAACAAAGTGCTAAATGAGCTTGCTGCGACAATAGATCTGGCAAGAATGAAGGCAAATAGCAAAGTCCGGCCAGACATCGCAAATACATACTTTCTGAGGGCAGGAAAGTCAGTACACTCCAAACCGAGTAAACCTGGTAGCAGTTTACTATCTCTTCTTGACTGTGCAAACGACTGGGAGATGGCGGAAGATCTATCTGGACGGGGGGGGGAGGGGGGATATCCAGAGAGTATCAGAAAATCGCGGAGACGGCCGGATATAGTGCTTCATTCTTCAGCAACGCTTCAGGTCATACTGATTGAACTGACCGTGTCATTTGAATTCAGATTAGACGAGCAACATTCATTCAAAGCGGCCAAGTATAGCGATCTGGCCGCCGATCTGAGACACGATGGGTTAAATGCAAGGGTCATGGCGGTTGAAGTGGGCGCAAGAGGGCTTGTGGCTGCATCAGTGTATGATTTATTGAAACTATTGGGGCTGAGGGGACAGTCGAGAACAAGGGCACTGAAGAGGCTTAGTGAAACTGCCGAAAAGGCATCAGGCTGGCTGTGGAACAACCGCAATGGGCAATGGAAATCGTGACAATAAACGCTGCGGTACAGAAAATACCAAAATTTTTCTAAGTCCACAATACGCTGAGTTTTTTTGGTATACTAGTGAAAGGGCTGCGACTCAGGTGCAACAGGTGGTGTATATTATAAGGGGTGTCAGGAACAGAATTTCAGTGGCTTGCACGCAGTGACTAAGACTCGTCATCTTCGCGCTGGTGTCTCAATGTGTGTCCTTAGTTGTGAAGGGCGACGGAACGAACGGAATAATTTGTCTTCTCTTTGTTACTTTCACAATTGCCTCCACGGCTGGCGGAGTTGTGGATTTAAAAGTTGCTACTATAAGTGCAATGGGTTCATTTTCGATATCAGACAACAGGAGGCTGAGACGCTTGGGAGTCATGACCCAAGTGGGCCCGCCCCCCTTAGAGTGTAAAGGAGTAATCGGGCCGAAACACTTGTCGGATGGGGGGACTGCTTCTGATGATCAGATTGGTTCCTGTTGTATCGCTCTGTAAAGAGTTTCCTATCATTTAGTTAATACCCCTAGCAGAGCTAATATTATAAACAGAAGAGGGTCTTGAGAGGAGCATTTAGGAACCGAAATGATACACTATCATCATACCAAGGAATTTATACAGCTTGACCTTACCTTTGATGTCTATATCTTTTCTGAGTAGTGGGTATTGCTTACAAGACCAGTCTCTTATCTGGCGCTATCCTGGAATCACCTGATACAACTTTGTGAGAGACCAAGAGAGATCAGCGCTCTAACCACTCTTTCAATCGGACACTCAATAAATATTGCATTTGGAAATTTATGCAGATCAAGAGAAATCAGATCCAACACGAAAATAAGAATCTTCAACTCAAATGTGAAGTCAGTCCTATTGTATGGCTCTGAGACATGGAGAACAACAAAGACAACAACCAAAAAGCTACAGACTTTCAAAATGGTATGACAAGGTGTCACGAGAGGGGAATATTCTTTTAAAACAATAAATATTTAAATATTTGTCAATGTTGTGTTAGTCGTGGTTCAAACCTCTCTCTCGTCAATGTTTTGTTAGTCGTGATTCAAACCTCTCTCTCCTGAATGTTGTGTTAGTCGTGGTTCAAACCTCTCTCTCGTGAATGTTGTGTTAGTCGTGGTTCAAACCTCTCTCTTGTGATTGTTGTGCTAGTCGTGGTTCAAACCTCTCTCTCTCTCTCGTGAATTTTGTCCGAATGGTGGTTCAAACCTCTCTCTCTCTCTCTCTCTCTCGTAAATTGTATGCATTTCTTGTATGTTTCTTTTAAAACAATATTCCCCTCTCGTGACACCTTGTCATACCATGTTAATCTCTCTATTCTACGCAAGTACCCATTTATGAAAGTCTGTAGCTTTTTGGTTGTTGTCTTTGTTGTTCTCCGTGTCTCAGAGCCATACATTAGGACTGACTTCACGTTTGAGTTGAAGATTCTTATTTTCGTGTTGGATCCGATTTTTCTTGATCTCCATATATTTCCCATTGCAATATTTATTGAGTGTCCGATTGAAAGAGTGGTTAGAGCACTGATCTCTCGTGGCGAAGGTGCTGGCTTTGATTCACGGTATCGACACGCTCCACTTTACTCAGCTGTATATGAGTACCTGATTTTCCCCGCGAGCTAGGAAATAAAAGGCAGCGAAGACGGGAGATGATCACCCCCCCCCCCCACCGCTCGATGCCAAACCTAATAAATTGAAGTCTCTAACACTTCACTCCACTACAGTAGTATCTGCTATGGGACCACCTTGACCTTATATTTATTATTCACTGCACAATTTATGATCCCACTACATGCACCACACCGATACCTGTTTTGAATATACTGTAAATTGAAATAATAATTTCGCACCATATATTTTGGACGAAATTATTGAGATACAATTGATTGAGACAACAGATTGAGATACCATCTATTCAACAAGCTAAAGATAGGAACTACCGATCAGTGTAACTGTGGCGCTGATAAAATGACTGCTGAACATCTGCTTCAAAGTTGCCCCTTATATGTGGTACAGAGAAAGTGCATATGGCCGACGCCAGCTCCTTTCGTGGAAAAGCTTTACGCGGATTCAAAAAGCCTCAAACTGACTACTGCTTTCTTTGAGAACATTCAAGTGGACGTCTGAGAGTGTACGAAGAAGAAAAAGAAGACGAAATTAGAAAAATGTGATAACATGTGTTTACACATTATGAATAACATATGAAGCAAACATAAAAACATCTTTAACACATAAGGAAGGGAAACCCGAGGCCTGTAAACAGTAAATTAATATTAGACAAACATAAAAGTATGTTTTCAGGCACTCGTAAGAAATAAAGAAGTAGAACACTTGGACAACAGAAAAACAACAGACGTGAGTGTCTAATATTAATTTACTGTTTACAGGCCTCGGGTTTCCCTTCCTTATGTGTTATTTATGTTTATACAATACCAGAAACCTACCCTCTGCTCTATACTACTGTCCTTAAGTCTTCTACTATTTACTGGACCCAGTATCAAGGTCTTTGTCTTGTTTGGACTGACACATACTGTTAATAGGGGAACAACAGAAGTGATTGCGTCATTAAGGGGCTGAGTTGCCCACTGTATACTTCCTGTGTTATCTTGTGTTTCGTACTGATAAATAGTCAGTAAAGCATCCTTTTTTGGGGATGCCTAGCTGGCCGTGGGGTCAGTGTGATTCGCTTGATAGCTAGGCGGAGTTGTCGTACGGAAGGTACGGGGTTCGAACCCTGGGTAAGCCACTCACGTCTGTTGTTTTTCTGTTGTCCAAGTGTTCTACTTCTTTATTTCTTACGAGTGCCTGAAAACATACCTTTATGTTTGTCTAATATTAATTTACTGTTTACAGGCCTCGGGTTTCCCTTCCTTATGTGTTATTTATGTTTATACAATACCAGAAACCTACCCTCTGCTCTATACTACTGTCCTTAAGTCTTCTACTATTTACTGGACCCAGTATCAAGGTCTTTATCTTGTTTGGACTGACACATACTGTTAATAGGGGAACAACAGAAGTGATTGCGTCATTAAGGGGCTGAGTTGCCCACTGTATACTTCCTGTGTTATCTTGTGTTTCGTAATGATAAATACTCAGTAAAGCATCCTTTTTTGGGGATGCCTAGCTGGCCGTGGGGTCAGTGTGATTCGCTTGATAGCTAGGCGGAGTTGTCGTACGGAAGGTACGGGGTTCGAACCCTGGGTAAGCCACTCACGTCTGTTGTTTTTCTGTTGTCCAAGTATTCTACTTCTTTATTTCTTACGAGTGCCTGAAAACATACCTTTATGTTTGTCTAATATTAATTTACTGTTTACAGGCCTCGGGTTTCCCTTCCTTATGTGTTATTTATGTTTATACAATACCAGAAACCTACCCTCTGTTCTATACTACTGTCCTTAAGTCTTCTACTATTACTGGACCCAGTATCAAGGTCTTTGTCTTGTTTGGACTGACACATACTGTTAATAGGGGAACAACAGAAGTGATTGCGTCATTAAGGGGCTGAGTTGCCCACTGTATACTTCCTGTGTTATCTTGTGTTTCGTACTGATAAATAGTCAGTAAAGCATCCTTTTTTGGGGATGCCTAGCTGGCCGTGGGGTCAGTGTGATTCGCTTGATAGCTAGGCGGAGTTGTCGTACGGAAGGTACGGGGTTCGAACCCTGGGTAAGCCACTCACGTCTGTTGTTTTTCTGTTGTCCAAGTGTTCTACTTCTTTATTTCTTACGAGTGCATGAAAACATACCTTTATGTTTGTCTAATATTAATTTACTGTTTACAGGCCTCGGGTTTCCCTTCCTTATGTGTTATTTATGTTTATACAATACCAGAAACCTACCCTCTGTTCTATACTACTGTCCTTAAGTCTTCTACTATTTACTGGACCCAGTATCAAGGTCTTTGTCTTGTTTGGACTGACACATACTGTTAATAGGGGAACAACAGAAGTGATTGCGTCATTAAGGGGCTGAGTTGCCCACTGTATACTTCCGGTGTTATCTTGTGTTTCATACTGATAAATAGTCAGTAAAGCATCCTTTTTTGGGGATGCCTAGCTGGCCGTGGGGTCAGTGTGATTCGCTTGATAGCTAGGCGGAGTTGTCGTACGGAAGGTACGGGGTTCGAACCCTGGGTAAGCCACTCACGTCTGTTGTTTTTCTGTTGTCCAAGTGTTCTACTTCTTTATTTCTTACGAGTGCCTGAAAACATACCTTTATGTTTGTCTAATATTAATTTACTGTTTACAGGCCTCGGGTTTCCCTTCCTTATGTGTTATTTATGTTTATACAATACCAGAAACCTACCCTCTGCTCTATACTACTGTCCTTAAGTCTTCTACTATTTACTGGACCCAGTATCAAGGTCTTTGTCTTTTTTTGGACTGACACATACTGTTAATAGGGGAACAACAGAAGTGATTGCGTCATTAAGGGGCTGAGTTGCCCACTGTATACTTCCTGTGTTATCTTGTGTTTCGTACTGATAAATAGTCAGTAAAGCATCCTTTTTTGGGGATGCCTAGCTGGCCGTGGGGTCAGTGTGATTCGCTTGATAGCTAGGCGGAGTTGTCGTACGGAAGGTACGGGGTTCGAACCCTGGGTAAGCCACTCACGTCTGTTGTTTTTTCTGTTGTCCAAGTGTTCTACTTCTTTATTTCTTACGAGTGCCTGAAAACATACCTTTATGTTTGTCTAATATTAATAAAAACATCTTTACTCTTTATCTCTCCAGTCTTTTGCCCTATAAAGGAAGGAAAAATCTGCCTAATGGATTATAATAACTAACAACGCAGTGCGATATACATATTTTTTTTCCAGACAGGAATTGATGTACAGTGCTTCCTGCCTGAGTTACGCGCATGCTACCTAGGCAGAATCCCTTGTCCTGTATTCCCTACCTAACGGTAGAAGCACTGTACAGAGCGTGTTGCCGGTTCAGTGCTTTCTACACCGGCTGGATTTATTCACACCGAATCTGCGGCCGACGGAGGCTACAGACTTCCCTGTAGCGAGTTGGATCCACATGCTTAGTTATTACTAGTTAATTGCATGTAAAATGTAAAAGTAAAAGAAACAGTGAAAGTGGAACGGAGGTATACACGCCTATTATTTCTGAAATTAGGACATGTGTATTGCAGGCGCGATGCTTTGCTTATTTTTCGGAGGTATACGGGCGAGATAAAATCGAAAAATGTTTTATACGCACGATGCTACTAATATTTTCGAAGACAGCTATTTGGAGACGGGGTTTCACACGAACCGGTCAAGAATGCCTCTAACGTTTAACATAGATGAATAAAATCGTACAAAACGGCTGTTTGCCAGCGATCTTTTAGTTTTCCCTGACCGCGCTATTTATAGCTATCGTGACAGAGGTCACGTGGTCAACTTCCTAACGAAGGAAAAAATGTGGCGGTGGTTACTTTTGATAGGGCTTAATTAATGCTTTTAGGCTACTTTATTATTATAAATACCGGCTTTAATTTTGCGTTAAGCTAGACTAGAAATGTTAGAGTAAATTTTAGAACAAGAACAAACATTTTATCACAATTAGAACAGAAGATGTAATAGTCTGAAATAGTGTAAAATTTACGTTTTTTAAATATTTTGTTATGGTTTGTTTCTAATGCAATTTACCCTAAAACGGTCACAATCAACATGCATAACAAATTATAGAAATCAAAAGTAGAAAACCTGCAGAACACGGATATCAAATTTTTGTTTTGGTTTCATGCGTCAAACATTAATTATTGAAACATTAAATTGCAAGTCCACATTTATTACCTTAAAATAACACACCCATTTGTCCTCAAAACATGAGAGCTAACTATTATCTCAATCATACATCACGATGGTCATGTAAAAATTAGTATGGTCATGAGTAAAACGGAATGTTCAATTTAATAAATAAAACATACCCCTATTAAATGATTTCCACACTCTGTTAATTCTGTCACTCTCACTCAACAACTGCCATAATGTGCTCTAGCCCCAAAATTTCGCTCAATTATCATTCACACTTATTTTTTTTTAATAGGAGGAATCTGTACATTCACAGATGGAGAAATGTGTAACAAATGAGTTTCCATTATAAATTTTAATTGTGAATTTGTATTTTTAATACCGGTACCGCTAGCGCGTCTTTCAATTTTGGAAATAGTGGAATGTACAAATTCTTCTCCTTGCACTCGATGCATGCCCATTTCAAAGCCATGAGTTCTGATCCAGTCGGCGCAATGTTTTTCTAATATGTGCTGTTTAGGAATTGTCTTACTGGGGAATAGCTTTCTGAACAAAGATATATATGTCGCTATTGATGCTGTTATTGGTTCTTTACTAATTTGTTTACTGTGTGATATTTTGTTGTGTACCGGTACATTCTCAAATGCTTCATTCCGCGAGTTGAATTGTTCTTGGGCAATAAAAGCTATGTCAGTTATATCTTGTTTGTCTTTAATGTTCAGTGTTTGTGTAATGATTGCTCTTGTAAGATCTTTATAAACTTTTTGTGTGAGATATCTGTGGCAGTGATTCCCTATGAATGCTCTGCTATGATAAACATGTGGTATGGTTTTTTGTTTGGCTAGTACCTTGTCCAAGTGTGAGCAAACTGGACCAGACCTAGCACACAGATCTTGAAACTGAAGTTTGGTCAGCGCATCTTGTGCATTTTCAAGTTTAACTTTAAAACTATCTGTCTCCTCCTTATCCTCACAAAGTTCAATACCTGCCTGACAAAATGCAATTCTAGCTTCTAATTCGTCTGCCTGTTTCCAGTTCCTACCAAATCTCTTCAAGTTCTTAATAGTACTAACGTTTGCATGTATCTCTTGCAGATTCTCAAATATCTTTGCGTCTATTGTATCGGCTATCCGTTCTAGAAGTCTGTGGTGTTTCAAAACAATGCCTAAATATATGAAGGTAAGGAGGAGCTACATTTTCAATTTCAATCTCTAACATTGGTTTGTGTAAACAATTATTGTAACGTGCCACTTGCCTTTTATTCCCTTTCCGACATTTCATATATCTATTGTAATCGCTTATCAACATGGCCAAACTTCTTGGTTTGCAAGTTGTATGCTCTCTGGATGTCTTTATTTCCTTGTTTTGCTGGAGACACCACAGACATGAGTATGTTCCTTGAGCTCCAGACAAACCAAACATTTCCATCAAAAAGTTATAATCCCCAAATAATAAAACAACAACTTTTTTACCATCCCACTCTAAATCTCTTAGTGACTCTATCTGAGCTTTCATGCCATTCATAAATATTTCTAAATTATTATATGCATCTCTGACTCTAGCCATTGATAAAAGGATGAAATTAGATTTAGAATTTGGTTTCTATAAATTTACTACCTGCATTGTAACTTTGAACTGTGAATGAAAGAAGATATACAAACAGTTACTTAGAATTCTTTGGCATCCGTCATGTGCACAGGATTGTCTACCAAAGAACACTAATGGAACCGTCCTTATCTCACACACAATAAAAAAAGACATTCATATTATAAATACCGTACACGATTAACAAGACTTGAAAGATAGATCAATGTATGTAGAAGAATCTATCTATAGCTTTAAATGTTTTCTGACGCTTATATACGTAGCTAAATATCATTATAAATGAATGAAAATGCAAAAACAGATGGCGCTTTACAAAAATTTTTTTTTACAACCTTATTTAAGATTTGCGAGTAACAGGAATGCGTTTACAGTGATTTAAATATTATAAAATCTGGTGACAATATGCTTGTTCTTGTAATGCCAAACTCACAAAACTGACTACCACACATTCTCAAGATATGAAACCAAAAAAAAAAAAAAAAGTATGTGGAAAAAATCTTTAGCTTTCCTTCGAGAAATCTTTATAATTATAAACTCATTCGAATGGGCCGATTTTTAGATATTACATTAATAAATAGATTACTTTTGTTATGAATTTTCTCAAATGATGACGCTGTTTTCAAAAGTCTGTAACTCCGTCAAATATAATTTCAAACAAATAGAAATGCAATCTAACATAGAACGCAGAACAAAGTTATAGTACACAAAAGAATTTTAGCGCTATGTTTATCCAGAACGAGTGTGTAATGATTTATATATCAACGATTTTACACACACATCAGCTGATTTTCCCCGCCAAAACCCTCAGTAATCTTTTACGGTGCAAGGAAGATTTATTACCCGGTGTCAGAAGTCCGGTCACTGAAACTAAAAGAGCGCTCTGGTATATAACACAAACAGCCGTGACAAAACAAGTGTAGGATTAGCGTTAGCACAAGAGAATGGAACAACAGAAAAGGATGAAAATGGTCTCCTGTTGTAGAGGATAACATCATTTATATGTAAGAACAAGGACATTGAAAGGAATGAGGAAGTTGTGAAGAATTTTGCAAGAAAATGTGTCCGTGCACTGAGAAATCCTGTGTTTTTCCTATTCATAATTAAGTATAAGCAGGCGACCTTCTGTCTTGACTGACTGTGTGTGGTATACCATTTTGGGGACCTCCCAGTAAACAAAACAGACAGACTGCTGTGTCCGTTTCAGATTTTGCTACTTTTCCTCAGACCTTCGGGTCCTAAGTGTTCCTCTATAAATGCCTTTGGGCAGATGATGAAAGGACATCCCTCGAAATCTTCATGTATATGAGGCTCTGTCCATTTCGGCTGGACTGACGTCTCAAGTGGTTGGTGATTTTATAGCGATAAAGAGTACACATGAGGGCAAGTCGGGGCACAATGGGCTAATCAGCTGTTTGCCATTTACTTTGATTACATGTTTTGCCCAGGAGCCTTTTGCTCTTTGGGTCACCTCTACACCTCGTTTCACGGGGTAGAAGAGGTTCCGATTATGAGATGAGATGAGATGAGAGAACTTTGAACGGTGGATCACTCGGCTCGTGCGTCGATGAAGAGCGCAGAAAGCTGCGTGAATTAATGTGAATTGCAGAACACATTAAACATCGACATCTTGAACGCATATGGCGGCCTCGGGTCCATCCCGAGGCCACGCCCGTCTGAGGGTCGGCGAGTCTAAAGCAATCGCCTCTCCATATAATGTGTGTGGTCTGGTGTCGGTCGAGAAGCTCAGCCGCCGCTGCTGTGCTCCAGCAGGTAAGTTACAGTTGAATCTATTCATCTCTCAATCATTTAAATGAATTTAAATAACCAAATTGCAGCATGTGACATTACACAAATAAATCATATGCCCCTTTGGGGAAATACACTAACATCCCACAAATGAATACATAGAAAATGCAATGTTCTTGCTATCATAATACCGTTTCGACTGAACATAAGATATAATTATATCTATGGCGGGTGTCTGCTTTCTGTGAAAGTTATGGCTAGAGTCTAGCTACACAAGTAAGCATATCAAATTTCACACCCAACCACTAGAAGTTTCTATCAAAAAGGAATAAGTGACTATCTCCTATAATTCAGAGTTATAGTGCCTGTATACGTTATTGTAAGTTTATCATTTAACCCATTATAAACCATAACACCGACACCTGACCGTTTAAGCACCATCTAACTAAGGCGGTAGACTGCACTACATTATCACTGAATTAAATCACTAGGAGCCTCAGAAATGAATTCAAGTCACTTTCCTATCAGATACATAAAAACTAACATGAATATATCATATTATAAGAGTTCTTTACTCACCCCGAAAAATGACAAGAACATAGACAAACACATTCTAGTTCTGCTGTGCTAACTCTGCCTTAGTTTCATATGGTCATCTACGGGCCAGGAAATATTTACGAGTGTGTTTGACTTATTAAAATTCTCTGGTCTTATAGTTTACAACCAACGCTACCCAAGACACCTGCATGGCCTGATTCTACAGATGTATCGGCGTAGTGCGTAATCAAGAGAGTAAGACAAGGTTAGTCTAGAGACGACCACAGACCCCGTGAGAAAGTTCCCCAGTTAGGCGATGCATAATGTTATGCGCTCCTTGCTCATCTAAGGGGAAAAACCGCAACGACTAACAGCGGGTTATCTCTCCCTGTTTTGAAGATCAAACTTGCTTTCCCGAGACCTCAAACGGTTAGCTCCCGCTAGCTGGCCGTTTCTACACAGACACCTACACTCGTGATCAAAGACTTAAAGCGACCAGAGAAATTCCCCTGGACGGACCAGGTGCGCGTATATAATATTACCGCTACGCTGACCGTTGACGGAATTAGTACTGAAGGCCAGCCAGAACGTAAACAAACCTCGGGTGGGGTTTGAGAAGGTGAAAAAATTTGGGCTACAAGGGTAGAAAAGAAATTACAAAATGTCAAGGAAAGCCGAACATTAAAAAAGTAATAACATATGGAACGGAATGGTAAAATAAATTAACAGTCACTGTGACACTGAGAGATATCAGGCAGCCCAGTCAGAAGTAGCTGGCATTAAAAAGAAACCAGTAGATAATAAAACCCCACATATTCAGACAAAGCTTGACAATAGAGAACAAGGCCCTAGGTTTAAACCAAATTATGATAGGCTAAGATATGATCCTAGAGATAGAAACCCTCAACCAAATGACAAGAAACCCTACAGGCCAGAAGGAAGATGGTGTAAATTTTGCAAGTTGAACCATCATAACACATGAGACTGTAGGAAGAACCCTCCACATTACGCTGCATGCCTTAAAACAGGACATAAGGGAAAGAAGGAACAACCTACTGGACAGCAGGAACCTCATCATCCCCTGTATGTGAAGATGTAGATGCAATGGGGCCACCATTAAGTGCCTTTATGATACTGGATTGGATTTTGACTCAGTTGTGAGTTCTCACCTAGTGCACGCAGATCAATATACCACAGAAACAGTGGAAATCCAAGGGACGACTAAGGAAGTAGCAACCATGACACTTCCCATTGCAAGAATCAATGTAAAAACTCGCTATGTGGAAGGAGTGATTAGAGCAGCAGTGATAAACGACCAAACTACCCTCTGATACTGGGGTGTAGATATGTGTTTTTGGGAAGTCCCAAAAGACCAGTGATCATGGCAGCAGTACAGACCAGGTCACAGTCAAGGAAGGAGGAAGAAAACCCAATAAATACTCATCCAGAGGAGATGAGGAGAGCACAGGCTGAGGATAGGTCACAAAGCCGTGTTTCAGGAAACTCCCAAAAAGCCATACCCCTCCAAACAAAGGAGATTTTTATATGAAGAACAAATTAATGTATAAGAAGGCTGGAACTGGTTCACATGGCCATGGACAGTTGGTACTTCCAACTTCATATAGGGAGAAGGTGATAAAAAGATTTCATGTTGCATCAGACGGTGGAAATGAGAAAATAGGTACTACATGTCAAAGAGTATCTATGATATTCTATTGGCCAGGCATAGCTGCGGACATTGCATAATTTGTGGAGGCCTGTGACCAATGTAACAAGGGAAAGCCCACTCGTTGGGAAAATCATCAGGACCTACAAAAGCACTACGATGAAAACAGGCCTGAAAATAAAAGGAAAATTAAACATGATAAGGTAGACACAGTGGATAGGAAAACCCCTTTTCACGCACAGTCTTCACGTAAACCAGTTAGAATGGCCACTGTGCGTATGGTACAAAAAGTGACCTCAACCCAATCCCACCCGACAATCCCTTGGTCGGAATTACTGGAATTGGACGAAAGTAGAAGAGAGGGAAGCCCCCTTACTTTGAAACTGAAACTGCGGGGAAACCCCAGTCGTAAAATTGGTAGCGGACGATTGGTGTGTGATAGCAAATTAAAGGGAGAAAAGTCACCACCACAATGCTTCCAATTATATAAGCATTACCGGAATGGCACCGGTAACATGGAAAATGCGTCGGCCACATTAACAGCACATTAAAGCCCATAAAAGGTCCATTGGAAGCCTTATTGAGGACATGGACTGATGAGAAGGAAGAAGAGACTGTAACCTCATCATATCAGTATATGAACGAGCTGACCACTCAATTAAAAACTGGCTGGAAATTGGCAAATGATAACCTAAGACAAGCCAGGAAGAAACATGCTGCATATTATAATAAGAAAGCGAAGGATTGGGAGCTTGCCGTGGGAGAGAAGGTGCTTCTTCTGTTACCCGGCAGTAGAAACAAAATTCAGATAGGATGGCAAGGTCCATACACAGTTCTGGAAAGGGTATCTAGAACTAATTATAAGATTGACAAGAAGGGAAAGGAAAAAGTCTATCATGTGAACCTACTTAAGAAATACCATGACAGGAAAACCTTGGAAGGGGCACACCTAATGACCTTGGCCATAGCTACTAAGATGAAAAACGAACCTCTCACATCTTACGAATGTCCCTTAAAACCATTCAAAACTCCTGCACAGGTAAAGATCAGCAATCATCTGACAAAAGGGCAGAGGGAGAAGATTCAAAAGGTTCTGGAAAATCATACAGACGTGTTAACGGACAGACCGGGGCACACTAACTTGTTGGAATATGATATGAAACTGCTAGACCCAACACCCATCTGTATGACAGCCTATACTATCCCATTCGCAAAAGAGAAAACTTTAAAAGAGGAGATAGATTATCTGTTACAAGAAGGAATTATTTCCCACAGTGAATCTCCTTATAGCTCCAGTGTGGTATTGTTGAGGAAACCCTCTGGGAAACATAGACTGTGCATAGATTACAGGAAACTGAATGCTGTCACAGAAAGTCAGGTGAATCCACTACCGGATACTAACCAACTGTTTGCCAGGTTGAATAAGGCAAAATATTTCTCAAAAGTAGATCTCAGTAAGGGATATTACCAGATCCCAGTGAAACCTGAGATTCGACCTTATCAAGATTTTAGCACCTCGGAAGGGCACTATGAATTCAATATGTTACCGTTTGGGTTGAAAAACGCTCCGAGTGTGTTCTCTAGAATGATGAGAAAACTATTGGATCCCCTGAAAAACCCATGTATTACCAATTTCATGGATGATATCCTCATCGCTACGGAAACCTTTGAAGAACATGTTAACTCTTTGAATATGCTATTTGATAGACTCAGAGAGGCACATTTAACTGCTAGACCAACAAAATGTTGTATTAGATGCAAAGAATTGGAATTCTTGGGACATACTGTACATCAGGGTAGCATAACCCCTGACCCTAGGAACCTGGAGAAACTGCAGAGAGCACCCAGACCCCAGACTAAGAAGGATGTGAGATCCTTCGTCTCACTTTGTGGGTTTTACCAAAAATATATTAAACATTTTAACTCGGTGTGTGCTCCTCTGACAGATTTAACTCGTAAAGGGAAACCAGATAAAATATAATGGTCGGCAGAATGTGAGCTGGAATACAATGAGTTGAAGCAAAAACTCACCAGTAAGCCCATATTGAAATTACCTGATTTGAGTCAGGAATTCGTGGTGAGAACGGATGCGAGTGTTGCGTGCATATTTTGACGCACATATTACAAAAATCGATATGGCTATTTAATATGGAAAAGATATAGACATTCATTCATTTGTGTATGAAAATGCTGTCTATGGTAAAGCTAGATAATTCATGATTGATTTACACTTTTGATCATAGGAGTAATCGTTCTTGATATTGATTCGACTCATGGATATTGCACTCATGTCCGTACTTATTTGTTAGGGCCAGAAAATAGATAAATTTGCTTATTATGTTTATGGCCTGAATTCATATGTATTACATATTATTAGTACAAGTAGAATCAGTCCTATATTGTATATTTTGGATGGGTAGGCAGGACTATATTCTTGTTATGCCGCTCTAGCGGAAGTATGAGTTGTCTTGACAAGTCGTGATGAGTTCCGATGTACCGTTTACAATGGCGGTTACGCATTTTTAAGGGCTGGTACATTCTTAAGTAAAAATGATTTATGAAGTGGTTTTTCTTCTGTAGGAGATTGTGTCTCTACTAGAGTTTGTGTTAGAGACTCTCCTAATGTACGGTATCATGTATGATTCTTACTCCAGGTAATGCCAGACCCTATTTTTGATGATCTCATGTCGGTTAGACCTAGCTGGAATGTTATGCTTCGCAACGCTAGGGTCATGTTTGTATCGACGAAGATGACGGGCTTCCATACAGCAGTTATGTCTACGTGAAGTAACTGGATTACTGTAGAACTGTATGGAGAAACTTTAGGAAATTATTCATATGCATTTCAAATTAACTTTGGCTTATATATACCCTCCTATGAGTGAGTGAGCGACAACTCAGGAAGGCGGCCATGTTACATTCCTGTCATCATATTTTTAAATCACTGTCCAAAGAACGGGGCATGTATCTTACTATTCGGACAGTGGCAAGGAGATCTCAATTTTGATAGAAACCCCTTATCGTGGTTTCATATTATGATATAAACTATGAACATAAAGCAACTTTAGTTACTTACCGATCCGCCTTCACTGACGCGTTTAGTCAGATAGGGGATGCGGCCATAATGTATCATGACATTGGAAGCTATTGATGTACTACCCATTATTTATGAATGTGTCCTGATATGGGATCTACTATGTATGCCTGCAAATTGATGTGTCAACATATACCCATGATTTACTCGTTATGTCCCAGTGTGTGCGTCTAAATAAACTGTGTAAACAAAGATTCCAGCAGTCTGCATTGGTGCCTTGTAGACACAAGTGAATGAGTGCTTAGATTGGTCAGAACACGAACAGTCCACCATTCGCGTTAATCACACTCTACACTTCTACTCCATATATACACCATCCTGCGTCGGTTGAATTGACCAAGTTTAGGGCCTGCTCCCCCTGGAGCCTTAGAGGGAAACTACTGCTTACAGTTGCCTTTGCCTTCCCTAACTCAGGACTAGGGTGAGTTACCCATTTACAGCTGGGTAGACTGGAGCATGCCTGATCTCAACAACTCTGTACACTACAATGGACATATACAGTAGTGGCACCACAAACAACATGCTACAGTGATTGATAGTGGAGCTTTACAAAAGAAAGAGAACACACTTTACACCACTCTTTACAGAGGTTTACAGTACTTTATACTGACACTTTAAAGCGAGTAATGTGGGATTGGGAGCCACATTATTGCAAAGGTTCTCTTTACCAGACGGAGAGTTGAACAGGGCAGAACAAAACTACTCATTTATTGAAAAAGAATGTTTTGCTTTAGTCTGGGCAATAAAGAAATTCCAGATCTATCTGTATGGTAGACACTTCGTGGTGCAAAGCAATCATCAGCCACTGGTTTTTCTGGCCCAGGCAAAACATGGTAATGCACGTTTGTTAAGGTGGTTTCTGCTCATCCAACCTTACTCGTTTACCATTGAGTATATTCCGGGTTCGCAGAACGTTGGGGCAGATTTCCTGAGTAGGCACTCACCTGCAGAAACCACAGATCCTCATAAAGCCTAGTTGAGTTAATTTGATCGGGATTGTAACACAGAAAAAAAAGCTGCACTAATGGTGCAGGTTTTTTAACAGGGGAGATGTGTAGTAAAGTAACTCCATGTAACACCACGCTCAAATTTCCCCGATTCAAAAATCTAGTTAACGTAAATTTCCACCCTATAAGCCACTACTGCTATATTTGAAAAATTGCCAAGGGCAAGGTCAAACCTACCGCTAAAAATTGGACAACATAATTTGAATTTTCCACTATTACGGTTAAAAATCTATAAATAAATTCCATGTTTCACCTTGGTCTCAAGGCCATCGTCAAATCAAACCGCCAACATTTAAAATAAAGAATTTGAATTTTCTAACGCCAAGCGTAAAAATATCACCCCCCCCCTTTCCCCCAAACACACACGCACACGCTCTACCCTTCCCAAATATTTATGACAAAAGCCGTAAATCTTAGCAGCGAACCAACTCGTTACATCGTTTTATAGGGGAGAGAGAGGGGGGTTACAATAGAAATCAAGCCTAACTTGGGTGTTTGAAAAGAAACTTAGATAATTTATTTAGTTATTAAAAAACAGGGATCTCTTGAAGGGTATCACTAATATTGGTTAATATATATATTATAAAATTTTTCCTTATAATAAATTATCTGGCCTTAGAAAATTATTTTATTAATATTTTATTTCAGTGAACAGCGCTCTATAAAATAGAAACAAAAATTACCAAGATAATAACGGGGATAAATGCGTAAAGGAAACCTATATAGGGAGATAGAGGACAGTGGTCCCTTTAATAATCACTTTTGATATAAAAAATTGACCCATTAATAACCAAGATATTGTATAAATAAAAATTGAAGACAGACGAACAAACACATTTATAAACTGCTCAATTTTGTTGCGTGAGAAAAAGTTAGAAATTTCATGACACGCGTTCTGATTGGTTAAGGCATAGAGTAGCTTGGGGCAAATAAATTAACATTTCGCTGGCAACAACCGCCATTTGAAATTAAAACTATCTAAAGCTGACATCAGCGGGAGAGCCTGTGTGACCAAAGCTTTCGCCGTCTGGACACTTAAAGCAGTGCCCATTAACTGCCAAAGTCAAGCTTATGATATGTGATATTCTTGTTTGAGGGTAAGGAACAATCAGTAATTGTATTGCTTTAATTAACATACAGGCCACAATTTGTGTTACGATATCCAAAATAGGAGTGCAGTCTTTCGGAGTGAAAGAAAGGCATAACATATTTGCTAGTGGCTTACAAATTTTGCGCGTGCCAATGCAGTAACCCAGAAGGGATATTGGCTTTTGCAGTGCCATAAATGTTTAAATATTATGTAAAATCATGTAGAGAATGTTAGAAAGAATTTATCCACAGGTTTCAGTGCTAGGTTAAGCACACCATATCTATTGTATGAACGACAAGCCCTGTATAGGATGTTGTAAAGAGATATTAAGGGATCACAAGCTATGTATTGTACACCCCTATCTATTGTATGGAAGAGACTTCTTGGAGGAGGAAACAAGAGCTATGTACTATCAATGAAAAAGAATGTTTACACAGCAGTGGTGTTAAACAATGGAAGATACAGATTAGTGCAGTGATCAGCACACACAGCTGATCAGGGTGAGTTGTCACCGTGTTTGTGTGTGGAATTAAATATTAGATAGGATCTATATGGGGAGGGCATTTTCCTCTCATTACAGGTCATGTACCAGCATACCTATTGGTGGCAGGAAACATGGTGAGGGAAGAAAGTTTAGGAGGAACGCTCAGCCTTGTTGCCGCAGCTACCCCATTTCTTCAGCTCTAAAGCCAGTTGAATGCATATGAAAACCCAAGGGCCAACAATTGTCACCAGTTTATGAGATAAGTCCGTTAGACCGGCACTGAGAGTGTAGCATCAAATTATTCCACCACAACCATAGTAATAATAAATAATAAACTCACCTTGAGATGATGACTAAGACAATCTGTCCAACATATTAACAGTGATACGTACAATCAGATAGACAGATCAGTGGGTATAATTCTTACAGTGATCTTTATTCATAGACACAGGATATTTGGACAGAGTTCCAGTTATTTATTTTAAATAGTGTATATAAACCAAATTATTGAGTTTGACAATCCCTGTCCCAGAAAATTTGAGGTACAGGGAAATTAAATTGTAATATAATTACCAAAATTTAACAAAAGTATTACTCACTTTAATATTATTGAGTTACAGTTCTGTTTACATTTTATTTTGTCTTTATATTAAATACATTACCCTAGACACACTCAGCCACACAACATCACAGAGCCATTTTACACAGATTGAGATCTGAGAGGTGGCGGATAGGGACTCTGAGAATCATCATCATCAACAATTAGACTCAGGGAACTTACACAGCTTGACCTCAATCTGTTTACTGCTAATTAGTAACACCAGTAACCTCATTTACCACAATATTCAAGCCCACCTGCTGGCTAAACCTATTAAGTCTGTCCGTTTTTTCCTGAATGTGTTGATGTGAATGTGCTAGTAGTGCAATTCTTCTTCTTCTTTTATCCTTAGCCACCGAAAGTCAAAGCAGTCAGCGGCCATCACGCCTAGTGGCGTCTTGTAGGGCAACAACAAATTGTTTCCACTTTGCTCGGTCGACGGCCATCCTTCGTACAGTGCTCCAACTCTGGTTCATTCTTTGCATCTCAGCCTCGACAGTCCTCAACCAGGTTGTTTTTGGTTGGCCTCTCTTTCGTTTTCCTTCAGAAGTCCAAAGCATAGCTGTTCTTGTGATGGCGGAGGGGTCTCTTCTGAGGACAAGGCCAACCCAGCTCCAGCGTCTGCCAGCTATGATGGTGTGCATCTCCTCTTGCTTGCTCCGAGTAAGCAGATCTTGGTTGGTGATGGTATTCGGCCAAAAGATTCGGTGAATTTTTCTTAGGCATGTTGTGTGAAAAGAGGACAATTTCGACATTTCCTTCTCTGTAACTCTCCAGCATTCCACACCATAGAGAAGCACAGAAAGCACACAGCTCTGATATAATCTTAATGTTGTGCTTGTGCTGTATTGAGAGGACTTCCAGATGTTGTTTAGGCTAAAGGAGGCTGTTCTTGCCTTATTCATTCTGATGTTGATGTCAGTAGTAGTGAATGTACCTTTTAGGTAGTATTCAGGCGGCGCGCAGGCGGCGCGCCAGGCGGTGCGTGACTTTTATATAGCATAAACGCCAGGCGGCGCGTGACTTTTATATAAGCGCATTCAGGCGGGGCAAGATGGCGGACTTGAGATAACAAGGGGAGATAAGTAGGTTGTTGTATTGCATGACTTTTTATATAAGGAAAATGTGCAGGTGGAGCATCAGGCGATGGTACATGACTTTTTATATAAGGAAATACTCATTACGCAGGTGGAGCATCAGGCGTTGGTACATGACTTTTTATATAAGGAAATACTCATTACGCAGGTGGAGCATCAGGAGTTGGTACATGACTTTTTATATAAGGAAATACTCATTGTGCAGGTGGAGCATCAGGCGTTGGTACATGACTTTTTATATATAAGGAAAATATGCAGGAGGAGCATCAGGCGGAGCGGATGACTTTTTATATAAGAAACATCTTATTGCGCAGGTGGAGCATCAGGCATTGGTATATTACTTTTTGTATAAGGAAATACTCATTGCGCAGGTGGAGCATCAGGTGTTGGTACATGATGGGATGACTTTTTATATAAGGAAAATGTGCAGGCGCGGTGGAGGCGCAAGATGCGGACTTGAGATAACAAGAAGGAGATATATGGCCAGAGATGGCGGGATGACGTGTTATATAACGAAAATCAGGAGGAGCCCCGCCGGAGCTCAGGAGGAGTGGATGACTTTTTATATAGTAATATATTATTGTTGTTGTATGTGTTGTTTTTAGTATATCATAGCCAACTTAGGTAGTATTCTGGACGATAACAAGAAGACTTTTAGATAACAGTTAGAAGATAGTTAGACAGCAAGAAGAGGGTATATTTAGACAATAGGAAGACGATAGTAAGACGATATATACATATAATAGGGAGATATATTTAGACAATAGGAAGACAATAGTTATACGATATATATTTTACAACAGTTATACGAACAGTTATACGAACAGTTATACGAACAATTATTAATATATTTTTATTTTTTCAAATACTGTTTTGTAGTATCAAAACATGAAGGAGCATATATGGTAATATATAGGAGTACATATATATAGTATTTTTTAACATTACATGAGTATGTACAATTGCCAAATAACACATAGTGGCGTGTACTTTGTTATATACATATTTTATTGGAAGATGGGAGGTGTTACAGTAGTAACATTATCACAGTAAGAAATATAATATAACACCTGGGTACAGTTCCAGGCCAGACCTTGAGGGATATGTGTCGTCATATTGTCGTCACGTCGTAAGAAATAGAGAGTTTATGTATATACCTGTGGGTATCTGTTGGTGTCTGTGTATTGGATTTTTATATAGTAATATATGTTGTTTTAGATAACAAGAAGAGGATATATTTAGACATATATTTAGATAACAAGAAGACGATAATAGTTAGAGGTATATTTATAGATAACAAGAAGAGGATATATTCTGGAGGTGCGCTGCAGGAGCAAGATGGCGGGATGACTTTTTATATAAGGAAAATTTGGCGGAGCGCTAGCGGAGCTCAGGAGAAGTGGATGACTTTTTATTTTATTTTATAGTAATATGTGTTTATAGAGATAACAAGAAGACGATAATAGGAAGAGGATAATAGGTAGACTTTGAGATTTTTAGATAACAAGAAGACGTTATTTATAGACATATTAATTCTGCAGGAGTGATGCAAGGGTAAGATGGCGGGGTGACTTTTTATATAGTAATATATTAATGTTGATTTTTAGATAACAAGAAGACGTTATTTATAGATATATATTTAGATAACAAGAAGGAAAATGTGGAGGCGCGTTGCAGGTGCAAGATGGCGGGATGACTTTTATATAAGGAAAAGGTGGCGGAGCGCTAGCAGAGCTCAGAAGCGGATGACTTTTTATATAGTAATATATTAGTGTTTATTTTTAGATAACAAGAAGACGTTATTTATAGACATATATTAATTCTGCAGGAGTGAGGCAGGGCTAAGATGGCGGGATGACTTTTTATATAAGGAAAATGTGCAGGCGCGGTGCAGGAGGAGCATGATTTTTATATAGTAATATATTAGTGTTTATTTTTAGATAATAGGAAGACGTTATTTATAAGAAGAGGATATATTTAGACTTGGGATAACAAGAAGACTTTGAGATAATAGGAAGACGATATATTCTGGAGGTGGGATGGAGGTGTGCTACAGGCGCATAATGGCGGGATGACTTTTTATATAAGAAAAATGTGGCGGAGCGCTAGCGGAGCTCAGGAGAAGTGGATGAATTTTTTTTATATAGTAATATGTGTTTATTGAGATAACAAGAAGACGATAATAGGAAGAGGATAATAGGTAGACTTTGAGATTTTTAGATAACAAGAAGTCGTTATTTATAGACATATATTAATTCTACAGGAGTGAGGCAGGGGTAAGATGGCGGGCTTACTTTTTATATAAGGAAAATGTGCAGGCGCGGGGCAGGAGGAGCATGACTTTTATATAGTAATATATTAGTGTTTATTTTTAGATAATAGGAAGACGTTATTTATAGATAACAAGAAGAGGATATATTTAGACTTGAGATAACAAGAAGACTTTGAGATAATAGGAAGACGATATATTATGGAGGTGGGATGGAGGAGCGATGGAGGTACAAGATGGCGGGATGACTTAGTTAGTTGATCTATGGGTGACATATAACCCCACTTCTTTTTCGTATACCCTAAGAGCTCTCAGAACACAGGCGGTTCGGATTACTTGGCGAGTCTGTCAATGCACGTTTTGCCTTGTTCGTGGAGCCTATGAAATAAAATGGAAGGTCCCTAGACTATGTTTTGGCGCAACGTGTGGTGCAAATCTGCCTACCGCTCGCAGCATAACGAAAAAAGGAGACGTTGGATGGGAGGGTTTTGAAGAGGTGTTTTAACGTACATCAGGTACGGAAATCACGTCTTTGAACATATCTACCCCTAGGTCCGCGTAAAAAAATAACTTGTTGTTCTAACGCCACTAAGAAGGGGACCACGTCTTTGTTATTGTACCAGGTGAGAAAGTCACACAACGTGGTCATGTGGTTATTGCAGTAGTACGTTCAGGCAGACTAGCTTTTGGTAGCAACTAGAGACGTCCTTATTTTTACAGTCTGTAATTGAACCAATGTCGACGCCAGTTTCAGCCATTTTAAGAAAACTCAACACCCACGTGGTTGTAACCTCCCTAGAAAGAAACCAGATCGATGGCCCCACAAAACAGCGCGTGTAAATTTCTGTTCACGTCACTAGGGCAAAACACAATCGAGCAATACTAGAAACATTCCTTCGTTCACGTGTTCGAATCCGCTACTTAAGTTTTTCACTTTTTATTTTTATTTTTTTTTTATTTTACAAGTGCGGCATGTGGTGATAGGCTTTGAATTGTCTCCCAATCGTACCAAACAGGAGGCGACCATGGAAATATAGTACATTAAATAAATAGAAATATGCCTGTGAGGTGGTAGAAATATACCCGCAATGTTATAGAAATACACCCGCGATGTGATAGAAATATGTGTGTTAAATGACAGAAATATGCCCTCGAGTTGAAAGAAATATGCCCTCGAGGTGCTAGAAATATGTATGTGAGACGACAGAAATATGCCCTCGAGTTAAAAGAAATATGCTCTCGAGATGATAGAAATGTGACCACTGGATTTGGTAGAAAATTTGAGGTAGGATTCACCAAAGTATTTTCGCATGTGTATCAAAGGATGGTCTCGGTAAAATTTACTCTCTCGACCTTCAGTCCAGTCTCCATCGGTACAAGTATTACATCACTTCTTGTCATGTACACCTAGTTAGTGAAAACAATGGAAGTCATCTTCAACAAGGTATGAGCGCTAGTGTCTGATGTTATCACAACGATTCATCAGTAAAGTATGAACGTGCGTGTTTGACCACAGGCGTTAAAAGAAAAAAGCTACGTGCGTTTTGAGTTTTATTAAACATGGATGAGAGAGAGAAGAGAGAGAGAGAGAGAGAGTGAGAAAGAGAGATAGAGAAAGAGAGAGAGAGAAAGAGAGAGAGAGAAATAAAATAGTACACCGCGTGCTGTGTCAGAAAAGATATTGATTTAAAAACCACACGCTCACGAGACAAGTGACGCTCTGCCCTATCGTTTAAGATAATGGCGATTTATTAACTTTCGTTTGCACCATAACAAGGCGTTTTTCTTTGTATAGTTCAGCACTGGTAAAAATATACTATGTTCTAAATATTCTCTTTAATGTGATAAAAGTGTTTATTAATTTTTTTTTGGGTGATGGATCCAACAAAATCTATTTCGTGTCTACATTACAACCAAGTTGTATATTTCAAAACCAAACAACAACCAGTAATCACCCCCTTCTACACGAACCCAACTTAGAACACATGGATAATCGATAAGAAGCCATCGGTTTGCCGTGTTAGCGCCCGTGTGGGATATGTTAATGTACTAGCGATCCTGTAATATCGCGGTCTTGATTACAAAGCACGTGAAAAACAACCAAGGTGAGTTGTCTTTTTGGTTTGTAACTAAGAAATAAATTTAAACAAGAAAATAGAAATATTGTGTACACCACACAAGGTCAAAATTGGTTTATATATATTTCAATTAAACAAAGCCAATTGCATTCAGAAAGATCGAATGACAGACGTACGCACGTGTGTTTCAGAGATCTGCGCGGCCGGTATTGTGAGTAAATAACTGGATCGATAGGCAATTTCATTACAGGGGATGTTTAATTACTGTGCAAGTGTGTTTGCATAATCGGTCCCTTATCGAAAATATGACTTATTTTACACAGATACCTCGCAAACCTGTCCAAATAGTCAGAACCCACGTCTTTGTTACAATGCTCGCTTATCGAGAAGAGGAAGAATATTTCTCACTGTCATATAGAAGTAAACTGGCGATGGATTCGGTTATATCACAGCTTTGCTCGTTTGTGTGCGTTTCATCATAAAATCACTATTCGTTATCTGTAATGTTTTAAATAGTTTTTTTTTTGTTAAGCCATTATTTCTATAATATTGTATATTCGTAACCAATAAGAGGAGATTTGTGTGTATTTCATGAAAGTTTAGGTATAGGCTCGCTCGTGTACTCGAACCCCTCCCCGATTTTTTTTATTTAAGGTTTCACTTTTTTTATTTTTTATTTTACAAGTGCGGCATCTGGTGATAGGTTTTATATAGTCTCCCAATCGTACCAAACACGAGGCGACCATGGAAATATAGTCCATTAAATAAATAGAAATGTACCCGCGAGGTGATAGAAATGTGACCACTGGTTTTGGTAGAAAACTTTTTAGATATGACTTACCAAAGTTTTTTCGCACCTGTAACAAAGGCTGATCTCGTCGAGAAGTGGGAGTGCAGTGTTTGATAGAAGTATATAGTTAATGCTCTCTTTTAAAAGAATACTTGAGTTAAAGAGGAAAATATAAAAAAATCGGATATATGTCATAACCAGACTAAAATATGACGCTAACTACATATTCCTTAGTGTTACAGGTTACAATCGAGACAATGTCGAGGCGAGTTTCAACCATTTTAAGAAAAACCAACACGCACGTGCTTTTTACCACGCGTTGTTAAACTCGATCGATGGTCTGCGCTCGCGAGGAAGACATTATCAAATGTAAGCGATGAATGATTCATACTGCTATAGTCCGTTAGGGTGGGTAACACCAGCGTTAAATATAGACTATCGGAAACAAGTTTATGTTCCTTTGAGTTTGTACACTTTATCTTTCGACGAAATACCGACGAGGTGACGCAGACACGGTAGATGGAGGGTATTGAGCCTTCTTTCTTGCTTAGCATAGATTGCGCAGGTCTCACTGCCATATAGAAGTAAACTAACGATACAGGCGTTATATATTACAGCTTTGCTCATCGTTGCGAGTTTTGAGTTTCCCCAAAAACGTGATGTGACGCAGGCAAAGGTAGCTGCAGCTTTGTTAATGAAACTAGCAATTTCTGTGGCCAGAGAGAGTTTGTCATTGATGATATACACAAGGTATGTGTGATGCACGTGGTGTTAAGTCAGCCGGCACGAAGCTGTCGTCAGCATCGAGCCGACTGCCTTAACCGTCCCAGAGTTCCTCTGGTACCATTTGTAACTGGGTCTTTTTTTTCAGCCTCAGGAACATTCAATTGTGTCTCTGGTGGTTCCGTGTACAAAGTTTCTCTGAAGTGCTCTGCCCATCTTATTTCCTGTCCCTCTGCTGTCGTGATGAGATTTCCTTGCTTATCTCTTACTAATGTAATATTGTTTGCACATTGTTTTCCGCTGATGCATTTAGTTATTTTGTATACTGTGCTTTATTCATTTCTCAGTGCTGCCTCTTCTGCCTGTCTTGCAAGATCGTCTAGGAAATTCCTTTTGTTGGCTCGGGTTTGGCGTTTATCTTCCTTGTCCAGCTGACTGTACTGTTCGCTATATAGTTGCTTTAACCTGGGGGACTTCGCTTCTGTTTTCTTTCTTTTTATTTCCTTTCTCAGTGTTATGGTGTTTAATGCTTCTGGTGTTATCCAGTCTTGCTTCTTCCTTTCCTGGAATCCCAAGCATGATTTGCTGCTTTTCTTATATATTGTTGAAATGGTGTTGAATTTCTGGTCTATATCATCAATCAATGTCTTTTCCTGACTTTTGGCAAATTGATATCGTTTCTTTATGTCAGCCGCAAAAGCTTTTCTGGTAAGAGGGTCCTTTAATTTGCTGATGTCAAACCTTTTCTGTGTAGTTACAGTTGGTCCAGCCCTTCTTAGTTTCACTTTAAGTTTTGCTACGACTAAATGGTGATTACTTCCCACATCTGCACCTCTTCTTACCTTCACATCTTGTAGTGCATTTCTTTATCTACCGTTAATCATGATGTGGTCTATCTGGTTTCTGTCCCAATCATTTGGTGATCCCCATGTTATTTTCTTTATGTGGGAAAAGAGTGCCTCCAATGACCAGGTTGTTAATACTACAGAAACATATTAATTTATCCACATTTTCGTTTGCTGTTCCGCTGCCGCATTTTCCCATTACTCTTTCATTATACGTATTTGTGTGTACCAACTTTCGTACTGAGGTCTCCCATTACTATAATAAGATCATATCTAGGTGTGTCTTCCATTTCTTTCTGCAGTTGTTGATAGAATTCATACTTGACCTTTTCATCGCTGTCATTCGTTGCTGCGTAGCATTGTATTATTGTAGTATTGATGAATCTACTCTCAATCTTAATCTTATCAGTCTGTTGTTGATGGGTTTCCATTCCAGTAATGTCCTTTCTATTGTCACAGAGAGTTATGATATAAAAATTTTCTATATATTCTTTCTTTCTTCCACCCGTATTCTCTATTTTATTATCACTCTCTATCCTTTTCCTGTATTTTTCGCATTCGTTCGTTTGCGAGAAATATTTTCTTTCCCATTCTCACTTTTCCGGTTTCGTTTTCTCATTTAGAAACGCAGTAGATTATCTAACGTGTCAGTCCCTTGCACGAGATAATTTTAGATGGGATTTTAGTCTATCAGACATATCGAGCAGACTTTTGTCTGCACTTTCAGCTGACACGCGCGTTTTCTTCGGCTGAGCGCTCAGGTGAGGCGCGATAACCGACATCTCCATGGCGCAGTATGAGACATTTGTCTGGCAATTCCATTTGACACGGCACTCACTGTTGGCCCTGGTCAGCGTGAGGTGTGAAGACGAGAAGTGTCAGTTATGGAATGCGTCTTGTTAATGGGAGGTGAGACCTGCGCTATTGCGGGGTTTTGGATATAGCGCGTATCCTTGGTCTGTTTAAGATATTAATCAGAGTTTTAACTTGATTTCACTCATTCTCCATTTGCAGTAGACGTGGTCACTTCGTTCTAGATACTTAAACTTATAAGTGAAATCTCTTAGTTTCGTTGTGATACCGTAGTTCTGTGTTGAGATAAATATTATATTTAATATATCTAGATTTTGCGAGTGATTAAGTGTTAAATCGCCTATTTTATCCTACTAGTTTCTTTTGTGCAGATTGATTAAAATATAGACTGTATTATTTTCTAGTGCAAAGCAGAATAAATTAAAATTTCTTGCTTAAACTCAGTTGGCTATTAATGAATTTAAGTAAACTGCTAAATAATCAGACGTGAATAATTTTTCTAAACTAACTTATAAATGCTAAATGCCTCATGAGTGTTGACGGAATACGTATGTATTCCTAATTTATGATGATTGATTTTATGTATATAACTTATTTTCCAGGAAGGTTTAAATGATAAGTCAAGCTGTACTCTTGCAGTTTAAAAATGTAAGTTATATTGAGTACATAATATGTAAAATATTTCATATGTGTTTTTTCTTTATTCAGTGAATACTGGGTAACCCAACTTTGCCTGCGTTTAGTAAAGAGACATACCTGTGAGAAACATAAACATTTTATATCTTTAACCACGTGGGTTTTCAAGTAACACCTGTCTGACAGGGCGTGTGCCTTCAGAGATAGAAAGAATAACAATCCCACTAACGGGGTATTTTTTAAAAGAATAAATGCTTATACTGGGCCTTTGAGCCAGATCAGATTTCTGCACAAACTCTATGTACATTTTTAGCCGTTGTGGCAAGTAACATATTAACGTCAGTAACATTCCGACGGAGTTTTGTCTAGTGGTGTGGTGACCAAGTATAGTCCTTTCCTGAAAGTAGACACCGATCTGACATTCCTCAATTCTAGAAACCTAAGCTATTGGCACTGTGCTCGTTGTTAATGTTCGTGCCTGGACAATTTTAATGTGACCTAAACCGACATCTGAAAAAAAGAACACCCAAGGAATCGTTCCCGGAAGCAGAGAATTCATCCCGTCTTTTTGGAACTGGGGATTGCTTGGTCAAAGACTGCCATGGACGATTCTGTATGTGAATGTCCTAAAAATTGTGTTTCCAGACGTGGCTATCAAAGCTGTGAGTATGAACATATGCACGTGATCACAGCTGAATGAATAGAGTGAATGCAGGACGGAGTGATTTCTTTATTGTTGTAATTGGGCACCCATTTTGCTGTCTTACTTTCTGTATGCAAGTCTTGCTAATCATATTTCCCTTAAAAATAGAGCAGAGATATCAAGTCTGTCCATACCTTAAAAGGGGGAAATATTAGACCTAATCATATTTATCCTTGATTCATTGGGGCTATCACTTTCTTCCAACAGGACTGTGGGCATAACTTGAGGGATAAGATCATACTGTGGGTCTATCATTCTTGTAGCATTTTTATTGACTTTATGACTATTTGTATATGCTTTGATGTAATTTCTATGTGTTGTGAAGAAATTTTAGATGATAATTAAAATTTCTCTTGAAATTAATCAACGCGTTGGTCAGCTCGTTCCAAATATCTATTTAATCATTTGTTATAGGTTTCCCACGTCTGTACGTCTAACTGTCGTCTTGTATGTGCGTGCACGTGAGTGGATAGAACTATATATGTGATATATATATATATATATATATATATATATATATGGTCAGTGTGATTCGCTTGATAGCTAGGCGGAGTTGTCGTACGGAAGGTACGGGGTTCGAACCCTGGGTAAGCCACTCACGTCTGTTATTTTTCTGTTGTCCAAGTGTTCTACTTCTTTATTTCTTACGAGTGCCTGAAAACATACCTTTATGTTTGTCTAATATTAATTTACTGTTTACAGGCCTCGGGTTTCCCTTCCTTATGTGTTATTTATGTTTATACAATACCAGAAACCTACCCTCTGTTCTATACTAATGTCCTTAAGTCTTCTACTATTTACTGGACCCAGTATCAAGGTCTTTGTCTTGTTTGGACTGACACATACTGTTAATAGGAGAACAACAGAAGTGATTGCGTCATTTAAGGGCTGAGTTGCCCACTGTATACTTCCGGTGTTATCTTGTGTGTTTCGTACTGATAAATAGCCAGCAAAGCATCTTTTTTTTGGGATGCCTAGCTGGCCGTGGGGTCAGTGTGATTCGCTTGATAGCTAGGCGGAGTTGTCGTACGGAAGGTACGGGGTTCGAACCCTGGGTAAGCCACTCACGTCTGTTGTTTTTCTGTTGTCCAAGTGTTCTACTTCTTTATTTCTTACGAGTGCCTGAAAACATACCTTTATGTTTGTCTAATATTAGCAAACCTGTCCAGCTTGGTAGAACCTTCCAGGAGTAAATCTCCCGCTGGCATAGCTCTGGGGGTAATCAGGGTACGCAAGCCGCCATGCTGTGTGTACAATGAATGATAAATGGGTCTGTATGATACAGAGTAGGGAGACAGATTTGTGTCTACTGCAAAACATTTTCAATCAAATAATAAACAATCAATATGAAACTATGACCCCTGATGAGGCTTTTGCCTTCCTCACTCTAATGCCAAGTCACAGCTGGTTCTTTTATGGTAGTTAGTAACATAGTACTAATACACCCTACCGGATATGCTGCTAATGGTTAGCAATGACTGCTGTGGGTAGTTTTAAAGACCTGACAAGCTTTTGCCATCCTATTCACACAATCAATATAATTGGTATATTCACAAGCCTATTAATTCGTGAAATAAAATGTACATTATTCACATGAATACTTATGATAGTCCTACATACCCTCTAAGAATCTTTCTCCAACACAGAATTACACTTTTAGTGAAGATGCCTGCCCTGCATACAGTCAAAAATGGCTTGGAAGTGACAGTGCTCTACTCTGCCTCTTCTGGCTGGGCTTAACAAGGTTGTGTGTGATAAATGAACTTTGAAACTGCCACCCTTAAATACTAATGGGGCGTACGTCTGACGGAGTCGTTTCTGATTGGCCAAAATAAATTCTAGAAAATGCCTTCTATGGGCTAATTATGTGTAACCTTGCAATTTTTTAAGGCATATATCTCTTACATGGCCTATGTTATCACTGTCTGGTCAATATCCTTCAAAATCCCCTGTGAGAAGCTTCAAATCTATTCCTTGATATTGGCTTTCCATGTGGGCATGCAGTCTAAATAAATTTATTTAGATTGATACTAAGCCTACCATCGAAAGTGGCCCTTCTATAAACTAACCGATATTACAGTAGGTACATCCTACTTACCAATTTCCTTTTAGATTTCCATGTATGAACATCCCCACCATCGAATTCAGTTATTATTAAGGTAAAACAACACTGCCAAAAGTCGTCCTTTAAGAAACTCCATCCGTTCCAATGCACACATTTCTTCGCCATTATGAAAATATTGTCTTTCCGCTCCTTCCCCTGCGAGGTATAGACTGCGCATGCGTCAGCTAGTACTGTCGCGATTAATTTTTGTCTACTGCGCATAGCCGCGAATACCCCAGAGGTGCCCGCGAATCGCAAACATGGGGTTACACTTTATCTCCTCGAACATGCGAATCCACGAATACGAAAGACGCGAATAGCGAGTATTAATAACATTTTCTGGTTATTCCCTTGTCACATATTGTTGTTGCACTTCCTGATTAAAAAAAATTGAGTTTGCTCTCGCGATCCGTCAACAAAAAGTCCGTAACGGATGTTCACTTGATCTAGATATCTATTCGTTGACTAGCTATTATAGGTGTGGCCGAATCTTGTGCTCGTTTGCACTGTTTATGAGAAGGTTTCATGTTTTATGTGATGAAAAGCTTGTTGAGGATGGAGAGAATTAACCTAAATTTATTTTAGTTAAGGAAAGAGTTAATACTAGACGCGACAGTAGGCAAAAGCAGAAATCAAATAGAAACAGGAGAGTTTAGTCTGTTATGGTGGGTGTGTCCAGCAATGGCACTTGTTTTTAAGCTGTATGCATGTGAGAGTTTGACATCAATAAATGTTACCTTTACAAGCCTGGTAAAATGTGAGTTATCCTAATGCGAACGGAAGATGTTAACAGAACTGTACTTTTCATTTTTAGCACATTACACAATATTGTATCTCGATGCCAAGAAGACACATATCATATGTTGTGATAAAAGCAGGACATATCTCCTGTATTGATTTTTATTAACTGCTACATATGCTAGGGTCTACAAAGCTTCAGCTAAGATTATTTGTTTTGTCCCATGTTTGGGAATTTATTGATTTATAATTTTAAATATTTCATTGCCCCACATTTTGTTGTACATGTATATGTTACACTCCGATAGTGGAATCTGCTATTTCATGAAGTGGGCAAATGAAAAGCCCGCTCTGTGGACTGGCTTCTGTACTAATATAAAACTTGATATCCTATGTTATTTTGTGACTTGGAAGTATCAGTAATCCAGTTCAAATCAACATATCTTACTCTTTCTGTTTCTTAATCAATATCATTGAGACACAATATAATTACGCGAAGTAGCCAGTTCATAGAATGGGCAAAAATTTGCCCAATTCATGAAATGGCCTATTTCATTTGCCCATTTCATGAAATGAGCAATTTCACTATCGGAGTGTAACATATACACTAAATCAGGCAGTGTTTATGAACATATCAAAGTGCCTTACCTGAATTGTGTTAACTTGAGCTGCAGCAAGTGACAAATTAAGAAGTTCCTTAATACCGGAGAGCTCTCCTAATATTTCAGTTCTCAACTCAGTAAGTTGGTTGTTAGTATCATCAGATTGTGATTTTATAAGTTTGTTAGTATCATCAGATTGTGTTTTTATTTGCCCGACCATCTCCAGTAACTGGTTCATGATCGTTGCTGTAAATATTACGTTATAGAAGATGAGAAATGTGTCACATTCATGATCGTTGCTGTAAATATTACGAGTACGTTATAGCAGATGAGAAATGTGTCACATTCATGATGGTTGGGGTATTGATTATCATAATTTTTTATCGTTCATAAATAAGAATGATTATTAACAGAGAAAATGACAACTTGTAGTAGTGTCAAAGATGATAAAAGAAGTTCAAAAATAAACAAATAGGACACATCCTCTGGCAAGAAAAAAAGCAAGAAATCTGAAATAAAGTAATTATAATCATCATCATACTATCCCTTACCACACCTTCTGGAGCATAGAGTCATCCTTTCTGCTGATCTTTTACAGGAGGCCTGCAGCAAAACGTTCATGTGATCTAGTAGTGATGGTTTCTGGGGCATTATTTTACATGGTGACCTAGCCAGCCTCATGATCAGTATTACATTACTCGTTCCTTACGACATGCTTAATATAGTAATAGTCCGATTCTGTGTGTGTCTGTATAAGATCTCTTCGTGAACTTTAGTCGACAACCCTAACAATTTGTGTGTCGGTATAAGATCTCTTGGAGAATTATTTTTGGCCGTGTGTCTGTAGAACCTCTCTTCGGGAACTATATGTGGCCATTTGTCTGTAGAACCTGTCTTCGGGAACTATATGTGGCCATTTGTCTGTATAACATCTCTTCGAGAACTATATGTGGCCATTTGTCTGTATAACATCTCTTCGAGAACTATATGTGGCCGTGTGTCTGTAGAACCTCTCTTCGGGAACTATGTGTGGCCATTTGTCTGTATAATATCTCTTCGAGAACGATGTGTGGCCATTTGCCTGTATAACATCTCTTCGAGAACTATATGTGGCCATTTGTCTGTATAACATCTCTTCGAGAACTATATGTGGCCGTGTGTCTGTAGAACCTCTCTTCGGGAACTATATGCGGCCATTTGTCTGTATAACATCTCTTCGAGAACTATATGGGGTCATTTGTCTGTATAACATCTCTTCGAGAACTATATGTGGCCGTGTGTCTGTAGAACCTCTCTTCGGGAACTATATATGGCCATTTGTCTGTATAGCATCTCTTCGAGAACTGTATATGGCCATTTGTCTGTATAACATCTCTTCGAGAACTATATTTGGCCATGTGTCTGTAGAACCTCTCTTCGGGAATTATATGTGGCCGTGTGTCTGTATAACATATCTTCGAGAACTATATGTGACCGTGTGTCTGTATAACATATCTTCGAGAAATATATGTGGCCTTGTGACTGTATAACATCTCTTCCAGAACTATATGTGGCCATACGCCTGTGTAACATCTCTTCGGGAACTATATGTGGCCATATGTCTGTAAAACATCTCTTCGGGAACTATACTCGGCAACCCTAACACAAATGAGTACAATAAATTAGGTGGAATAACAGAAAGGAAAAACTACATATACAACCCAGATATGTCTCTCAGTATACACGTATACAAACGTCTTCTGCGTTGCCTGATTGCCTTTTTCACCCAACTCTAAGTTTGTACTAAATCCACCAGTTAGCTTAACTGTCATGCCTATTTTTAAGTTATACAAAATGCTACATTAAGCTTATCATAAGGACGTCTCTTCATCTGATCTAATATTGTCTCATTAAATGCTACATCTTTATAGAAATACTGTAGTGTTTTTCAGCAAAAGTTTCATCTGTATTTCATCTCCGTTAGTCAGTTACGACGGTGGTTGTAATTATCAGCATCCCCCCCCCCCCCTCTCCCATACGCTAATGTTAACAAGAACAGTTGGGTGACCGTAGCTAACGTTCACAAGAACACGTGGGTGACCGTAGTTAATGTTCACAAGAACAGTTGAGTGACCGTAGCTAACGTTCACAAGAACAGTTGGGTGATCGTACCTAAGGTACACAGATGTGTACAAGAGAGACAGGAAGTCATTGGCCATACATTCAACAACTGGAGAACGAAGCTACCAATCACACACCATGTGGAGATGCTCCCTACGGTGCTACCTAAGATGGATGAAAAGCTCTTACACCAAACGGAAGAGAAAACAGCACGGTGAAAGGAAGACCAAGCAAACAAAGCACCTGATGGATCATGAGTATCATTTCCATAGTTACCATTGATTAAAGAAGGCAACCGTTATACAAACATAACATGTTCAATAACTATAATTATAATGTAACCTTACGACAGTTTCCATTGCTCCCAGGGGTCACGACCTCTGTGATAACGTCTGGGTGACCGCTCAAAGTCATAAAGTCCAGCTCACACATAAATGATCCATACAGACAGTCGGTTTCAGCCTTGAAACTTAACGCTAGATATGCATGGTACCTAGACACGCTTCCAGTGGCGTTTATAACTTGGAGTTTGGTTTGTTCTACATACGGGTCTGAAGTAAATACTGACACAAATGCCAGTCTGACATCGACATCGGTCTGTGTGACGTCAAAAACGGTGAGCCCGATAAGTGACAAAATGTGACTGTCAGTTTGGTTGATGTCGATCAAACATTGAAGGTGTCCACAGTAAACATCACCAGGAGTTCTGGTCATAGATAAATGGAGTCCTGGAGATGAAATAAATATTTCCAACGTATTAACTTACTAACCTTTGTATCGTTTGATATATTTAATTTATGTATAGCCATACAATCTGTCCCATGTCGTTCTGTTGAGTTTCTGATGCAACAAATAAAGAATAGGACCCGGCTCCCTAACACATGTCGTATAAGGCTACTAACTTGAGGTTGTGATCTGACAATCTCACCATATAAAACAAACTGATACAGCTGGACCAGTACTGTACTGCTGTGTACTGCCTTCTTACAAGGGAACCAACGGCGGCAGTGACTCCATGCTCCTTGTAGGCAGGAAAAAGGTTATGATGATACTATATATAATACTTTACACAACCTTCAAAACTTACACAACTTACACAACTTATTAATCTTACACAACTTATACAACTTACACAACTTACACAACTTATACAACTTACACAACTTATTCAACTTACACAACTTACACAACTTATTCAACTTACTCAACTTACAAAACTTACACAACTTACACAACTTATTCAACTTACACAACTTACACAACTTATTCAACTTACACATTTTACACAACTTAAACAATATTTTTACTTCTATTCTTACACAACTTACACAACACTTTTCTTTCTATTCTTATACAACTTACACAATTTACACAATACTTTTCTTTCTATTCTTATTCAACTTACACAGCTTACACAATACCTTTCTTTCTATTCTTACACAACTTACACAACTTACACAATATTTTCTTTCTATTCTTACATAACTTATACAACACTTTTCTTTCTATTCTTACACAACTTACACAACTTACACAATACTTTTTTTTCTATTCTTACACAACTTACACAATTTACACAACTTACACAATACTTTTCTTTCTATTCTTGCACAACTTACACAACACTTTTCTTTCTATTCTTACACAACTTACACAATACTTTTCTTTTTATTCTTACACAACTTACACAATTCTTTTCTTTCTATTCTTACACAACTTACACAACACTTTCCTTTCTATTCTTACACAACTTACACAAAACTGTTCTTTCTATTCTTACACAACTTACACAACTTACACAATACTTTTCTTTCTAACCATTACACAACTTACACAACTTACACAACTTACACAATACCTTTCTTTCTATTCTTACACAACTTACACACCTTATATAACTTACACAACTTACACATTACTTTTCTTTCTATTCTTACACAACTTACTCAATACTTTTCTTTCTATTCTTACACAACTTACACAACACTTTTCCTTCTATTCTTACAAAACTTACACAATACTTGACTTCCCATTCTTACACAACTTACACAAGTTACGCAATACTTTTCTTTCTATTCTTACACAACTTACACAACACTTTTCATTTTGTTCTTACACAACTTACACAATACTTTTCTTTCTATTTTTACACAACTTGCACAACTTACACAATACTTTTCTTTTTATTCTTACACAACTTACACAACACTTTTCATTCTATTCTTACACAGCTTACACAATATTTTTCTGTCCATATTTTACAACTTACACAACTTATACAATACTTTTCTTTCTATTCTTACACAACTTACACAACTTGCACAATACTTTTCTTTCTAATCATTACACAACTTTCACAACTTACAACTAACGCAATACTTTTCTTTCTATTCATACACAACTTACACACCTTACATAACTTCCACGACTTATAAAATAATTTTCTTTCTATTCTTACACACCTTACACAATACTTTTCTTTCTATTCTTACACAACTTACACAACACTTTTGTTTCTATTCTTACCCAACTTACACAATACTTTTCTTTCTATTCTTACACAACTTACACAACTAACACAATACTTTTCTTTATACTCTTACATAACTTACACAACACTTTCCTTTCTATTCTTACACAACTTACTCAATACTTTTCTTTCCACTCTTACACAACTTACACAACTTAAACAACTTACACAATACTTTTTTGTCTATTCTTACACAACTTACACAAAAATTTTCTTTCTATTCTTACTCAATTTACACAACTTACACAATACTTTTCTATCTATTCTTTACAATTTACACAACTTACACAACTTACATAATACTTTTCTTTCTATTCTTACACAACTTACACAAATTACACACTACTTTTCTTTCTATTCTTACACAACTTACACAATACTTTTCTTTCTATTCTTACACAACTTACACGACACTTTTCTTTCTATTCTTACACAACTTACACAATACTTTTCTTTCTAATCTTACACAAATTACACAATATTTTTCTTCTATTCTTACACAACTTAAAAAACACTTTTCTTTATATTCTTACACAACTTACTCAATGTTTTTCTTTCTATTCTTACACAACTTACACAACTTACACAATACTTTTCTTTCTATTCTTACACAACTTACACGACACTTTTCTTTCTATTCTTACACAACTTACACAATACTTTTCTTTCTAATCTTACACAAATTACACAATATTTTTCTTCTATTCTTACACAACTTAAAAAACACTTTTCTTTATATTCTTATACAACTTACTCAATGTTTTTCTTTCTATTCTTACACAACTTACACAACTTACACAATACTTTTCTTTCTATTCTTACACAACTTACACGACACATTTCTTTCTATTCTTACACAACTTACACAATACTTTTCTTTCTAATCATACACAAATTACACAATATTTTTCTTCAATTCTTACACAACTTAAAAAACACTTTTCTTTATATTCTTACACAACTTACTCAATGTTTTTCTTTCTATTCTTACACAACTTACACAACTTACACAATACTTTTCTTTCTATTCTTACACAACTTACACAACACTTTTCTTTCTATTCTTACACAACTTACACAATACTTTTCATTCTGTTCTTTACAACTTACACAACTTACACAATACTTTTCTTTCTATTCTTTTACAACTTACACAACTTACACACTACTTTTCTTTCTATTCTTTTACAACTTACACAACTTACACACTACTTTTCTTTCTATTCTTACACAACTTACACAATAATTTCTTTCTATTCTTTCACAACATAAGTGCATCACTCATCTGTTTTTTTCTTTCTCTACTTACACAACATAAGTGCATTGCTCAAATTGTTTAAGCTGTTCTTACTTTCACAACATGATTGCATAGCTCATCTTTGTTCTTTCTGTTCTTGTAACTTTTACGTCCGATCTAAACACTCAGTATTATTAGTTGTTGCTGTAAATACCCCTTACATATTTACATTTTCTTGGTAATTATGGTCCCCATTATTACATACAAGTGATGATAGTATCGTACATTACTACATGTTACCAATTTACATTCAATGAATGAAAGGAACGTTCTACATTAGTAGTTGTCTGTGATAAATATCGTGTCTATTGTTACATGACCTTGATGAACATTGTTTATAACTTTCTTTTAATTTTTTCATATTACGACAACACCGAATTGGGTATTATCTTTATTATTACACGTCCGTGATAAATACCGGCTACGTTACCAGATGTCAAGTATCTTTGTCACTCACATTACTAAACGTCCGTGTTGAATACCGGCTTCGTTACCAGATGTCAAGGATCTTTGTCGCTCACTGTTACATTGGGGATTTGAGAGTTTTACTAGAGTATCGTGCTAATTGATGTTTCTTGCGATGTGGGTGCCCAACAACAATGTCTCAACTTGATTGAACTCCACAACGATGTTCGTGGTTGGGTCCACGGACAAAATACATTTAATGACGAGGCATTACATCAAGTTCATGGCAATCATCTTATACATACATTAAATCATTCTCCTATATTCAGTGCTTCATCGTCACATGTCTGGCCTGTATACTTGCAATGCCGGTAAGCGGACTCATTGAAGTACAGTTGACATTCAAAAATCCGGCCATCGATAATCCGGTTCCTTCAGATTTCCGGCATGGATTTCGGAGCGCATTTTTAAATTTACCGCGTTGGCGCGCCACTGTTTTCTGGAGCAGTTTATGTTTTGATGCAGCTGTTGGGTCTTGCTTGCACGTGTTAACAGGCATTCCTGCTCATTCATTCTCATTTTATCATTTATTTGCTGCTGTTTAGCCCCATTATGGATTCAGCAAATAAAAGAAGTGGTGTAAAACGTAAACATCGTGCATTGTCGATCGCAGATAAAGTGTACAGGTAGTCATTTTCTGTTAAATATATACAGAATATATAACCATAAAAAATCCGGCATTTTCAAAAATCCGGCACTCCTCAGGTCCGGAGGTTGCCGGATTTTTGAATGTCTACTGTAGTGATAACCGACAGCTGGCGATGGCAAATATTATAATTATGCTCCCTGAGCTTCCTTCTTCATCAAAATACTCATCAATATAGGATGCTCAAATACTGCATCATGTACAATAAAAGTGGCGACCTTCGTTCTATTATAAGCCACGTAGGAGATCTGTAAACTTCAATAACTTTGGGAGCAGTAATAATCCATGTCTTGCTTAGACGGATTCAAACGACGAAAGGCGAAGAAAGATCGTTTGCATGCATTAGTGCAGCACCTGACTACGTCATGGTTTCCTAGTGACGTCAACACATAATCGCGTTCACCAGCAATATCTTATAGTGTAAAATACATCATGTTGATCTCAGATAAAAATGTTAGCGCGTAAATTTAAAATGGTAACCAATCCAAATGAGGCCTACATGTAATGTACATAATAATGTTCCTTAACACTCACATTACTACGCTTCCTTTGTGTTTGTCATCTTGTGACATAATTGTTCGTTCTCTGTTCCTAACATTCATTTTTATCGCCGACATTATTGCGCTACGTCACATTTTCTGTACTTAATCATTGTTTACACTCTCTTTCCTCAATTCTTGTCATGTCGGAACTTCCGCTAAAATCATTTGCTGATTAGGGTTATCAAGCACTTTCGGTTTGAACCCATAGTGCCACCTGAATCTGTGGAGTGAAATGTTGTTACACATTTACAAGCAGACCGTGTGTATGAGAGACCGGGTATATCAGATAACCATATCCGGAAAAGATAGGTCGGAGAATAATTATCCATCTTGAAAGAGATTACCTGTGACTGATTATGACTTTCATTCGTGAGTGTAACACTTATCGATAAAGAGTGGAAGCTGGCATATCCTACAAGTTGACTTGTAAACATCACATGTTTTTTGCGTTTTCTACACCAGAATCTTTCGTGAGAGAATGGGAAATATACGCATCGTGTTTGTGATTGGTTCGGCATTTGAGATGTAGAAATACAACATTTCTGAATGTAGGCTGGTCATATAGTAGCAGTCTGGATATGGGTCGAAAGTTGCCTTATAATTTAGAGCTTTGTGAGTTCACCGCACTGTGAAATTTAACTCTTCAAGAAGACAGTTAGGCAAAACAGAATATGTAATTAGATCAGAATTCACTTTAAAGGACCGGACAACTTATTTAATTCTTTCAGTCCCAAGCAAAAAAGTGGGTTTAGCCCAAACAAAAATGGCCACCCCAGTGCGTTTTTATTGTTGTTGTTTGGAAATTTTTTTTCAATGTTCATATTCATAAATAACTTTGTTGTTGTATATGAAACTGAAGGTAAATGGAAGTACGTGTGCTACAAGTATAAAATGGTAAGATGGAGGACAAAAGTAGAAGCCGGTGCAAAATTAAAGGAAAACTATTCACTAAAACTCTTCTACAATTGATCCTCATGAGAATATTGATGAGGGGTAATTGTTATACTTTCTTTCTTGATCAGTATCCGTCCCTCAGACGTCCTTTATTAATGAGTGTATCAGACTCACTGCTGAACACTCTGTATATCTTTTATAAGATATCTTGGCCTGCTGAGTACCTTCCCAGGGTTATCCTTATTGATTCCAATATGTTTCTTATTGCATATTAATTTATGGCCATTCCAAACACTCTTCCCTGGCCCGCACACTGGCACTCAGTAATAAGGCTTAACTGCGTTGCACAGTTACAACATTTAATAGACATACTGTTCATATCCATCATGTATGATAACGAAGCTATCCTTAGCCTGTCTATATTACTGTCTGGTACGTTGAGACTTCACACAGTTTTATTTGAACTGGTAACTTACGTACACCGAATCTTCATTCACGCTGCATCATAATAAACTGACATTACACACGGAGTTATATGCATAATTCAGTTGGTGGTAAACTGGCATGCAGGTGAATAATCAAATGCCATAGGCATGAACACAAGCAAAGTCCATAAGGACATATTCCGTCCACACAGTCACAAGGACATACGCCGAATGCCGGCTAGATACGCGTTCTTGTCCCACATTCAAAAACTCCCGTCTGCTACAAATTGAGCAGAAGTCAAGACGTCACTTCCTGAAACCAAGGACTGCCGTCCCATAAACAAAAAAACTAGGAAGTGATCGTATAAGACCAATGTTATGATATTTAAACATAACATTTACTCCCACCACCCCCCCCCCCCCCCCCCCCCCCCCCCCCCCCCCCCCCCACCCCCCCCCGCTCTAAAATAATGAAAAGTTCCTTTTCATTATTTCTATAGCAAAATCTATAAGATCACTGGAGTAACCAGATGACAATATCCATTCTCCTAACTGTCATTATTCAAATAGCACCTAGATGCATGCTCCACAATCGACAATTAGACACACAAGGTGTGAAATTTAGTAATGAAATTTCCAAACCCATTGTCACTATAGAAGACATTTCTTTTGACACAAATGTGAGGTCACTGGATTAATCATAAGGCAGTGTGGAAAGAAGTCAATATATGTCAGTCAAGGCACTCATACAGCACACCATGTCAACAAACACCTTATGTCATGTCAGTCATGTAAGTCCACTTATCTATCAATGAAATGCATAATTAGCAATCAAAGACACAATAGATCATATGAGGCAGACAAATTAATTGATAATGAGTGACTGCGACAATATGTCAAAATAGTTATTAATATTTGTATGTATGTAATCTCATGTGATGACTGACCATGTTAATGAAATGTATTGTGAAGATATATTAAATAATATCTGAACACAATAAAGTAATGTTACACCAAGTATGAAACACTCATGTGGTTTACGAAAATTAATCACATATTAACCAATTAATGTTATTTATTCTTCAACGTCATTCACAATAGTTCATCCTTGTTGAAAACCAAGTCATTTTTCTACACGTAGTTTGACAAAGTTCCTTGAAGTATTTTGTTTTCACGCATTCACACAATTATTCTTGTTGATGCAAAGTTATTTTCACAAGTAGTCACGGACAAGTTCATTGAAATCTATAGTTTTGACGTGCTCGATTGTCGATGTTTGTCTCCCGCGCAATAGGATTATACTTGAAAGTCAATGTAATTCATTCTGTACTTTCCAGTCTTTATAAGTCCAAGTTGAGACGTAATTTTTTTTGGTTGTCTCCCCTTTGAATCTGCAGAATAAGCATTTCTGAGTTATTTCCCTTTTTATGTTAGTAGCAGTCAGTTTAATGGGGAAGATTAATGAATATTTCAAGAAATCTATCTTGAACAAGTCGAATTGATATTACACATTGCAAATGGTTCTTTTATAATGTGCATGTAGTAAAGAAGTATTGTCCTTGAACAACTGCATTAGAAACCATATGTTGAACGATTTGATATATAAGTTGACCTCGGTTACATAGAAGAACATCATCATCATGCTGCCCGGCATACTGTCTGTAGTGTAGCAACTTGTTTCTGTACATGACGATGCACTGTGGTAGGACTATCTGAAATATGCGATACACCTGTCAAAAAAAAGGTATACGCAACAGTTTATATGAAGTTATAGTTGTGACATAGTTCTTGACTTGTTATAGGCATCACGTATGTTTGACAATTACATATGCGTTGAACGAGAATTTGAGGCGTCAACCGGAGCTAGTGGATGTTTCACGCAGCGGGACATAGACATCTGCCATCACATTCACGCTTCCTTTGATAGGTTTTATAATATATTGGTAGGGCTGAAGAGCCAGTGATGCACGAGCAGCTCTTTCATTATTGAATCGTGCTGTCTTAAGGTATGATAAGGCTCTCTGATCTGTTTCCAGTGTGAAACTCGATCCAAGTAAGTATCTCTGTAATTTTGAGAAGCAGAAGACAACTGCCAATAATTCCTTTTCAATGAGAGGATAACTCTGCTCCGTAGGCGTCAGCTTCCTGCTAACGTACAGTGTGGGATGCAGACAGCCATTCCATTCCTGTAACAACGAGTTACCAATGGAAGACTTTGATGCGTCGACCCTTAGAGCAAAATGTTTGGAAGGATTAGGCAATCTCAATATAGGCATTTTTGAGAACAAGCATTTAAGTTTATTTAAAGCCACACAACATTCTTGGCTGCAAACAAATCTATTTGGGAAATCTTTTTTCACCAGAGACGATAGTATAGACGTAAGCTCTGCAAAATTAGGAATAAATTTGCGATAGAAATTAAGTAGACCGAGAATACTCCTAACCTGTTTTTTGGTTTTAGGGAGATCACGGTTTAAGATTCTAGAGATGGTTGTATCCTCTGTTTTCAAGAAACCTCCTCCAACCTTATATCCTAAAAATGAAATCTCCTGAAATCCAACTTTTGTTTTAGAAGGACGTGCAGTTAAGTTATGAAGACGTAAAGTGTTTAGTAATGATTGAATACCCTCCAAATGTTCATCCCAAGATCGATGAAACAGACAAATGTCATCTATATACGTAATAAGATCTTCTCTGTCGGAGAAGAGTCTTCGCATCATGCGAACGAAGGTCGCAGGCGCGTTAACTAAGCCAAAAGACATATAATTGAACTCAAATATACCTAATGGCGTAGCAAAGGCAGTATAAGGCTTGGACTTTTCCGTTAATGGCACTTGCCAATAGCCTTTTGAAAGATCAAATTTCGAGAAAAATGTAGCAGAAGCTAATCTGTCTAACAAAGATTCAAACACCGGGAGACGCTCGGCATCAGGTATGGTCACTGAATTTAAACGTCTAAAATCTATGCATATACGTGTAGATTTATCTTTCTTCCGAATCAATACCATCGGAAAACTGTAGGGAGAATGAGATGGAAAAATGATTTCTAGTTTCACCATCTGCTCCAATTCTTCCTTAACTTGAGACTGTAAGTGTATAGGTATAGGATAGGGTTTCAACTTAATAGGTTCAAAATCAGTGAGAATGATATCATGTTCGATGATATCAGTGTGTCCTGGAACATCATTAAGGACATCAGCAAAAGACAGTAGCAATTGAGTAGCTTGTTCTTTCTGAGCAGACGACAGAGTTGGAGATATAGCAACATCGTTCCAACTTTCAGTAGCTAAGAAGTGAACACTAGGTAACACCAAGAGTGATTCATTTCCATCAGTCAAATCAGAATTTTCCTCCTGTATCACAGCCAAAGAAGAATGACGACTGAAAGATTCATCAAGAGCTTCAAAGACTGGTCTAAGATGTAGTGGACGTGTATGAAACTGCTGTAACATATTGATATGAAAAGTTTTTTCTTTTCCATCTACTGAAACAATATAATCAACATCAGACAGTTTCTCCACAATCCTGTAAGGTCCCCTTCAAGAAACTAATAGTTTGTTATCTTTCTTGGGAAAAATACGTATGCTTCATCACCAGGCCAAAGTTGGCGTAATTTGCGGTTTTGGTTAAGAAACAACCTCGCCCTAAGCTTTTCAGATGAATTTACTGCTATTTGGCATGCGTCTATTATTTTTTTCCTGAGATTGACCACATATTAGTATGAGGTTTGAACCTCCTCATTCATTTCAGCTCCAATCAATAACTGTTTTAATATGGACATTTGGCCTCTGGGTTTAGCGCCAAAAACTAACTTGAATGGACTAAAGCCCGTATGTTCATTTTTAATTGCCTATACGCAAATAAAATTGCAGGGAGAACTCTGTCCCAATTTTGTGGATATTTCATAGTAACTTTATGTAACATTTGTTTTATGGATCTATTGAGAACTTCTATTTTCCCGTTGTACTGTGAATGATATATTGAACTAAGAGATCTCTCAATCCCGAACATATCCATCACTTTTTTCATGGCATCTGAAACTAATTGAGTTCCGCTATCCGACAGGATGTTTTCAGGAAAACCTATACGGCTAAAAATCAAAAATAGTGCATCAGCAATATCTACTGTTGTAAGGGTTTTTAATGGTATAGCTTCCGGCCAGCGTGTGCACATATCAATGCAGGTCAACAAATATTGATGACCTCTGGCTGAAGTTACCTTTAAAGGGCCAATTCCTTCTCCATGCGAGCCTGAGCTCTAGTAGTCACAGCATTGGAACATAGTAAATGTTGTCTTTCCCATTCTTGAAGTTCCTCCTTTGTACATTCATGCAACTTAGGTATGTTTCCTAAAATGATCACAGCAATTGGATTCTTCAAGAGGCATGCAAGTGTTCTTCCTGTTAAATATGGCGTATCTAAGAACACCTCAGCTGTGGGGTAATACTCCTGTAGTGGATTTGGTGTTATTCTATAAATATTAGGACTTTTAATTATATCAGGTGTGAGGTCAGCTATGCAAGCCCCTGAGGTTTATTAAATTCAAATACGTTTACAGGGAACCTGTCTGCTTCCACCACGACCTCACCCGATTATATATCTTCCCCTACTGAAGTGTAATGGTGTGTGTATGTTGTCTAGAAAGTGTCAGGGTATATGCAATGTGATGAAGTGTATAAACAGGACAACGACTACACCTATTACTAATAAACAATGATTAAACAAGTCACTGGGTAAAGTTTGAATTTAACATATTTTTTTTTTACAATTTATTATCCTGTATCTTTGTTATTCTGTTAGACACAGGAATAATCAACTCAACATGATAATACAAATATTTACAGCAATTAATTCACAAATATAATTGAGTCTGAGTTTTCCCACAATTATTTATATAAGTCAAGCTAGAAAAGTGTCAAGTATTCCTTGCTCCTAGAAAAGGGTACAGGTTATTCGAACGTTTAGATTCATCACTGTCTGACACAATATATTTTGGGAAATTGAGAGTGGGGTTGGTTGCGATTGTAGTGATTTCTAAATACAATATCTAAATTAATATATAACAGTATAGGGCATAAAGGCAAAGATAAGAAAGTACAAAGAATTTTGTGCTGGAACGGTTGGTGTCGCCTACGCCGTCAGATTATTATTTGCTAACGAATAGCCGAACAAAACGGTACCCAATTTTTCAAATTCGTCCTTGACATAAAAACCCACTTTTCCTAGTTTTAAAAAAATATTTGCCTAAAATGCACTGTGGAACGAGGAGGGGCAAGGATAGATGAAATGCTAATTCGTTTCGCATTGATTTTAAACTAAAAGCCAACTGTAGCACAGTGGCAAGCCTTGCCTTAGGGGTTTCCCCAAATACAATGAAAAAGTTAGAATTGTGGACACTACGGTCATGGAAACTTGTTAAGCTCTTATTATGAATGACCTAAGCTCTCGTATTTAGCTTGATATTACATGGAGAAAGAGTGAACGAGAGGTAGTTTAAAAATAAACGACTAACATAGAAAAAGAGATAGAATTTTGAACCAAACCACATAGCCCCTTAAAAATTGTAGATTCGTGTACTTGAAGACTTGCTGACCAAGAATATGGTGTTAGTTATATAAATAGTCCCTCAACTAATCAACTATTGATAAAACCATACATAGAGATCAGAGATACTGTCAGGTCAAGTCATATCTGCTTAGATTGGATCGCATATGTTTTGGGAAAAAAGTAGGTGACAGATAGGCTAGGATGGTACAGTGAATCTGATTGGGTGGCATTTGAAGTGAGACGAAATATTACTGGCTGACCTTTGAATAAACATAAATAGCCTAGTAACGTAGAAAGGTTTGAATGATATTTTTTGAAAGACTGTTTACCCTTGTAAAATTAAGAGCGATTGGCCAACTGAATCGATATTGTCAGAATAAGCGTTAGGGGGGACGCCATTACTAGAAAAAGTTTCACCAGTGATAGATGAGATCAGGCTGTGCTTTTAAATACAATTTCTGGGCAGCCTGGACAACAAAACAGATCGAAACTGTGTCAGTCATCGTCTCTATGTATTTCATTGAACAAATTATGGTAAGATTGACATTTATTAATCTGTATTTTATATAAAAATTGAATGTGAAATAATAATATATGTCTGGACATGAGTGGGTCTATAGCGAACATGAGGCAAAGCCTAAAGATTGATCCACCATGTGATAGACTGTCAGAGAGGTGTAAAGCTACAAGAATATGTATGATTGTCATAAAGGAGCATAACGCCTATCCTATTATATGGAAGAGATTACAGCTGTAATTGAAGTGGCGTTGTAACTATTAGGGAAAGGAATACTGGTGTACATTGTCACATCAAAAGAAAATGGTGGCATAGGTTTGTATAAGGATATGACCCTTTTTGTTTGTTTTTAATGTGCATGTCCTTAACTTAGGACTATTAGTGTATGCTAGATATTACGAATGATGCATACCTTAAAATTTCAGAGGTCCTGGGTACTGACGTTAATGTGGTACCAAAAGCTTGAAAACTGATTGATTCAGGACTGTGATGCTGCACTGTAATACTGTCTTTCAACCGGCCCGATTCTGTTCTTTTATTTTGAATTTTTAATCATTTTTTCTTCTCCTTGGTATATATATATCGTGATTGGTATGTTTATGTAAGTAATTAAATGGGGTTGTTTTATGATGGTAGGTTTATTTTACATTCGACCAGTTTTACTTTCTTCTGATTTTTCGCGATTTTTATTGTTTACGGAAATCGCCATTTCATGCACGCAAGTCAGAATACGCGGCCGTCACAGGACGTGACGCAATTTTTAGACACGTGGTTTTCGCGTTGTTTTCAAATCGATTTGCGTAGGTCGCTTTGTGTGCACTAAATTTTATTATGCCTAAATGTAAGAAATGCCGTCGGAGAGTAAAGATGTATGTTATAAGTGGACTATACTGCATAGAGGAGTAAACTATTCCTATAGCGAGATTTCATTTAAATTGGGGCTTAGGTAGGAAATCTCATGTGTAAATGTTAAAAAGGAGGCCACGGGATTTCGACATAGGAATTCCCTAGTTTGAACACGTGGGTAGCCACGCGTAACAAATAGATAAGAGGCAGACCGGTCGGGAGGTTTCTGTTTACTTACCTGGCAGATTATAGTTGAGAGAGAGGGGGGAAGGAGTGAGAGTGAAGAGACACGTGGGTAGGAATATTTTATGTATTGTTGTGCAGACGAGAGAAGGGAAGTAGAAGGAGGGAGATTGAAGTGACACGTGGATAGTAGTATTTTATGTATAGCTTTTCAGAATGAGAGAAGCGTGAGATTTAAAGGCCTGTTAGGTCCAAATCTAAGCAAGGGCAGTAATCGTTATATGTATGGGATGTACAATAGATTATAATGGTTATCCCACTTGAACAGCTGTTGTCTAGCTGTTAATTTATTTAAAAAATATATGAGTGTATCGCATTCGAATCTTCGAGATGCAGAACGTTTTTCACGGTGGCTGAGTTCCACGTGAGATAAATTTTCTAAGCTAATTTTGAGCGATGAGCGAGAGTTCTCGGGAAGTTAGCCCCAGGCATTTTGTGATTGGCTGGGGTGTTCTGGGAGAGAATGATTTTTGGGGTCAGGTGTGCCGAGCAAGTGCACTGAGGAGATGTAAAGTGTTTTTTCAATGTGTACCAGTGTACAGGCCAGTGTTTAGATGAGATGTACTTTATTTAAGGAGATGTTCCTTAGGCCTTGGAGTATACAGGCCAGTGTTTAGAGATTATGTACATTTTTTGAAGAGTCTGTGTCCTGGGCGTGACTGGAGAAGTCAGCCCAGTTTTTTCGAGGGAAGCCTGTACAGTGCTTGAATTGTCGACTTATATTATGAGGCCAGGATTTGAACAGGCTGTATTACGATTAACTGCAGTATAGCGATTTTGTGAAGCTGTTAGGAAGCTGTTATTATAGCGCTGAGACGTCATGTATGGGAGGCCTATTATTTACTAGTACTGCGATTGCCAGCAGTCTTCTAGATGGATTAAACTGCGCTGAGACGTCATATATTGGAGGCCTATAACTATTAGCACTGCGAGTGTCAGCAGTCTTATGGATGAATTAAATAGTGTTGAGACGTCATATATTGGAGGCCTATAATTATTAGCACTGCGAGTGTCAGCAGTCTTGTGGATGAATTAAATAGTGTCGAGACGTCATATTGGAGGCCTATAATTATTGGTACTGCGAGTGTCAGCAGTCTTATGGATGAGTTAAACAGTGTTGAGACGTCATATATTGGAGGCCTATAATTATTAGCACTGCGAGTGTCAGCAGTCTTGTGAATGAATTAAATAGTGTTGAGACGTCATATATTGGAGGCCTATAACTATTAGTACTGTGAGTGTCAGCAGTCTTCTGGATGGATTATATAGCGCTGAGGCATAATGTTATTTGAGGCCTATAACTATTGGTACTGCGTTTGCCAGTAGTCATTCTTGATGGATTATTATTATTTTATGATGTGGATCCTTTTTGGTATGCTATTATAATCTGTGTAACATGCTGTACTTCGTCTACGTTATCATGACCGTGTTGTGGTGTAATTAAACTGTTCATTAACTGTCACAAGGCGTTCAACCCTCCATGACTCGTACGTGAGCTATTGTGGTGTGAGTGACTGTTTCTACACACCCTTCACATATCATACACGGTAACAGCACAGCAGTACACACATGGATAATTAGCCTATATAGCGTATGCAATGAACAAACAGTAGGCTATAGTCTGATAGAATTTCAGCCTTTATCAGACGGGAATAACAGGCTGTATCAGTTGGTGGTTCCAGTTCAAGTTGGATCGAACTCACGACATTTATAATAAGTAGCCTGTGTGGCGTGATATTTAATGTATAGCAATCCTGGTTTTCGACTACTCTATGGTTAGCAATTGTACACTTCGTCTGCAACAGTGGATGCAACATCGTTTTGCAACAAATACTGATTGTTACAGTGGCGGCAATCAATAATCCTAGCGGCAACAGTCGTGGCCAAAACTTTCGGACGTGATGCCCACGTCATCTGCGTTATATAACTCTCTTCTACGCTGTGTGGTGCATTTAAGAATTCATCATCATTATCAACTACGGGTGCAATAGAGGTGGTTTTCAAACTTACGTGGTGGGATACCTACTATAAAGACTTACCCAAAAACAGACGTTAACTTAACTAGGCTGTAATATATCTGATGGAGTGCAGCTTATTAATACCCATCTACATACAGGACTATAACATATCTAACATTTCCATTGCCAAGATATGCTTCATGATTCAGTTCTGCTTTTTGAATTGAAGTTTTCAAGTGAACTGTGCCAGTATTTTGGTGGCGCAATTACAGAAGTTTACCATCATACTATACAAGAGATGTCAAGTACCTCCTTTCAAGTGGATTATCAACGAGATTGACAGACTGTGTACCCCTACAGTTACAGAGTGAATTCAAGCTGATATGCAGTCATTCTACGCGTGTGCCTCAGGTAGATGATTTGCAGTAATACAGTTTCTGTTTACCTGTGCGGTGTACGAGCACACATCGTACCGTGGCAAGGACAAAGGACCTGAAGTGAGAAGTGTCAAGCTGCGGTGACCTTATGCGGTGAACTGTTTTCCTCAGCAGACTTTGTGATGTTCAGCATTTTGGACGGGCGTATTTTCCTTTATTGAAGATAAGTGGTTTATGTTGTGGAAACTGTGCCATTTTATCTTGTGTCAACAAGTCTTCCTATATATATTGTGTACTATTTGTTGTAATGAGTATTTCATGTTAAATATTCTATGTTTCATGTCTACTTATGGAGATTATATCCCAGTTTACCCAGGGCTTCATAAGCATTCTTTAGGATTTGGTTAGTAAGTGTCAATTCTATGACAATTCCGGTTTAAGATTACAAACCTTACCGAAGTTTAGGTTACTAGTTGTCTCTTGGGACAAGTAAGTGTATAGTTGTGAAGTAACGTTTCATTGTTGTTCTCGTAGTATTTTTCTCTGTTTTTTAGTTTATTGATTAATTTGTTTGTGAGCGTCTTTCTCTATTTCCTATCTTTTAGTTTTTATACACATTTTCGTTTATATACGGTGTTGGTTATTGTCTTGTCATTATTCGCGGTTATCATTACATGCTATGTAAAATTTTTTGCTTCAGTTCGGCTTTAATGTTCAGTTGACCTCTGCGAACGTTATCGTTTGTTCTGTAGTACCTTGTCTTTGTAACCGTGATTCCTATTGTCTATATAATATGTTAGTTGTTGGTAACTTATTGTAAGACTTTAGTGCATAAGTGTTTAAGGCTATTTCACATAATATTGACATCACTCAAATTGATATAAAGGTATCCCTCATATTGGTGTATACTTTTACAAAGGTTCTATGCACATGAACTTATGCTACTATGATATACAGTGATTAACTGATATTTGCAATTGCTTGAAAGGATATTTGGCTTTGTCAGCTGAAAAAGTAATTGTCCGAATTGCTAGGGACATAAACTTGTGGTAATTATAGCTGGTGAATATATATATAGTGGACTTATTGATTGAACCACTATGGATCCTGATATGGATTATGATATGGATCCAGATAATATGGTGCCTATATTGGAATATTTATTTCAGAATGTGAAGAATAATGAGAATTTGCAAAGCACAGAACTCGAAGAACATGTAATGGATCGATTTTTGGCTGATGCGTCATTTTTTCTAAGAGGTTTTGCTCGAAATAATTTTCAGTCCATTCCTCATTTGGTAATGTCTGATGATTTAGCAGATTTACTGAATTATCTTCGTGTGTTTTTGAATCATCATATTGATATTAAACACGATCACATTGTGAGAAATATAAAGAAGATAATTTTCAAGGACGTTCATGATGACCAGAAAGAGAAGTTAAAGGATGAGAAGCAGATGGAAGAAATTAAACATAGTGCGCTACAGGAAAGGGAGAAGATTTTAGAAAGTGTTGCTAAAGAGAGTAAACTACAGGCAACAGTGACTAGACTTGAAAGTGATTTATATAAATCAAACTTGGATCTTGAAAGAGGGCAAGAAGCATTAAATTCGGCATTGTGCAGGATTAAATACTTGGAAGCTAATTTGGGAGATAAACAAGGCGAAACTATTAATCTCACGCACAAACTTCAAGAACAGAAAGAGAGGAATGACAAGTTGAAGGTTGAGAGCAATGTTCGTGAGAAGACTTACATAGAAATGCTTCATAATGTGTTAGATGATAATGAGATTCTCAGTTGCCAACTGAAAGAAAAGAAGGAGATACATGAGAAATTGAGAGTTCAGGCAAAAAAATGTGAAAACTTATGTAAGGAAACACGTACTGATTTATGGGATGACAATGCGATTTTCGGTCGTCGACTTAGAGAAAAGTATTTGGCATCTCCCGAGAAGGTTAATGAGCTTGGGAATGGCCAGAAGAGTAAGACCGAGGCACTTCATATGAGGTTAACACAGTTAACAGCAAATAGGGAAAAGTGTAGTGGCTACCCAACAGCCTCCTCTGCCCCACATTCATTGATCAACGGGTTCAAACGCCTGTTGGCTATTGCTGTTGAAACGGACTACACATTCAAGGAAGCAGAAAGGACCAAGAAGTTTTTAAAGGACCCATTAAAGTTTGCTGCTGTTGCCGATACAGGTGCACCAGCTTCAGCAGCCAATTTAGCACAAAAAGAAGAGAAGAAGAGATTGGAAGAGTTAATAATGGAGGAAAATAAATTGGCTAAAATTGAGAAATCACTGACGGAGGAGAGATGTAGAGTTATGACATTTGATGACGTAATTCAGAAACAAAGTGAAGAGATTTCACTTAAAAATATTGAAATCAAGGAATTAAGGAAAAGAGTGGACGGTTTAATAGATATGATTTTGAGCAATAAAATATTGTCTACGGTCAATATTGATAATGTTAAACAGAAAGTTGATTTTCAACACGTCATAAAAGCGTCGAGTCAGCAACAGACACTCGATGCCAATACTAACATCAAACATGGTGAGCGAAAATCCTTGCGTGGCCAATATAATTTTCCACGTACTAGTGACTATGCTGGTAATATTAATAATTCCTGGCGACAGGCCAACAGAGTTAATTCTACTGTGATACTTGATTCTGTACATCACAGTAAAGACAAGGATAAATTTCATGTCAATGTTCAAAAAACTAACCTTGTATCTAAAGTTAGAAAGCCTCATAAAAACATAATAAGGGACGAGACTAGTGGTACTTGTGCCCAAAGTAATACTCAGTATGTTAGTAGCCATAAGGATTTTATTATGCCTATTACTGATTCAGAGGTTAAGCACGCTGCCACAGAAAAGAAGAAAAACAATCGTGACAGGAGAGATAATACAGATTTTAAACATTACCAAGGGAGTTCAGCAAATTGTAATCTGTCTTCTCCAAGAAACCAGAGACAGTTTAACAGATCTAAATATTTTGGTTCTGAAGATTTTGAAAAGTATGGTAGAAATGATTGCATGAAAGATTATCAATCTTACGATAATAGTTTTTCTAGAAAACAACAAAACCAATCTGGCAGATATTTTTATCAAAAGAGAAATAATAATGACAACTATGTTAACTTCTCTCAACAAAGGCCTAAAGTCATTGATAAACAAAGTAATTATAATAAGAATAGTGTCTCTAATACCACTGCTTGTTCTGCTTGTGGTTTTGAGAGAGTATCTCACTATCGTGAGGGTGGAAATTTTTTTCAGCATCCAATAGCGACGACCTTGAGCTACGATCATTTTCTGCCCCATAAGCCTTCTGTGGTGTTTACACGTGTCAAGGGAAGGCTTGTTGATCGGTAAAAGGGCCACAGGTTCACACAAGCCACAGTTTTAGGTAAAGGTAACGTTAATTTTCGTTTTACATCGTTAAATCTTACTGTGAATTAAAATAGAATTTTTTTCATTGTATATTTTCACAGCGACAGCTTTGCAATAAAAGTCAGTGCTCCGGTTTTACATTAACAGAGAGAGTAAGGTATGCCACCTTGTATCCATGGTTTTTTTTTTTTTTTAACCAGCGGCAACTTGGGCTTTCAGCCCCTTCGGCCCAATGACATGTCATTGCGATGCTGGGGAACCTGAGGACTTTCCTTCCAACCCGGTCAGGAGCTTCGCTCCTTCCCATCCACAGAGGGTTTATCACAGGAGCCGTTCAGGCTATTCAGTCAAATTTCCGGCCGCAAACATTTCTTCAAACGAGAGTAAGGTATGCCACCTTGTATCCATGGGGTTAACCAAGTAAAGCCGGACAGCAAGTCGACTCTGAATTGTATGCGGTTATCTTGCCAAGTTTATGAGACTATTCAAAACGGCTGGAATTATTGCCTGTTCAACATGGTTAAGATATAGATATTATTGAATCAAATAAATATAGGATATTATATGCAATTGTATTAAGATACCATATAACTTCTATTAGATAGTGTGTAAGCTCATTTTTTATGCACTATTTTATGCACATATTTATTTTTTGTACGACAATGTTTTGATAATGCCACAATTATTTTCATACTATTCTTACACTATTGTGTTATGACGAATATTGTATGTATTATGATTGCAATAAGGTGTAATATATCATTTGCGAGTGACTTGTCTCTGTAACTTTTTGACAAAAGCAGTGGACTATAGTATTTACGCACGCTAGTCAGAAGACTATGCTCATTAGTCAATTCATGGTTGACCTTTATGCTCTGTTGTGAGCTTAGCGCTACGAGAGCTGATACATCAAACATTGATGTGTTTTTGCAGCGGTGATTATCAGGACTGTTTTATATGCATGATGAGTTTGTCAGCCCTATGCACAACCTCATTAGCTAGGCATGGTGCAGTAGTCATCTTTAGAGAGTCTCTGTACTCACTAAATTTGAAATTCTTTCTTGTGTTTGGATGTCATGTTTATTTATGTATTAGCATTCTAAGACATTATGTAGTAACTATTATATTGTGAAAAATAACTTTGGAGACATAGTTTGATTATATCAGAGTTAATTTTGTATTGCAAGTTGAGAATATATTCTGAAACATTGGTTTCTGAGTTTTTTCGAAAGAATAACACCTGTGAATTTAAAATAATTTGATTCTTTTTTTTTCTTGCAATTTAGACATGCATCATTTTCCCAGCAGATTGTTTTGATTTTGTGTCTGCTTAAGTATAAGGATTTTTGTATGTCACACATATTTTGTTAAGCTGATTATATTTTTGGTATGTTAATATTAGGTTAAACTAAAAAAAAAAAAAAATTTAAAATATCATTTTTATTTAACTTAGCGTTATGAAATATTTTTGTTTTTTATTTTTTTTGAAAATGTTTTCTAAGATTGTAAAATTTTTTCGGTGCCCTGCGCTTAACTGTGCGCTAGAGGGAGTAATGATGTGTTTTTTATTTTACTTAACGCTTCATGGTGCGTTAGTTCGAGTTTATTTATAACGGTATTATTTTTTATGTATATGTCTATGATAGTTCATTGTTATTATGAATAAGTTGTATAACGAGGTTAAGTGTTAGATTATGCTTCGTTTATCTACAGCTTTCTTTTGTGGTTGTTAGATATACACATACATTGTCTTTATGTCCTATACTTTCTTGTCATGATTATATGTATTTATATAATACGTTTTTGATCAAATGGTTATTACGATGTATTAATCCATCGTTCTCTGCAGACATATCTATGTTTTTTTCTTCTGTCTTTCCTGATTATTCTTCATTTTATTCCATTTCTTCTACTGACTTTTCGGTAGCGGTTCATATGTTGTTTATACTTTCATGTTGCATTTATATGTCACTTGATACTATTTGTATTCTTATACATCCTACTATACGGATACTTACATCCTGTATATTGTTAGGTTAATTCTATGCTGAATAGACTTAACTTTGTTGAAAGCAGATTATCTTTGTAGACTTAGCTGATTATTTTGTATGCTTTGTTTTCTGCTTTACTCATAATGCTCATATTTTTTGGACGATATATAGTATTTGGACTTAACAGGTTGATTAATTTTTCTGATTAGAGCTTCATCACCCACTTATTTTTTGGTTGAGTAATTTTTTCAAAAAAAAATGATATCATTTTTTTTCCCCGGGGGGTGGTGTAAACTGTTAGGTCCAAATCTAAGCAAGGGCAGTAATCGTTATATGTATGGTATGTACAATAGATTATAATGGTTATCCCACTTGAACAGCTGTTGTCTAGCTGTTAATTTATTTAAAAAATATATGAGTGTATCGCATTCGAATCTTCGAGATGCAGAACGTTTTTCACGGTGGCTGAGTTCCACGTGAGATAAATTTTCTAAGCTAATTTTGAGCGATGAGCGAGAGTTCTCGGGAAGTTAGCCCCAGGCATTTTGTGATTGGCTGGGGTGTTCTGGGAGAGAATGATTTTTGGGGTCAGTGTGTGCCGAGCAAGTGCACTGAGGAGATATAAAGTGTTTTTTCAATGTGTACCAGTGTACAGGCCAGTGTTTAGATGAGATGTACTTTATTTAAGGAGATGTTCCTTAGGCCTTGGAGTATACAGGCCAGTGTTTAGAGATTATGTACATTTTTTGAAGAGTCTGTGTCCTGGGCGTGACTGGAGAAGTCAGCCCAGTGTTTTTCGAGGGAAGCCTGTACAGTGCTTGATATGTCGACTTATATTATGAGGCCAAGGTTTGGACAGGCCGTATTATGATTAACTGCAGTATAGCGATTTTGTGAAGCTGTTAGGAAGCTGTTATTATAGCGCTGAGACGTCATGTATGGGAGGCCTATTATTTACTAGTACTGCGATTGCCAGCAGTCTTCTAGATGGATTAAACTGCGCTGAGACGTCATATATTGGAGGCCTATAACTATTAGCACTGCGAGTGTCAGCAGTCTTATGGATGAATTAAATAGTGTTGAGACGTCATATATTGGAGGCCTATAACTATTAGTACTGCGAGTGTCAGCAGTCTTATGGATGAATTAAATAGTGTTGAGACGTCATATATTGGAGGCCTATAACTATTAGCACTGCGAGTGTCAGCAGTCTTATGGATGAATTAAATAGTGTTGAGACGTCATATATTGGAGGCCTATAACTATTAGTACTGTGAGTGTCAGCAGTCTTCTGGATGGATTATATAGCGCTGAGGCATAATGTTATTTGAGGCCTATAACTATTGGTACTGCGTTTGCCAGTAGTCCTTTTTGATGGATTATTATTATTATATGATGTGGATCCTTTTTTTGGTATGCTATTCTAACCTGTGTAACATGCTGTACTTCGTCTACGTTATCGTGACCGTGTTGTGGTGTAATTAAACTGTTCATTAACTGTCACAAGGCGTTCAACCCTCCATGACTCGTATGTGAGCTATCGTGGTGTGAGTGACTGTTTCTAAAATTATCCACGGCAAAAAGACGTATCTCAGGGTCAGAGTACTCGAGTTATCGTCAGGAGCAAAAGAAGATGACCTAAACGGTCTCGTGCAGTGAAGTTCAATTCTTCAGCGAGACTGGTTTCAATTGCGTACAGCCGGAAATCAAGGCTGTGTTTTTCCTCTAACTCCGGAGCGGGTTAAAAGAGGGAAGCTATTCAGCAGCAGGGAAGTTTGTCGACAGTTAATCAAGTACCTCGTGCTGGACGCCAGAACTTCATCATCATCACCCATTTCAGGAACAGGTGACAGGGTTACCATACCTGGGTCTTGAAAGTAACGAGAGAAGAGCGTAACGGAGACGCCGCATCATCAGTCGTCGAGTGTTGGAGAGACACTGAGACCAAGGGAGAGAGAGAGATAGAGAGAGAGAAGGAGGGAGAAAATAGACAGGACCAGTAGGGTCTGTTCAGTGTCCACTCGAAGGATTGACACTGAGCCATTGTGTTACTTTAAGTCTATTATTTTTAGCATCTCCAGTGGTGTTAGTTAGCGGCGCATATCGCCTACCAAGTTGGAAGCTGTGTAGATGGTTCGTTGAGGAAGAGTCAACCGGACTGAGACAGTAGAATCTTATTTGTGTTAGAGAGTGGAGGCTAAAGTGGACAGCCCCCACAAAAGTAGAGTTATTTTTAATCACTAACCATTTTTGTTGTTCCTCAGCAGGGTGACAGAAAGAGTGAATGTGAGTTGGGGTTTTCTAGTGTCTATCCAATTTAATGTGTACTTTGGTTTTTCAGGCCGTGCAACAACGCACACTATTTATGTGATTGCTTGATGATGAAATTTTAATGCTTTATTTTTGTAAATAAATATATATAATATATTTACTGGATCAGCTTCTACTCTTTACTATACTTACTTTATGTCGTCTGTATAGTGGTGTCTGTGGTTGTTTTACACAACTTATCTCCTTGTATTTAAGGGGAGTCAGAGGAGGGTGAGATTATAGACATTTTGAAGTCACGAAGCGGCAAGGGGAAAATCAAATCCTTGTTCTATCCCTTGAGCCAATAGTCTCATCTGTCCACAGGCATGTCATTTTCCATCTAAATTCTATCTTCTCAGACTTTCTCATACTAGGGTCTTGTTTTCATTCAGGCAAACTCTAAAAAACTTAAAACCACTTCGTGACAAGGACTCTGCCTGTTTACTGCGAGCCCATGCTAGTGGCCATTGCCTATCAAACGGGACACAGATTGTCAAGCGAGCAGAGGAAAGGTACAACCTATATTCTACTGCCTAGATAAGTTCTCGTTCGGCACCTGAGAGCTCAACTACAGAATTAAAGAAGAAATATAAAAAGTGACAGTGAATAAACTGGGACAAATATTTAATAGTTCCACAAGTGACACAATAGAAACAAACATTACTAAAAGGGTATGATTTCAAACAACAACCTAGTGGTACTACCAGTATTACCTTAATGTAGGAGAACACTACAGACGTATATTGGAAAAATATTTTATGTATGGACAGAGGATCTATTGTGCTATTTGACTGATGTAATTGATTATTTTGATTTCACTTTTAAATTGTCAATCCTGATTCCACATAAATTAGAATCAGGATAATAAAATTGTAATAATCATATTTACACAAAATTCAACCACAGTCTTAAATAAGATAGCCTTTTAGAGTGTCGTTTGTATGTTATTGTGGTAGTACTGTGTGCTGTTGTGAATAATAAACTATTTGTTTGTATGTTTGTTGATTTTTGTACATTACACTCTACATTCATAACCCTAGACACTAAACGAAGTCATTTAATACAATAATAAATACATTTTGAATGAGATAAAAGGGGTGGTAGCTGAAAGGTACCCTGAAAAGTTCACATTACTATTGGGTAAATTCAGGGACCTTCATAGCTAATCTCATTTATTAACATATTAATACCTAACAATAAATTCATAACATCAAATCCACCACAGCGATATCAAATACCCCAGACACGATTGCTTATCTGGGATTTCTTTTAACAGGCTGACTGAAGTATACAATGTCAGCTTCTGCTTCCAAGACACGTTTCTGCTTCTTGTGATATAGTTATGTGCAGGCACTCAGTAGATATGGCCTCACGGCAGAACTTATGGTCAGGTATTTGATCACCTGGGCTCACTTTGAATCGTAGAAGAAACCCTGGAACAAAACAAATTTGTCCAACTCAGCATCCAATAGTCTCTCTCTTTCCCTACTCTAACATTTGCAATATCATCAGACCTCAGCATGGTAACTAAACAATTAGTTAACGTTCTAAATTTTGTTGGTATCCCCTTTCTGGATAAATAACTTTCAAACCACCGTTTGACACTTTCCTTGACAAAGGAAACATTTTGCATTAATAATATCAAGTCATGTACAATCACGGTGACTTGCTGAAGAAGACGGCCAGTGATTTTCCTGGTCTTATGTCATAATACAACATTTTCTTCAGTAATATTTAATTTTCTTTTCTCCCAATATGGCAGAAAGCCTGTCTGGCTTTTCCACAACAGTGTAATACCTTTCCTAACAACGCTGTAAAAGAACACAGTGTTTGATGTTGACTTCCCTCTAGATAGACGTTTCCCCACATAATTTTCATACAAATTCAATATTGCATACATAATAATGATAATAACGATAAGATAAATGTTTTCATTCTTACCGCATCAAAGAAATATAATCACTAAACAGTTGAATATTGCGATATATGTTAACAGTCCAGATCGCTGCTAGTGCACAATAGCAAACAAGAATGTACTCCTTCTTGTCTTTAACACACTTTTAGTGATCAAAATTTTTATAACAAGTGGCACCTAATACTAACTACTAATTGGTTTTATGCAACCGTTAGTATATTACACCACAGCCAATCAGGGACTGTTTGGCCTCTAGCGTTCTTTTTCAAAACTGACCTTAAATATTCAAATCTAGGACTCCTTCCCCTCTACCACCACTACGGGCAAACTGGAAAGATTTCAAGTCCGTTCGTCTATCTGTCTTCTGTCCAACTTCTTTATTTCTTAATAGTTTTAAATTCTTATACATACTTATTGATCCTGTTGTTATCTATCGCACAGTCATTACATTATTTTATTCTTGTATTTATTTCTAATGCCTAGTATCGTTTTATTTCTACAATGCTTCAAAAACATATATATTTCATATCTCTCCTATTCAAACATGTAAACACGATCTAATGACGCCAGGATATACTCCGTTTCTGCCCCGTTCATCACTGTGTATTCAAAAAAATCTCACGTTAATCGTAATTTTTTTCCTTTTATTTTTAACTATCGCTCTCATGCAGTACGAGACAACGCTTGTAGTAATACGTCACAAAAAGCGTCAAAATGCTGTCTGTCTACTACTTATAACTACTTTTACGCTAGAGATACGCGTGTGTACGTGTTTTGGCTGTCTCGCATCCGATCATTGTTTTAATATGCTAAGAACGCGTGTCGATAAAAAAAGGGGGTTTTCTATCGTATTTTGAAACTACGCTACTATCTCGCCAAGCACTATCGTCTCCTCGGCGCGTGACACCAAGTAGAACCAAACGCTTGTCGCAGTGTAGCATTTTCTCTCTCTCACTTTTATGCGTCCTTTATTTTTTTACACGTTTTTATTCGTACTCTCTTGCTTTGAAGGCTAGGCTTGAACTGTGACGTTAGTTTCAAGCAAGCGGTAATAAAATCTAGTGGCTTTGCTAGCGAGATAATTAACTAGCATTTCTACAGCATACAATGGATTCCCGACTGGCCTAGAAGAAGCTGTCAGTCACTAACACACGGGCTGTTTTATTTACTAGCATTTGGGAGTACAATTCTATGGAAATTAGCGTTTGTCTCACAGATATTACTACAACTCCACGGTTCCTCCAAATGTGATGCATTTCACATGTTTACCTATATAGTCCGACTTATCAACCAGTGCTTTGCGAACTCCAATAGTTGTTGCCCCTGTATCTCTCAATAAAGATACCAACTGATTATTGACAAATTTTTTATTTAAAATTAATGTACCAGTACTTTCAAACGATGACATGACTGGCAGGGGATGTCCGCATAATAATCTTTGGACTCCTTGAGGCTGAAATAAAGAATTGCAATTAGTGCAGTTATCATTATTTGACAAGTCGATACTGCATGAATTAGCATGTGCTACTATATCACCATGGTTATGATCACTCTCATGAACAACAGCATTTGTACGTTCAGAGTTTCTAGGTTGCCTGGTAGTATTATTATGGTAAGATATTTTATTATCTGCATTATTATCATTACCTCTGTGATAAGATTTTTGCCCTCTGTTTGATTTTGGGTTGTATCCTCCTCTATTTTGCCAATTATTTGATTTAAGTGAGGTTTGTGGATACAAGTGATCCTCCTCATAGGAATGGAAATTCCTTTGAGGTTGATATTTATTAAAGTTATATCTACCACTATTCCTGCTATAGTTATGCGATGAATTAAATCTGTGATTCCTATAAATAATATTTGATCTGTACCTAGGTGCACTGTCGTGAAATGACCTAGCAGATGCAGCTGGTAATGAATCTTTAACACTGTCTTTGCTCAGTATTCTGTTAGGATGTGCTACTAGGTACTGACGACCTAAAGTGGTTTTCTTTCCTGTAGGAATGCAAGGAAATCAGCACTAACAGATGACAAGACCGTGTCTCTTAAAATTAAATTTGACAATCTTTCAATGGTTTTTTTTCAGTTTTGGATAATTCTATCCATCTAGAAAAATTTAATTTTACAGCTGAAATAAATTCAGTGAAATCTTTTCCTGAATCTGGGTGCAAAGATCGAAATTTCTGTCTGTAGCCCTCATCATCTAATTGATATTTCTGCAGTAACATCAATTTAACAGCATCATAATCTTTTCTGGTTTGGTCATCTAAGGTAGAGACTGCAGTGAATGGTTCAGCTACCAATAAATTCAAAAGTCTACTGGACCAAGTGGATTTGTCAATTTTAAATTATTCACAATAAGTCTGATATCTATTTAAGAAGCATGAGATATCGTCTATGGACGGATTGAATTTTGGCTGATTAATTTTGATGGCAGTAGGATGATCTTTATTTCTATTCTCACCTACCATAGGGTTCAACTGTGGTTGTTGTAATTTTAGCTTTTCAAGCTCAATCTCAGCCAATCTTATTGCCTGTTGAGATTTTATCTCCTCTTGAGCTTTAGCTTGTTGAAATTTCATCTCCTCTTGAGATCTGGCATAGGCTAATTTTTCCATTTCCAAGGCCATTTTTCTGATCTCTTTTTTTCAGCCAATTCCTCTTTTCTTCCTTTTTCAGACAATTCTTCTTGTCCTAATTTTTCAGATAATTCTTCTTGTCTTCTTTTTTCAGACAATTCTATTTCTTCTCTTCGAAGTTCCTCTTGTCTCTTTAACTCTTTATCCACATAAGCGTGCAATGCTTCACCTTCCAAAGCAAATTCTTTACCAATCTTCAATAAATCCTTTAATGAAGTCATGGTTTCTTATTATTGTGATTCTCAGTATATACACAATATTTCAACTTTTATATATATGAATATGTCATAAAAATATTCAATACTCAATCCACCATTCTCAAATCAACTTATAAATGCAGCAATATAGATGTAGTCAGGTATAAGATATGGAACAGCAACAAAAATAGCGACCACGACAAGTAAGGACAAGGAAACAGGGTTAGAGCAAATAAAGCAAATTCAAATTTTTAAACCAAGGGATAAATATTAATGATATAATAATGAATTACAATGATGCTCTACTACAACTAGACAAGACAAGACGCATTTTACAACAATGATGACATCTATGAGCTAAATGATAGACAGGGTAGAGTGGACAATATTACAAACAATAATGTACAAAACTAAATAAAATATGACAATGACAGGACTGACAAGAATGAACAATAATCAAACATGACTATACAACTAGACAGAAATGGATCTGCTAAATTCAAATTAGGCAGTCTTTACATATACAGCTAAATATGCTGGCTCCTCACAATGAATCACACATGTACTATCCTATAGAACGCTCAATTTGCTTATTAGACCTAGCTTTCGCGGTATTAAATAAGCAAATCAAGTCCCACCAGCCTCCCGCTTACTTACAAACAAATAGACATAATGAATACACACTTAGTGAAATTATTATTCCGGCAACCAGATTTTATCTACAGCCAAGCTGTATGTAACAATAAATCCAATTATCTGTTGCCCCACACAAAAAATCCTCCCAGTGACTTCTCCAAGCGATGAATGTAGAGGTACTTCGTTCACTAGGCATAGGTTAGGCCTAGAATTCGTGAAGGCTGACATCAACGGACACCGCTCTGGTCCACATTTCACATATATGCTTGTAATCTGCATCTTGTTAAATTACTTGAATTAAACTTATATATATATATATAATATATATATATATATATATATATATATATATATATATATATATATATATATATATATATATATAATTGTCACTTTTTCATATTAGTGACACATAAAGGCACCATATAATGACAACAGATATGGAAAGTCCTTTCCAATCTTAAATACTTCGGCGGACCATAAGTGCCGCCATTTTGAAACTTGTAATTTGCACTTAGAACTTTCAGGTTCTGGCCTCCTTGAGCTTGGCCCCCATTGATGCGGGGTAATTTTTATACTTTCTTTCTTGATCAGGATCCGTCGCTTAGACGTCCTTTATTAAGGAGTGTATCAGACTCACTGCTGAACACTCTGTATATCTTTTATAAGATATCTTGGCCTGCTGAGTACCTTCCCAGGGATATCCTTATTGATTCCAATATGTTTCTTATTGCATATTAATTTATTGCCATTCCAAACACTCTTCCCTGGCCCGCACACTGGCACTCAGTAATAAGGCTTAACTGCGTTGCACAGTTACAACATTTAATAGACATACTGTTCATATCCATCATGTATGATAACGAAGCTATCCTTAGCCTGTCTATATTACTGTCTGGTACGTTGAGACTTCACACAGTTTTATTTGAACTGGTAACTTACGTACACCGAATCTTCATTCACGCTGCATCATAATAAACTGACATTACACACGGAGTTATATGCATAATTCAGTTGGTGGTAAACTGGCGTGCAGGGGAATAATCAAATGTCATAGGCATGAACACAAGCAAAGTCCATAAGGACATATTCCGTCCACACAGTCACAAGGACATACGCCGAATGCCGGCTAGAGACACGTTCTTGTCCCACATTCAAAAACTCCCGTCTGCTACAAATTGAGCAGAAGTCAAGACGTCACTTCCTGAAACCAAGGACTACCGTCCCATAAACAAATAACCAGGAAATGATCGTATAAGACCAATGTTATGATATTTAAACATAACAAATATCCAAGGGTAAAGTTTCAAAATGTCCCAAACAGAAGTATTCTAACAAAGTACAATCAGTTTTTTATCAATAAAAGAGGAGAAAATCTGATCTTCAGACTTCGTCCCCGCGTCGATCAAGTGTTTCGGCCCGTTAATCCCCTTTATACTCTAAATGGCGGAGGCGGGCACACTTGGGTCATGACTCCCAAGCGTTAGCCGATTGGTGTTTGGAGCAGAGTATTAAACCCATTCCATCTTGGTTGCAGCTTTCAAAACTACTCCTATTTCCTGCCAGCAGGAGGCAATTGTGACAGTAACCCGTACGTAAAACACAAATTATTATCCCGACTTCCATAGCCCATTGCGGTTGTTCCACAGCCAACACGATGCATTCTCCGCAGTTTCGCTGAGCATCTTGAGTGCCCTTGCTCTAGACTGTACCCTCAACCCCAATAGTTTCAGTCCGCCACGAAACCTCTTGCACCCACCTCAACAGCCATGACTCATGAAGTGAACCCATCGTGTCTCAAATAAATGGCCAGATCCTTATACTTGGCAACGTTGAACAAGTGTTGCTCGTCTAATTTGGATTAAAATGGCACGGTCATCCCAGGTAGGTCTACTGCCATCTCCCAGTAATTTGTACAGTCAATAAGAGATGGTAAACTGTTACTCGATTTGCTTGGGTTGGGATGTACTGACTTTCCTGCTCTCAGAAATTATGTTTTTGCGGTGCTCGGTCTGACATTGCTGTTCCCTTTCACCCTAGCCAGGTCTTCTGTAGCAGCCAGCTCAATTAGTGGTTTGTTGTGGCGCCATGTGTATCGTCCTTGCCCTAATGATACCTTCCAAGCTGAGAGCACGTGTTCAAGTGTCGGCCTGTCATGGCATATGTGACATTGAGCATCATCAGAATTTCCCCATCTCACAAGGTTAGCGTACGTTTTAAGGAGGTTGTGCATTGAACTAATAATGAAGCTGAGTCTAGGAGGTGCCATATGTCATATATTATTCCGTGTCTTGGACCTCTTCGGGGCTCCCTCCCATGTAGTCCATTGACCTTGTTGGACCAGCTGCACCGCTTTTTGCATCCTCTTATCATTCTCAATTCCTTGTATCTCCTGAAAACCAAGTCTCTGCGTTCCTTGGTTGATGCATTGGACCTTAAGCGTATGTCACCATGGCCAAATCCCGGTCTATTCGTCTGTATGTTTCCAATTACCTCCCTCAGCGTAAAAGACTTTAGGGCAGCACCAACAGCTTCATCTACTTTCCACTTCCTTTCAGTTTTTGTGTGTGGGCTGAATGGTCTTAACTTCGTTATCTGCTGACTCGCACAGCACCATTGCGAGCCTTGTCTTTCCTACTTTGTATTCTTCAACAACTGACTTGATAAGAAGCACACGCTTCGTCTTCTTACAGTACAGTGCTTCGTCTGACAGACGTGGTGGTACTCATAGCCATTTCCTCATGAACGTGATAACCTTGTGCTCTATGGCTTTCACTGTACTGGTGCTTGTTTCATATATAAGCAGTGGCCATAGCAATTTAGGTATCAACATGAACTTGAGCCACCTCAGTTTGAACTTTCTTAGGAGTCTGCTTTTGTGTATGATCTTCAGCCCTTTGTCTGTCATTTTTATTATCTGTTGAACTGCCTAAAACAGGCTTTGAGTCTTTTAACGAGGCATCAAACACCCTGCCAAAAATTTTAACAGGTCCCCCAATGACAGTATAGATTCTTTGGTTTGAAATCATGAATGTGACGTCAACTATATTCCCTCTCCTGGTTGATATGCGTCTCGACTTCTTATGTTTGAAGCTCATTCTGCAACAGCTGACTAGTTCATCCAGGTGTGCTAACATTATACAGACCTGATGTTTGTTTGAAGTCAGAATTGTTGTGTCAACCATGAATGCTTTAAGCGGTGGCATGTGTCACTTTCCATTGAGCTTTGGACCTATTGAGGATCCTTCAGCCGCTTTTAGGATTACTTGCATAGCCGACACGAATATTATCTGGGAGACGGTACATCCCATCGCAATTACAACTTGTAGGTCAATCCACCTCGTTGTGTACTCTCTGGTTGAAAATCTGACAGAAAACCCTGAGAAATACAGATTCAAAACTGCCTGCTGCAATTTATTGTGGAACATGGTACATTTCCAGGGCATCCACAATATCTGGTGTGCAATGGATCCATACGCATTACCTAGATCCAACCAGATTAGATCAATATTTGTTCTGTCAGACTCTGTCTTTTGAATTGCTTCTCGGATTAATGTGGCATGCTCTTAACACCCTGGCGTACCTGGGATACCTCTTGTCTAGATGGTACTATAAATGTATCCATTCCCCAGGAGGTATGTGGTGAGCATTTAAGCTTTCAATGAGAAGAATATCTTCCCTTTCACATTAAGTAGTTAAATTGGCCTGAACTGAAGGATGTCTGTTGAATTTTGTTCCATTCGCCTTTCTCCATTCAGTGCTTACATGCATGTTTCAGCAACCGGAGCAGCCGTTTCAGAACTTCAGGACATCTGTTATATACATCATATGGGACACCATTAGGACCAGGAGCTTACTTGCACCGCGCTTTTTGGATAATGCTTTCTATTTCTTGCAATTTTGAGGGCTTGATACTGAATTCAGCTCCTAGCGAACTAGGCCATTTAAGACCTGCCATGCTGCTGAGCTGCTCATCTTTGCAACCACCTGAATAGGTCGTTCTTTTTTCCGATGCTCAGTGTTCCCGACCGTGGCTGTTGAAACATTTCTTTGGCAAACTTGAAGGGCTCCATGAAGAATCTTTCCATCTCCCTCCGTGATTGCCTTCTCTTCCTGCACGGCCTTTCTGCTCTACAAAGTGCATTCAATTGGACGTTCAGGTGCTCCCAAACCTGTCACAATCCATCTTTCTCTGTGTCCACTGCGTTTTTGAACCGCTTTCGGGCACGCTTCTTCGGTTTCTTGATCTCTTCCATTCTGATTTGTCTTCTACGTTTTTTGCGGTGGGTTACGCGCCACTGCCTTCCTGATTCCAAACAGTTTGCGACAGCGAAGATTTATAATGTCGCCAACGATTTCCAGTTTTTGTCCAATGTTATCTGCTTTAGGTTGTTATCCAACTCTTTTGATAAGGCTTCGTCCAGCTGGCCCCAAAGCCCTTTTGCACCGCAGGTGGAAACTTGATTGCATCTCTTTTCCCGTCCAAGAAGTGAGCGAGATCATCATCAGGCAGCTCAACTTGAATATTCTCTGCGCTGTGGATGGACTCCTAGCTGAGGTCTTCTAGCGTGTTACCTGTCGTAACGGAGCGCGGCTGATCTACCACTGATAAGCCCCCGCACCCCTTCTTCGTTCTGTGGAATTTCATTCTTCTCTGTGTAGAGAACTTCCAACCACAGGCACTTGGAAATTCCAGCCATTGTTCTGAAGTCAAAGTCAGTGTAACGGGTGTCGTCAATTCAAGTAAGGCACCTGTAGATCATTCTTCCCCTCCCCCCTTTCGGTGAATCCTGGGGGCATCTATCATGTATGGGTCTTATGGCGGTTGTTTAAAGCTTACAGGTTGCCAATCCAGACAGCCAGTTTAAAGTTTTTCCCAGTGTCATCTGTCTTTCCAGACGTCCATCGGTCCTTTCCCGATTGTCAATGGTCCTACCATGTGATTATGACAGGAAACTCTATATAGAGCTATGCAACGGGGAACAATCTGATCATGAGAAGTGATCCCCTCATCGATCAAGCGTTCGGCTCTGTAATCTCCTTTACACTCTAAGGCAGGGGGGAGGGCACTTGGGTAATGACTCACAAGTGTTAGCCTCATGTCATTTGGTGCAGATAATTGAATCCATTTTACCTTGGTTGCAGATTTCAAGTCCAATCCTATTTCCTGCTAGCAGGAGGCAATTGTGACAGTAGCCCGTCAAAGTAACTCCAGACCACGTGTAAGAGGCAACTTAATCAAGTTGCCGACACTATTTCACTGAGCCATACGTCTGAAATGTCCAAAGAGACTTTTAGGTGAGTTGTACAATTTTTTTTTCGTACGCCCGCTAAAACTCGAGGCAAAATCTCAGGTTAGTATGTCTATAACCTGAGACCGATTTTACGTGAGTATCGCTATTTTCTTGCACAGAGACAGGTGTCCCTCGCCATTTAGGCAGATATTCGCCGATTTCGGAGGTACCCAATAGAGCTTGGTCGGCTCAGGAGCTGCCAATCCCTGGTCGACGACCTTCTTAAAATGTTATCGCCAGGGATCGAGTTAATCCAGTCCAAATCCCGGTTGAAGAAAAATCTTCAAATGTCCTCGCCCGGGTTTGATCCTGGGTAACCCGGTCGCCAGCGCCGTGTGGTAACCACTACGCTAGCGCTGCTCCCTGTACATTTTAAATTCTATATTTTGCATTTGAGAAATGTGAAAATTGCTCGTGGATGCCCAAGTCATACGAAGCTGGCAAACTCAGCATATAGAATGATGATTTCATGAACCAACACTGCTAATGATGGTGACTGCTTTATTTGAGTTTTTTACAGAGAACCATAAGCATAGGCAGTCCAAAGTTCCAAGTGGAGCAGAGAGTTGATGATGAAAGAACTGATGTTGATACCTATTATATTGAGCTTTTCAACCAGTGCATATGTAAATGTAGACATGTTCAATATAAATGTAATGGCTGTTTTTCGCTGACTAGGATTAACATTAATGCTCAGAGAGGTTAAAGTTCTAAGGCAGATGGGATGGTGGACTGTAAAGTGGGGACACCTGATTGTGTGTCAGGAAACCCAATACTCAGGCGAGTATTTGTTTCTCTCTTATTTCATGGTAATAGTCGGTGAGTTATGTGCACTGTAGTTCGAAAGACATGTCACCATTTAAACAGGGTGTTGTGTTTGGCTTTCAATCGGTGTAGCTGTAGAACACACCAGCTATCAATCTGTGTAGTTATAAAACACACCATTTATCAATCTGTGTAGCAGTTCTCGAAATAACGTAAGAGTGTCACTATGTTACGACACGTTTAACGATGTCGTCTGCTACAGTTGTGAGCACTTTTAATGTTACGCATTAGATGCTTGAGATGCTATGAATATATGTTTTTCACGCTTCACGGTATTTTATTGAACGCGAATTATACAGTAATCTTGTGACGTGGCACGGTTGGTATAGTGCCACTTGATTACGTTCTACTTTTACCCTTTTGATTATAAACTCCGAGCGAGTCGGATGTATCTTGCTTTACTCCCGGTGATAGTGTTAGAGCGCAGAAGTATATCTTTGAGATTTTGGCCAGAGGGTCGGCCTTTATTATATTTAAGGAAATAAGGAACCACTAATGGTTATGGACAACAATTGTTTATTGAAAGTCCAGATTTATGGGAGTAATTGATTATTCTTGATGATCCAAGTTCGTAAACTGGTGGGTCTCACTATCGGTTTACTGCACTGCAGCAATGCGTATATATAGCCTACCATGTTTTGACGACGATAGTAATTGATCTATATAATTGGACTGGACTGCACTACTTAGAGATGAATCTATATATGATGAATATTTATTATGCCATGAACTATTATATGAATTGTACCGTAAATAAACATGTTCTATATGGACTCTGTAAAGGAAGGAGTTTGCTCCGTTGATGACCCTCGAAGTTGGCTAACCTGTTAAGCCTTTCCATCCATTCACATTTTATTAAGCACGATGGCTTGTTGATAACCATGAATATTCATAATATATCGATGGGGTTCGGAAGGAAGGAAGCCGATGACACCCACTACTCTCAAATGTTGAATAATCGCCTATATCCTTTGACACGTTGACATCTAACGAAAGAACCCACTTAACACACTATAAACTTTAGTAAATGTTATGGTTATATTGTGATTCAGTTCCTAAGTCCTCAATGTGTTACAAAATGTTATGGTTATATTGTGATTCACTTCCTTAGTCATCAATGTGTTACATAATGTTATGGTTATATTGTGATTCAGTTCCTTAGTCCTCAATGAGTTACAAAATGTTATGGTTATATTGTGATTCAGTTAGTTAGTCCTCAACGTGTTACAAAATGTTATGGTTATATTGTAATTCAGTTGCTTAGTCCTCAGTGTGTTACACAATGTTATGGTTATATTGTGATTCAGTACGTTAGTCCTCAATGTGTTACAAAAGGTTTTGGTTCCATTGTGATTCAGTTTCTTAGTCCTCAATGTGTTACAAAATGTTATGGTTATGTTGTGATTTAATACCTTAGTCCTCAATGTGTTACAAAATGTTATGGTTATATTGTGATTCAGTTCCTTAGTCCTCAATGAGTTACAAAATGTTATGGTTATATTGTGATTCAGTTAGTTAGTCCTCAACGTGTTACAAAATGTTATGGTTATATTGTAATTCAGTTGCTTAGTCCTCATTGTGTTACACAATGTTATGGTTATATTGTGATTCAGTACGTTAGTCCTCAATGTGTTACAAAATGTTTTGGTTCCATTGTGATTCAGTTTCTTAGTCCTCAATGTGTTACAAAATGTTATGGTTATGTTGTGATTTAATACCTTAGTCCTCAATGTGTTACAAAATTTTATGGTCTCATTGTGATTCAGTTTCTTAGTCCTCAGTGAGTTACAAAATGTTATGGTTCCATTGTGATTCAGTTCCTTAGTCCTCGATATGTTACAAAATGTTATGGTTCCATTGTAATTCAGTTAGTTAGTCCTCAACGTGTTACAAAATGTTACGGTTATATTGTGATTCAGTTCATTCAACCTTAATGTGTTACAAAATGTTATGGTTCCACTGTGATTCAAATCCTTAGTCCTCAATGTGTTACAAAATGTTATGGTTCCACTGTGATTCAGTTCCTTAGTCCTCAATGTGTTTCAAAATGTTATGGTTACATTGTGATTCAGTTCCTTAGTCACTGTTACCACTATGTTGAGGGTTAAATATGGTGATACCTATTATGTTCAATTACTGTTGATAGTGGTGGAATGTTTCTGGTGGATGGTGTGGTACAGCAAGGACTGACAATGACAGAGTCAGTGAGGTCGGGCTTACGGGTGGCCGACTGATGTGTGCGTAAGTGACTGTCAATTAACGCGAATGTAAAAAGGTTCTGGCATACCAACACAGGCTGTAACCACACACCACAGTAAACGTAATAGTCCAGAAACGTTGCAACGAATGGTAACGTTTACATAGTTTATTACGCCACAGTCACGTAAACATCATGGTAACATAGGACAACACTTCATAGCAAATCATGGTGGATCAGATAAGTAAGTTCATATCGTAAACATACAGCAAAAATAGTCATCCAAACAAAAGACGTGCATCGCAGTCTCAATAGGCTGTAGAATGCAGAAACTCATAGCATAAATCCCTTTAAAGCAATATCCAAAGATTCGGCTACAGTTACACAACTAAAAGTACAAAGGCTGCAGAACACAGCAGCTCACGTTTCATAAAGGTTTACATCAATATCCTTATAAGTGATGATGATCACTGGTCGCTTAAACAGCGGTATACAATGGCTTCTAGTAACAAGGGAACAAATCCATCAGAATAAACATGAATCAAAATCACGGCGGTGCAATCCATGGCCTCTATAATATCTGGGTAATATCTCTTAGAAAAAAATCCATAAACTCCTGGGAGAAAGAACATTCCCGACAATAATCTATTTATCTTTACTTCAAAACATTATCCTCTTCAATTATCAAATTCCCTTCATAGAAAAACCAAATACGCCGGGACACACTAGCGAGAAGGCACGACCTTCTCCAAGCTCTGCCCGCAAAACACTCCTCCGCAATCTCAGTTGCTTAAAACAGTTCAGTCTATATGAATTCGTTCAAGGGCTAACACGCAGCTTGAGATGTGAGCTGGACTCATCCGCTTCCCCCCCCCCCCCTCAAACTATGTCATAGAACCTTCGACCAGATTCCTTACCATATTTTTTTTTTAAACAAGCTAACAGCTAGTCAGTAGCGCTGCGCTCAAAAAATCACCGAGCATTCATCTTATCACAAAAAAAGTGCTTACAGGGGTGTATACAAAAAACCGACCCGTACCTACAAATCTTTTAACAGTTAACTCCACTTAATAAAACACGACTTAACAGTCATCAAGGTGTTACAAAATGTTAGGGTAAAGTTTAGTCTGGTATACTAATAGGACTACAATAATGATATTATTCTTAAGTGATAGCGCTTTACGCTTTGCACTATTTCCAATATACGTAACAGTGTACGCTGATATTCAGACTTCGACAACTGTGTTTCTTACAATGTTCCAAGGACAAAGTTGACCTTGTTATTGTTTTTTTAGTTGATCGTAATGTTTTTAGTGTCGAAATGGTAGCAGGTTAACATCTGCATTGTTATTGGCCGTCTGCTCGTCTGAAAGAACCTCAATTAACATCGGACAAAACGTTGAGATAAAACACACAGGGTATTGTCTGGATTACGGCAGCGTAATCGAGGAACGTACGGATATAATCGGAATCAATATGATCAAGAATAATAACATGAAGATATCAAGCTAAGGACGACATTAACATTCACTCAACGATCGCAATCACCGTCAACGGTGATCATACTACCAGTCAATAATTTATCATAAAGTACGGGAGTCATGGAAGAGGCACCGACCGGTGACATTGGGAGAGAGAGAGAGAGAGAGAGAGAGAGAGAGAGAGAGTCATGGGAGTGTGAATGTTCAAAACTGAAACATAAACACTGTGTAATCATCCAAGGCTTGTTAGTAGTAAACACATAACAAAGGTAGGTGAATGAGAGGCACTCGTTAGAAATTCCAATTTTAAAGACATCAAATGAAGTAATGGACACCAGGGATATTTTAACCAGACCATTGAAACGACGAAATAGTTGGATGTAAAAGTGACAGCCAAGCACAAAATTAAGATTATATCAGAGTTGCGTGCTTTCTGTGCTTCTCTATGGTGCGGAATGCTGGAGAGTCACAGAGAAGGAAATGTCAAAATTGTCCTCTTTTCACACAACATGCCTAAGAAAAATTCACCGAATCTTTTGGCCAAATACCATCACCAACGAAGATCTGCTTACTCGTAGCAAGCAAGAGGACATGCATACCATCATAGCTGGCAGACGCTGGAGCTGGGTTGGTCATGTCCTCAGAAGAGACCCCGATGCCATCACAAGAACAGCTATGCTTTGGACCCCTGAAGGAAAGCGAAAGAGAGGCCGACCAAAAACAACTTGGCGGAGGACTGTGGAGGCTGAGATGCAAAGAATGAACCAGAGTTGTGGCACTGTACGAAGGATGGCCACCGACCGTGCAAAGTGGAATCAATTTGTTGTTGCCCTACAAGACGCCACTAGGCGTGATGGCCACTGACTGCTTTTGACGGTCGGTGGTTAAGGATCGAGGAAGAAGAAGAAGAAAAGTGACAGCGTTATTTCAGTCAACCAATTGAACATCCCTATAAAAGTATATCACTGGGCAATGCGAAAGTAAAAGTCGGAAATAATTACGGAGTTATGAATGGAGGATAGAGGAGAAATAAAAATTGAAAATAAAAATTGAAAATGGAAGAGAGTTGTCAGTTTTAGCATTTTCACGGACGTAAACATTGAAAAAACCCATCATCCCTCATATGGATATGTTAATGTTGACTATGAGCTGATCAGATGGGTACAAATAAAATTTGACATTTCACAGTGGATAGGAAGACATAGAGCTGCTACATAAAGAATGTAGAGACAACAACAGAAGTTGACAAAAACTGAGACCATCAACTTAACATGACCATTCTGAACAATAAAATTGACAACATTCTGAGATTGAGAAGAACGAACAAGTCACATGTACAACTAATAAAATATGAGTAAGAACTTAAGTTTAAGTTTGAACTGACTACGTCAAACAGATTTGAACAGCTGGAGTAAAGGTCATAAAAAACTAGAACACGGTTTGAAACGCCTGCGAAGAGGAGCTGGATAAAAGAAATATATAACACAAATAATTGTCAACAAAGAACATGTGAGACGAAATATACGCAAACAAGAATGTCAAACAGAATGTCATACACAATGAAGGACATAACTGAACACCCAAGTCTACGCACACGTTACCTGATGTGTTCAGAGAGTCCTCAAGCCTGGGCAATTTTATTAGCACATCGCTCAGCTGTTTCTTTGTTGCCTCGTTTTGATTTTTCAGGTCAGCAATGCTTGTTTCTGTGGTATTTACTTGTGCTATTATTTGTTCGACCAACTTCGTCTCCTTGTCTGATGTGGCTGCTAGGAAAATTGTATTATGAATTATCATAACATTATATGACACACCAGCGATACAAAATATCACAGCAAAATTGTGTTTAAAAATACGATAAACGTGTATCACATTCATCGACGTTTGCTATAATCAAAACCAAAAAAGTGTGTTAGTGGCAACAGAAAAATTCTCAAGTAATTTAGGAGCAGAAACAGATACCTTGAAAACTGCACCAGAGGTTATAATGACAGAAGAAAGCACAGAGAGACAATTTGCTTTCTTTACCGATGCACAATCAGTAACTGCAGCATTGAAAAGCCAAAATAATACAGACCCGGATGACCTCAGAATAGTGCTCCACAAACTATTCAACGATTCAAAAGTGTTGCGATCCAATGGATCCCATCTCATTGTAATATCGTTGGCAATGAAGAGGTTGACAGATTGACAAAGGAAAGTGGAGATCTACCTCAGCCTGATGCAGGCGTAACTTTCGAGGAGGCAAATAATTTTATCAGAATCAAATATAGAAATAAATGAGATATAGACCACACAGGTCACTCACAAAATGATGCATACTACCAGCTAAACAGAAGAGAACAAGTGGTAATCTTCAGACTCCGCACTGACCACAACAGATTGAGATACCATCTATTCAACAAGCTAAAGATAGGAACTACTGATCAGTGTAACTGTGGCACTGATAAAATGGCGGCTGAACATCTGCTTCAAAGTTTCCCAATATATGAGGAAAACAGAAAGCGCATATTGCCGACATCAGTACCATTCGTTGAAAAAGCTCTACGGAGACTCAAATAGCCTAAAACTGACTACTGCTTTCTTTGAAAACATTCAAGTAGACGTCTGAGGGTGTACGGGGAAGAAGAATAACCATAACATATGCCAGGCCTCTGTTGGTCCCCACAATTAAATTTAAAAAAAATTCCTGACAGGCAGTCCAGGTTTACAGAATTTAAACAGAATGCGCAACATTGTGAATGAGATTGTGAGATTGTGAATGGTTATCAACTTTGTTAAGTGTATAATCCCACTGTTCTTCTGTATGGAGGTGTTTGTCAGGATTCATGATTTCCAATACTTTAGTCGGGTTTTCTTTCTGACTAATATCAGAAGATCCTCTTATACTTAGCCAAGTACTGAATGATGAAATCCTGTTTCTATTCGTTATCCTGACTGTCTGAATTGTCTTATTGACAAGATGAAAATGCCGTGAAACAACCTTAAACTGTTGTAAATTATAAGCGAAATTGTTTGCACAAATGCCTATGCTGTTTCGTTGGAAAAAACACTCCAATCAGTTTATTTTAGCACTACCCTGCCAATCCAACAACCAAATAGTGTCTGATATCGGTAAGGGACTTTCCTTCCCACCTTCCTATAGAACATTCAGCATGACCCACTAAATATTTTCTTTACAATTCATTCACACATTTATTTGCGCGTCTTTCCTGACCAAATAAAGTTTTCCTTCTTCAGTTCGCCTGTCATGTGCACAAACTCATTACTTCACAGATCCAACAACAAAATCTTCTCCAAGATGTTCTTTCCGTGTAATTGTTTATCACAGCAAAGTCCATTTGCCGAAAGTCCGTGTCATAATCTTTAGCAAGATGGTCATTTCCTACATCCCAGTGAGATTTGCAATGTATTTTATCATGTAACGTTTGCTAGCTGGCACCTTATCATTCGGAAACCTGGTAGTGTGTTTCTTCTCAGTTAAGAAGTCAGAGTTAACAATAGAAGCATCGCTCAGTGTAGACTCTTTCTCAGTCTGGAGCTAGCGGATAGGCAAACAATCAATGTGACAAGTCCACTCCTTCGGTAAACGGGACCGATAACAAAGGAAAAAAATAACCAGGAGGTGTTGGTGAGAGGTAGGACAAGTTGGGATAAGAAAATCTTGAACGATGAAATCGAAACAGCGATAAGGAGTAGGTGAGAAAAAAATGAAAGGAAGGTCACAGGAGGGAAAATAAAGGAGGTCACAGAAACATGTAACGATCAAAGAGTTGTCTTGTCCACGACAAAACGTATAGAACATAAGATATCGAACAACGAAGTGTTATTAGAATAAAACGTATAGAACTAGGACGAGACATTGCAATCCGGTAAATTACCAACACGGGCCTACAAAAGAAGATCTGGTTTTAGGGCACGGAAAAGACCACGAGGCAGATGGAAAGACACAATCACATAAATCCTACAACAACAATGGCTCACAACAGCCAATTTCGACATACGTGTCTCAAGTACACAACACTCAGCTCCCCATACGCTTCAAGCATCAGTGGAACGACACAGTATGTAAGTATCATTTATGAAAATGTTTATTATTTCACCTGTTGAAATAACCTGACGAATTATGTTTTACTTGTGCGTTCTTAAACACAAACTTTCTAACAGGAGAAATTATAAACTATCAAGGGATGTGTACAACGACATCTGCATTGTTATGTTATGGGTATCAGTTTCAATGGAGGTTCTTTGTTCCATAGAGAGCTACAACTGCTTGTTGTTGCTTGGTAAATTAGCGTCAAGTAAATGTGGTAGTGTAATCTCTGTTTACAGTCGGCCACACTTCCAAAGTGATTGATGATAACTAACACAGCTACAAACGCTTTATTAGTGAAAAGATAAAAGCTCTCCATCAAATATGTCATAAATGTTGTTGTGTTCACACGTACAATATACAGGCTGTACAACGCTCTCTTCAAAAATGATCAGTGTCAACCTTTTCTTCTCCGGATGTTATGGTAGACCTACCTATTGCGGGGACTGTTGCTACAGTTGGCACGTACATTTACTTCAGTACACAGCCTGCGCCAATGAATATTTTAAGAAATAATTCTTAAAAATACAAGTATAATTGTTTAAGAATAATTGTCTTAAACTCTTTAAAATGATCTGCTAATGTTCTTTACCATGCGTATTGTAATACTACTAATGGTTCTCACTTCTCATAAAATTCTTATCATTATCGTTTTTATATCGTCTCATCATATAATATTTCTGCAATCCGCGTCAGAAATATGTATTATCTTCAAATTTCGGATTGATAAACTATACGTTATGTGATCAAAGTATATATCCTATCTTCATATTCCGTTTCAAATTCTACCATTTATATCATGGTCACGAAATACGTTTTTCTGCCTACTCCCGTAATATTAGCTACCATCTTTGTACTTGTAATTCTTTCAATATTTATTGTTTCCCCGCTTTTATTGTTCAAGGTGTTCTTATCACAACTTGTTTTAATCTTTTACTCCCTCACAGATTACAATGAACGCTTGACCTGTTTTGATACATCATTGCCTTTGTTTGTGCAAAGTAATCTTACCACATTGAATTTTCTTTATCGCCGCTCCAGACGGAATAAAAATCTATTGTTAATACAGACTTCTTGTCTGGAAAGATACGTATACGCGGTGTTCGCAGTGGTCCAATATTGATAGACAGTCGTTATTTTAAGATAACGTAGCAGTTAGCAAATATGCAGTGCATAAAAACACGGTCAATGGCAACCTTGGTGAGATTAAGATACGGACAATAAAATAACAGGTGATTTTTTGGGAGCACAGAAAGATACGTAATTGCTTCAGTCCAAACCTTGTTATGATCAATAATTACAAGACAGAGACATCTTGAAATAGATTATTAGTAAAAGATCTATGAAGTAGTGAGTTTTGAACATGGTAACTACAATATATAATATAGTTGGAATACAACATATTATGTTGTCATGTAGAATGATTTACATGAGAGACGAGGGGAGTATGACATAGACCTTTACCAAAATCATACAGTTATTTACCACTGATTTGGCATTTCAGATGCAAAGAAAGACTGCTCTTGATTGGACTTCTCGTCCACGAAGCAATATGTTTGGACAAGCAAAAATTCTTGTTATAACCTAGAGTCTTATACACTTGTTTCACTGACTTCAAGTTATTTCAAGCAGAAATCATAGACAGCCAGTAACACAGAATGGCAGGACCCAAATATAGGACACGTCAGAGGACAAGACGTGAATTATATGATTAGAAAAATCACGTTATGCCTTAAGTTCTAGGATCCTAGATCACGTGCTATAAGTTAGACACCTAACACATCTGAAGAAACAGCATCTTAAACCAGTTTCCCGACAACATTCAGACGTTTCATGTGCAACATGTTTGTGTTTAACTCGCCCGAAAAACTCGGAGTAAGTTGTTATTTATATTTTACCTTTTCAAATTTTACACTTTTGAAAGCTAACATGAACCACCACTGCAAGAAATGGTGACTGCTTCGTGCGGGTTTCCTCTTAAGGTGCCAACAAAAGAGGTGGGCCCAGAATCTCTATAGTAGAGAACAAGGAGTGACTGATTATATCATGTTGTACAAAGTTATTATATTAGCACTTTACTAAACTTATATATATATATATATATATATATATATATATATATATATATATATATATATATATATATATATATATATATATATATATATATATATCCAAACACGTTTATCCGACTCACTGGGGTTAACCATAACACTCAGAGAGGGTCAAATATTCTGAGGAAGATGGAAGTGAAAGATGGAAGCGGAGGGCGCCTGATGCTCATATCATACCCAATACGCAAAAGAGGTATTTTGTGTGTGGTACAAGGTTGTGGGACACGTTTATTGTGCACGTTTGTGGTACACATTAGTGGTACACGTTTGTGGTACACGTTTGTGGTATAAATTAGTGGTACACTTTTGTGGTACATGTTTGTGGTATACGTTAGTGGTACACGTTTGTGGTACAAGTTGCCAGCAGCCGACGCTAGGCATTAACTTCAGACGTGTCTAGAAGACGCTTGACAACCTATGTGTTTTACCTCATACTTTTTGCCTGAGATGTGTTACAGCTACCAGACTTGACTATTAAAGAGAAGTACAGTTCAAATCACCTGTGTACACCAACAGTGGCTGAAGCAGACGCCAACCGACTCCACACTGGTAGTTTAGCATCAGACAAGCAAAATCAATGAACATTTCACAAGTTTTCCACCACAATATAAATCATGCGAGGGTGATCAATATCACCGTTTCTTTTTCTAAACCAAGAGTTAACCTGGGATTGACTACGTGTTCTTATTCTACGTAATATCACATTGTTCTGCTTAAATGTCCTTAATCGCTTCCCAGCATTTATCTCGGAAATTGAAAACGAACGTATTTTAGACGTCAATTACGAACGTGCTTTTCTGTTTCTGTTCACGTAAATTTGCAGACTCCTAACCTTTAGGGTTCATCGTTTTAAGCTTTATACTTGGATAAGTGTAATCACTGATTTATCGTTCTTTGACCTACACTAGAATAGTTGTGTCTTCCTTAGCACTTGTGTTCATTCTAAGTAAGGCTAGTGTGACAGGGCGCCCCAATCTTGCCCTCTCTCATGTGACGGGAGCACGAGGTTTGCCCTCTAAGTATGTAACCGTTTTACATACTGGGTAAAGTTTATTTTATATTTTTATTTTTTCTCTTTTTCCTTCTAATAAGTGTTTCTGAAGAGTCATAAAACGAGAGTACTGGTTTGGTTCACCAGAGGTAGAAATTCTCTTCGATATTTTACGGGACCCAGGTTTTTATTTGATTCGGTTTCCTTGGACTTTGTGTGACATATAATGTAGTACTCTTTCATCAGAGATCATCCAAACTGAATGCAGAACTAATCCATGATAGAAGTTCCAACAATAACTTTATTTTACAAGTCTTCCAATTTTCACAGACGATTTGATCATATAATTATAGTGTCGGTTGCAGATTACAATGTCCTTCTCTATTATATTACGTTGGAAACTGGTACCAAAGAGTATTTGGTATTATTCCAGTTTCGTATGTAGCTGTTGTGTAATGCAGAATGTCATCGTCAAAACCAACTAAGAAGCTGGTGTATTTTGAACGATGGGAGAGTGGAAGACAATTAGGGAGCTAATCTCCAAAATAAATATGTTCCAAAAAACTATTCTAACAATGTTCGATCTTACACACAAATGACTGTTTGTCATTGACATATATCAAATCGAGCGAATTCATAATATATCAAATCGAGCGAATTCATAATATATCACATCGAGCGAATTCATACCATTTCTGCATCAAAGCAAGAAATACACTGTCCAATGTCAGGGGATAAAATAGCTTGAGTCTATCTGAGTCTACTTCAACATCGGTCTGTCTCAATATCACGACCATCTCGTTGCAAGGTCAGTAGCTAAAGACTGCTAAACATTAGTCTTCATAACGGATGTCTTTTATCCCAATGAATCTATTGGCTAAAACCACTGGTTACAATTATTTGTGCACCATTTATGTATATGTCATCGTTACTGCACTAGTAACGTTACCGTCATCTTGTCGTCATTTCCTATAACTGTCTTTTGTGTCTATGTTAAGTTTCTTTTGTTTTATAGGTTAATTATGAATTACGTCATCAGTCTCTGTTGTCTCTTATGTTAGATAGAATTGAGGGTATCTTTTATATAATGACGTCATCAATCCGTTCACATATGTCCCCATGCCATAAAAATGTATCTCAAGAGACATTTTCCGGTACTATCAGTCGGTCTATCTATGTAGCATCTTAATTTTAGAGTAATAATAATAATCATAAAACACTTCATATCGTGCATGTATGGGAAAACCTAAGAGCGAATTGTCTGAAAGCACATCATTGGCTGAAGTATCACATAGAACAGGTCGTAAATGTGGCAAGGACCTCTTCATTTGGTTTAAATCCTGATGAAGGACTTGTAGAAAGACAACATAGGCATCAACTGTTCGGCTTCACAACACGATGAAGAGCCCAAGGTCTCTTAAAGCTGGATCAGTTTCAGTAAGGTCTTTGAGTGATGAGTAATAACGTAGTCGTGGAGTCAGATACCTCCCTTACAAACTAGAATCTAGTTGAATCACGATGTATGAAATTTGTCGTAGCTCCGCAAAGGTTTATGTAAAGGGGAAACGTTTCTGCCAAAATGCAAGTTACAGTTTGTCAGCTAATAATGACATGAGCTGAGATAAAAGCATGCCCTTATCCACGTGGGGTGAAACATTGCGAGGAACTTGAACCATAGGTGTGAGATGTGAAGAATCATCAATAATCATGTCTACATCACACGAGAGGCGTGAGGAATTCGGTTTTTCTTCTACGTTTTTTAGGTTTGACATATATTTGATCTTGCGAAAATTTCGGAAGCTTGGCTACAGGGATGGAATCGGAAAATGAAGAATCGTATCTCCGTTTATCTGCTAATTTTCGCGTTTCGTTCATGTCCATCAAGGTAGTATTCGAAGCTGTAGTCATTGAATCATTTTCTGAAACTACGGGTTTGGAGCAATCGATATCGGATGGTGTTGATAGTGTAGATTGAGGAAAATCAAGATTCATACTTGTTTCATTATGTTCGATTCTTTCATCAGCAGCAATACGTTCTTGTCTTGAAATGAGACGCTGTCTAAGTTCTTGTAGGGGAACGTTATCTTCACTTGATGACGAACTTCTACAATCTTTAGCTCTTTGAATCGCATGATCCAAACGATGTGGTACAATTTCTGACTCTGAGGAAGAATGTTCTGATGTGTCCACTGCATCCGAAGAAGATGAAGAAGAAGATGGAGGTTGGGCTAACGTAGACAAACGAGTTGGTCTCTGGAACTTCGTCTCTGGTATATCAAGCGGTCGGTGATCATCAAGTCGCATCTGATTGACGTGAGCTTTTGTAGTGGAATTGCGTTCTTCGTTCCACAAGATATAATTAGTTGGAGAAGTTTGTTCCAATATTTTTTGTATCCGGGTAACCATCGGTTGTCAAATTTATCCGTCCTAACATGCTTCTTATAGTATACTTGGTCACCAGGCTTGAATTCTTGCAGTGTAGAGGTTTTGTTACGGATCCTGGCTCGTTTAGCAAAAGCTTTTCGGACGTTTCTGTGAGCAATAACATGTGCCCTATGTTTTTGCTGCAAAATAATCTGTATCGGACATTCACCTGTATATTTCCTCTGGGGAAGCAAGATGTTATCCAAAGGAAAATTTGGTTCTCGGCCATAAAGTAAGTAAAAAGGCGAAAATCCTGTTGAGTCATTGATGTTCATTCTTATAGCTTCTAAGGCTTGATTTATGTATATATCCCAATATTGACTGTTACCTTCCGTAAGTTTTGCTAATATGTCATGTAGGGTAGAGTGCATCCTTTCGTTTCTTCCATTTGATTCTGGATGATAAAATGAGGTTTTCGTGTGTTTTATATTCATTTTTCTTACTGTTGAGGCAAAAGGATCTCCTATGAACTGTTTGCCATTGTCGGTTATTATTCTCTGAGGACAGCCATGTCGCGGAATGAATTGTTGTAAGAAGATGTCTGTAATGAGAGCTGAAGTAGCATTTTCTAAAGGAAAGCTCTCTGGCCACACAGAATATTGATCCACCAGGTGTAATATGTATTTGTGTCCGGACAATGTAACTGGATACGGTCCCGATATGTCTAGACTAACGACTTCCATGGGATAATGTTGATATGACATTTCCTGCATCGGTGCTCTAATCATTCTCATATTTCTGAGTTTACAAATTTTACACGTTCCTACATATTCTATGATATCTTTTATCATAGTTGGCCAATAGTATCTCTTTGTAATGACGTCGAGGGTTTTATCGCGTCCGAAGTGACCATTGTCATCGTGAAATTGTTTCAATACAGTTGGTACCAATGATGTGGGGATACATTTCTGCAGTAATCCATTTTCTCTAGGACTGACATGATATAAAATATTGTCTTCAGGTAATATCACATAGTCTCTCTTTTCTTTCGGATTGGTACGTACTTGTACTATAATCTTGGTTAATGCTTCGTCTTTCAGTTGTTCCTTCTTGAAGATTAGACTCTGTTCAAAATCTCTAGATTCATCGCCATCATCAGTTCTCGAGTTCTCCGTAGGTTGTGTTTTCTGTTCTTGACTATCAGGAGGCTCAGTGTCTTGACTATGTTGGATGAAGTCAATGGCGGAGATTTCTTTCGCATTATCATCTATTTCAGTTAAGTCTTGTTGTTTCAGATCGTCCACGTCTGTAGGTTCAGGATATGGTATTCTCGATAATAAATCTGCACATGTGTTTAGTCTACCAGGTAAATACTCGATCTTGGTATCGTAATTTTGCAAATTGATAGCCCATGTCTGAAGCTTTTTTGGTTGTTCTTGGGGTTTAGTAAGCCAATTTACTAGAGGTTGGTGATCCGTTTTTATGATAACCGACGTTCCTCTGATATAAAAGTCAAACTTCTGCAAAGCATAATGAATTGCATAAGCTTCCTTCTCTGTTGTCGTCCATTTTCGTTGAGTTCTGCTTAAAGCATGTGAAAGAAAGGCTATCGGTTTTTCTTGAAGAATATTGGCAATCACTGGTGGTTCATTTGGTGATATTTCTTGTACCAAACAAGCTCCTATTGCAGTGTTGGAAGCATCACTATAGATGATCATAGGTTTTGTGATGTCTGGATGTGCCAGAAAAGGTATTGTAATTAGTGCTGACTTTAGGTAGTCAAATGCTTTCTGACATTTTTCTTCCCACCTGAATTTTGCATATTTCCTGGTTAAATTCAGCAAAGGTTCGGCTACTTTTGAGAAATTGATTATGTGTTTTCGATAGTAAGCACAACACCCTATGAATCCTCTCACTTGCCTTACATTCGTTGGTGGAGGTATCTTCTGTATTGCTGCAATTTTATCGTCATCTGGTCTGATTCCATTCTGATTTACTATGAAACCTAAATATTTGATCTCTTTTTGTAGAAAGCTGCATTTACTCAATTTTAACTTCACTTTGTGTAAACGTAATCTGTCGAAGACAGTCTCTACATGTTTAAGGTGATCCTCAATGGTTCCATTGGTGTGTATTAAAATATCGTCTATGTAAGCTGATGCAAATTTGTGTAACCCTTGTAAAACTTCATCCATCAAACTCATGTATGTGGCTGGACTTGTTTTTAACCCAAAAGGCATCACAGACCATGAAAAAGATCCCATGTGAGAACAGAACGTGCTTTTCTGTTTTGCATCCGCGGACATAGGAATAGCCCAAAATCCTGATCGAGCGTCTAATGAGGTGAACCAATTGGATTTCCCAAGCATCGCCAAAATGTCGTCTATGCGGGGTAGAGGATGCGATATTGTTTTAGTAATTTTATTCAATGCCCTATAGTCACAGCAAAATCGGTGAGTTCCGTCTTTCTTGGTGACTATTACTATAGGGGATGACCATGGTGAGCGGGATCTTTCAATAATACCAGCCGCTAACATTTCCTGGATAGCTTTCTCTACGATTTCTCTATTTTTTAGAGCAGTATGATATGGCCTCAGACTTATTGGTTCTTCCGATGTAGTATGTATTTCCATTGTGACGGTATTTGTTCTCTCCAACTCCATATCAGAGATTGCAAATACATCTTTATGTTTCTTTATGAAATTCTCCAGTCTATTCTGAAATTCTTCAGTAGTATGTAATTGTTCTAGTAAAACTTTCATCCTGTCTGGATTTTCATCATTGTTGTTTTTGAGATGACTGTATTGATTTCTCGTCATTTGGTTCTGCCAAGTTGGTTTTGAGGGATAATATGATTTGTTATAAAATTTGCCACTTCTTCTATTCGGCCAAGCAGAAACTGACTCCACAGTATAATATCTGCTTTTAGAGGAGCAATATTTACTCTTCCTTCCATATGTCTCGTTTAATATGTCTCTATCTCTTTCATCAAGGTATGGATCGAAATTCGTGCATTTCTCTCTGGTGTCTGTTTCTGAAATCTCATTCGAAATACATTTTCTGTGATACTCTCTTCTCTGGGACTGGAGGGGAGGAGATGGGATAGGGACGCTTCTTATTCCCCGAAGGAAATGTGTTTGGAAAGGTTTTGGATGACGTTTGAGTAGAGAGGTTCACATAATCGTCCTTGTAACTTGATAGTTTGTGGGAGATCTCATCCTTTGGTATTTGAACTTGTCCTACAATCTTTCCTCTTGGGATAGTAAGAGTGGTTCCTGAAGAGTTAACAATCATTATAGGAAAGTCTCTGTTCTTACTCACTATTACAATGCCATCTTGTATTTCCACGTGTGGATCATCCGTTTCTTCATTCTCCATCTGAGATACATAGATTGTCTGTCCTATATTTACATAAGGTGAGTTTTTTATTCGAGCCTTTGTTACAGTGATAGAACTCGGCTTCAAAGTTACTGGAGCGGCAGTTCTTATCAACGTTGCGATATGTACGTCATCTTGTAGAGGTATATAACTGCCATTTATTCTGAGCTGATTCAAATCAAAGTATATTCTGGCATTATTCTTTCTAAGGAAGTCTCTCCCGATTATAAAATTTCTAGACAGTCCTCTCGTTATAATAAATGAGTGTTCTAGCATTTCTTCTCCCATTTTGAAATGTATATAGGCAGTTCCTAATGCTTTCAGATCCTGTCCCGTTACTGATTTCATTCTTACTGTATGTCTTGAGAACTTCGTCATGTGTTTTATCTGATGGTACAACTTCTCTCTAATCAGACTAACCGTCGCGCCAGTGTCTACGAGAGCTCTGAAGTTTTGTTTTCCTATTTTTTAAAATGCAAGAACAAGGGTCTGGGATAATATTTATGTAGGCTTGATCTTCTTTTAATGTCGCTGGTTTATCAGATAGAGATCGATTCTGCAGACCATCACATCCGATCTCTGTTAATGTGACGTCCTTCCGTTTCCCATTCTCCTTGAGGTTGGTTGGGAGTCATTTCTGTTTTGATGATGTCTTCTATTATTATTTGTCTGATAGTGATTTTGATACTGATAATTTCTATGATGTATTTCTGGTCTTAAATTGTTGTCCCCAAAATGATTTCTGGGCTGTGAATTTCTGTAATTCCCTGCTACATGTTCTTGACCTGCACAGTTAAAACAGACGGTGGTTGGTTGTTGGGGTTCTACATTGTGTATTCTGTAGCCTCTTCTGTGGTTACTCTGTAGTGCTGGACTTCTCTGATTCTGGTATGAGTTATTGAATGATCTTCTGTGATGTTCTTGATTTCTGTCCCATCGATGTCTCGAATGATCAATTTCCATAGGTTGGTGCATTTGTTGATCATGTTGGGTATGTTGGTATTCATACTCTGGTAGCGGACACCTTCCAATCCGTTGTTGGAATCTTTTCTTCACATTCTCCTCATAAACAGCTAATTGTATTGAGGTAGTTATTGACTGAGGATCTTTTCTGAGTAGATGAATTTTTAGTGAATCAGAATACAGTCCGTCCACAAAAATTCCGACTTGATGTTTTTCCAGATCAGTTGATGGAATGTTACCTCCGACAAAAGCATCTTCGGCGAGGTTTAATAGCCTATCTCCGTACATTTGAACACTTTCCTGTCGATCTTGCTTTATTCTTCTTAACATCGTCCACGCGTGCTCAGCGTCGGTAATCTCTGAGTATCTTGATACCAATATTTTCTTGAGTTCTTCAAAGGTCTCCATCGGAAATGCCTTTGCCCGCCGTCGGACAAAATCTGTGACCAGGCCCTCTGATGACAAAAAAATTATTTTCTTCTTGTCAATGTCTGAAGTTGCATCTATCAAGTAGGCGAATTTATCCACGTCAACCATCCATTGTCGAAATCTTTTCGAATCCCCATTGAACGGTGTGATAAAGTTTTTTATATTGTTAAATTTCGCATGTTGGTCAACACGTTGAAGAGTGTCAGTCATGTTACGCAATGCCATTAGGTTTGTTTCATTTGGATCCACTGGAAGTGGTATTTGATGTGCATTCATTTCTGGTTGATTTTGCTGTAGGTTCTGCATCATTAATGCCTGTTGTTGGTTATGCTGCATTTGCAAAACATCCATGTAATTATCCACGTGTGGGTTCTGTTGCGTCATTTTCTAGCAGTCCACCGAATCCTGGTTGTCGCGGCACCAATTTACCCCTCCTATGTGACAGGGCGCCCCAATCTTGCCCTCTCTCATGTGACGGGAGCACGAGGTTTGCCCTCTAAGTATGTACCCGTTTTACATACTGGGTAAAGTTTATTTTATATTTTTATTTTTTCTCTTTTTCCTTCTAATAAGTGTTTCTGAAGAGTCATAAAACGAGAGTACTGGTTTGGTTCACCAGAGGTAGAAATTCTCTTCGATATTTTACGGGACCCAGGTTTTTATTTGATTCGGTTTCCTTGGACTTTGTGTGACATATAATGTAGTACTCTTTCATCAGAGATCATCCAAACTGAATGCAGAACTAATCCATGATAGAAGTTCCAACAATAACTTTATTTTACAAGTCTTCCAATTTTCACAGACGATTTGATCATATAATTATAGTGTCGGTTGCAGATTACAATGTCCTACTCTATTATATTACGTTGGAAACTGGTACCAAAGAGTATTTGGTATTATTCCAGTTTCGTATGTAGCTGTTGTGTAATGCAGAATGTCATCGTCAAAACCAACTAAGAAGCTGGTGTATTTTGAACGATGGGAGAGTGGAAGACAATTAGGGAGCTAATCTCCAAAATAAATATGTTCCAAAAAACTATTCTAACAATGTTCGATCTTACACACAAATGACTGTTTGTCATTGACATATATCAAATCGAGCGAATTCATAATATATCAAATCGAGCGAATTCATAATATATCACATCGAGCGAATTCATACCATTTCTGCATCAAAGCAAGAAATACACTGTCCAATGTCAGGGGATAAAATAGCTTGAGTCTATCTGAGTCTACTTCAACATCGGTCTGTCTCAATATCACGACCATCTCGTTGCAAGGTCAGTAGCTAAAGACTGCTAAACATTAGTCTTCATAACGGATGTCTTTTATCCCAATGAATCTATTGGCTAAAACCACTGGTTACAATTATTTGTGCACCATTTATGTATATGTCATCGTTACTGCACTAGTAACGTTACCGTCATCTTGTCGTCATTTCCTATAACTGTCTTTTGTGTCTATGTTAAGTTTCTTTTGTTTTATAGGTTAATTATGAATTACGTCATCAGTCTCTGTTGTCTCTTATGTTAGATAGAATTGAGGGTATCTTTTATATAATGACGTCATCAATCCGTTCACACTAGGACAAATCATGTGTTCATGAAATAAATCTGCCAACCTCTGAACTCGTCCAGCCGGGAAAATTTCTTGCTAAAATAAAATTCACTCTATCGTTTACCTCAATTACTTGGAGAAATTACACTGCCTTGCCGTCGGTGGCTTAATATGCTAATTAACGGTAATTCCTGCTACAGTGCATATGTTTAATCTAGCCAGGGGTTAGTTACATATCTCTGGATTACAAACTTTAAGTGCCTTATATTATATCAAATATAGTATACACATCTTACGGTTTTTTGTCACGTATCCAGAAGTTAAAAACTCTCTGATCACGCCAGGATTTCTTCTGACATTAAAAAATTCCATCTCACACATAAATATCCGGTTCTGACAATCGACGTGATCGCGAAAAGTAATAGTAATGTCTCCATGATACTGTGACGCGTGGCCACTGGCGCTGATGGTATTAATTTTGGATGGGTCTACTGTTGGATCTTTGTCATGTACTGTCACGGATGCAAGTTTAGCCATGGTGTTTGTCTGTGTGACTTCAAAGATGCTCAGTCCATTTAGTGAAAACACGTGGCTTTTATTGTGGCTGAGGTCTGCCAAACATCGAAGCTGTCCACAAAAAATGATGTCCATCGAAAATTCTAGACCTGAAGATTAAGTTAAACATATTATATACGAAGCTACCTTGAACGAATATATATATTGTTCAGCTAATGCTTACATATCAAATACTCCTGCAAAATGAAATGTTCAGATACGTTAGGATACAATCCTTTCTTTCTTCATTTTATGTTACTACTAATATTATGGGTTAGTATTAACGCTAATACTGCCAAGATGCCGGTGACTTCTACGGCTATTACTACCACTTCTACTATTACTACTGTGGTAAAGTGGGATGTTATAAATCTTATAGGGGACTTAGTGTACTGACTGAGATCAGCTGTGAAGGTATCTGTATCTAATAAGTGTGGTGTATTACAGATGACCTTACTTGCTACCACATTTATACCTCAGTCAGAATTATTCTGGAATATTGTGATGACTACGTTAAATGTCTAGGGTTATGAAAATGATGAAGTGTAAGTCACAACAACAACAGACAGATAAACAATTTATTTTATTCCACAACACTTTACAACACTGTGACACTCACACACATATAACGCTCTATAAGACTATCTTAACTGAGTCAAGTGTAAAGTTTCAAATATATATATGTATTAATTACTGTCAATAATAGATATCCTGATTCAACTACACAGTGAACCAGGAATCACAATCAAGGGTAATTACAAGTAATATGTACACATTTTATAAATATAATCTTTGTATTGACATATTTTATTATTCTTATCTTATGTGTGTAAGTTGTGAAGTAGTAATATGAGGTAATACTGGTTTTGTTTTTCAAGCTAGATTGTTGTTTGTCATCATGACTTCAAGTGTTTGATTATCGTGGAAATAGTATTTGGAAACGTTCACAGTTCCTGTCTTTTGAAATAATTTATTGTCCCTCTGTGTTTATTATAATGTCAATTTTTGAAGGGGGGGGGGGGCACATAATGTTGAGCTCCTCTGGCCACATAAGCTTATCTTTCGTGATGGCTGCAGGAAAAGACTCCTCTGCTCGATTGCTTCTCTGTATTCTGGAGACACCTCACTGGTCGCTATCTGGACCAAGGAGTATGCTGTCAGCCTCTATTATTATTTATTATTATTATTCCTTTGACCGCCGACCGACTAAGCAGTCTTCAGCCATAACACCTTGCGGCGTCATTAGGGCAACAAGAAATCGTCCGTTGTTCCGTCACACCTAGCGGCGTATATTGGTACAACAGACTTTTAATTGTTGTTTCTGTGATCAATGTGACAAGCAAGCGGTAGATCAATCCGCTGTGCCCCGAACTTGCCCTCATGTGTACTCTACTCCTGTCGCTATAAAACCATTTCGCCATGTCTCCCAGACGCCCGTCCAGCCAAAATCCTTTCGGGACCGAAGGTCCTTGAAAAAGGGCAGTCTGGCACAGACACAGTTCCCACTCACTGCCTCTACCGGGACCACCCACAGCCTTTAATCCATTCATGCGCGTCACTAATTAGATGACGAGGCATTTGGCTACCTTAAGAGAGTCATAGTTACTTCCGCCGTTTACCCGCGCTTGGTTGAATTTCTTCACTTTGACATTCAGAGCACTGGGCAGAAATCACATTGCGTCAACACCGGGTGACGGCCGTCGCAATGCTTTGTTTTAATTAGACAGTCGGATTCCCCTGGTCCGTACCAGTTCTGAGTTGGCTGTTGAATGCCAGCCGACGCGGACGCCGTTCGAGGGCGACGCCGCATAGCTGGGGCGGTCCACGGGAAGGTTGCAGCCACGTTCCGAGCTCGGCCGGCCCGCCGGCTAGCGGCGGCGGCCTCGCCCAGCCCGGGCCCATCCCAGTCCCGCTTCGTACCCCGGCCCGACTGACCCAGCCCTCAGAGCCAATCCTTTTCCCGAAGTTACGGATCCAATTTGCCGACTTCCCTTACCTACATTGTTCTATCGACTAGAGGCTGTGCACCTCGGAGACCTGCTGCGGATATGGGTACGGCCTGGCACGAAATTCACACCGTCTCAGACCAGGTGCTGCTTCAATACCTTAGGACCACGGTCCCTGAAACAAGAAGGTTGTATCTCCTACTTCAGATCTAATTTATAATCTATTTCCACACTAAACACAATACATAACAAACACTGAGTTCAGAGCGGTAGGCCAGCTGCTAGCTTCATCTGAAACAATTTACACCAGTATACTCCTCCCTAATGGTTACTACGCCTCTGCAATTCCAGCATTAGTTCTTTCTAGTCAATAAGATAGGTGTCAGTGTACTGTTTGGCAATCCCATGCAGTTTTACTTCTCTCCGACAAGTTTTGTTCAGGTTGGAGCACTATCTAGGCCTTGCCTCATGTTTGCCACTGAACCACACACATATACATACATAAATTATCAATTCACATTCAATTTTCATTAAAAAGATATCAAATATTTCAAGCTTACCACAATTCATGGAAATAATAACAAATACGTTGACTGGCGATGAATAATGGCACAAAATCCGATCAGCCGCTATCCCAGGCTTTTATTTAGAAAAATATGCACTGGAACTCAACGCACTGTTTCTTAGTAAGTTTATTTCAAATGTGGCACTGAACTGACGCTCCTAATTGACTATATTGGCGGGTCTAACCAATCGAGCCATGTTTACACAGCTTTTGAAAAATTTTTACCCTTCTCACGTTTCCCCTAACAACCAAAATTAGTAGTTGTAGTCCGACTAATCGTGTTTAGCCTTACATATCATTCCCGCCAATCAAATAGGATTTCACATGGTGGCCTATTTCCCGTACAATGGTGGTTTCAAAACATGCCACTGTGCGATTATTATTTGGTGTTGTCCGACACCCTCACTATTTTCTTTTGGCTATAATTTGTTAATTCCTAGACTATTTGCGTAACACTTAACATATTCTTTGTCAGCAAGTCCTAAGGAGCCCAAATATATAAATTTAATGGGGCTAAGGGGCTGCGTTCAAAATATGCATTTTCTTCTACCTCCCGTTCACTTCGATACGATGTGGTGTCTGGGTACTGTCAGGCTTTCAGACATAAAACAGTATAATGTCATGTTTACTAATAAGCGTTTTACAGGTTTTTAAACCTAACTCTCGTATGGGTAGTGTTTTTTATCACTGTCGATTTGAAAAAAAGTTATTGCTTCTGGCCTTACGCGGGGAGGGTGGCATTAATTGTATATCGCGAGACGCGTGTTAGCGTTGCATGCGTTCCTGCTTTCAGCCCTCCCTCTCTCTATCCTAATTCCATCTGTCTTTTCATCACGCAGTGTATAAAATGAAATTAATGGAAGTATTAATTTAGGTCATTACGCAGCTTGCGTATCTCAAGGTTTTCTTAGAAATGCAGTACACGTTTTATTGTAGAAAGCGTGTATTGATGCAGTAGGCTTTACTATCAACGTGAAAGCGTGAGAATATGCAGACGAAGCATTAAAAAGGGGTTTTTATTGTTCAACTAGCATGACGTTCTATTAACACAGGCGTACGCTATTGGAAAGCACGGGTCTTTAACCATTTCTCTTTCCTTTTATTGAATTTATGTGTTAGGCTTTACATTACCTTTTAATTTATATATGTGTATTTAGAATGTCTCACGACAAATTCTCCCCTCTTAAAACCGACGTTATATGTCAGTCTATAATTCTATATACACATAGAGAAATGTATTATTATTTCTGGGGCTTACGGTGATTCTCATCACACGGATGGCGGTTTAAAAAATCAGCTCCCAGATTTGTTTTTCCAGATATATACTCTATGCTAAACTCAAATGGCTGCATAAGTAGGGACCATCTGAGTAACCGAGAATTTTCATGCCTAGCCTGCGCTAGAAACGACAAGGGTTTGTGATCCGTCTGCAACTTAAATGCCTTCCCATACAGATAGATATTGAATTTCTTTATCGCCCATATTACTGCAAGACATTCTTTTTCGCTAGTTGAGTAATTGGTTTCAGCTTTATTCAACTTTCTGCTAGCATATGCCACTGGGCTTAATTCCCCATCCAAGGCATCTGATTTCTGTAGCAGTGTCGCACCTAGTCCGATATTACTGGCATCCGTTCTTACAATGAATTCTTGACTTAAGTCAGGTAATTTCAAAATAGGTTTGCTTGTGAGCTTTTCCTTCAATTCCTGGTAAGCCAATTCACATTGTGGTGTCCATGTAATTCGATCTGGATTTCCTTTACGTGTCAAATCAGTTAACGGTGCACATATGGAATTAAAGTTTTTGATATACTTTTGGTAGAAACCACATAATGAGACAAAGGATCTCACGTCTTTCTTGGTTTGTGGTCTCGGGGCTTTCTTTAGATTCTCTAAATTCTTGGGGTCAGGGGTCATGTTTCCCTGATGGACTGTGTGTCCCAAGAATTCTAATTCTTTACATCCAACGCAACATTTTGTTGGTCGGGCTGTTAAATTCGCTTCTCTAAGTCGATTAAACAGCATATTCAGAGAGTCAATGTGTTCCTCAAATGTTTCTGTTGCTATAAGGATATCATCCATGAAATTTGTGATGCATGGATTATTCAGAGGGTCCAATAATTTTCTCATCATTCTAGAGAAGACACTAGGTGCATTCTTCAATCCAAATGGCAATCTGTTAAACTCATAGTATCCCTCTGAGGTACTAAAAGCTAGGTATGGTCTAACCTCAGGCTTTACTGGAATCTGACAGTATCCTTTACTCAGATCCACTTTTGAGAAATATTTAGCTTTATTTAGCCTGGCAAACAACTGATTTGTATCCGGCAATGGATCCACCTGTCCTTCTGTAATAGCATTCAGTCTCCTGTAATCTGTACAGAGTCTATGTTCTCCAGAGGGTTTCCTTAAGAGCACAACACTGGAACTATACGAAGATTCACTGTGTGAAATAATTCCTTCCTTCAACAAATAGTCTATCTCTTCCTTCAAAGCTTTCTCCTTAGCAAAAGGAATCGAATAGGGTTTCATACAGACAGGTGTGGGATCTATCAGTTTCATATCATATTCCAATAAGTTTGTATGCCCCGGTCGGTCTGTGAGCACCTCTGTATGATTATCTAGAACCTGTTGCACTCTCTCTTTCTGATTTTTCGTTAAATGTGTACTGATTTTCACCTGTGCCGCTGTCTCACAGGGATGTAATGGATATTCAAATGATGAAAGTGGTTCCTTTTTCATCTCCATTGCAATGGACAAGGCCAACAAGTGTGTCTCTTCCTGATTTTCTCTTTCCAAGTATTTCTTCAGGAGATTCACATGATAGATTTTTTCTTTCCCCTTCTTATCTATCTTATAATTGGTTCTAGACACCTTCTCTAGAACTGTATATGGACATTGCCATCCAATTTGTAACTTATTCTGACTACCAGGGAAAAGAAGCAGTACCTTCTCTCCCACAGCCAAATCTCTGTCTTTAGCTTTCCTGTTATAATAGGCAGCATGTTTCTTCCTGGCTTGTCTCAAATTTTCATTGGCAAGTTTCCAGCCAGTTTTTAAACGAGTGGTCAGCTCATTCACATATTGGTATGAGGATGTAATATTTTCCTCTACCTTTTCATCAGTCCACGTTCTTAACAGCGTTACATATGGACCTTTAATTTTGTGGACCTATTTGTCCATGCACCGGTATGGTCTCTTCCACTCGAAGCGCTATAGTGATGATTTTTCTTCCCAGAATTATCATGCACAAAACGACCGCTACCAATTTTTCTCTTGGGGCTGTCTCCCCACTTAGAATTCTGATGAGAGATTTCTTCTCTACATCCTCTTCCTCCAGTTTGTTTAAGTCCGATTGAGGGATTTTCGGCTTATCCTGGGGTAAGACATCTTTTTGCACTCTCTGCATAGTGGCCATTGTAAAACAGTTAAGTGAAGCTTGTCCGTGAAAAGGGGCTTCCCATTCCCTTTGGTCCACTTTATCAAATTTATTTCTCTTTGTATTGTAAGGCCTAATTTTGCCCCGTGGCGTGTCCAGGTCCTGATCAATGTTCCCACTTGTGGGTGTTCCCTCATGTGCTATGCTACACCTTTCTACAAAATTCTCAATGTCCCACCTTGCCTTGGGCCAATAATAATTGTGAGCCACCTTTTGGATGATGGTACCTATTTTCTCATGGTCCCCATCTTTTTTCACATGTAGGCTCCTTATTAAGTCTGCCCTATATCTCTTTGGAAGAACCAGCTGTCCGTGACCATTAGTTCTAGTTCCGGCCTTCCTGTAAATCAACTTGTTTTTCATGTAAAAATCTCCCTTGCCTGGAGTTGTATGACAAATTGACAATTTCCTGAAACAAGGTTTGAGGGTCTTATCCCCAGCCTGTGCCTTCCTCATCTCTTCTGGAGTGGTATCTATCAGAATATCCTCCTCCTTTCTTGAGGTCGACCTGACCTGAAGGGTGGCCATCACTATAGGGTTCCTTCTACAATGGTCAGTGTCATGATTGTTCATCTTACAATTTTTACACCACCTCCTTTCTTGGTTGAAAGATTTTCTTTCATCATATTTCCTTTCATCGAATTGTGGGGTTTTATTTTTATTGTCATACCGTGGCCTATCAAACTGGTGCTTACCTTTGTTTTGATCTCTAGGATCAAATTTATTAAAGTTCTGTGGTGCCCTAAAATTATCTACCTGTTTCTTTTTATTACCTGATACCTCTGCCTGAGCTGCTTGATACCTTTCAGCAACATTTAGCAACTCACCCAGCCTCTCTGCACCTTGTTCCATGAGAAACTTTCTCAGGTCTGGAGCCATGGACTCTCTTAATTGTTCTATAAGGACCATTTCCTTAAGATCTTGGGTTTTCCCCAGAGAAGTCCATTTCTCCAAGTATGTCTCTAACCGTGCAGAGAACTGGTGATAGGTTTCACCTGACAGTAGTTTAGCATTCCTAAATTTTTTCCTATAAAATTCTGCGTTCTTTTCATATCTTAACAAAAGAGCCTGCTTTAGCATGTCATAATTTTCTTGATCACCTCTGCTCATTTTCGCAAAAACTTCATAAGCTGCCCCACGAAGCCCTTGAGATAACTTTAAGCTCCACCTTTCTCTCTCTAACCCATACGTGGTAGCTAATAGTTCATATCTATTAAGATAGCTCTCAATATCATCGTCTTTCTCAACAAAATGATCTAAATGAAAATTCATAGCTGAGGTTGAGGCTCCCTGACTAGCAGTGGCATCAGAGGTAAAGGGACTGGCACCATTTTCAGGAGCATGGCCTTGAAACTCAAACTCCCTTAGTCGTAACTCATGTTCCATTTGTAATCTCTTCTCCTCCTTTTCTGCTTCCCTCTCTGCAGTCTGTCTTCTTTCCTCGGCTTCCCTCTCTGCAGCTAATCTCTTGTCTTCCCTTTCTGCAGCTAATTTCTTCTCTTCTCTTTCTGCAGCTAATTTCTTCTCTTCTCTTTCTGCCTCCAATTTCTTAGCCTCAGTCTCAATCTGCAGCCTCTTAGTCTCAGCCTCAGCCTCAAATTGTAACTTCTTAATTTCCTTTTCAGCCTCTAACTTTCTTTCAGCCTCTTTTTCTAATCTTTCCGATTCTAATCTTCTTTCGGCTTCAAATTTTCTTTCCTCACGTTCAATATATTTGTCACATTCAGTAGTGACATAAGCAATCATAACTTGCCCGTCCATTCCTAACTCTTTTGCAGTCTGCACAGCAGCAGATCGAAATTTGGCCAGGTCCGCCATTTTCTAACAGGTAAATGTATAAAATATTTAACTAAACAATACAATCTGTAATTACTTATCTAAGGACCCACAGGCACTGAGAGCTCAACCTTATTTAATTCCACCCAAGGATACCTTTTAATTCTTATTATTCCCAATATATATAATAGGAGAAGTTCAATATCCCGGGAGCGAGACCCCAATATATGTGGTAAAGTGGGATGTTATAAATCTTATAGGGGACTTAGTGTACTGACTGAGATCAGCTGTGAAGGTATCTGTATCTAATAAGTGTGGTGTATTACAGATGACCTTACTTGCTACCACATTTATACCTCAGTCAGAATTATTCTGGAATATTGTGATGACTACGTTAAATGTCTAGGGTTATGAAAATGATGAAGTGTAAGTCACAACAACAACAGACAGATAAACAATTTATTTTATTCCACAACACTTTACAACACTGTGACACTCACACACATATAACACTCTATAAGACTATCTTAACTGAGTCAAGTGTAAAGTTTCAAATATATATGAATTAATTACTGTCAATAATAGATATCCTGATTCAACTACACAGTGAACCAGGAATCACAATCAAGGGTAATTACAAGTAATATGTACACATTTTATAAATATAATCTTTGTATTGACATATTTTATTATTCTTATCTTATGTGTGTAAGTTGTGAAGTAGTAATATGAGGTAATACTGGTTTTGTTTTTCAAGCTAGATTGTTGTTTGTCATCATGACTTCAAGTGTTTGATTATCGTGGAAATAGTATTTGGAAACGTTCACAGTTCCTGTCTTTTGAAATAATTTATTGTCCCTCTGTGTTTATTATAATGTCAATTTTTGAGGGGGGGGGGGCACATAATGTTGAGCTCCTCTGGCCACAGAAGCTTATCTTTCGTGATGGCTGCAGGAAAAGACTCCTCTGCTCGATTGTTTCACTGTATTCTGGAGACACCTCACTGGTCGCTATCTGGACCAAGGAGTATGCTGTCAGCCTCTGGATTCAGCAAAACTCAGACCAGGTGCTGCTTCAATACCTTAGGACCACGGTCCCTGAAACAAGAAGGTTGTATCTCCTACTTCAGATCTAATTTATAATCTATTTCCACACTGAACACAATACATAACAAACACTGAGTTCAGAGCGGTAGGCCAGCTGCTAGCTTCATCTGAAACAATTTACACCAGTATACTCCTCCCTAATGGTTACTACGCCTCTGCAATTCCAGCATTAGTTCTTTCTAGTCAATAAGATAGGTGTCAGTGTACTGTTTGGCAATCCCATGCAGTTTTACTTCTCTCCGACAAGTTTTGTTCAGGTTGGAGCACTATCTAGGCCTTGCCTCATGTTTGCCACTGAACCACACACATATACATACATAAATTATCAATTCACATTCAATTTTCATTAAAAAGATATCAAATATTTCAAGCTTACCACAATTCATGGAAATAATAACAAATACGTTGACTGGCGATGAATAATGGCACAAAATCCGATCTGCCGCTATCCCAGGCTTTTATTTAGAAAAAAATGCACTGGAACTCAACGCACTGTTTATTAGTAAGTTTATTTCAAATGTGGCACTGAACTGACGCTCCTAATTGACTATATTGGCGGGTCTAACCAATCGAGCCATGTTTACACAGCTTTTGAAAAAATTTTACCCTTCTCACGTTTCCCCTAACAACCAAAATTAGTAGTTGTAGTCCGACTAATCGTGTTTAGCCTTACATATCATTCCCGCCAATCAAATAGGATTTCACATGGTGGCCTATTTCCCGTACAATGGTGGTTTCAAAACATGCCACTGTGCGATTATTATTTGGTGTTGTCCGACACCCTCACTATTTTCTTTTGGCTATAATTTGTTAATTCCTAGAATATTTGCGTAACACTTAACATATTCTTTGTCAGCAAGTCCTAAGGAACCCAAATATATAAATTTAATGGGGCTAAGGGGCTGCGTTCAAAATATGCATTTTCTTCTACCTCCCGTTCACTTCGATACGATGTGGTGTCTGGGTACTGTCAGGCTTTCAGACATAAAACAGTATAATGTCATGTTTACTAATAAGCGTTTTACAGGCTTTTAAACCTAACTCTCGTATGGGTAGTGTTTTTATCACTGTCGATTTGAAAAAAAGTTATTGCTTCTGGCCTTACGCGGGGAGGGTGGCATTAATTGTATATCGCGAGACGCGTGTTAGCGTTGCATGCGTTCCTGCTTTCAGCCCTCCCTCTCTCTATCCTAATTCCATCTGTCTTTTCATCACGCAGTGTATAAAATGAAATTAATGGAAGTATTAATTTAGGTCATTACGCAGCTTGCGTATCTCAAGGTTTTCTTAGAAATACAGTACACGTTTTATTGTAGAAAGCGTGTATTGATGCAGTAGGCTTTACTATCAACGTGAAAGCGTGAGAATATGCAGACGAAGCATAAAAAGGGGTTTTTATTGTTCAACTAGCATGACGTTCTATTAACACAGGCGTACGCTATTGGAAAGCACGGGTCTTTAACCATTTCTCTTTCCTTTTATTGAATTTATGTGTTAGGCTTTATATGTACCTTTTAATTTATATATGAGTATTTAGAATGTCTCACGACAACTACTATAACAACTACTATTACTACTGTTATTAATACTACTGCAACAACAACTAATGATAATATTTAGTGTAGATTCGTTTTTCTTTTTACTTGATTCATTAATATATATCTCATCATTTGTCTACACTTGTTTTAACTATATCTGCTTCTTCTTCGTCTTTGATCTATAGCCGCCGACCGTCACAGTAATCAGTGGCCATCACGCCTGGTGGCGTCTTGTAGGACAACAACAAATTGATTCCACTTTGCTCGGTTGGTGGCCATCCTTCGTACAGTGCCACAACTCTGGTTCATTCTTTGCATCTCAGCCTCCGCAGTCCTCCACCAAGTTGTTTTTTGGTCGGCCTCTCTTTCGTTTTCCTTCAGGGGTCTATAGCATAGCTGTTCTTGTGATGGCATCGGGGTATCTTCTAAGGACATGGCCAACCCAGCTCCAGCGTCTGCCAGCTATGACGGTGCGCATGTCCTCTTGCATGTTCCGAGTAAGCAGATCTTGGTTGGTGATGTTATTCGGCCAAAAGATTCGGTGAATTTTTTTTAGGCATGCTATGTGAAAAGAGGACAATTTCGACATTTCCTTCTCTGTAACTCTCCAGCATTCCGCACCATAGAGAAGCACAGAAAGCACACAGCTCTGATATCATCTTAATTTTGTGCTTGTGCTGTACTGAGAAGACTTCCAGATGTTGTTTAGACTAAAAAAGGCTGTTCTTGCTTTGTTCAATCTGTTGTTGATGTCTTTGCTAATTCCGCCGTCTGGTTTTACTAAGCATCCTAGGTATGTGAAGGTGTCTGTCTGTTCCAGTTGCTGATTCCTTACTGATATGGGCTCAGGGTTGCTCACATTGAGCGTCACGACCTCTGACTTTTTTTGATTGATGTTCAAGCCCACCTGCTAAGTCTATCGGTTGTTTCTTGGATGTGTTAATGTGAATGTACTAGTAGTGCAATGTCATCTGCATATTCTCGATCTTCCAATGTAGAAAATGTAGTCCATCTTATTCCTCTTGGACTGCCCTCTGTTGTCTGTTGCATCACCTAGTCTATGACAGTTAAAAATAAGATAAGAGGCTTCCCTGTCGTACTACTGTCTTCAACTCAAAGGTTAGGTTGCTCTGCCCAACGCTACACGTAAAGTTGGCATAGAGGCTTTTTATAATTGACACTATATCTGCTATTGCATAACATCTGTGTAGCTCTGTGCTGAAGATATGTTTAGAAGATCTGCAATATATTCCCTCCATCACTTCCCCTCACTTTTTAAAAATATCTCTACGTCATTTTACCGTTCTTGCTTTTGAAGTCCCACTGTTTGTGTTGTTATTTCCCCTTAGTTTTTTTCTTTTGTATCCTGATACTTTGTGGTAACTGTAAAATGTTTATCTTTTTTCTTTTTAACTTTGCTGTAAGAGCGGTTAGATATACACAGATTTTCTTCATGCAAAAAACCCAACCAAACTGGAGACATTGAACACTAATCGCAAGAACTTTCGAAGTTCATATACTAGATATGTCACGATTATAGATTTGATATTGCATAGGTGAAAAAATACGCCGTGATAACTTAGACAACAGACGAGGAAAGACTATTATTTTTAATAATTACTTGAGATTACTTTAGAAAAAAGTCAGAATTCTCCCGTTTCTACAGCACATAATAACAGAGTGTGACTGATGCTAAAACAATCACTATAAAAGTAGAAATGGCTAATACTACATTTAACAACATGAGGCATGTGTTATGGGTTACCTCCCCTTAGCTCAGCAGTCGTGGTCCAACAGTGGCTGAAATTCGAGAGTAACTAGTGTGGGTCTTCAAAGGTGTCTACCTTCGCACAAGATTACTCTTGGCAGAATTGTTTCTACAATGATAATTATGCTTCTACCTCAAATGAGTCTTCACAAGATATTCAGTAATGCGAGAACAATGCTGCATAAGGCTGAGCAAATTTTAATATGACTCATGTGGAACTGATCAAAAGATCTTGTCGGGGGACAGGAAGTAGTTGGGTAATTTGACTCAAGTGGAACTGATCATAAGATCTATTCGGAGACAGGAAGTTGTTGGGTAATATGACTCATGTGGAACTGATGATAGATCTAATCGGGGGACAAGAAGAGGTTGGGTAATATGACTCATGTGGATCTGATGAAACGATCTAGTCGGGGGACAGGAAGTGGTTGGATAATATGACTAATGTGGAACTGATCACAAGATCTAGTTGTGGGAAAGGAAGTGGTTGGATAATATGACTAATGTGGAACTGATCTCAAGATGTAGCCGGGGAACAGCAAGTGGTTGGGTAATATGCTTAATGTGGAACTGATCACAAGATCTAGTCGGGGGACAGGAAGTGGTTGGGTAATATGACTAATGTTGAACTGATCACAAGATCTAGTCGGGGAACAAGAAGTAGTTGGGTAATATAAATAATGTGGAACTAATGATAAGATCTAATCGGGGGACAGGAAGTGGTTGTGTAATATGACTCATGTGGAACTGATGACAAGATCTAATCGGGAGACAGGAAGTGGTTGGATAATATGCCTAATGTGGAACTGATCACAAGATCTAGTTGTGGGAAAGGAAGTGGTTGGGTAATATGACTAATGTGGAACTGATCTCAAAATCTAGCGGGGAACAGGAAGTGGTTGGGAAATATGCTTAATGTGGAACTGATCACAAGATCTAGTCGGGGACAGGAAGTAGTTTGGTAATATAAATAATGTGAAACTGAAGATAAGATCTAATCGGGGGACAGGAAGTGGTTGGGTTATATGACTCATGTGGAATTGATGACAAGATCTAGTCAGGGGACAGGAAGTGGTTGGGTAACATGACAAATGTGGAACTGATCACGAAATCTATTCGGGGGACAGGAAGTGGATGGGTAATATGACTCATGTGGAACTGATGGATGTTGAATAGTTGTGTTCAGGATTCATACAAACTAAGTTCTGAAGAAAAATAAAACTTCTGTTGTGTTCAGGATTCACACAAACTAAGTGCTGAAGAAATAAAAAAACTTCTGTTGTGTTCAGGATTCACACAAACTAAGTTCTGAAGTGACAAAAAAAATATGTTGTGTTCAGGATTCACACAAACTAAGTTGTGAAGATAAAAAAAAACTTCTGTTGTGTTCAGGATTCACACAAACTAAGTTCTGAAGGAAAAATAAAACTTCTGTTGTGTTCAGAATTCACAGAAACTAAGTTCTGAAATGACAAAAAGTTATGTTGTGTTCAGGATTCACACAAACTAAGTTGCGGAGAGAAAAAAAAACTTCTGTTGTGTTCAGGATTGACACAAACTAAGATCTGATGGAAAAAAAAACTTATGTTGTGCACTAGCTAGCGAAATCAAGCTCTGACAAGGTAGCCCTGACAAGGACTGCAAAAACACAACTGAAGCAGGGGAGTGACGGTTGTTTAAACTTTATGAAGAGGACAGCGCTATAAGTCAGTAGACCATCATCATCGTTATCGTTATCACCATCATTTTCTTGTGTGCTGGCTATCGAGTAGGGAGACAACACTGAATGTGACCCTCATAACAGGAACCTTCAACCAAACATTCACATTATCTTTTAGTGGTGGTTTCTGTAACAACTAGTTTGACATGATGATGTTACCAGTCACATTCACAACCTCGTATTGGTGATCCTGGGTGTGTAGTAGTTATTTCCGTTTTTTGCCTCTCTAGAGACGCCACGGAAACTAGACGGGGTCGGAATCAACATCAAGACACAAAAGACATCCTGTCAGGGGCGGCTGACAACAGAAGACGGTCGAGATCCATTACAAACGATCCACGACAACGTCATAAGTCAAACTGCTCCATAAAATTGAGAAACAAGATTAATTATAAACTAATAAAGGTCGCCACATAACACATACTGCCGTAGTGGAGTGAAGTGTAAGAGATGTCACTATAATAGGTCTAGCTTCGAGAGGTGGGGTGACCCGTCCCCTTCCTCATTGCGTTCGTCTTCCCTAACTCAAGAACAAGGTCAGATACTCATTTACAATGGATAAACTGGAGCATGACGTTACCGTGTTTCGAACCAGGTACCTTGTCCGCAAGGTCAGCCTGACGTTTGAACTGGTTTATCTGAATTTAAGATACGAAGGAGAAGTTGAAGTCTTATAGGCGATGTTTTTGTTTAAGTCAATTGATATAGCTCACCTCGAGTTCCTGTAAATGTGACTATTACATTTTGACTGTGAGTAAATCATGCAGACATACGCTGACTGTGAGTAAATACTGCAGACATAACTTGACTGTGAGTAAATCATGCACACACATGTTGACTGTGAGTAAATCACGTAGACATACGTTGACTGTAAGTAAATCATGCACACATAACTTGACTGTGAGTAAATCATGCAGACACAACTTGACTGTGAGTAAATCATGCAGTCATAACTTGACTGCGAGTATATCATGCAGACATAACTTGACTGTGAGTAAATCGTGCACACATATGTTGACTGTGATTAAATCATGTAGACATATGTTGACTGTGAGCAGGTCATGCAGACGTACGTTGACTGTGAGCAAATCATGCAGACATAAGTTGACTGTGAGTAAATCATGCAGAGCTAAGTTGACTGAGTAAATCATGCAAAAATACGTTGACTGTAAGTAAATCATGCAGACATAAGTTGACTGTGAGTAAATCATATCGACATAAGTTGACTGTGAGTAAATCATGTAGACATAAGTTGACTGTGAGTAAATCATGCAGCCATAATTTGACTGTGAGTAAATCATGCAGATATATTTTGACTGTGAATAAATTTAGCTAACATACCTTGACTGTGAGAGATGAATGTCAGCAATAGACATAATATCAAACTATCAACCTGTATCGACATTATTTCTGATTGAATGTTGAGTAATAATGACACATACTCTGGATGTTCTAACCGTTCTCAACTACAACATTACATAAGCCAACATTTTTAAACCACTGAATTTATATGAACACTTGGCATAACCGTTTTAGGAGAATTTGACATCCTGGTATGTTATTTTGAGATGACAAGTGCATCCTATTGTGTGCATCATTGCATATTCTATTTTGGGAGAGAGGAAACTTCCTGACTTGTTGGCAAAATGTGCTTTTGTGTAATAGTATATTTGCACTGTGATTAAGTACCCGGCGTTGCCCGGTTTTTCAAATACTAGTATATAGAAACATAAAACATCTTAATTTCTGAAAAGATAAACAAGGAAGTACAATATTTTTTTTTAATTAATTCCCATGATTATTTGTTTGATTCATATAGTTACAATTCATATAATTTATAAATTGTCTCATTTTTGCTTATTTATACTTCTTCTTCATCTTCTTCTTCTTCTTTGATCCTTAGTCGCTGACAGTTAAAGCAGTCAGTGGCCATCACGCCTTGTGGCGTCTTGTAAGGCAGTTTCCACTTTGCTCGGTCGGTGGCCATCCTTCGTACAGTGCCCCAGCTCTGGTTTATTTTTTGCATCTCTGTCTTCCCAGTCCTTTGTCAATTTTTTTTTTGGCCGGCCTCTCTTTCGTTTTCCTTCAGGGGTCCAAAGCATAGCTGTTCTCGTGATGGCATCAGGGTCTCTTCTGAGGACATGGCCAACCCAACTCCAGCGTCTGCCAGCTATGATGATGTGCAATTATTTATACTTATTTGGTCGAAAGAAAAAAATGCTACTTTCAGAGAGATTTATGGATATGATTCCCAAACTTATCTTACTTACTTAGTCTTACTTACTTAGTCGTTCCCCTTCTACCGTTAGGTGTACAGATTTGGAAGAGAGAGCGCCAGACTATCCTATCGGCTGTCTTCCTCCTGGCCTGGTTCCATTCTAGTCCTCGGTCCTTCAAAGATTGTCTAATATTTTCCTCCCAGCGGACTCTGGGTCGTCCTGGTGGTCTGGATCCCTGGCTCTTTGTTTTCCATGCTTGTCGTCGTAGCCGATCTTCTCCCATTCTGCAAACATGGCCAAACCATCTTAGTTGGGACTGTTCTACGTGGGTCTGCAGGGGGTGGGATTCTAGGCCTTGACGTATCGTCTGGTTGCGGTTCATGTCTCTTCATGTTACTTCAACCACCTTCCTCAGATACCTCATTTCTGAGGTTTGGATCTGGCTTTTGTGGGATGTAGACATTGCCCATGACTCGCATCCATATGTCAAGACTGGGACATAGGTGGAGCGGTATACAGCCATCTTCGTTTTCTTACCAACCTCTCTGTTGCTGAGGAATCCTCGATTTATGTCCTGAAAAAGTCTCCCAGCTGCTGCTTTTCGAGTGGCCAACTCTTCTTTGATGCCTCCCTTTCGGTCTATAATAGCACCGAGATATTTAAAGTGGTCGATCTGCTCCAGGACCTGTTCTCCCAGCTTAATCTGATGTCTTCTTTCTTTTCGTGATATCACCATGTATTTTGTTTTAGAGCTGCTTATGACCATCCCTCTCTTCTCCAGCTCTTCCTTCCAGACTTGCAGGTTGGATTGGAGATGTGCCTCTGATTTAGCAATCAGGGCAACATCATCAGCAAATGCCAGCTCTGAAATACATCGATATTCATTATTATCCTGAAAGAAATATGCCCGTACGTTATTCTCTCACTTCATTTATCATTTAGTTTAACTCTCTAGCTTACAGTAATATCATAAATCACTCTTTAATCTCTTGCGACTTAAAAAACCTCCACACAAAAAAACTAGATATGTTGTGGTTACGTAAGGATGGAGCATAGTTAAAAATATAGTTGTCTATGTTGTTGATAATAAACCCAAGTCTAGTCGGAAACTGATTCTTATTACATCATTGAAGACCAGTTACTGTCGTTTTCTTTGATTCCTTTCTTCGAGCCCAGCCATTATATATGTTTGTCCGATTGGCTAATCTGTTAGAGCGCTTTTCTCTTGCCGCGAAATTACTCAGTTACTGCAAATACACGTAGTCACTATCCACTGTACCTGGATGTAAATAGCTACCTACGTTTGATCTTCAGTAAGGAAATGCAAAGCCAGCGAAGGTATGAACTGGTCTATCAGTCTAATAAAATAGTGCCTAGAATAGTGAAGTCTCTATCACGCCACTCTCTACAACAGTACCTGCTATGGAACAACTCTCACCTGTATTGTGTTTGTTGTTAACGTTTTTTCACTTAATTTGTTCAGTTCCCACACATCAAGTGGCCGATGAAGACTACAATACTTAAAATAGAATGTGGTTGACATACATGCGGTCCAGTAAGATTATTCTTGTATTATTTTCATAATTTACATATCGTTGAAGTATTAATGTTAATGTTAATGTTAATGTTAATGTTAATCAGAATCGACGTCACTACACTCCGGGCAAACTCAAAGTGCTCAGTCTCCCTCAGCAAATGTCCAAGTGTATGAATACTAATTGTTCCTGTTGCCCGCTGGTTGTATACACGGCAGATTTGTCCTCTCATATGTCTACCCCTGCTGGTCTTACGTTTGATGCCAAATTCCAGCAGTCTTAGCCTTGATGATTCATTGATTGTCGTGTTCATTCTCTAACAGACGACCATGAAATTCCCTCAGTATTTCTTTCTTATCCATGGCCGATGCAGCTATTATGTGTGCTCTTGAAGCTAGTCTGTCAGCTCTTTCATTGCCACGTACCCCGGCATGAATAGGAAAGTACCCCGGCATGACCAGGATAGTAGATCAATTAAAGCAGCAGTAACTGCCTCGACCTCCATTCTTACGCTGGGGGTTGTTAGCATGTAACCCCCAGTATGTTCAGCGACGGTTCCGCCCTTTACTTTAGTAGAAAAGCTCCACCCTGATTTATTTCCACAGATTACCAACCCATCAGTAAACACAATGGGATCATCATCCCCAGCATTATCATGTATAAGCTGATTAATTTCCAGCTCTGCTCTCCAATTGCCATAAGTTCTACATTCTCTACCAAGGCTGATGATGACTTACTGGTAGTTCTTCCCGCTTTCATCTTACTTACTCCATTCTTCTCCCTTGAATATATGTTCAACTGGGGTCACCTGTCTAATAGTCTCCTTCGCCTACGCCATCCATGACATTCCCCTCTTTATTCTCGCACCTTTGATGTCAGCTATGTTCTCGCGCAATGGATGCCTTTGGTCTGTGGTTATACGCACAAACACTTTTACCAGGGCCATCGTATATATGGATCTAATTGATAGCAATCCAAACATGTGCCGCATTGTCACGAAATGAATCTGGTGCGAGCACTTCTAGATCTATCATTTACTACGTCCGTACTCATTTTAAGTGAAGTACTGCTTTTTTTCATCTTTTTCCGTGGTCACTTTCTTTCTTTCTTTCTCTGCTTGTGTGGCAAGTATTTTGTAGGTGCAAAAATTTTTGCCACTCCTTTCAATGATGTCATCTATTTGTTACCCGTTCATCCTAGCTTGCGAAGAGCAACTAAGATAAGATACTCTCCAGCGTGTTTAGATTAAACCGATGATAAGCTGGGCAGACACGGAGTTTTTAATACTGATACGACAGATAACGTGATTACTGTATGTGTGACACATTCTGGGCAGACAAGTTTGACATATTCCCTTCCGGTCATCGTTTGTTACATTTGAGACACATGGTCATATGAGTCTTCATGGGAAGATAAGAATATAGCCTGACCATTTTGCAGTTTTATTTCACTGTGAATTTCACGCTCGCCAAGACAACACCAGACTTAGCCTGAGTTAGAATTCTGTATTTCTTTTCAACCTGACCTTTTTCTTGGAGAACCTTAAAAGATTTATACAGCACAGGAAATCTCTACCATTTTAATAAGGACAACCGGGACTAGGAAACTGAAAGCACACTGAGTCAGTGAGGGAATTGAAGTTCCAATTAACGACCCCTAGTACACGGGAAATAATGCAAAAACATCTGTAAGCTAAGATTGCGTAAGTAGTGCATTTTTTCATTCCATGTATCATTACTAACATGTGAACAGATATATATATATATATATATATATATATATATATATATATATATATATATATATATATATATATATATATAAGGTAAAGGAACCCGTTACACGCCCATTGAGACATATTGGGAATATGGTGTTAGGCCCATATTATCTTGAACGTCGGCACACGAGGGGTGATGTGGTCGGCATCACGCCAACCACCTTAACCTTCCCAGAGTTGCTCTTGTACCCATTTGGGGCTGGGTCGACCCAGGAGCCGTTTGTGGCCTAAAAAATTCCCGCCTCATCTGGGGATCGAACCATAGACCACTGCGCTAGGAAGCCAGTGCACTAACCACTATGCTACCGCGGCTCCCATATATATATATATATATATATATATATGTATATATATATATATATATATATATATATATATATATATATATATATATATATATATATAGCCATGTGAATTTTAATGTGTGAAAATTGCTACAGGACCCCCAAGTCATTTGAGAATGGCAACCTCAGTATCTAGAATGATTAGTTCATGACACTCCACTGCACGGGCCTGTGACTGATTTATTGCTATTTTCTAAAGAGAACGCATAAATAGTCCCGAGTTCCATACGGAGCCGGGAGGAATAGATTAAAGAAATCATGTGCATTCTAATTATGATACTTACAGTTTTAATCCAGTGTAAATGTAATATAAGCATAGTCTATTTAACATTAATGAAGTTTCAAGCTATTCAATAAGTGTAAATGTAAATGAAACATCTTTAATTTACACTGTAATCACTTGTCAAACCGTGGAGATGTAAATGTAAAACATATTATATCTGTACGTTTAAACTTTTCTTTTAATTATATAAATAACTATAAAGTTTTCAATTTAAATGAAAATAAAGTTTTATCTCGAGAACATTCAGTTTAATTCTTAACGAGGGTAAATTCTGAGTTAAATGGGATGATAGAACAGAAGAGGGGGCACGCAAGTATATGTCGGGGAACGCAATACTCAGAAGAGCGTTTCGTTTCTATTCTATTCCCACAGTTATTCACTTTTCTTGTAACTGTTAAACCTAAAGTGATTATTAAATTTTGTTATTTGTACTTATATAAATTTAACTTCAATTTAATCCGTTTAAATGTACTGCTTGTTTGTCTCAGTCAATTTACTACACACACTCTAAACAGAGCTATTACTAGAATAATAAGAATTCCACTGAGAAACTAAGAGGTGGGGGCTTAACGAGCTGAAAGTAATAACTCCCTTATGCTTCACAAAGGTTGTCGGCAGATTACAGAATTAACGTGCTCAGCCAATGCAGCATAGTTTTCGCTTTTCTGAATATCTTGTGAAGCTCCCTTCAGGTAAAGCACAATTGTTCTTCTATCTACAACACTACCAAGAATAATCTTGCTCAAATACAGACACCTTTGAAGCCCTTATTAGATACTCTTGAGTTGAACTACTACTACAAAGTAGGGGAGGCAATACCGTGACACGCATCATCACTATAGGGGTATTATGCATGCAGCCCAAGACTATACTCATCCCTTTGTTGTGAATGGGTTCCAGTGGTTCACATTGTGATATTGACAGCGTTAGTAATCCCAGGCCATACTCGATTACAGACAAGACCAGCTGATAATACCAGCTGATGATATAGGAGAAACAGTAGTCTCTGCTCCAGTTGCGCTGCAGCCATTGTTTTTAGGGCTGCCAGACCTCTCTTGTACTTCTATATGATGTGATCAACGTGGTGCTTATACGATAGCCAACGATCGAATGTTACTCCAAAGAATTTCATCTTGTTCTGCCTTTCAATTTTCTGTCCACTGAGTCTAATGTCTGAAAGATCTGCTTCTGTCGTGGTTGAGTTAAAGTTTTAGAGTATTTGTTGAGTCAGACAATTGTAGTGAAATCGACAAGGAGAGTGAACTGACTGAATTATTGACAACACACAGATAATGTGTAAAATAGGGTGAACTTGAGACAACCTGGCAGAGGATTCATTAAAGCTATCTCTCTTTCCAAGCCTCAACACACTTATATAGTCTTAAGCACCACCCACTCTCTCTCCTTTCTCTGGTCAGAGACAATAGTAAGAGTTTGTAATATTAAGTATGGATGAAGGGTCGTGAACAGCGCGTTAATAAATAAATAAAATTTATTAAAGGTTTTTGAAGGAAGAAAATATATGAAATAAGTATATCAGCACAACAACATAAGAAAGGCATCGATATTCACATTAAGTCAACAAATATCCAATTAACCACCAACGACCCAATAATCCATCAACACCAATACCCTCCTGTAGAAACACCGAAAAATAAATAAGCAGCGTTCTCTTCCTTCCGCTTTTGTGGGACAAAATTCCATTACTCCAGTTAGTGTCTTTCTAAGTATATCCTCCTATAGGTGTTGAATTATACTATAAATCCACTGTAGGCGCCATCCATGCACCGTTGGTCACACTCTAATAACGAGATAGGTTGTGGATTACTCTGTCTATATTCAGCTGATCGCTAATACGTGCGGAGGTTTAAAATGACCAGAAACACACACAAGACGACGTCAATTTATGACAAACGGTCCACTGCGCTATTTATCCAACGCGTGAAATAGGCCTGCGTACTTGATGTTTAAATCCGGTTTGGCTGGATTGGACTTTATTTGTGACTAAGCACTTAGGTTAAACACACAGTCTGGTGTTTTGAATTCCGCTGAAGACGCTGGGCTGATAGATATGCTGGAAGCCACTATGCCCTGACTGGTGATCAAGAGGCGAGAAGGAAACCACTACTGCCAAATACGATTTCAGATTTGCTATGGCTCGTTATACACTGCGTGAGCTCATTTCCCATTAGAGGGGTGGGCGTTGAAAAAGGGTTGTACTTCAGGTATAGGTGACAACTCTTGGTGCTAATTGCTTTCAGGAACCGTGAGATCAATGAGAATGTTACGTTCTTCGCCTGACTGGAAACCTGCAGTAGCAACGGGTGCCCTAAAACTGAGACCCAAACAAGAACCTTGTTATCAAGCAAACAATAAAATTACAACAACGTTACAATAAACTGTTATGCCCCACTATGGGATGTATAATTATTTTAATCATTGCTATGATAGTCTCGGGCTGTTTTTATCCATATTAGTCGCCCTCCTGTTACTTCCACTCTATCAATTATCAGCATGCGCCCGCATAGGCTAATATATCTTGTACATACATGTATCTGTCAACAAACACTCTGACAGCAAAATCTACTCCCTCCTCTTCCAACTCAACATACGATAAACCTAACCCTGTAGTTCCAGCTGAGTGGATATGCTATTCATCTTACCACATTAAGTGCATTTACATAAAAATACATCATTAGACATTACATAATAAATGGTATGCGCCCCTTGGGGTCGATACTAAAAAAGGAACACGTAATAACCTCTTATAATTCAAGTTACAGCGCACGCACATCACTGTTCAGCTTAAAGCGAATAACTTACACCACTGACATTTCCTTAAAGTAATGACAGCTTTTAGCCTACTCTTAACCCCTGGTAAGCACTAAACGGACTATGAGGTTCTTCGCTTAATCAGTATCTGTTATCGTAAGTTTACCATTAACCCATTGTAAACAAAAACACCCGGAGACACCTAACTGCTTAAGTACCAGTTAACTAAGGCAGTAGACGGTGTTACATTAGCACTGAATTAATTACCAGGGAGAAATCACCTAAAATAATTCAAGTCACACTACTATCAGTTATATATTAAAGCTAACATGAATTATATATATTACAAGAGATGTCAACTTACCCCGAGATGACGAGAATAGGGAACACAATTTAGTTTTGTGCCCACATCTGCCTGTCTCATTTGGTCATCTACGGGCAGGAAAAATTTACGAGTGTGCTCGACTGAGTAAATTTATCTTCATTTATAGTCTACCAGAGACTCTACCCCGGCCTCGTGTTCCCACAGATGTACGGCGTATAACGTAATCATGAATTAGACAAATGTTATCTGGAGTCTACATCAGAGACAACAACCGCGATAAAGCTTCGTAGATAAGACATAATATTATTTTATGGGCTAATTGCGGCGAACAAGGGCCACAACCAAAACTCTCAGAACAAACGTGAGTTTTTTCTCCCATTTGCTCCCGCTGCCGACTGTAGAAGGCTAGCGGTTCACTTCATCAAAGAAACTATTTCTCGCTCGAGATCAACGCTGTTACAAGCTACAAGAGTTCCCCCTAGTCAGACAAACACCAGGTGCAGCTTAGGTAATATTATTGTAAGCTGACCACTACTGACCAAGTATTTAATTTATAATGAAGGCCAGAACGAAATCAAACTGCGGGGTGAGGTCTGAGAGGGGAATAATGGGCTAGGTAGGTAAAAAATCACTAGGAAAAGAAACCGAAAGTGCATAAAATCGAGGAGACCAGAAACATTAAAAAGAGTAAGAAAAATGGTAGTTGTTGTAAAAATAAAATTATCAGTCAATCCGTGACAGCTTCCAATATGGAGTTATTCAAGGGGCACCAAAGCTTTGTATGGATTGACCTTGGATCTGGTTTCTTCGCGCCATTTAGAAACTGCTTGAAGTGTCTCATGTGTGCTTTTAACCATTTCATTTCTATCTGAACAAGTCCTGTAAATGAGCAAGTCATCGGCAAAAGTTAGTGTTTGTCCCAAACCTGTTGGTTGGATTACAGATATTTTTGCTATATAGATGTTAAGCAGTACCGGTGATAATGAAGTACCCTGGGGTAATACTGGGTAAATGTGCAGTGGTTCTGATGACCATGTTACCAAGTAAAATGCAACTGCTCTCTCAGTAAAGGTAGCTGCTATCCACCTTGTTAGCCATGGTTTTACACCCCATTCCTTTACATAGTCCATCAAGGTTGCAAAGTCAACACTGCTGTAAGCATCTTCTAGGTCAATTGCCACAGTCACCGTTTGTTGTTTAAACTGGAAACCCTCATATTCATCGTATACAATATAAAATAAAAAAATGAAACTATAGTACTCTTTTCTGGGGAAAAAAATATATATGTACAACATTTACATTACATCCTGCAGGCTGAAGACATAAAGCAGAACTCACAAATAAAAGTCAACCAGAAGAAACATTGACATATTGTAAGATGAGAAATCGAAATATGATACGAAGGAGTTAAGAAATACGAGAAGCTTATGAAAACATCAGCCATTCGGTCTTCCATATAAAACACACGGTTTAAAAGAAACTCAAAATTGAAGGATCTGAATCTCGTGTTCACGGGATAAAAAAAATATCATCACCTCTTGACCTCATGAAGGGGCACTCGAAATATTACTCGGCTGAGCTCAGTGGTTGCAATAATCAAGCGACACCAGGACGGAACTTCTCGTAACCGAATCTTGGCGAGATGGTTTTAGCTGGTACAAGCAGGGACCAACAGGATGCTTTTATTACAAAATTTTGTTTCTAAGTGGAGAACTCGAGACAGTGCCAGTTTTTTTTGTTTTTTTTTAACGAACTTAGTGAAACGTAACGAACAATGACACATTCCCGAAAACTGTTTTCCGCCAAAGTCGTACATCGCAATGTGACAATTTAATTGAACATCCTTTGAAGGACCTTACAGCTTTTCGCGGTACAATATTCACATTACACAGATTTCCTTGCAAAACCGAATCGTCGGTATTATAAAGATATATCTGTATCTTAATCTTATCTGTACCAGAAGGTAAAGAAAAGAGTTCAGGAGCATTTGTAGTCAAACATATCTATAATTTAGAGGACATAAATGATATATTAGTTTTATGACATGACTTTTAGAAGCACGTGCCCCATTCCAACCTGTGTAGCACCTAGGGAGATGTGAAGAGACAAATAAACAAACATACGAGGGGAATTCAGTAAGTAGACAGCTGAAAATTGTAGTTTGTTGTTTCTAAAGGTGTCATTAGGTGGCAGCAACAACCAGCGTGTAGCAGCTCAGATAAAAATGGCGACCGTGCTCATGGAGTGTGATCACGGTGAGTACCCAGACAACTGACTGAGGAATGTGGCGTAATTTGTCAACACCTGCTTTGTTTCATGGAAAGAAAGACTGAACGCAGCGCAGACTGGGGTATGACACGGCGTGGAATTTTCTTTTTTTGCTTTGAAGGTTACCTCAAGGCAGCAAATATTGTCAAACGCCTATCCGGTTTGTTAAGGGGAAGTGGTGTAAGGATGAGAGCAGAAACATGACGATATCAAAATAGTATCTACTGTAAAGAAAAGTAAAAGCTACAAGCGCATGTAGTATATAAAACTGTTGAATGTCATTTAATTCTTGAAAGGATACGTATAGTGATGGACATCCAGAAGGAATATGTGCAGACGTAAGTAGTATTGTAGAAATGTGACCGCTTGGCATACAGTACCGTTTATACGTGTTAAAAACCACACAGAATGAGAATAACACGTTAACAGCAGTTAAGACATTTTTGCACAAAACACAGTATCATGAAATGTTCACGGTTTTGAGAGAGGCATTGTAAAGCTGTCCCAGAAACAAAAATAGTAAATGCATGTTTTTCAATGGATAATTTTGTAAAAGTGCGAGTTGCTATTTTGGGTTTTTTTTCCGTTGTTAGAGGGAGAGACGTGTGGGAAAAGTCGAAAAGCTGAGGAAACGTGTGCAAATGTAGATATTTGTACCGTGTGAAAAATAAAGCATCGTGTGAAAATTGACGGGGAAAAAAATGTGGGCTGTATAAATAGGAGAGGAGTGCGAGAAAGGGCATGATTCCAGGATTTATAAGTCCAATGATTCCATGATATTAGACTAGAGGATTTTACAGGTAGTGATAAGTGAACTGCGAGATTATCAAGACCAGTTTATATTTTCTTCTGTTGGATACATTTTCATGTTGGCTACATATTTTCATTTTGGATACTCACTAATTTGTGTAAACGTAAGAAACACGTACTTCGCCTTTGTGTCAATAACATTGCTGTTCTAATCACGTTAATAAACTATATTTTATTTTTCTACATAGTTAGTTATCTTTGGAACATTACAGTTGGATTTATTATACAAACCATTATGCGACGTATTGCTTTTCACTAAACCTAAAAGGGTACGAACGAACTCTGGGAAGAAAATTAAACTAAGGTCAAGAGTTTCCACCTCAGGCGACAGGCCTGTAACCACTTGAACAAGAACGTACAAAGAGTTAGCTCACGTCAAAATATTTACCTGCGCACAACACCATTGACTGGCAAACGGACTCGATCACACACATTCTTACATTGATGTTGTAATCAGCTCAGCCCGTCACAACAATTTAAAGTCTTACTTAGCCATCCCAACTAGTACTTCCTTGTTTGTCCTGAAAAGGACGTTGGTTGCGTTGTGTCTGTTTACGCCGGAGCTGTGATATCTGCACATTTTTGTCGACACATCCGACTACAGCACGGCATATTTTGGGACCGGGTTTGCCTTTCCTCTGCGATCCCTACTCTCTCAGCCAGTACTATCAAGACGATATACTTTTGAAAATCATAATAAATACATGAACAAATGGATTTCGATTAAAATCATACGAAGTAGAAGCTCCCAATCAAAATCTTAAAAGGACGTGTATAAGAAAGGGATGGATATACGTGTAAAGTTGTGCGGAGGAAAGGTCGGTTGGATACGTGCACATATTCACTCAGAAGGATGGATTCCTGAGGACGAAAATGTGACCAATCGAGTAAGTTCTCCGATACGGCCGCGCTCCCCTTATATAAAACAGCAGCGCTAGGTTAAAACACACACTAACAACAAACCGCCAGAGTGAGAGACTGAAGAAGAAAGGTTTCTACCAAGACAAATACGGTCCTATCTGGATGCAGTGCAGACATACTTCTCTAAAACCAGTCCTACACTGAGCTTATATCGATTCTAGAGGGTTCATATTTGAGTCTTCGAGCTGAAGTCAGAAGTCATTCAATCCCGCTGCCTACAACCTCTAAGGAGCACAGTGATTGAATCTCTAACAGACCTTTGTTCCACTAAGTTGCTGTGTGAAGTAACGGACAAGACTGACAGCAAGAGAGTGGTATGTCACTACTTATGAAGGGACATTGTGTTTCAAAAGATGAGTACCATAAGACTTACTCCAGTGATTATTGTGAGCCATCAAAAAATTTGTGGATGATGAAAAAATCAGTAATTTCCAGGATAGTTAAAGACTAGTGTCAGAAAACATTTGGTAAAACATTTGTTTTACATAAATTAATTGGAAATATCCAATATTAACTTTATTAACTTTAAATATATAACTGTACAATCATATGTTGTAATCATAAGTTATCCATTGAACAAAATCTTCTAACACTAATCCTTCATTACACAGTTAGATAGATGTAAATAAACAAGATATATAAATTGTTTTCAACAGCTTTATTCATTTATTAAAGTTGAATTTGAGTTTTGTTGAATTGTTATCATTAGTGGTCACGCAGCAAGGTGGCGCAGTAAGCTCTGACTGTTCTATTTCTGTTCCAGATACTTTAACAGCCGTGACAATCAAGTGATACCTGTGTACTTCTCTGTCAGTGGAACCTCACATATTCTGGAGAGAATATTTTGTCTATTCCTTCTCTAACACTATAATTACACTTATAAAAACCCTTACGCTACAAGGAACGCAAAATAAACCGTATGAGCCTGTCTTTGCAACATCTTTCTCGGTACGCAAATGAAGGAGAAGACATGCTTAACAGGTTTGTTATTGGGGACGAATCATGGGTGCGTCACTACCAACCCGAATCAAAGCGTGCTCCAATGCAATGGAAATACCCTTCACCTTCTGCCAAGAAATTCAAGGTTTGGCCATCAGCAGGGAAGGTTATGCTTACAGTGTTTTGGGATTCTCAAGGAGTGCTGTTAACCCATTTCCAGAAGAAAAGTTAGAATGCGAATGCTGCAACGCACTGTGAAGTTATGTTGATGCTTCGGGATGCAATTCGAAGAAAACGTCCAGGCCTGCTGACTAGAGGAGTACTGCTTCATCACTTATTTACTTACTTACGTAGTCGTTCCTCTTCTAATGTGAGGTGTAGAGGTTTGTAAAAGAGAGCGCCATACTATTCTATCGGCTGTCTTCCTCCTGGATTGTTTCCAATCTAGTCCTCAGTCCTTCAAAGATTGTCTAATGTTGTCCTACCATCAGAGTTTGGGTCGTCTTGGAGGTCTAGATTCCTGGCTCTTAGTTTCCCATGCTTGATGTGGTAGCTGATTGATACGGGTACGATTCCTTAATAGCTTGACTTGCTATGTATTGAATCAAGAGTGCAACAGACTCCATGCTTTGACACTCTGTCTTTATTTAGGCCTTGAGTCGCCTTCCAGGGTTATACTTGATAGCGTTACATGTAACAATACTGTGGGTTCAATTTAGGCCAGACATATCCCAACTCCCTGGCCCGCACACAGGCACTCAGGCACTAACACGTCAATAACCATTGACAATGTACAAATATTTATTACAACACAAGGTTGTTCATCTCTTCAAGTGCATAATATAAGGATTCTCTTCTAGTCGTGTCTAGACTACCGTCTCGTCCTCGGAGACATCATGCATTTTAATACAGTCTGGTACTCACGCATTTAGAAACGTCACACTCTGCTTTTGCCTAAACTGATAATACACTTGCAGTTGAAGATGTAATACAATTGATGGTAAAATAGCATGCAGGTGGATTAATAACACAAGCTGAAGATATCGTCCACACGGACACATGCCATCTACACAGGCCGAAGACACAAGCCCAAGTGTTTAAACCAACGCTCAACTTGTCCCAATTCAAAGTTGCCGTCTGCTATCGATTATCAGCAGCAGTCAAGACGTCACTTCCTGTAACCACGGACTACCGTGTATAAACAATATACATCAGGAAGTGATCGTATACAAAACATGATATGATATTTACTCATATCATTTACTCCCCCCTACACTAAAATAATGAAAAGGAACTTTTCATAGAGGCGTGCTTCATAATCGACAATTTGACACACAAGGTGTGGTATTTAGTAATAACATTACCAAATCCATTATCGTTTAGAAGACACTCTTTTGACACGAATGTGAGGTAACTACATTAATTAGAAGGCAGTGTGGAAAAAGTCAATATGTCAGTCATGGCACTCATACAGCATACCATGTCAACAAACGCCTTAAGTCATGTCGGTTATGTAAGTCTCCCTATCTATCAAATGAAATGCATAATAAGCAATCAAAGACAGAATAGATCATATGAGGCAGACAAGTCAAAATATAAATGGTGACTGTGACAATATGTCAAAATAGTTATTAATATTTGTATGTATGCAATGTCATGTGGTGAATGACAATGTTAATGAGATGTCATGTGAAGATATATTACTTAATATCGAAACATACGAAGGTTATAGGTTATACTAAGTATAAACCTCAATGTAATTCACTAGGGTTATTAAAACCGTTCATGTTTGACCATACAAAGTCATTCCTGTAGAATTTTTTAAAAAGAATTAAAGTTCCAATAAGTCATTAGTTTGCACTTATTCACACATCATTGTTATTGATGTCCAGTTATGTACATATGCCGGAACGAAATAGTTCATTGAAAAGATCCATTTTTCCTCTATGTCGGATGTCGATGTTTGTCTTCCATGCAATAGCATATACAGCACAGATACCATTCTTCATTCTGTACTTGAGAATTTTGTAAGTCCATGTTGAAATATAATTTCTTTGTTATGTCCCTTTTTGATATTTGGAGTAAGTAATTTATAGTTACTTCCCTTTTTATTAAACGTTTCAGTCATATAATTAGTGCAAATCATTTTGGAAATTGCAGCAAAGTATCTGAAATGTACAGAATTGGATAGTTATACCGCCAAGAGTCATTCTACAACGTGTATGTAGTAGCGAAGTATTGTCCTTGACCAAGTGCACTAGATATGATACGCCGAACGATTGAATATATCAGTTGACTTCGGATGGACAGAAATTCATCATCATCATGTTGCTTGGCATAATGTCTCTAGTTTTGCAACCGGTTTAAGTGCATGACGACGCAATGTGGCTGTAATCCCTGAAGTATGCATTATATCTGTTAACAGAAGGCATATGCCTTAGTTCTTGATGCTTCATATTTGTGAAATAATTCCTGATTTGTCAGAAAGGAAGTTCTGTAGTTATTGAGCATCAAAGTTGGACTGCAGTAGCATTTGCGGTGACAACTGGAGATAGCGGATGCTTCATGCATCTTGACAATACATCAGCCATCACATTCACTCTTCCCTCGATGGGCCTAATCTGGTATTGATAGGGTTGAAGGGCCAGTGCGGCACGGGCAGCTTTTGCATTCTTAAATCTCGCTGTTTTCAGGTAAGTGAGTGCTCTCTGGTCCGTCTCGAGTGTGAAACTTGCACCAAGCAGGTAGCGCTGCAGTTTAGAGAAGCAGAAAACAAGAGCCAGCAGCTCTTTTTCAATAATCGAGTATCGCTGCTCAGTAGGCGTTAGCTTCCTGCTAACATAAAGTGTCGGATGCAAACAGCCATTCCATTCTTGCAACAACGAACCTCTAATGGACGATTTTGATGCGTCGACTCTAAGAGTAAAATGTTTAGAAGGATCAGGCAATCTTAATATAGGCAATTTGGAAAACAGACATTTTAATCTATCCAAAGTTACATGACATTCTTGACTACAAACAAACCTATTTGGTGACTCTTTCTTCACCAGTGATGACAATACGGACGTATACTCTGCAAAATTGGGGATAAACTTGCGATAAAAGTTTAGGAGCCCCAGAATACTTCTAACCTGTTTTTTGTCTTGGGTAAATCAAGGTTTAGAATTCTAGAGATGGTAGTATCCTCTGTTTTCAAAAACCCTCCTTCCACTTTATAACCCAAAAATGAAATCTCCTGAAATCCAATTTTAGTCTTAGATGGACGTGCAGATAAATTATGAAGACGTAGAATGCTAAGTAAGGATTGAATACCCTCCAAATGTTCATCCCACGATTGATGAAACAGACAAATGTCGTCAATGTAAGTAATGAGGTCTTCTCTGTCAGAGAAGAGTCGTCTCATCATGCGAACGAAGGTCGCAGGTGCGTTTACTAACCCAAAGGACATATAATTTAATTGAAATAGACCCAATGGAGTAGCGAATGCAGTATAAGGCTTGGATCGTTCCGTTAATGGCACTTGGAAATAGCCTTTAGACAGATACAATTTAGAGAAAAATGTAGCCGAAGCTAGTCTATCTAATAAAGACTCCAACACGGGAAGTGGTTCCGCGTCATGAATAGTGACAGAATTTAGACGTCTAAAATCTATGCATATACGTATAGATTTGTCTTTTTTCCGGATCAAGACCATCGGAAAACTATAAGGGGAATGAGATGGAGAAATGACATTTAATTTCACCATCTGTTCTAGTTCCTCCTTAACTTGACATTGTAAATGTATCGGTATAGGATACGGTTTCAACTTAATCGGTTGATAGTCTGTCAGAATAATATCATGTTGGATGATATCAGTGTGTCCTGGGACATCAGTAAGGACATAAGCAAAAGAATGTAAGATTGAAGTAACCTGTTCTTTCTGGAAAGAGGATAGAGTTGGCGATATATCAACATCTTTCCAACTTTGAGTAGCTAAGTAGTGAAGACTAGGTAATACTAATAGTGAGTCATTTCCATCAGTCAAATCAGAATTTTCCTCCTGTATGACAGCCAAAGAAGAATGACGACAGACAGATTGATCAAGAGCTTCAAAGACTGGTCTTAGATATGGTGGACGTGTATGAAACTGCTGTAACATATTGATATGAAAAGTTTTTTCTTTTCCATCTACTGAGACAATATAATCAACATCAGACAGTTTCTCCACAATCCTGTAAGGACCTCTCTATGACACTAATAGTTTGTTATCTATCCTGGGTAATAGTACGTATGCTTCATCATCCGGATAAAGTTGGCGTAATTTGCGGTTTTGGTTAATAAATAACCTCGCCCTAAGCTTTGCCTTTTCAGATGAACCTACTGCTATTTGGCATGCGTCTATTATTTTTTTCCTCAAATTGACCACATACTGATATGAGGTCTGAACCTCCTTGTTCATCTCAGCACCAATTAAAAGTTGTTTTAATATAGACATTGGGCCTCGTGGTCTGGCGCCAAAAACCAATTCGAATGGACTAAAGCCTGTATGTTCATTTTTTATTTCTCGATACGCAAATAAAATAGCTGGGAGAACTCGTTCCCAATTTTGTGGATATTTAATAGTAACTTTATGTAGCATTTGTTTTAAAGATCTGTTGAGGACTTCTATTTTTCCGTTAGATTGAGGATGGTATATTGAACTAAGAGATCTTTGAATCCCAAACATATCCATAACCTGTTTCATAGCATCTGAAACCAACTGAGTTCCTCTATCAGATAGAATGTTTTCAGGAAAACCTATTCTGCTAAAAATCAAAAATAATGCATCAGCAATATCTACTGTGGTGATGGTTTTTAAAGGAATAGCTTCCGGCCAGCGTGTGCACATATCTATGCAGGTCAACACATATTGATGACCTCTGGCTGATGTTACCTTTAAAGGGCCAATAATGTCAATGGCCATCTTTGCGAAGGGACGCAAAGAAATATCAGATGCTTGAATGGGCGCATCATGTTTTGGTTTTTTGGTTGCTACACTTTGGCAGATGGTACATGTACGACAAAATAATTTGACGTCTTTCGTAATTCCGGGCCAAAAAAAATATGAAAAAACTCTTTGTTTTGTTCTAGCAACACCTAAATGTCCTGCACATTCAATGTCATGTGCATGTCGTAAAATGAATGGTCGAAAACAAGCTGGTACCATAATCTGTTTCTTTAAGGAATTAGCAAATTGATAGTTTCTTACCAAAATCCCATTATTGATAGTATACCAGTGTTTTGCACAGTCATCTACCACTACATCATTCAAATGAGCAATATGAAAAAAAAATTTTAAGGAAATATCATCCTTCTGTCTTTGTATAAATGTTTCCTTATCAATGAGTTCCATCTGAACAAAATTGTTATCATCAGTATTGACATCATCCATTACCTTAATATCATCATTATTTTCCTGTTGATAATGAATTTTATCATCATTATTATTTTCCTTTTCTTCTTCTTCTGAAGTGATATCTTCAGTTATATCTTCAGGTAACACATCAACGACTGGTTTGTGTTGATCATTGTCCATGCGAGACTGAGCTCTGGTGGTCACAGCATTTGAACATAATAAATGTTGTCTTTCCCATATTTCAATATCTTCCTGTGTACATTCATGCAATTTAGGTATGTTTCCCATAATAATTCCAGCAATTGGATTGTCCAAGAGGCATACAAGTGTTCTTCCTGTAAAATATGGTGTATCCAAAAACACCTCAGCTGTGGGGTAATATTCCACAGTTCCTCCAAAAGTTATGCATTTCACTTGTTTTCCGGTATAGTCCACCTTATCAACCAAGGCCTTGCGCACACCAATGGTGGTTGCACCAGTATCTCTCAATAAAGATACTAACTGATTATTGACAAAACCTCTATTCAAGATCAATGAACCAGTACTTTCAAAAGATGACATGACTGGGAGGGGGTGTCCGCATAATAATCTTGGCACTCTTTGAGGCTGAAATAAAGAATTGCAATTAGTGCAGTTATCACTATTTGCTAAGTCTACACTGCATGAATTTGCATGTGCTACAATATCATTATGGTTCTGATTATTATCATGAACAATAGCATTGGTACGTTCAGTGTTTCTTGATTGTCTGGAAGTATTGTTATGATAAGATCTTTTATTTGCATTCTGATCATTTCCTCTATAAAATGATTTCTGCCCTCTATTTTATTTTGAGTTATATTCTCCTCTATTCTGCCAGTTATTGGACCTAGATGAGGTTTGTGGATAATAGTTATCTTCCTGATATGAATTCCAATTTCCTTGAGGTTGGTATTTATTAAAATTGTATCTACCTCTATTTTGACTGTAATTATGTGATGGTTTAAATCTTTGATTCTTATCCATACTGTTTGATCTGGTGGCCAGAAAAAGCGCTTCAAAGACACGCTTAAGGCTTCATTAAAAACCTTTGACATAAACCCAGACCCATGGGAAGCTGCTGCGCAAGACCGAACTGCCTGGCGCACATCTCTTCGTAAAGGTGCAGTGGCATGCGAATCTTCCAGAAGAGCAGCAGCGGAACAGCGGAGACAAGCTAGAAAAGATCGTGAAATAAAACCTTCACATGAAGCTAACATTCCCTGCCCACACTGTCTGAGATCCTTCCAGGCCCGCATCGGGCTCATCAGTCACCTTCGTACTCATAGACTATCCTAACATCCTAATAATTGGATGAACAGAGTGGTCTTCATCACCTGTGATGGACGAACAACATAAAAACAACAAACAGGTGCATTGTCTTGGAATGACCTAGCAGATGCAGCTGGTAATGAATCCTTAATATTTTTTTTTTTTAACCTTTCTATTAGGATGTGCAACTTGATATTGACGTCCTAGGATTTGTAATTTAGTCAGGTTTTCTGGTTCTCTTTCCTGCAGGAACGCAAGAAAATCAGCACTAATAGATGACAAAACCTTGTCTCTTAGAATTAAATCTGACAATCCCTCAAAAGTTTTTTCAGTTTTGGATAATTCAATCCATCTAGAAAAAATTAATTTAACAGCTGAAATAAATTCAGTGAAATCTTTTCCAGAATCAGGGTGCAAAGACCGAAATTTCTGACGATAATCCTCATCATCTAATTGATACCTCTGCAATAAAACCACTTTAACAGCTTCATAATCCTTTCTGGTTTGGTCATCCAAGGTGGAGACTACAGTCAATGGTTCACCTACCAATAAATTCATAAGTCTACATGTCTATGTAGATTTGTCAATCTTATATTCTTCACAATAAGTTTGGAATCTATTTAGGAAGCACAAAATGTCGTCTATGGATGCATTGAATTTTGGCTAATTAATCCTTATGGCAGTAGTTACATCTTTATTTTTATCTTCACCTACCCCAGGATGCAACAGTGGTTGTTGTAATTTTAGTTTTTCAAGTTCAATCTCAGCTAATCTTATAGCTTGTTGAGATAATATCTCTTCTTGAGCTTTAATTTGTTGCAATTTCATCTCTTCTTTAGCTTTTTCCTCTTGAGATCTGGCATAGGCTAATTTTTCCCTTTCAAGAGCCAATTCTTCTGATCTCCTTTTTTCAGCTAATTGTGTTTCCATTTCCTGTTTGTGGAGTTCCTCTTGTCTCCTTAATTCTTCTTTATGGAGTTCTTCTTGTCTCCTTTTTCAGCTAGTTCTTCTTTATGGAGCTCTTCTTGTCTCCTTAATTCTTCTTTATGGAGTTCTTCTTGTCTCCTTTTTTCAGCTAGTTCTTCTTTCCTGAGATCTTCTTGTCTGTTTATCTCTTTATCCACAAAGGATTGCAATGCCTGACCTTCCAAATTAAATTCTTTTCCAATCTTCAATAAATCCTTTAATAAAGTCATGGTTGCTTATTATTGTGTTTCTCAGTAATACACAATATTTTAACTTTTATGTATATGAATATGTCAGCTAAATATTCAATACTTCATCCACCAATCTCAGATCAATTTATAATTGCAATAATATAGGTGCAGTGAAATACGAGATATGAACAAGAAAAGAAAATAGCACGTACACCGAGTAATGACAAGATAGACAGGGTTAGAGCAACTGAAGGGAATACAAATTGGAAAAACAAAGGAATAACTATAACATATATATGAATTAATTTAAACTAATGCTCTAGTACAACTAGACAAGACAAGACGCATATCACAACAATTATGACATCTATGAAATAAATGACAGTCAGAGGAGAATGTACAATATTACAAACAATAATGTAACAAACTGAGTAAAATATAACAATAACAGGACTTATGACAACATACAATAATTAAACATGACTATACAGCTAACAAAAATGGATCTGTTAAATTTAAGAGAGGCAAACTTTTATACAACCAGCAGAATTTGCTGGGTCTTCTATCTGAATCACACAGATACTGCCCTACAGAACGCTTGATTTGCTCATTCGACCTAGCTTTCGCGGTATAAAATAAACAAATCAAGTCCCACCATCCTTGCCCACTAGATACAAACAAGTAGCCTACACGTAATGAAAACACACACATGGTGAAGTCAGAAATCAGGCAAACAGATTGTATTTACAGCCAAGCTGTATGTAACAATACATAGACTTATCTGTTGCCAAAAAACAATCCTCCTTGAGACTTCGACAAGCAAGGACCAACGTGATGGATCGTTATCCAGGCTGAGGTTAGGCCTAGAATCGTAAGGCTGACACTTGAAAACAACAGCTCTGGTCTATAGCTGACATCTGATGTTAATAGGATGTAAGATCTCAATATAATCCATTTGAGTAGATATTGGGAATGTCACTTCTTCTTGTAACTGACACTTTGAGATGCGGTTAAATGCTGGAAAGTCTCTTCCAAACTTTAAAATCTTCGGCAGACAATCAATGCCGCCATTTTGAAAAAATGTTATATTTGCTTCTTCCAGATTTTGGCCTGTTAAGCTTGGCCCCCAAAAAGCTGATACGAGTACGATTCCTTAATAGCTTGACTTGCTATGTATTGAATCAAGAGTGCAACAGACTCAATGCTTTGACACTCTGTCTTTATTTAGGCCTTGAGTCGCCTTCCAGGGTTATACTTGATAGCGTTACATGTAACAATACTGTGGGTTCAATTTATGCCAGACATATCCCAACTCCCTGGCCCGCACACAGGCACTCAAGCACTAACACGTCAATAACCATTGACAATGTACAAATATTTATTACAACACAAGGTTGTTCATCTCTTCAAGTGCATAATATAAGGATTCTCTTCTAGTCGTGTCTAGACTACCGTCTCGTCCTCGGAGACATCATGCATTTTAATACAGTCTGGTACTCACGCATTTAGAAACTTCACACTCTGCTTTTGCCTAAACTGATAATACACTTGCAGTTGAAGATGTAATACAATTGATGGTAAAATAGCATGCAGGTGGATTAATAACACAAGCTGAAGATATCGTCCACACGGACACATGCCATCTACACAGGCCGAAGACACAAGCCCAAGTGTTTAAACCAACGCTCAACTTGTCCCAATTCAAAGTTGCCGTCTGCTATCGATTATCAGCAGCAGTCAAGACGTCACTTCCTGTAACCACGGACTACCGTGTATAAACAATATACATCAGGAAGTGATCGTATACAAAACATGATATGATATTTACTCATATCACTGATCTTCTCCCATTCTGCAGACATGCACAAACCATCTCAGTTGGGACTGTTCTGCTTGGGTCTGCAGGGGTTGGGTTTTTCGGCCTTGACGTATCGTCTGGTACTTCAACCACCTCCCTCAGATACCTCCTTTTTGAGGTTTGGATCTGGCTTTTGTGGGTTGTATCACGATAATGCCAAACCACATACGGCTCGATTTAACCCACGAGAAAATTGAACAAATAAGATGACAACTTCTTGAACATCAGTCTTACAGCCCCGACTGGGAGCCGCGCTAGCGTAGTGGTTACCACACCGCTCTGGCGACCAGGTGATCCAGAATCAAACCCGGGTGACGGCATTTGAGGATTTTTCGTCGACCGGGATTTGGACTGGATTAACTCGAGACCTGGCGATTACATTTGAAGGAGTGTCGTCGACCAGGGACTGGCGGCTCCTGAGCCGACCCAGCTGTAATGGGTACCTCCGAAATCGGAGAGTATTTGCCTGAATGGCGAGGGACACCTGTCTCTGTACAAGAAAAAAAGGGATACTCACGTAAAATCAATGTCAGGTAAGACATTAGTAATAACCTGAGATTTAGCCTCGAGCATTAGCGGGCGTACGAAAAAAAAAAAAAAAAAAAGCCCCGACTTAGCCCCGAGATAGTCCACCGGTTTGGTTGACTAAAAACTCACCTTGACAGCAAATGTTTCGCGGATGACGAAGAGTGTGACCGGATGGTCATAGAAAAAAAAAGTAAATAATAACACCCTTAGATTTGAATTAATGGTTATAGGATACTATCAGAAAGGATAATAACGTAAGATATTACTGACGATAAGAACACTTTATAGAAAACAGGATATAAGAAATACAAGCCGTGGTTTAAACAAGTTAACGTTTTACAGTCTAAACGGACTGTAGAAAAAAACCACGCCACAGTTCAAACAAGTCCGAATAGGTTAGCTATGTATGCAAATGTATCTTCTTAACGCAAAGCTTATGCAAATTTGTCACAAGACGCAGTTACTAATTTTAAAAAGGTAGTTGTGCAACGCGTGACGTCAGACCAATAAAATAAATTGTAAGCTTTCACATTGGAAAAGACTAACCAATGGGAAAGAGACTACTGACGTGTACTGCTCAACTATTTAGGTTTATAAGGAGACGATAGCGTCATTTCTAGTCTTTCTCGAAAAATTCAGTTATATAGTCCAACCCAGTCAGGGTTTAGAGCAGACAGAAGTACGGTAGACCAGATTGTATGACTAAAACATGAAGTCAAATTAGGATTCAAGAGGAAAGAGAAAACGGTGGCAATCGTTTTAGATGTAGCTAGAGTATATGGTAAATGCTGGAGAGGTGGAGTTCTTTACAAGATGAAAAAAGATTGGTATTACCTGCAAAACATATACGTACCTAGAAAATATACAAACAACAGAATGGTATTCTCCAGGGATCAGTGATTTCACCTTCCATTTTAACAATATTAGTAAATGATCTAGCAGATGAGTTTAAAGACATTAAGATTGCACTATCGCAATTTGCAGATGACTGTGCCATTTGGCGGTGTGAAAAAACCTAAACCATGTATACAAAAAATTGCAAACTCAAATAGACAAAGTTTCGGAATGGATGAACATGTGGAGCTTCCAAATTAATACAAAGAAACAGTTAGTATGATATTCAGAAAGGGATATAAAAAAAGTCAATATAACCATTAAAGTACAGAAAATAGGCACCTCCCCAATATCTAAATTGGAATAAACATTTAGATAATTTAGTAGAAAGCTATAGAGGACTCCTAAATATACTAAGGGTAATAAAAGGTAATGGATGGGGGGGAGGGCCAGCAAGAAATTAATACTTATGTTCTTTAAGTCATTCAATAGCGGGAAAGTAGACTATGCTAGCATAGTCTACGACTCAGCTTCAATTTCTAGCAAAGCAAAACTGGACAGAATTCAAAATGCTGCTATGAGAACCATTTCAGGCGCATTTAAAGCAATATCAGAGAAGCGCTAGAAGTAGCTCTCGACATACCGCCTCTTGATCTAAGACGGAAAGAACTAAGACTAAATTATTGGAGCAAAGTAGCACAAGAAGTGACCCATCCAGCACATAACATATTTGTCAAAAAACTAACCAAGTCTATGGGACGTTCCCTTGAAAAAAGAGAGATATCCAACAGGGTGGAGAACTATAGAAGATCTAAAACATTTAAAAGAACTATCAAACACAATCAATAATAGTAATAAATATAGAAGCACAATACCACCCTGGGAACTAAAAGCACCAATTATAGACTACACATTTACTTAAAAGATTAAGAAAACATAGAAGATAGGGACTCCAAAATGATAAGTAGTCTGGCTGTTTACACTGATGGATCCAAGAGTGATAGTGGACAACTAGGTGCAGGAATAGTTATACCAAGGTGGAGAATTAAGAGGAGTTACAGTGTGACTGGAGGGGGCTTTGGCACACATTGGTAGCTGTTCATGGACCGTCATGCCCTTCGGGTTAAAGGGCAACCCAGCAACTTTTATATCCCTTATTGACTTCTTCATACACCTGGCTCCATCAAAGACCGTTTGCGGAATGTAGACATAGTCTTTAACCGATTGCTACAACATCATATCAAACTTAAATTGAGTAAATGCGACTTTTTGAAGCAAGAAACAAAGTACCTAGGCTTCATCTTCAACAAACAAGTGATACGCCCGGATGAGGACAAAGTAGCAGCGATCAGAGCTATGCCCCGACCTACAATGGTTCGCCATGTACGAGGATTTATTGGTTGTTGCTCATACTTCATAAAACATATTGAGAATATTTCAAGAGCAGCCGAACCTCTCATCAGCCTCACGAAGAAATACGCTAGATTTCGTTGGGTCGAAAAATGCCAACAGGCTTTTGATTATCTCAAGAATGCGCTGACCACCATACCCTTTCTTGCACCCCCAGATATATCAAAACCCATGATCATGTATACAGACGCTTCGTATAATGCAATTGGATCGTGTCTAGTTCAACCATGCATTGCTGATGACTTACCCCAAATGTCCAACACGAAAAACCTATTGCATTCATCTCCCATGCCCTCAGTAAGTCAAAAAACAGATGAACTACAATGGAGAAAGAAGCTTTTGTTATACACTACTGTCGTATATTTTCGATAGGGTAAGTAAGATCAATTTTCGCCTAGCCTGAATAGGACTAGAACAGGTGATAGCTCAGTGAGAGATCATGTAAAGAAATAGATTTTTCACAAGTGAAATGGTGAAAGGTAAAAATTTGTCCTTGGATTTGAGAGATAATCAGACCAGCCTATCGATTACGACTGAGATTTGTAGATCCGATAGTTTCCCTATAAATATATATATATAGATATTTATTCAACCACTCACTTCTATACACACAGATACGTGACGACAATTAGACGCACATACGTGAAACCTATATCTATGGAATTGGGATCTTTTGGGACAAGCTGTCCGACACACGTAAATAAAGTTTATGAAAATGTTATTTATCATAAAGAAACTACAACACAACAATATCTTTGAATATCAAAATCAAAAACAATAAACATAATTTAATGAGTTAATTAAAGCGTTAGACTCATAGGTTTAATTCTCCCTCCCTCTGTTGAGACAAGATCCCGTTAGAGCAAAATTATTAACCCCCGAAAGAGTCAAAGGTTTCTACGCTATGGTCTAAAATTCCCTCTACAGTAAAGAACAGAGTTATAAGTTAATCTATTCTGAAGTGAAATAAAGGAGCAGCTTTAGGAAAACTTGCATAAGCAAATACAAAATAAGTATATGGGTTATATCCAAATAGAATTATTCTTCCCACGTTTTCTTTCGCTCTGACAAACCTGTGATCACAAATTCAGTCTCTCTTACCTACAAAGGTGCTTTCACCACATCTGGAACAATTGTTAATGGCACCCACAGCCCATCCACGGTTGGTTATTTGGCAAATCAAGCCCCAGTTTCTCCAACGGCTAATTAATCAAATGTTGGGAAACGCTTGTTTCACTATTGTAAGTAGGATGCTGATAAAGGTCACTTCAATTATGGTCCAGGTAGTAAAATAATTATGAGATCTAAATGTCACAGTGTACATTAGCTTGGAATTTTCAATCATTACATCAAATGTCAGGTAAACAAATCGGTTCAGGATCAATCTTCTTCACAACCCGTGGTTGTTAAACAGGTAATGTCAATGTTTGATTTGGTAGCCACAACAGGCTGAATGTTTATGAAATTGGGAAAAGAAATCTGGATATTCTATAAGTCCAGTTATCATTTATTCGTATTAATATTTGGGTTGGTACTCTATCTCTTTCTGGGTGTACCACGAGACTAGTCAAGTCACCTTGAAAAAACCCGATATTATATCAGAATGTTCTTTGATAAAGTTTATTTCCAGTTTTCATATGGAATGGAAGCCACTGGTAAGGTTTAGGTATTGACCCAAATACTGTATAGGAAGAAATACAAATACTTAAAAGAATGTAGTATAATTCACAATCCTATCCTTACTCCGTGTAACATAGGATATATTATCTACTACGGTTTTATAACTTAAATTAGAAACTATAAGCTTAGCGCTAGTCTCATAGTTTAAAAAAAACTTCTGTAAAATAAATTCTAGTCATTTAAAAAGGATCAATTAGCATGAATTAGAAATAAATACATATTTCGTCAATACTAAATATGAATCAGTGCCTTTACTTAGTTGGTTAAAATATTCTCTGACTGGTTACTAGCAGTTAATTAAAGTTTAATTATAGCTTGAAGAGTTTAGCTCATCATCATCTCAACCCGTAACCCTTCATGAGTCGTAGGGGTACCATGGTGGAAGCATCAGCAGACAGGGTCCTCCACTGCTTTCTGTCCTCAGCAATGCGTAAAAGTGTGGAAAAACCGTGTCCTGCCCATTCTTTGATGTTATCAGCCCAGGATTTTCTTTGCCTTCCTCATCTCCGTTTACCTTCGACTGTTCCCTGTAGGATCGTTTTCGAAAGGGAGTCATGACGAGTTATATGCCCAAACCAGGCAAGCTTTCGACGTTTCACTACTGACAAAAGTGGTTCTTGGTGGCCTGCATAGGTGTTTATCTTCTCTTGAGTTTAGCTAGAAATATTTATTTGTTCTGCTATCCACTGTAACACGGTAAAGTTTAGAGAAATAATATAACGGACCTAACTAGTAAATCACTCTGAACAGAAAATAACTAGTAAAATATAATTGGCGATTTAAAAAGATTAAATCACTCAAACTACTAGTATAGTATTTACCTCAACACCGAACTACTAAGACTTTTCTCCAACGACTAATAAGAAATTCACTTAATACAGTTATTCTAGAATCGAAGCTAGCTGTCTAGAGAAATATGTGAGGTACTGGATGAATGAGTAAGATTTCTGTGGTATATATATTAAAAGATGAAAGGAGATAGTTAATTATCAACCCGAAAACCAGACGCTAAAAGATTTTCACACCTACGGGAAATTCTACGTTCAGTTTTTGGCTTATGTGTAATTCAAAGCCGAAAACCCAGGATCTTCGTTCTCGTTTAGATCAGACATCGGCAATGCGCTAATCAGTGTGAGTTTCCTTCGTCTCTCTGCTCGTATTCAAGCGAGCAATGTCTTTAGATCTCCCGATTCGTCGTGTTTAATTACTTATCAAACGAACGGATCCAGGGAAAGGTAATAAAGATTTCTCAGCTTCCCAATATCTACTCAAATTTATTCAAATCTGGTCGCTGTCTGATCTCTACAACGATTTGATCTCTGGCGCTGGGCTCACGTTAGCTAATAGGTCTCTGGTAGACTCTCATCAAAGAATTTAGCGAACCGCAATACAATGCGTCCTAAATTAGAAAAGAGGGACACATTTCTGAGTAATAGGAGGTTTTTTATGTTAACCCTACAGACGTAGGTGTAGCTAGGTAAAAGAAAAATGAAGATAAAGAAAATAGATATATGAAATCAATTATCATAAAATGCCACAGCTACATAATCCAAAAGCTAGATTTCTACTTGCTTGCCAGGTACAACATTTATTATTCGCACTGATCACCAGCCATTACTGAACTGGTTGTCCAAAACAGCTGAACAACCCAGAAAATTACAGACCTGGGCATTGAACCTTCAGAGTTATGATCTACAGATTGAATACATAGCAGGAAAACTGAACACTTGTGCTGATCTTTTATAGCGAATACCATACCCGGATCACAACAAAGTAGATCAAGCTAGCACGAACAATCATCATTTATCTTCTGACATGGATGAAAATGCCGAAGAAGTAAGTCTTATAAATTCTAATGAGGTTGAAGAAACCGTTGACACGCATTCAAACTTCAATGATGCTTCCGACACTGATGAAACGAGTCTGGACATGAAACAAAAACAGTTAAAAGATGACGAGTTGATGAAGTTGTTCACCCAAATACATACAAATCTGACCAGATATAAAGATTTCATTATGCTTCCAGAAGACAATGTCTTTTACCACTTCGACAACAGACACGATGTTAAATTACTGAAAAATGTCCCAAGGCATTTGATACCAACGATATTGAAACAGTTTCATGATGAAAATGGACACATGTGACGTGACAAAACGATTGAAGTGATCAGAAAACGTTATTACTGGGAACATTTTGCAAAGACGTGATTGACTACGTTGCCTACGTTGTAGGACTTGCAAGATACGAAATTTGAAAGCATTTCGAGTACCGTTACAAGAAATGACACCATCACATTTTCACTTGAAACAGTCAATATTGACCTGTCCGGACCATACCCCCTCACGTTGGCAGGGAAAAAGTACCTCTTACATATAGTAGACCAGTATAATGTATGGCCAGAAAGTTTCCCACTCAAGGATGCTACATCTGCGTTGGTTACAGATTTTATTTTGCAGGAGTTTATTCCACATCATGGATGCTCAATTCGCATCATAACGGACAATGGAAAGCAGTTTGTAGGAGAGCCGTTCCAATCAGAACTTAAGCGGATGAGCATCCAACACACTACCACATCCTTCTACCACCTCAATCAAATGGTCTGAATGAAAGGATGCACGGTTCACTCGATGCTATTCTCTTCAAATACATCGACGAAAATCATGAATATTGGGATATATACATTAACCAGGCGTTAGAAGCCATCAGAGTTAATATCAATGATACAACCGGTTTATTACCATTTTATCTACTCTACGAACGAGAACCAGTATTTCCGTTAGAGAATCCACCCACAACCAATACTAGCCTTCCATATTTTGGCACAAAGGCCTGCCACCGCCCATGATGTCGTACGTGTGCTCCAGACTCCGTCTTTTACATTTCCGAAGGACAATTTTATTATTAAGGAGTCTTTTACATATGAATCTAAGAATCCTCTTTATGCCATTATCTGTAAAAAATGCAACATTACCTATATTGGTGAAACTGGCAGACGTGTGGCAGATAGATTCCGCGAGCACTTAAATGATATTATCACAGAGAACAGAAACCTGTGGCCCTCCATTACAGTTCGATTGACTTCCAGTTTACTGGGTTACGCTGCTGCTTCCTCGACGACCATAGTAGATTTTCTCTAGAGATTCGTCTTTTTTTCGAAATGGGTTGTCTTTCTCCTAAGGGTCTTAACCTCTAACATAATTTAGTGTCACAGGGTCGCGGCGCCAATTAGACATATGTAACCGTGGGAGTGTTGAAGAACTGGTTACGGCATCAATTAGACGTATCATGTAGCCGTGCCTATAAGTTCAAAACTTGGACTCGACACCAATTAGAAGTATGTTACCGTCTCTGTTAAGCCTGTATGTTGTAGGACTGGTTATACTTTGGTGGAGTCACTAGGTGGCAGATGGCAGGCCTAGTAATGAAACTCAATTTTTACAAATCTTTTGTTTATCTTCCAAGTTATTGAGTATGGACATGTGTACTGGCCTTCTCCGCCAGAGATGTTGATTCCTGGATGAGACTCTTCTCCTTCTTATTCAACCCACGACCCGTTCCATTCCTTCTCCGTTGTTATTAGTGACTGATCGTATAGTGGAATTTGTTCTTAAAAGGGACATTGCCTACATACATCAACTCTCAAAAGATGGACTCAAACATATGTTTTATCCACCAAAACATTTATTTACATATGGTAATTTCTTCAGCAAGGCAAGTAATTTATCATAGAGCTCACATACAATTATATCATAGTTGCTTCACGCACAAGTGCTTTGTAACCCATGTATATACATATTCTCCCTTTGTCATTCCATCATCTCCAGTTAGCTTGTTTAGTCTATTAAAACTCTACTCCTGTTTGTCTGAGTACTTCAATACTCCATATAAGCACTTCCAACTCATTGTGTTTGTGCCTTTATTCTTTCTGACCGAACTTAGTCAGATCTGCCTCTATTACTGTTCCTGAAAATATAATTTACTTCATATACATGTATGAAGTCTTCATACTACATACTTACATGCGAGAGCATGTGGGCAGTTCTTACAGAAGTCGACTCTCCCAGTCGCTTACTTGTCGTATCAATTTCTGAAATAGCTCATACTTCACTTATCGTGAACTCACGATGATAAATATCGTTTTCCTCATGGAATTCATCACCATTCATTTATTCGAATATAGTCGTACCAAACTTGACCATCTGTGTATCATTCATCTCCATTTTTTTGGTTACCTAATCAATAAAGTTCTCAAAATATGTTTGACACATCAACTTGGGGCTTCTGTGTTACCTCTCCCGTAAATATCTAACTCGTATGAATGATAAGTTCAATTTATACTTACAGTCTGATCACTGAATCTCTCCCGAAATATTCACTCTACACTCACTGTGTCTATAAGAAACTTCTTAATCATTTAGAGCACTGTCTAGTGATAACAAATCTTCTGACCATTTCTATATTTATGCTATTTCTGTATAACCACAGAATACGTCTACCTGGAGACTACTGAAAACACACCTTGCTTCTTCAACCTCAAAAACCGGACTGCCCTAATGACCTCTTGTCATTAATCTGTCGTATGTTTTACTCGCTATTTCTGATTCGTTGCTCTAAATTATTTTCCTTAACTTTATTGGTCGAGCCTTTTATTTATAACTCAAGATAAATACTCACGTTTAGTTAACGCGAGCCGAGTTACTGAGCTCTTGTCTGTTTTATTCATACCTTATTTTCTTCCTCGTGAACTGTCTTAAGCGTCTATCTGACCTTGCCAATATCATGAATAATGCTTGGGCAAACCCCACGGCGACATACAACCCGGGGCCGTATAAATGTATCCCGTAGGGAGATATTAGCGTTCTATCAACTATTATCTAGTCTTCAATTAGCATACTATTATATACCTACTCCTGTACACATACATTTATAACCTATGAGTCATAACATGAAAAGTCGAAAAACTAAAATCATGAGCGTAACGTTATCTCATTACAATTAACTAATGTTTCAATTGAGGTATATCATCATTCGTTACCTAAATACACAACCTCATATGATACTACCATCTGATCAACAATAATTCTATACATGCATTATCTAAATATATACACTAGTCGACATGATAACTGTCTCTGGAAGCAGAGATTTGTCAGTACTCGTCATGTCTATAGTATCTGCCGTCAATATCGTTACTGAATTCGAACGGTTAGATAAGCGGAGTTACACTACCTAATATAGCGAAGCGTGCATAACTAAGTGTCCTGGGGTGATAGTGAAAAACATGTGTCGCTAATCAGGTCAGAATTTGATGTGCTCGACTGATGTTAGCCTTGGATGCACCGTTCAAGTCGTTAATTCTTTCTGAAATTATGGACGTCATACACATGTACACAAAACTTGATAAAATACTAAACATCCTTGTGCCTAGAGTTAATGCCAACGTGACTATGTGGGTGTGTCATCACTATCATATCTCAAGTAGCTACATCTCTGGTAATTTATTTATTACATCTCTATAATAATTACTGCTTAAAAAACAGCAATACTGCAAACATGTCGCATTCCTGGTGTCGCTATGTAGTCAGCGCAATGGTAACTGGGGTACATCATCTGTGGGTGGTGAAAAGATGAAAAAAAATATGTGTCGTGGGGATGTTCATCATTGGTGCATCATGTGCACTCTTTGCTACCTGTACATGGGTAATAGGAATTTCTTACAATGTTGTTTTTCTTTTATGCTTTTCTCTTCTCTCTTTCTTCCCTTACTATATGTGCATTCCAACCGAAATCATAGGCAATAGAACCAAATTATGACAATAATACTATCAATGTCTAACTAATCATCAGTCTTGATCCTCTGGTGTGGTGAATCCAGTATATCTTGGAAAGTACACTGCCAAGCTCTGTGAGTTTATAGGAAATTAGTCTACATAGTCAGGATTCTGTGTTTCTCTAGATTATAGTCTGTTTATTTCTGTCTTTTTTTCTTTTCAAAGTTCTATGTTCTCGTGCTTTAAAGAGTTACATGAGTAATGTGAATGTCTGAGTGTCCACAAACGTATCACTATCGACTAATTTAACCTCTGAAAACATAATAAAGTGACTTAGTTTTAAGTACTATGTTGATTAGAGTACCTATAAGCACTATTGCTGGGGGAGTGCTGCGAAATAGTACTTTAGCTGGGGGATTACTTTACGATGATTACACTGACTGCATAAATTTTGAGATTTCTTTTGCAAGCTCTAACAGTGTAATTTCTCTACTGGAGAGGCGACTGTCGTACTGTGACGAAGTTGGTATCGATTGTGCTATCGTGTTTATAGTCGCTCTGCAGAAGAAAGGGGGCGATTGAATATTTGTATGATGTTGTAAACCTGGATTCGGCTTATGAACTTGGCGATGATTTCTTTTAAACCTGGCTCGTACATATTCTTGTGGTAGGCGTAACAGCTTCGCTTGTGGCAGTGAATCTGGCGATGAAGGGTGGTAAGGGCGCTTGATAGCTGTACGTATCTCTGTGTTGGTGGTATCATCCATGCAATCGATGTCGCTTTCTTCTCGTTATGTTGTGTCAAGTTCTGATTCATCAGGTGCCAAAGGCGTATCGATAATGTTCCTGTCTCTGTGTGTTTCATCGGAAGGTTGCGATGTTTTAATGTTTATATGCTCTGCTGTAGGGCTCTGACTATGATGGGTTATGTTGCTTCTCGTTGCTTGTAAAGGTTTTTCATTATCACTGTCCCAGCTGGAGTGTCTAGGCTGGTGTTGACTTAGAGCTGGTGGTTGTAATCGTCGACTGGTATGTTCTTCTGTAGGGCTCCGACTAAGGGGGGGGGGTTATGTTGTTTCTCATTGTTGTTTGCAAGGGCCTCTCATCTTCGCTGTCCCAACTGGAGTGTGTAAGCTGGTGTTGACTTGGAGCTGGCGGTTGTAATCCTTGAATGCCATAATATGTTTGACTCGTTATGGACGGGTGGGGTTCGTTGTCATGCACTGATACTGGTGGTCTGCTATCTCTATCATGTAAACGATTGTCTCGAAATATCAACCTCTCTCTTAGTTCTGCCGGCGGAATATCATCTTCGTCTTCTGACTTGTCTCTACAGCGATTCAAACGATGTATAGCATCCTGTAATTGATTTGGGGTGCTACACTGCTCTGTGTCCATATGAAGCTCCTCCTCTGTGTCTGGTTCGCTGTGTGAAGTGCTTGAAGTCTCTGTAGAATTATAGTGATTTAATGTGACTTTTCGTACTGGTCTGCCATTCGATAAAGCTGGTGGTGATGTCGGGCGATGATTGTCTTTCTTCATTTGTGCTGCATGCGATTTGGTGATTATGTTCTTCTCTTCATTCCAAAATATGTAATTTTTTGGTGTTGTCTTTTCAAGTACTTTATATCCGTCGAGCCATCGTACGTCAAATTTGTGGTCTCGAACATTCTTTTTATAATAAACTTTATCACCAACTTGACATTGTTCCAATATAGCTCTTTTATCGTGCTGTTTCTGCCATTTCTTAAACGCTATCTGGGAATTGTGATTAGCTATCATAGTATAATTTCGATGGGATCTTCTCCTACATACTTCCTCTGAGGTTGCAAGAGATTGTCTAATGGAATAGTAGGTTCACGTCCATATAACATGTAGAATGGTGACAGTCCTGTCGTCTCATTTATGTTTACACGTATTGCTTCGAGGGCTTGATTGATATATACGTCCCAATATTGTACATTTCCTTGTATATATTTGGCAAGGATATCATGCAATGTAGCATGCATTCTCTCATTTCTTCCATTTGCCTGCGGCCTATAGAAAGTACTAGTGGTATGTTGAATATGCAAAGTCTGGAGTGTCTTCTTGAAAGGATTACCGACAAATTGTTTCCCGTTATCTGTGATTATTCTCTTAGGGCAACCATGTCTTGGTACAAATTCTTGTAGAAAAAACTCAGTTACTGTCGCTGACGTCATATTCTTAAGAGGATAACTTTCAGGCCATACCGAATATTGATCAACGATGTGCAAAAGATATGCATTCCCGGACTGGGTAATGGTGTATGGACCAGAAATGTCCATGCTTATGACTTCAATAGGAAAATTAGATGGTTTCATCTCTTGCAAGGGAACTTTAGTTGGTCTCATGTTTCTCATTCTGCATGTTTTGCAAGTACTAACATATTCAATTATGTCTTTGTACATTGACATCCAATAATACCTTTTCTTGATAATGTCGATGGTTTTATCTCTTCCAACATGTCCATTTTTGTCATGGAACTGCACTAGTAACTGAGGTATTACTATCGGGGGAATTACTTTTTGTAGTCTCCCTTCTCGTTTCTCGTCAATGTGATATAGAACCTGGTCATGTGGCAGGATAGTAAACTGTTTGAGTGACGTGGGTTTCGTTTTTCCTTGTTGAATAAGCTTGAGAATTTCGGGATCTTTTCTCTGCTCAGCATATACATCAAATGTGTCCAAGTCTACTGATTCTTGTGTACCAGTATCTGTTGTGGCGGTGTTAAAGTCGACATCTACTCTGTTGGAATTTATGATGTTGATCTCTTTTGCATTGTCGTTGATGTCAGTAAAAGCATCAGGATCATCTTGCTGTGTGGTACTAGGGTGTGGAATTCGAGAAAGGAGGTCTGCACACGTATTCTGAGTAACTGGGATGTATTCAATTGTTGTGTCATATGATTGCAAGTTCATAGACCAAGTCTGTAATTTCTTGGGCTGTTCGTTTGTCTTAGTGAGCCAATTTACCAATGGTTGATGGTCTGTTCTAATGATGAGTTTGGTACCTCTAATATAAAAATCAAGCTTCTGGATCGCATAATGTATGGCTAAAGCTTCTTTCTCTGTAGTCGACCATCGTCTCTGTGTTTTGGAGAGGGCATGTGACACAAATACTATGGGCATCTCGTTAGGAATCTCTGGTATGATAGGTGTCTCGTCTTCTTCTCTGGGTTTGACTAAACAAGCACCTATTGCTTTGTTCGAGGCATCTGTGTACAAAATCATTGGGCGAGATATATCTGGATGTGAAAGAAGTAGTATCGTTGTAGGTGAATTCTTAAGGTAGTCAAAGGATTTCTAACATTCCTCTGTCCACTTGAATCGTGAATACTTTTTGGTAAGGGCGATAAGTGGTTCAGCGGCCTTTGAAAAGTTAATAATGTGGCGTCTGTAATATCCACAACAACCGATATACGCTCGTACTTGTTTGACTGTTGTGGGGGCGGGCATCTTTCTTATTGCTTCAACTTTATCTGCTTCAGGGCGAATGCCATCTTTGCTGACTATGAATCCTAAATATTTGGTTTCTGTTTTTAGGAATTCGGATTTGCTTAGCTTGAGTTTAACTTGGCGTTGTCAAAAGCGCTCAAAAACTTGTTCAACCATTTTTAAGTGGTCCTCCACGGTACCTGATGTGTGAATACGTACAACATCTATATAAGCTAATGCAAAAAAATGCATTCCTTGTAAAATCTCGTCCCTCAGTGCCATGTATGTTGCGGGACTCCCTTTCAAACCGAAAGGCATAACATTCCACTTGTAACTACCCATATGTGTACAGAATTTTGATTTTTCTTTAGCTGCTGGTGTCATTCGAATACACCAAAATCCTGAGCGTGCATCCAACGTAGTAAAGTGTGTAGAATGTTCAAGTGTCGCCAAGATATCATCAATGTTTGGTAATGGATATGAAATCGTTTTAGTAATTCTGTTCAATGCGCGGTAATCGCAGCAAAATCTACCCGTTCCATCTTTCTTTGATACAATTACTATTGGCGATGACCATGCTGATCTCGATCTCTCTATAATTCCTGCACTCAACATTTTGTTAATAGATTTTTCCACTATTTCACGGTTTTTCAAAGGAGTATGGTAGGGTTTCAACTAATAGGTTCTTCTGTTGTGGTCTGAATATCCATATATACCGTACTGGTTCTGCCTAACTCCATATCCGTTAATGCAAACACATCTTGGTGTTTAATGATGAACGCACTAAGTTTAGATTTATGTTGATCTTCTGCTTTCAGTGTGGCCAGTAATTGCGATAACCGATCTGGTGTGTGATTCTGTATGTAGGACTCTTGGTTTGTCAATGGTGTTTTGACATATGTGTTTTCTTCATAAGTTCTGTGAAAATGACTTCTACTCTCTCGTTCTCTACTGTAATATTCAAAGGGTTTTGGATGTCTGGGTTCATATCTTCGATAGAATGGTTTATTTGCGTATCTCGTATTGGGTTTCCGCCATGGAGTATGCACTACATCTGTTGTATGATTGTTACTTCTGCTCTCTCGTTCACTACGGGAGTATTCAAAGGGTTTTGTATATCTTGATTCATATCTTCGGTACAGTGGTTATTTTGAGTATGTCGTATTGGATTTCCGCCATGGAGTACGCTGTACATCTGTTCTATAAATATTCCGTCTGCTCTCTCGTTCACTACGGCAGTATTCAAAGGGTTTTGTTGGGGTTGGCAATAAATGGTGGGTAACGAGATTGACATAATGCAATTCTTTTTCACTGTTGCCTGTTCTTCTGTATATCCCATCGTATGCTTTTCGCTGTATTACTTGGTTCACTCTATGTGCATAACGAAAATATTTAGTCCTTTCCGTATCTGAATCTATGTTTTCAGGTTCATTTCGGCAAGCTCTATCATACGGTGTGTCATCTTGGTTAGTGTGTCTTCTCTCTCTGTGTATAGGAGTAGTCTTCTTCTTCTTCTTGCGATCGCATCTTTGATGATTACACCGTCAGACGAGTTCTAATGATGAATTCGACTGTTGCTTGAAGTTTCTCTTTAACTCCATATAGCTTTGAGTTTAGTGTTGAGTCATTCGGCCAGTATGTCTTTCTTAACTGGTCATACAGAGGACAGTCCTGTAGAACATGCTCAGCAGTTTGTTCGTTTAATCCACATGTGCACAGTGGTGAAGCAGACAATCGTAGCTTGTGCATGTGTTTATTCAGTTTGTTATGCCCTGTCCTGAGTCGAAAAATAGTTATCTGTCCCAGCCGGTCGAGAGTGTGATAGTCGTCTTTGGGTTGGTTCTGTTCTCTTCTGATAGTCTGGATAGCTCTCTTTTTCTCAAAGTATGTGACTTCATTATCTTCTTGTTCACATTCTCCTCCCTTTTTTGCAAGTTTATCTGCCTTTTCATTTCCGGGTACACCACAATGAGATGGTACCCACTGAAGTATGGTTCTCTTTTTGGCAGCTACCTTGTTTAGTTCATTTCTCAGATGCGGGAGTTTACCACCCTTGAGAGCTTGCAGGACAGACAGTGCATCTGTGAGGATGACTACCTGGTGGCAGTCAGAGTTGGTGTTATAAATCATATTTGCAGCTTGCTCTAGAGCTTGAACCTCAGCTGTATAGTTGGAACAGAATTTACCAGTGGGAATGTGCCTAGTCTCATAGTGGTTGTCAGGATATGAGATAAAGATACCGGCACCTCCATTCCTAACAGCATTAGTTGCTGATCCATCTGTATAGGCATGTATCCATGATTGATCGGGATAGCTTTCTTGGATCATACTCAATGTAGCAGTTCGTTTTTGCAGATCATTATACTCACATCCACTTGTGAGACCACTGACTGATGTATTAATTTGGAGGGCACTGCTGGCCTGCTCCCATGGTACAGGGTATAGGGTGGGCTTCAGTGGTGTTGTCTTCATGGATAGGTCCTCTTGATGCTGTCTTATAAGTCTTTTCCCCCGATGCACAAAGCTGCTACGCTTTAGACGTCCCAATGCCAGATCATCTAGTCTTGCCTTCATTGGGTGCATTGGCATACTGTTGTACTTTTCCATCTGGATCATGGTTTTTGTGTCTCTTCTATGGGACAATGTCTGTAATCCAGCAACCTTCTGCATCTCTGTTATTGGTGTAGTTTTCATGGCTCCTGTAATGAGCCTGAGAGCTTGATTTTGCACCCTGTCCAAAGACTGCAGATGTGAGTTAGCAGCTGATGACCATGCTGCTGCGCTAAACTCTAAGTGTGGTCTTATTACTCCATTATAAATCTTCTTTAGATTTCGTTCATTTGCTCCCCAGTTGGTACCTGCTAATTTTCTGAGTATGCCTAGTCGTCTTCGGGCCTTTCCTTCTGCGTTTTCAATATGCTTATTCCATGTAAGCCTTTGGTCAAATGTCACCCCAAGATAGGTGGGGTAGCTTTCTTCCTTGATCACGGTTGTCCCTAGGTGTATGTTAGCTGATTTGTCCTTGGGGGCGAGGGAGAACAGTGTTGTGGAGGTTTTGTCTGTGTTTATTGTGATAAGCCATTTCTCTGCCCATGACACTAGCATGTCTGCTGCCCGCTGCATTCTATAATTTGCTGTGGTGACATTTTCATCAGCGCACCAGAGTACTAGGTCATCTGCATATAAGGCAGCTTTAACTCCTGCAGGGAGATCTTTCACCAGGTCATTGATGTAAACAAGGAAGAGTGTTGGGGAAATTACTCCTCCTTGAGGTACCCCCTGATGGAGCAACACTTTTCTGCTCTGCAGACCGTCAAGAGTGACTCTAGTTCTCCTGTTATGCAAGTATGACTGGATCCATTTCATCATGTTGCCTTGGATTCCACTTCTCCTAAGTTTTGCAATGAGGCCATCTTTCCACACCTTGTCAAAGGCCTGCTTGAAGTCGACCCAGATCGTTAGGACCTTTTTCTTCTCCTGGAAGGCATCTTCTATTGCTTGAGACAAGTAAGTAACTTGGTCTTCTATACTGTAGCATTCTCTAAATCCAGCTTGTTCCGGCACCAGGATCTGCTCAGACTCTAAATACCATTTCAATCTGTGGTTGACTATTCGCTCCATAGTCTTCCCAACACAGCTTGTGAGACTGATTGGCCGGTAACTTGCAGCCTCGGTCTTACATTTCCCTTTCTTTAGTATGGGTATTGTGATGGCTTCTCTCCATACTTGGGGTACCGTTCCTTTCAACCAGCTGTGGTTGAATATCTCAAGCAGTTTTGTCTTTGCTGCTGAGCTCAGATTTACTAGCATTTCGTTGCTGATTTTGTCTGGGCCGGGTGACTTTTGAAACTTAAGCTTGGAAATAGCCTTCTGTAGTTCTCCTAGTGTGATGGGTTCCCTCATTGGGGCAGGAGTATCTGTCTGTCCCATGGTTGCCAGTATTTCTTTTCTTATCTCTCTCTGATGATCTATGTTAATGGGTAAGTTGCTTTCTGAACTGTATCTTCTAGCAAACAAGTCTGCAGCTTGTTTTCCTCTGAAAAGTTTGCCACCTTCATCCAATGTGATAGTCTGCCTAGGTGAGGAACGCTCTTCATTTAGAGACTTGACTAATCTCCAAAGTTTCCTGCCGTCTTTCTCAAGGTTCAGCGATGCCGTTTTAGTTCTCCAGCTTTTCCGTTTTTCTTCTAGCTTTGTTCTCTGAAACTCTGCTACAGCCTTTTTCCATTTGTTGTGAGTTTCAAGTGAAGGCTGAGACTCTGCGTCCTTTCTAGCCCTGTCCATGGCTTCCTGACGTTCTTGGAGTGTGCTGGACCAGTATGGTATGTAGTTACGCCGGCATCCTTTGGGAATGGTTTCTTTTGCAGCTTGTAGTATGCATCTGTTGAAGTCTTTTACCACTTCATTAATGTCTCTGTTCTGTAACTTGAGGGTAGACAGCAGCGTGTTCACCTGATGCCTGAATAAACCCCAGTTGGCTTTTTTGTACTTCCATCTTGTAATGGCTGGGCCTGTACTGAGAGTTGCACTCTGGACAGTAAGAAAGATTGGGCGATGGTCGCTTCCCCCTAGTTGGTCTCCTACTTCTCTACTAATAGATCCAGCTATATCTGGTGTGGAGAAGGTAAGATCTGGTGTTGAAGTTGTGTGCCATCCTCTGGAGTAGAAGGTAGGAGTATCTGTGGCATTATTGACTAGGATTAGGGAGTGATCATCTTGCCAAGTTTCAACCTCTTCACCTCCGTGATCCAGATGGTTATAGCCCCAGCTCTGGGAGTGGCTATTAAAGTCTCCAACTGCTATAAAGTTGGTGGCTGGTACCTGTATAGAGCTGAGACTCAGGGGTTTGTTGTTCGGACAGTAATAGTTCAGGAGTTCTATTTCCATCTTGTCTACCTTTATCTGCAACAGCTGATATTCTGCTCCATCCATGAAGGTTTTCCTTTCGTGTGCAGGAATGTTATTCCTTACAAGAGTAAGTACTCCTCCTTTTCGTCTATCTTTTCTGTCGGATCTGAAGCATTGATATCCCCTTATTTTAAAGGTTTGATCTGCTTTCAAGTGAGTCTCTTGGATACAGCAAACACTGACTTGCTTCTCATACAAGATGTTTTCCAGCTCTGTCTTTTTGCTGTATCCAGCCTGCTTGCTGTTCACTCCCTCTGCATTCCAGTGCATCATGACAAGTGGCACTCTGGGTTTCTCTTTTTCGGTTTTGTTTTGGTCAGTAGTTCTCCTCCGCCGTCTGCTGACTCCACAAGACGGTCTAGAGGGTCCTCCAGTAGCTGAGGGTGGGCTCTGTCGAGGCTCAGAGCCCGGCACTGCACCTGCCTGGTGGAGCTCCACAGGGCGAGCACCAGTACGAGATTTATTTGACGGTGTACTCTCCATAGAAAAAAAAAGCGAGTTGCGTGATACTGTGGTTTCCGGTGCGCCTTCTGGCCCAGTATCTATGACTTTAGCACCTGTTCAACGGGAGAGTGGGCTCATCCCTAATCTGTTTATGTTCCCAGTAGTAGACTATTCGCAAGCAGCCTGGGGGTGTCACTGCTCTGCGCGGACCTTGTTTACCGAGGCGGCGTCCCAGCTCGTATGGTGAAAATATGGTTGCATTATCTTCAAAATAGCCCTGTCTTTCCTGCCATCCTGCAACTTTGAGTTAGGGAGTTCTGAGCTCCAGTCTCTTTTCCAGGCATTTTATCCTGGCCTGGCACGCATACAGAGGACCCCACTTCTGGTTCTAAGTTAGCAGTTGGGGACAGGTGGGGTAGCACACTGTGCATTCCCCGTCATCCAGGGGGCTCTCCAACTATGCAGAGCTTGCACAATGCTGTGCTCTGGTTCTGGGCTCACCCAAGGAATCCTCACGTCCTGCACAGAGCCACTTCCAGATACCCACCACCTGCCAACCCCCCATTGTAGAAATCTCCTGCATGCGGCCATCCAGTCAAGAGCCAGTATTAAGTCTGGTGCCCAAGTGATTCCCCCCAAGCTCAGTGTGCAATTCTGGGTTCTCATCATGCTGCAACACAGGGGGGATTGTGATGCTCAGCCATCTCTCTCAACTCTGCACCGATAAATGACATCGGGGACTTAACTGTGTCTCAGTACTGGGAGGCCCCGTTTCCGGTTACACCACACACAGCCAGTTGAGGCAACGGTCGCCGTGGTATAGGAGTAGTGTAATTGGCAGGTGTATAATCAGTGCTATTCATCTTGGGCATGTGATATGTTTGTTGACATCTACGTCTCTCATTATTCCTCTGGCTATAAATTTTATCTCTCTCCCTTGTTCTTTTTGACTTGATCAACGTTCTTGTTCCTGAAGTTTGGCGCCTAATCATGTGAGTAAATTGGTTACCATATGTGCTTTGCCACTGAAGTCGTCTATCAGAGTCAGAGGGGTGACATTGGGCATGTTTTTGGGGTATGCGTGAAGCGGGGGAATGATGGTATCGACTCCGATCAACTTCAGGTATTTTGTTGTTTATGGTACAGGTCAAGGACGATCTTCGTACTTTAGCAGTTATCTCACCTCTGTGTATTGTTGTAGCTTGTCCCGATGTGTTTACAATCCTGACTGGAAAATCACGGAATGGTGAAACTTCTGCAATACCTTCAGTAACAAACATGAGGGGTTCATCATTTATGTCCTCATTTTCCAAGGGTTCAATCTGTATTGTTTGTCCTGGTTCGATATAATTGGAACTCTTGATTCGCCCTTTAGCTATCACAAGCATGTTAGGTAGCACCGTAACTGGGGTTTCAAACGTATCAGGGATGCGATATGTATATCATCCTGTAACTGTATGTATTCAACATTGATATTGATCTTATGCATGTCGCAATATATTCTGGCGTTGTGGCAAGTAAGGAAGTCTCTACCGAGAATGAAGTTTCTGGACATCCCACGTGTAATTATAAAGGGATGTGTAATTTTTTGCTGTCCTATGTGGAATGTAATATATGCTGTGCCACAAGACTTCATAGATTCTCCTGTTACCGAGGCCATAAATGTGTTTGATGGTCGAAAATTCACAAGATGTTTAATTTGTTTGTACAACTGTTCCCTAATCAAACTAACGGAAGCGCCAGTGTCCACAAGTGCTCTGTAATTCTTTTTGTCAATCCTGATAAGACAGGAACTAGGGTCTGGGGTAATGTTTATGGATTGTATTTCTTGCTGAGGTGTTCTTTGAAGAGAAGATATTGGGTGTGGAACAATGTTGTTTTTCTTTCTATGTATGGACCTATGATGAAGGAAATTGTTGTTTCCATCAACTGTATAGTCACCACTAACGGTCCTGCTTAATGGTTGATTGTTCTGTTTTCCTGGTTGTACGAGCTCTTGTAAAGTTGGAAGCTGTATGTGCTCCTCGAAAATTTTGACCATAATAATTAGTACTGCCATTACCATACTGTTGTGGGTTGTTATAATTTTGCTGGTGTAGGCGAGGATGTTGTCGTCGGCACTCACGGGCTAGGTGTCCTCGAATACTACAAATGAAACAAGTAGGGGTATTGACCTGGTGCATGTTCTGCTGTCTATGAGGGTGTCGAGCATAATTTGTGTTGAATTGTTCCTGGTTACTCGTCTGGCTTGGGCGATGCCAACGCGGGCGGGAATTCCAATTTCCATTTGTTCGTGTTCTGTATGTGACTCGACTGTAGGCTCTTGTTCAATTCACTGGTTAAATCTTGTTTGAACATTTTCTTCTCTGATTGCAATTTGGATTGCTTCATTTATCATTTTCGGATCTTTGTGAATCATGTGTAATTTGGTGTTATTGCCAAATAATCCATCAACAAAAATGCCTACCAGATGTTTCTCTAGATCTGGTGATGCTGTCACACCATCAAGAAATGCTTCCTCTGCTAGATTTAATAATTTCTCTCCATAGGACTGAATGGGTTCCTTATGTTATTATCTGATGCGACGAAGTAGTGACCAAGCGTGCTCCGTATTGGTAATATCACTGTAGCGTTGTGTTAGTTCTTTCTTAAGCGACTCATATGTTACATTAGGATATGCACTGTCACGTTTTCTTAGAAAATCAGTAACCAAAGAGTCTGACGATAAATATAGTATTCGCTTGCGCTCTGAGTCCGTGCATGCATTTACCATAGTGGCGAATTTATCTACATCCTTTAACCATCTTCTAAATTCCTTAGAGTCTCCCGTGAATGGTGTAATAACCGATTTGATCTGGTTGTACTTCACATAATGATCAACATTATGCAATGATTCTGTAATGCTTTTTAGAGCAGCCATTGTTGGTTCTTGTTCAGGGGGCAGTGGAACAAATGCGAGTTGTTGTTGTGTCTGTTGTTGTTGTTGTGGTTGCTGTTGACACATTAAATAAAAATGTGATGTAGCCATGTTGTCACTGAGAAGGACTGGTCGCGGCACCAATTACAGGTATGTCACAAGGTCGCGATGCCAATTAGACGTATGTAACCGTGGGAATGTTGTAGAACATGTACGACATCAATTAGACGTATCATGTAGCCGTGCCTATAAGTTCAAAACTTGGACTCGACACCAATTAGAAGTATGTAACCGTCTCTGTTAAGCCTGTATGTTGTAGGACTGGTTATACTTTGGTGGAGTCACTGGGTGGCAGATGGCAGGCCTAGTGATGCAACTCAATTTTTACAAATCTTTTGTTTATCTTCCAAGTTATTGAGTATGGACATGTGTACTGGCCTTCTCCGCCAGAGATGTTGATTCCTGGATGAGACTCTTCTCTTTCTTATTCAACCCACGACCCGTTCCATTCCTTCTCCGTTGTTATTAGTGACTGATCGTATAGTGGAATTTGTTCTTAATAGGGACATGACCTACATACAGCAACTCTCAAAGGATGGACTCAAACATATGTTTTATCCACCAAAACATTTATTTACATATGGTAATTTCTTCAGCAAGGCATGTAATTTATCATAGAGCTCACATACAATTATATCATAGTTTCTTCACGCACAATTGCTCTGTAACCTTTGTATACATATTCTCCCTTTGTCATTCCATCATCTCCAGTTAGCTTGTTTAGTCTATTAAAACTCTACTCCTGTTTGTCTGAGTACCTTAATACTCCATATCAGCACTTCCAACTCATTGTGTTTGTGCCTTTATTCTTTCCGACCGAACTTAGTCAGATCTGCCTCTATTACTGTTCCTGAAAACATAATTTACTTCATATACATGTATCAAGTCTTCATACTACATACTTACATGCGAGAGCATGTGGGCAGTTCTTACAGAAGTCGACTCTCCCAGTCGCTTACTTGTCGTATCAATTTCTGAAATAGCTCATACTTCACTTATCGTGAACTCACGATGATAAATACGGTTTTCCTCATGGAATTCATCACCATTCATTTATTCGAATATAGTCGTACCAAACTTGACCATCTGTGTATCATTCATCTCCATCTTTTTGGTTACCTAATCAATAAAGTTCTCAAAATATGTTTGACACATCAACTTGGGGCTTCTGTGTTACCTCTCCTGTAAATATCTAACTCGTATGAATGATAAGTTCAACTTATACTTACAGTCGGATCACTGAATCTCTCCCGAAATATTCACTCTACACTCACTGTGTCTATAAGAAACTTCTTAATTATTTAGAGCACTGTCTAGTGATAACAAATCTTCTGAGCATTTCTATATTTATGCTTTTTCTGTATGACCACAGAATACGTCTACCTGGAGACTACTGAAAACACACCTTGCTTCTTCAACCTCAAAAACCGGACTGCACTAATGACCTCTAATCATTATTCTGTCGTATGTTTTACTCGTTATTTCTGATTCGTTGCTCTATACTGTTTTCCTTAACTTTATTGGTCGAGCCTTTTATTTACAACTCAAACGAAATACTCACGTTTAGTTAACGCGAGCCGAGTTACTGAGCTCTTGTCTGCTTTATTCATACCTTATTTTCTTCCTCGTGAACTGTCTTAAGCGTCTATCTAACCTTGCCAATAGCATGAATAATGCTTGGGCAAACCCCACGGCGACATTAGCTTGACTCCGTAGTTCATTGATATTCCTGTATTTCACACTTCTTTATTTCATCCGTCGCTTTTTTCACGCTCTTTCTTGTATATAGTTTTGCGTTTCTACTTCCGTATTTTTATGACGTCACTTTTATTCTTCGCTGTTTGGACCATTGTGACCATTGTTTATTAATTGCCCGATTCTGTCAGCGGAGAAATAAAGCAGGACTTTTTGTTTCTTAATTCCTTTTTCTTCTTATTGATTTTAGTTGATTGTTAAATTTCTGTATTTATTCATTCTTTTTGGTTTTGCAGTTTCTTTGTTTTATTATTGCTCTTCATCTGTGTTAATATATTACATATTTTGAGTCTAAAATCTTTATTTGTTGTCATTATTGCCTGTTTGTAACTGTGCCTGAAGAAGGGTAAAAGCCGAAATGTTCATTGTTTTATGTGAACCGTTAATCTGTAAAACTGAATCAATACAGTTTTATTTGTATTTGTATATAATATATACTGAAGCACATTAAAAACGCACCACCATTATAATCCAGGAACAGAGTGTGAAATGTAAATATAAGTGTTTACAAGTTTACATATTTGGAATCTTTATTCATTTTCCTATGAATCCATGTTGGTCATTAATTTGTACATTTGATTGTTATGAAATTCATTGCATTCTGTGCAGGCAAGGGAGAAAACCAAAAATGGAACCAATAAAAAATTCATTCACACTATCCTCAGTATCTGGTATGTCCACCGTGTGCTTGCAAACAAGCTTGGCAGCGGCTCCGCATGGAACGCACAAGTCTCTGAAGGAAATTCCGGGGAATCAAGTCCCATTCACGTGTAAGAGCAGCTTCGAGCTGTTGCAGATTAGCTGGAGAACCTTGCCTGTAGACTCTGCGTCCAAGCTCGTCCCACAGATGTTCTATAGGTGACATGTCTGGTGATAGGGCAATCCAATCAATCGTCACAGTGTTCTGCTGCTGTAGATATTGCTGCGTAATGCATGCGGTGTGCGCACGTGCGTTATCCTGCTGGAGAAGCTACAAGTCTGGATAATTTGTGAACGCAGAAGAAACCAATGCACCCAGAATCTCATCTCGATATGTCACAGCATTAACATTTCCACGGAAGACGTGAAGAGGCAAGCGATGGTGAAAACTGAATCCTCCCCAAATATGAATAGTGCCACTTCCAAATCGGTTGTGCTGACGAACACAGAAATCTGCAAAGCTCTCTCCACACAGTCACCAAATCTGCATACGTCCATCAGCAAAGGATATGTTGAATCTGCTCTCGTCTGTGAATAGGACAGCATTCCACTGCAGTCTAGTCCATCTGACATGTTGCTCTGCCCATTGCAGGCGCTGCTGACGATGTCTGTGAGTCAAGTTTGGCCCAACATAAGGTCGTCTTGCAGTAAGGCCTGCATCTCTGAGTCGTCGTATGACTGTCATTCGAGAGAATTGCCCATGTCTACCCACTATTGCTCTTGCTGTTTGACTTGCCGGGAGAGATCAATTCCTTAGGTGACTCAGCACAATATGACGATCTTGCGCAGGGGTAGTAACTCGTAGTTGGCCACTCCGAAGTCTATCCCGGGCACTGCCAGTGGTTCCGTAACGTTCATTGAGACGTACAATATTGCTGGGGTGGCAATTCATCCTTATGGAAATGGCCCGCGAGCTCATTCCGGTCTCCAACATACCAATGGCTCGTTGGCGGTCGTTTTCAGATAGTCGTGGCATTTCAAGCACATGTACTGGGTGTTTTGTCTCAACGGCGTTTTTATACCGAGTATACTGCCACAACGCGTACACATTTTCAGGGTCATAGCTGTTGGGAATCGTGTTGCACGTGTAACTTTCATTGTTTTCATGTAGTCTGTACACAAACCCGTGGGTTGATTCATACACTTTCCATTCCAGCAGCCATTCGCTCTCTACCTCATGGCAAACACGGGGAAAATCCATTCCCACACTTTTTTGTTCCAGCTTCTCGGCATCAGTATACATAATAGTGGGTCGTTTTTAATGTGCTTCAGTATATATATATATATTTATATATATATATTTATATATATTGAGTATATATGTGTGTAAAACTAAACTTACTTTTAAATTAAAGTGGTTAACTCCTAAAACAGTTTCCCATATCGAAATATACACACTGGTAAGTGCAACATGTTTTTTAGCTGTTAAAATGTTTCTGCACTCAGTGTTGTGTACATTGCATGCTAGTTTAATATCACAGACCAATTCAATTGAGTGCATGTCATACCACTTTCATTTCTTCTTGCATAACACTGAATGTTATTATTTTTACTAAATTATTTAATGTAAAATCAGTAACGATAGACATGTCTCAAATGTACTCCCTAAAATAAGCTGTTAAAAATATGGTTCTTGAACATGTATACTAAGACTAGCGGTCATACCCGGCCCAGCCAGGGTCCATGTGGGAATGAGTTCAAGTCCGGTTTGGTGCGAATCGTTTTAGAAAGGTTTAACTTTTTTTGGGTATTAAATGTACTGTTGCATCGTGGTGTGCTTCTAAGGGAAAAAATTAAGTAAGGGCTTCTTTGTAGACGACACTGTTATTACAGTCACTCGGCGTGTAAGAGCTCTGACGCAGGCCAGTCATCAGGATTCTTGGTATGAAGTTGTTCTGCCCGCTACCACAACTACCAGTGTACTTTTGTAATTGATGTATTTCAAGGATGAGATTTTGGAGTCTAGTGCCATTACATAGTTTAGGTGGGCTAAGATTGCGGAGTAAAATGATTGTTGCACCAACATTTAAACGTAGTTCTTGACACTACAACCCGGAAGGATTTAAAGTTTAAAATCTCGACTGAATAATGTATGGACTCTTGTTTGTCCAAGGTTGAATTAACGGACTTGTATGTACGGGATGGAGAGTCAAACTGGTGTAATATAACATTATTTATATTACTTACAGTATCATTTGTATGTGCCAAAATATCGCGTTTCTTAAACCATGATGGAGATTTACTTCCAAAGTTTATAATGTCTGAATAAACAGAAGTGATTAACGCTTGATATGAATAGAAATTCATACACGACACTGTCTTATTAGGAATTTTTTCTCCACGCTGTGGATTGACTTGAGGTATAGAAATGTAATACCCTTCTTCACCATGGCACAGCATTAATGGGTATTGCAGAGCGTCATGAGTTCTGTGGCTTTCAGGTACTCGGTGTAAAGAGTTATCACGTCCGTGCAAAACTATGTTTCGTCGTCCAAATTGTTGGCCTTCAATTAAAAGAGCTACCTCATTAGTGGTTGGGGCATTATACCTGCTCCGATGTTCACCATCCGGTCGCCTATCTACATGGATAATTAGACAGAAGTCCTCGGCACTGGATGGAATATTCGTTAAGGCTGTTTTAAATGATAAAATGTAATTATTGGTGCAATGTAACATGTCTAGCAGAACAGAAATCACTTCTAATTTCAGATTTTGAAAGTTGTTACAACGCGTAGAAGCCTGAGACACATGATAAGCTATAAAATAAATTTGAAGAAATTTAAGGTCTTGTCTTTCTTTGGGAAGTATGCTACCAAGCAAATGATACACCTGCCCTTAAACTTTGATCAGGGCATATAACCTGTTTGAGACACTACCATGGCTCCATAAGACGTCACCTGGAACGCATTATTGTAGCTGCAGATGTTTGCTAAAAATTCTGTAGACAGAGGATGTTGGCCAGTCAACAACGACAACAGCGATTTCGGCGGTGCTTGAAGTTCTTCCAATTTAACGTTACCACATTGGGAACAAATGCCTTATGACGGACAACTCAGTTGTCCCTGAATTGTTAGATGATGGTAAGAACCCTCTCATAACATCAGTACCCCTAAATTGTTAGAGGATGATACGTCCCTTGTATAACATCAGTATTGTTGGGCTTTTCGTCAACGGGGAATTCTCACCACCTGGGCTCATTAGCAATGCACAACAGAAACTTGGACTCATTAGCATGCAACCTTTCCACGTAGATTGTCAACACGTTTGCTACTTAATATGTAGACTGCTATCTTCCGTGCATTCAGAGAATCGCATTGATTTAAGGAGAGGTTAAATCACGCCCACTGATATCTCTAGAGCAATTATATGCAGTTAATTTCACAGACGAAGACGAAGCAGCGTCTCAGCGGCATTTCGCATCTCCGTGTAAACCAGAGGAGAGCGCTGAAACGCTCGAAGACTAAGACGAACGGGAGAAACGAGCCGGTCAGGAAGTGAGTAATCGGACGAGGAACGGGCGGCTAGAATATTGATTTTCCCCTGAGTTCAAGAAAGGTGTGAGATTCTAACATGTCCCCCAAATGTTACATTCCACTTACTATATATAGAGACCCTATAGAAATGCATTTTATCATTCGTTTGCCAGAGATTTTAAAATACACTAGTGTAAAGTTGAATCCTGCTAGATTTCATCCGAATTGTCGGCTATATTGCAGTGCTATTCTGTTCTGTGCAGACGGTATAATATATTTGTTAAAGTGATCAGTGGTCTAGTTCTTTCATTTTAGTTCACCTGAAATGTGTGTTAATTTAAACCCATTTCAAAGTTCCAGTTGTAAACTAAATGATATAGCTATAAGTTAATTCCCAATACAACTAGATGCATAAATTAATTTTGGAAGCCGTTAAGGGATTTTTAACTATTTAATACAGTTTAGTTCTGTATGTATATAAATGTGTGTGTTTTAACTATTAGATTCGCGGGGAGTTTTTCTTGAATTTATATAATTAAAAACGCGAGTGCTTAAAATAGTTTTGACTGTAAATTTATCATGCGCCAGTATATAATTAATATTTGAAATTATGTTGTCATGGTTTTCTATCTTTTCCTATAGAATGATCATACAACCTTTGCGTTCCCAGCAAAGAATAAATTATATAGAGAGTCCAGACTCGGTTCTACCTTCAGTCATTACATAAACATTTTAAATTAACTCTTGTGGCGATCCTCTGTTGGGATCAGCTAACTGAATTTTTCCAGAAACAAAGCACCCCCAAGAACGTTTAAAATAAACATTGTCTGTTAAAGATAAAACTGGAGCAAAACATTGCCAGAACCGATACATATAATTTTACTGTTCTACTGTGGAAATAAGAAATAACATTTAAGAACACTGACAGTTTTTTCGTCATCACGCTAGAGAATATTGTCTACCACCAGCGGTGAATAATACCTGAGACCACACTATCCACACCCCCGTATCTGTGACTGTGAAATCCTATAAGAACCTTTTGATATAAAACCAACAGAACACTGAGGCTTCATCTTCTAGCGATTCTCGGACAAATCTGTGCAACATAACACGCTAATCTGGGGTAGAAACGAAGGAAAGACATTTGTTTATTATGTCAAGTGTTTAAGCTGCTGTTGTGTATTTTCTATGAAGTGCCAGATTCCTCGATCGGTAAGTGGGTGTGAGAGACTGAGTGTTGGCCACCACGAGCGTGCATGAATGAATGGGATTTATTTTGCAAACCTCGTTAATTTGCTTTACCCCGATAAATAACTTTTACTATATGTCTTGCATTGTCCTTTAAGCGGGATTTCTTAATCTCTGTTATTTCCCCTCCCTTATATCTTTTCAGGACGAACGAAGAAGAAGAAGATATATATATATATATATATATATATATATATATATATATATATATATATATATATATATATATATATATATATATATATATATATATATATATATGTGGCGAAGTATTTCCTGGTGTTCTTTATATAAATCCGCATGCCTTAAAATTAGTTCATGAATTTTGAGAGTTACTCTTTAGGTTTTCCTGATTAACACTGTGAAGTTATTATTGACCAGATCGTTTTGGTTGTGACGAAAAATAATATTTCAGGTTTTTCATTGTTTTTTTTTGTTGTTGTTTTTTTTTAATGTGGGCTTATTGACTCAGTCAAAGGAAATCACTCCATTTTAGAACAGGAAAGAAATCATCAAAATGATAAAAACATTCATTTATGTTTATTATTTTACAACGAAATTTAAAATTGTTAATTGTATCTTAATACTTTAGGTGAAAATTATAGAAAAAAGTTTTGTTACCTGTATCACGTTTCTTTTTTTTACTATGTACATGTAATAGAATTAATTTTGAAAACTGGCTTTGTATTGTAGACTCAGGTTAACACATTGGATACTAAGACATTGTTTATTCACTCTTTGTTGTATGGCGGCTCCTTTTATTTTGCACGCTTTTTAGAGACCGTCAACCTAGATAAACTGTTGTGTTGCAGTTGACTTTGTCACGAAAATCGTTTGACATCAATATCCAGATATGCTGTCACTGATGTGTTTAAACTGTGTATTTATGTTATCAAGCGAATTCTTGAATTGCCATAATTGCGTAACCTACGCATGACAATAGCAATTACTAGGACCAGGTGGAATGTACCATTGAGTAACAGGAAAGCGCAACGTTAGAGGTGAATAAAAGGGTGATTAGGAACAATCATGTTAAAGAATGATGATAGAGCTCAAACTGAGGGAGAAATAGAATAAAATAGATGACAAATTTAAAAGACGACGAAAGAATAGGCCCACCTTAACACAATCTGTAAGATTGGTAATGTAAACCCCAAATAAGCAGAAAAATAATGATAGGAAAGAGGAAGGAAATAAGAAGGTTTGAGAAAATGAGAAAAAAACCAAAATATTCAATGTCATTTGGTGACAGAATTATACACATTACTGTAACGAGAGGTTTTTTTAAAGTTTAAGTGTAAGTGTTTTATAGTGATAGTAGATGGATATCCAGGTGTATCAGATGATACCCGGATAGTATGCCAGTAAAGAGTTCTGGTCTTAAAAGTAATACCCCAGTCTTAGAAATAAGCACTGGTGTATGGATATCATAGAAATAGTCAGACTGTGAAAATCTTGGCCCAGATGGTAAGAATTAGTACCAGGATTTAAGGTGTCTCCTCCCTGTGACTATCTTATGATTAGTTATTTTCTAGGGGATAAATAAAATGAACATTTACTTTAAACACAATTGTAAAAGGTGAATAAGTCCTCAGGTACAATTATAATCCTTTAATATTTACATCAATCTTCTTTTTCTGCTATTTGGAAATGAGCATTAAATTATACACAAAATATTCACACCATTAATGTTATTTCTTAACTAATGTATTAGTAGGAATGTCTTTCCTTCTGGAAAGTTTATTTACTTTAAACAAAGTCCTTTAGAAATTTGAATAAGTATTATTGTCCTTTACACTTCTGGATCTTGACAATATCCTCTTGTATAGTAAAGTTAATGAATACTGGAATCAATATTAATATATCACTGTTCTCTTAGTCCTGTGACTTTACAAATTACTGTCATCATTTAACTGAATTCTACAACACTTGGAATACTGTTGTAGAAGTTTGTTTCATATCACAAACATTGGCTGTTGGTTCATATATGGATTCTGTCGGTGCCTTAATTGACATTTATCTTTGAATCTTGATAAAGCTGACACTGAACGGTCACTGTATTTATCATTATTGGCAGACCCAGCAATAGGGGTACCAATGACCAGCTGTAGTTCACTCTTTGGGGTCCTGTACATTTGTGGGATTGCCTCTGATAAACAGCACAGGCTTCTGATACTTGACAGTCTGGTTTGAGTTGTGACATGGAACCTGAAACCACATATCAGCCTTGGCTAGTATCTGGCTAGACTTGTAACTAACTAGCACAGATGTCAGACCAGTCAGTCATCAGATGTCAAAGTTATACAATCATAGTAAGTAAGGACATCATTTCAGTGATACAGTAGAAGCATTAACATTTCAATTATTTGTAACTGACTAGCCCAGATGTTAGACCGGTCAGTCAGTCATCAGATGTCAAAGTTATACAGTCATAGTAAGTAAGAACATCATTTCAGTGATACATGATTATTATTAACATTTCAATTATTTATAAGTAGTAACCATTTTCTGGTTTTATCCTGTACATCCTTTAATATTTTATAGTTTGATCGTTCAAAATATTAAACACAGATTTTCTAATATTCCTGAATATTGTTGATCCTTCACATCAGGTAGTACAAATTGAAATACTGAGGCAATTCTCAGCATCTACACACAATTAATACACATCACATATTACCCTGCAACAAATAAATTATATACATGATCTCATCTCATAATCGAAATCTCTTCTACCCCGTGAAACGAGGTGTAGAGGGTACCCAAGTGCACAAGGCCCATGGGCGGGACATCTAATCAAAGTGACTTGGCAAACAGGTGATTAGCCCATTGTGCCCGGACTTGCCCTCAAGTGTACTCATATTCGCTATAAAACCTCCGAACTATCGAGACGTCATTCCAGCCAAAATGGACAGAGCCTCATATACCCGAAGGTTTCGAGGGATGTCCTTCCTCATCTGCACAAAGGCATTTATAGAGGAACTCTCAGGACCCGTAGGTCTGAGGAAAGGAGCAAATCTGAAGACAGGCACAGCAGTCTTTGGTACTGGGAGGTCTCCACTCAGAGTGGTGTACCACACACAGTCAGTAAAGACATAGGTCGCCTGCGGCGGAATATATACATGATAGTTATCATAATTTCAGCTTACCCTCAGTCTTCAGAAATAAGACACTGGACTAAATTGTTTTGTAGGTTGATCACACTTCGGATGGCAAAGGCGTAGTGGCAAACTCTGCAGCCAGTCTGTCTCAAACTTTCTTTCAGTGTGTCCTTTCAATTTAGCGCACCCCTCTTTATTGGCTCCAGCGAACGACAGAGAATTACTGACGTTACAGTCTAAGATTAGGCCTGAAATTTTCTTCTCGAACCAGGGATTTCATACGACGTGTGAATTTCCTGAAACTTTCCCTTCATCATTTTCAGCTTGTATACTATCAATCCTGTTCCACCCTATCTTGTTTTATACAGCCGATTTAGCTCTATCTTCCTAACCATGTAATTCCACAAACTGTCACTTCTTGAATTTTCTATTTACAGCCGATGTGGGTTTACATGCTTTCAACTCAACTGTAGACAGCAGTAATCATCATTTATCTATGTATAAGATAAACTCCTACCGTTGTTCCTTATATTAATTTATACACAATCCTCTCCTGGAATCAAATGTGAAATCCTTTTCACGATAGTTCCATTCTGATCCCTTTTATCCCTTCTTTTAGATGACCTGTGTTCGACAAAACAATATAGGTACACATCTCCATTTTGACAAATGCGTTGCCGTTAGCTCTGTGGGCCCCATGATTCGCGATAGCTGATTGGTTAGTAAAACTACGCGAACCGCTTTGCAAAGTATTGTAAACAACTTTTGCGACAATTACTTGGAAAAATCTGGAGAAAGATGCAATACCAGTCGACCGAAAGTACGCATATCTGGTCAAGTTGCAAAGAAGGGAGATTTGCAACATTGCGCAAACTGCTGAAGATTGATGCTACTATTAGTGCCAACGTCAATATTATCCAGGACCTTTATTAAGTCATAAAAAGAAGTCATAGACAGGTACTTGAGAGAACACGTGGGGTTTTGACATAACAGATACCGTACATAACTAATATTAATTCACCAGAGCTTTAAACTTAGCCTACAACTTTACTTTGGAATTGTGATTAATGAAATAGTGCTTGACAGTTTTGAGAACCAATATAGTAACTGATATGTTGTCAATGCGTCTTAATAATGTGTTGTCCAAATATATGAGGTCTCACAATACATGGTTTTTGTTATAAGGTAACTTAGAACTTCTCTGAGATAAACATTTTAATTAGATCTGTACGCTTTGTCTCTACATCTTAGTCTTACCTTATTCTGATCTCTTCTTTCTGTCTCTCTCAAATTCTGTTGTGCCGTTGTGCAATATATATATATATTGAATAATTCAAGATATCTTTATTCTCGGGCTATAATGACCTCAGATTTGATCTGTTGTATGAAGGGAGACAACACTATGCTCACTATTCAAACTTTAGTATCTCCGACGAGCTATCAAATTACAGACTCACTTTGGGGGAGTATGACGGAACAGCAGGGGATGATTTAAAGAACAACAATGATACGCTTTTCTACGCCTATTACAGAGACTACGGTAACGCTGTTTCTAACGACGGTGGTGATTGTCCGACGCTTTATAATGGAGCTTGGTGCTATCAGAGTTGTAATTACTCAAACTTGAACGGTTTGTGGGCAGGACAGAACCTTGACGGTACAGTTTGGCTTGCTGAATATATTCCGTATTTTCCGACCTTCACCGAGATGAAAGTCAAAAATGTTTAAGTTATTGAGATCTTTAAATATACAAATGTGTTAAATATTAGATAGAATTGTATTAGACTACAAGCTCCCTTATATGTAAACTAGATCTACCAGTTTAGATTGTAGTTCCATATTTTAAAATTGCGAACGATGAAAAGAAATGTCTCAATACTTGCATGTACTTGTAGTGGCGTAGAAGAGTGCAGATTAAATAAAAAAAAGAATGATTAACTTGTCTGAGACTTGGATATAATATGGATGTGACAGTGACATAACTGTCCTTGAATGTGACATTATGTGTATGTCATGACCGTAGTTGTTTAATGTGGCCCATCGTTGTCTACATTTGTCTTTGACTCTTCTTGGTTGTGTGTATCTATCACAAAAAATGTCAACATCTTTGCACGTGTCTATATTGTGTGCGCGTGTAAAATTGCTTATGGTACAATAACAAAAGTGTGGTACAATATCACAAGAGTATCACGTCCTTCAACAACCAGTTGTCAAAACAAATACAGAAGACTGCTAGCAACAGACAAACATTGTCTCAAATATCATTGGAAAAGTGTTATGAGAAAGCACCAGCAAAACTCATACAAGTAAAGCGAGAACCAATGGTCATAATATATGTATAGAAACGAACAAAGAAGTAAGAAAGTTTGGGAAGAGACAAGAAAAAAAAATATATTGACGAGTTGATAAGCAGGTGCAGATACCTGTAGCCAAAGGTAAATATGGAGCATCTCTACTGTAGTAGAAGTAACTATTTTAGTACGTTAGACTTTTAGCTTCTAATGGAGCACGTGACCACCACTATCAGCTTCTAATGGAGCACGTGACCACCACTATCAGATGATCTTGTAATGGTACTTTCTGTAACAATTTATTTCACAAGATGGGGTTGCCATGGTGATTTTTTGACTCAATGGGTTGCCTCGGCTCTCGGATCTCTGTTCACTAGTCTCTTACTTCAGCACATTTGGTTGGTTCTGTATAACGACTTTCTAGTCTACACCATTAAGACCTTTCAATGAACTCACTACTGCTCTGGTTCTTGATTACTTGAGGTCGTTACGTTCAATGACTTAGAATCCTAATGAAATGTTGGCCGTCCAGTTGGTACACAGTGTCAATCGTGGATGTAAAACTTGGTTCTTTGTTGAGTGCTAAACTTGTTGTTTTGAAAAGGTGATAGGTGGAGAGCGGGCACTTAACAGCTGACAGTTATTGCCTCTCCACGTTCCATCTTGGTCTATCCAGTTCAACCTGAAAATTGGTTATAATTGGGGTATTTAGTGTCATTTTATTTACTAATTTTGTATTCAATTTAACTATCTATTGTCTTTTGCAGTTGCTGGTTGTAATTTATATTAGTATTTGTCCATTTTATTTTATCTTTGGTATTGTATATAGATAACTATTGTCTTTTACACTTGTCTCTAATTTGTATTAGCATTTGTTCTTTTTGAGTTGGTTTTTTTTTAAATTAATGATTTGTTAGTTTTTGTTGCTTAATTTATATTTGGTTCAATGTCTTTTCTGAAACATTATTTTTGTTATTATTACCAATATTGTCACTGTTATCAACCTTAAATATTTGCCTTTGTTTTATGTATATATCGTTTAATATTGTTTGGGCTTCCCCTGGAGCATCTATACTAAAAACCTTATCACCTGTCAAGTCTATATTGTGATTTCTAAAGTATGTTTTTAGTTCTATGCTAAATCAGAGGCACATCTCCAATCCAACCTGCAAGTATGGAAGGAAGAGCTGGAGAAGAGAGGGATGGTCATAAGCAGCTCTAAAACAAAATCCATGGTGATATCACGAGAAGAAAGAAGACATCAGATTAAGCTGGGAGAACAGGTCCTGGAGCAGGTCGACCACATTAAATACCTCGGAGCTATTATAGACCGAAAGGGAGGCATCAAAGAAGAGTTGGCCACTCGAAAAGCAGCAGCTGGGAGACTTTTTCAGGCCATAAATCGAGGATTCCTCAGCAAGAGAGAGGTTGGTAAGAAAACGAAGATGGCTGTATACCGCTCCACCTATGTCCCAGTCTTGACATAGGGATACGAGTCATGGGCAATGACTACAACCCATAAAAGCCAGATCCAAACCTCAGAAATGAGATATCTGAGGAAGGTGGTTGAAGTAACAAGAAGAGACATGGTACGCAACCAGACGATACGTCAAGGCCTAAAATGCCACCCCCTACAGACCCAAGTAGAACAGTCCCAACTAAGATGGTTTGGCCATGTCTGCAGAATGGGAGAAGATCGGCTACCACGACAAGCATGGGAAACAAAGAGCCAAGGATCCAGACCCCGAGGACGACCCAGAGTCCGCTGGGAGGACAACATTAGACAATCTTTGAAGGACCGAGGACTAGAATGGAACCAGGCCAGGAGGAAGACAGCCGATAGAATAGTCTGGCGCTCTCTCTTCCAAACCTCTACACCTCACGGTAGAAGGGGAACGACTAAGTAAGTAAGTAAGTTTTTAGTTCTAGCCTCTGTGAACGTTCGACGTGTACGATCAAAGCAAACTGTCAGCGCATATTATCAAAGTGAACTTTCGACGTGTACGATCAAAGCAAACTGTCAGCGCATATTATCAAAGTGAACTTTCGACGTGTACGATCAAAGGAAACTGTCAACGCATATAATCAAAATGAACCATGGACGTGTACAATCAAAGCAAACTGTCAGCGCATATAATCAAAGTGAACTTTCGAAGTGTACAATCAAATAAAACTGTCAAAGCATAAAATGAAAGTGAACTATTGACGTGTACGATCAAAGCAAAATGTCAACGCATATAATCAAAGCGAGCTTTCGACGTGTACGATCAAAGCAAACTATCAACGCATATAATCAAAGTGAACTTTCGACGTGTTCGATCAAAGCAAACTATCATCACATATAATCAAAGTGAACTTTTGACGTGTACGATCAAAGCAAACTATCAACGCATATAATCAAAGTGAACTTTCGACGTGTTCGATCAAAGCAAACTATCAACGCATATAATCAAAGTGAACTTTCCACGTGTACGATCAAAGCAAACTATCATCACATATAATCAAAGTGAACTTTTGACGTGTACGATCAAAGCAAACTATCAACACATATAATCAAAGTGAACTTTTGACGTGTACGATCAAAGCAAATTGTCAACGCATATAATCAAAGTGAACTTTCGACGTGTTCGATCAAAGCAAACTGCCAAAGTATATAGTCCAATTGAATTATCAATGTGTACAATAAAATTGGGAGCCGCGGTAGAACTGTGGTTAGTGCACTGGCTTCGTAGCTCGGTGGCCCATGGTTCGATCCCCAGTTAATGTGGGATTTTGTAGGCCGCAAACGGCTCCAGGGTCGACCCAGCCCCAGAACTACTATTGGAAGGTTAAGGCAGACGGCGTGATGCTGATCACATCATCCCTGGTGTGCCGATGGTCAAGAAAATGTGGACCAACACCATATTCCCAATATGCCTCAGTGGGCGTGTAACGGGATTCTACGATAAAAGTTAACTATTTATGTGTACAATTAAAGTGAACTTTCAAATAGTGGAATCAAAGTGATTGACCAAAAAGAACAATCATACTATACGGAATACGTAAACAATCAAAATGTATCATGAAAACGTACTATCACAATAGACCGCTAAAGTAAGTGAGCAAACTGTATAAAAGGTGTGAGCAGTCAAGATACACCACTAAAGTGAACCATTACAGATTAGCATCACAGTGGTCCATGAAAGTATGCCCGTAAATTGTACCGTCAAAGTGTATCATCCCAGTGTATCACACAATGTATCATCACAGTGAAACATCAATGTGTACCATGAAGCTGAACAATGAAAATGCATCAACAAAATGTATCGTACAAAATGTATTATCAACATGCACCATCAAATTGCATTACCAACGTAAATCACCAAAATATGTTATCAACGCATATTACCGAAGTGTATTATCACAGAGTATCACTAAGACAAGAGACAACAAACGAGTAATCACTACTGCCTTGTTTCAATACGGAGATGGTACTTGGCGCGCGTGTGTGTGTGAATGTCTGTGTGTGTGAGTGTGTGTGTGTGTGTGTGTGTGTGTATATTTGGAAAAGATTATTCAGTATAACCTCGTATTTCTTGCTGAGGTCGATTCCAACAGGGAAGGGACTGAGATACGTGCAGTTATTGTCTGTCATTTGCGTATAAATTTCTCTTGCTATCTTGTATGTACACAGTAAACAATGTCTCTTGCTATCTTGTATGTTCACAGTAAACAATGTCTCTTGCTATCTTGTATGTACACAGTAAACAATGTCTCTTGTTATCTTGTATGTACACAGTAAACAATGTCTCTTGCGATCTTGTATGTTCACAGTAAACAATGTCTCTTGCTATCTTGTATGTTCACAGTAACTAATGTCTCTTGCTATCTTGGATGTACACAGTAAAGAATGTCTCTTGCTGTCTTGTATGTACACAGTAAACAATGTCTCTTGTTATCTTGTATGTACACAATAAACAATGTCTCTTGCTATCTTGTATGTTCACAGTAAACAATGTCTCTTGCTATCTTGTATGTTTACAGTAAACAATGTCTCTTGCTGTCTTGGATGTACACAGTAAACAATGTCTCTTGCTATCTTGTATGTACACAGTAAACAATGTCTCTTGCTATCTTGGATGTACACAGTAAACAATGTCTCTTACTATCTTGTATGTGCACAGTAAACAAGTTTTTAGAGTTAATGTTTGTACAATGTCTCTTGTTATCTCGGTTGTACACAGTAAACAAGTTTTTAGAGTTAATGTTTGTACAAGTCAAGGTCGTCCGATAGCACATACTGCCGAAAAGGAGTAAAACAGTTTAATTACATGACGTATCAGCATCGTCAGGTTGTATAACCAGGTCCTTTCTTCGCTGGCTTTGTCTTCCCTGTATTCAGGAACCATGTCAGGTACCCATTTAACAACTGAGTAAACTTGAGCTTGAATTCACCAGATTTAACTCCCGGAACTCAATACATAGGCATGCGCTGTAGCCATTCAACCAATCAAAATGCATGGCATGATGCCCTGATTGTATTCTTGTAATTATTTTATGTTAACTGCCACTTTTTTTTATCAACCATAAGTGTGCCAAACAAGTGTGAATGAAATACATGCAAGAACTAGGAGAAATAGGACGTACCTAAAGAGTGGCATTGACTGTTTAATAAATATAATTACAACTAGCAATAACCCGTCAATAATGACGGAAGTTAATCAAAAACGGTAACTGTTACTGGCAGTTTTTTGTGTAACCACCGATGTAACAATATTTGTTCTGTGTGCTGTTGTGGAATGAAAGTGATGATGCTCTCCTACACTGTTGAAGGCTGTACGGTCTTCTTCAACGTTCCTGCACGGTGTTACTGTCTGTTCCTGTGCTTGTGTAGTCAGTCCGACCTGGGCCAAACAGCACGGTTATGCCTGAATAGCTCACCAGGCGTTGAGGCGTGTCACGTTGACATACGTTCATCAGACATCTTCACTTGTGTGGTACTCGATATTCGTGTAAAGGTTGAATGGTGAGGTGGGTGTGTAGAAAAAACGTGAATGTGTTTAGGCCCTTTGACATATAACAAGGCATCCACTCACACACATGCAGTAGTCAGTAATGTTGAACTGCTGGAACTTTTCAACCATTTATTGACGAGACACCACAGCATAAACAGGTGCAGTCAAAATGGACGAGAATCAAGTACATCTTATGAATTGGTAATGACTGTCAAAACATCTAGCATTCCTAAGCTAGAAACACTCATCTATTAGGAAGTTAACGACAATGATCAGTCCTTTACAATAGTTCAATACTGCAGCTACCGTACCATTGACTTATCGCGTCAAGTATGGTACACAACTCCGCCGTACAGAAGGCGAGTTCACCCTTGCATCATAATAACAATAATAATGCTACAATACAGCTGGCATACTACGCCAGATTCATCTTCCTCTGCTCAAAGATGTCAGCCGAAATATCGGGCCTTTATAGTAATGTCAAACAACTGTGTACATTCTTTTGGGTAGGCATAAACAAATCCATACCGCAATATACCGCCAACATGCGGGTTTTATTAATATATATTTCTACTGGGCTTCTTCATCACTGTCAGACAAAATAGTCTAAGTTGGCTCTGTCGAGCATAAGATAATGGACTTCTGTATCACAAAGGAACCGTGAGCTTCGCTCACTGGTTACACAAAATGTTCTGCTAGTTAGGCATAATAATTATGTTCTTTACCTTGGACAGAATCCTAGAAATACACAGATAACACAACTGTCGTCATTCCCGAAGAACAGAATAACTCTGGGAAAGAATCACAATCATCACAGTCTTAAAGAAGACAAACTTTCCCAGATAATGCAGAGAGATGCTACGGACGACCAGTCCAGACAGAAGACCCAGATCAAACTCTCCTTTACGGAAGTCAAACCGTATCGCGCTAAAACCTTGCGCATGCGTAGACAGCATAGATCTAAGTATAGCTGACCCCCGGCTTAAGACAGATCAACAGGCATTAATAAACCAAGGGAAGACAACCCCTAAATCAACCTGTCCCAGGGAGTAAAAAAGCAGTAATATAACTTAGACCATTAAAAAAATATAAAATAGATTTACGTTTTATGAAACCGTCAAAAACGACAGCAACAGTAACATATTTTTAAAATATTTTTAAATTCAATATAAAATTTATGTGATGTTCCTCTTAGCATCTGTAGCTCGTTTTGCCGCCATCTTATCATTTTGATCCATAATAAGAAGTCTGCAATACTTAACATTAAAAGTTTGTCTTGAAAAAACAATCAAAAACTTACATGTTAAGGAATTTTAAACAAAATGATGAGTTTAATCCGTTTTCGGAATGAAACTGGGTTCTCCGCCGACTTTTCTTCGTTGAGTGTTACTATTTTCTGGAGAACATATAAGGGGAACAATACAATTAATGTCTAGCTTTCAACCACAAATGCATCCCTTAGATGTGACCGTCGAACAAACGGTAAGATATATAAAGTTTGATTAGCAGAACAGTTTAGATACAAAACTAAACATAAAAACAAAGTTGTGCTGGAACACTGTCATTAAAGTTTTTTTTGTTTTTAAATTTCAAGCCTTAAAAAATAACAGAAGATGGCGCATCTGAAACCGATACCAAAAATAGAATTTAAATGACCAAACATTCAACAAGATGAGATACAAAGTATTACCAAATAAGAAACCGTTTTAAAATTGAAATAAACAAATTTTGTAAACTCTCCTCTCTACTGCATGAGGAACAAAGATAAACAAAAACAAATAGTCAGAAAACACTAATGACGTCACTGACTGTGGGTACAGAGAAGAATATGGTGTTTCTCATGAAAACAGAAGAAACACACTTATGAGGTTCTATGACATTTATATTTAAAAAGTGACTTAGTAAAATAAATCACAACCAAGTAAATAAAATAGTTGTGACATATAAGGGACTTCCAGCTGTTTTATTATTACATAGAAGAAAAGTGAAAACGCAGCAACCGTGACTAAAAACCACTTGATAACAGAAAGGATATCCTCGTGTGTTGCTTCAATGCTTTGTGATATGGTAATATGATACACAGAGAAGGCTATTCTTTCTATCTGGTACTTTGAGTTGACTTCCTCTCCTATCATGTTTTTGTTTCCATTGGTGGTCTAGAGTTCCTGGAACTGTCCCAGCTACGTTGTCTGTGCTGAATAAGCCACAAGGGTCCGTACTGGTTCCACCCAGTGTACTTCTTTATCCGGGTGTGCAGTCATTACTACTGACACAACAAGTGATAATAATGTCTGCCTGGTCCATTGAAATGTATTACTTGTCTCTCCTAATTGGAAACACAAGGGGCGTAATAAAATTAGACAGACATTAAAACATACCACATATGGGATAACACCACAAAACAGCTATAAGCATTGATTGTATTACCACCATTTTCATGTGCAGTGACCGATGAAATAAATGTTTCTATACATTACCAACGACAAAGTACCGTGTTTGAAACACGATGTGTCATGCTGCTGTCTACCTAGCTTTATACTGGTATCTGACTCTGCTCGTGAATTAGGGAAGTGAACCGACCTCCCCATACCTCGAAGCTGGACCTAATATAATGAAGTCTGTAACGTTTTACGTCTCTGCGGCAAAATCTGCAATAGGACTACTATTAATTTTAACATTTAATAAAGTTCTTTCATCATTATTATATTTAGCTCTACAAAACAGCATGGGCCTTCATCACACTTTTGCGATGTTTACATATCATGTGATATTATCTCAGGAAATTCTGTGCTCCCCTCATTACGTTCATGTGTGACAGGGTATAGATAAACGTATGTGACAAGGTATGGTAGACGTACAAGACAGAGTACAGATATATATAACAGGATAAATAAAACACAAGAAGATAATAGAAAGAACAGAGCAAATAGATAACGAGAAATAAGAATGATAAGATGAAGATTAAGAACCCAAGTAAAGCAATAAACATCTGATGATAGTGGCGAATTTAAAAGTTACACTAAACGCCAAGGTCATCATGTTTCTACATGAAATGAAAAAGACGCGTTCTCAGTCTATAAATAGAACGACGCAACAACCAAAAACGACGTACGACATTTTCAGCTAGAAAGTAAAAGAGCTATAATGTATTGTAAAACCGAGGACTTAGATTAGTACAGCACTAAACTAAACAGCGTCGTTAGCCTTGAAAAACGTGGCAGAAATATTGACACATGTACTTTCTCCGAGTACAGTGCAGACCTGATAAGGAGAACTCACCAGGGACCCAAGAAATAGTTCTTCTTATCAGAAATTCCTCTTATCCAGATAAGAGTTCAAGCATATGGTAATGCATTTACAACGTACAATACAATAATGAATTAGCGTTGAATATGACAGATGTATGACACAGAAAATATGTAAATCACCAAAAGTGTTAATGTACAAAGTTGGCACAAATATCTAGAGAATAACAGCACTTTTTACACTTTGAAATGAAAAAGCTGCAATTTTCCTCTGTATCTTACTTAGTACCTGTACTTGAGTTAATAAAAATGTCTTTCCGTGACATCCTTAAATTCAAAGAAATGATAAATTAAATCATCTTGGCATCCAGCCTGCATTATATACATGTTAGTTTTATCCATGCAATTTGAAACTTCCAACTGTGAAATAGTTTGTACCGTTAACCCACAGTCATCATTATCTCTAGAATTTGCAAACTCTTAAACGATAAAGCACTCTTAAATGAAAAAGTCTGTAATTTTCCTCTGTACTGCATCAATGTGACCTACAAGTTTGGACAACATTGCTGACCTATAATGAACCTTCAGATTTTGAATAATACCTTGGTCACAAGGCTGAAGTTTGGATGTCGCATTTGGTGGTAAAAATAAAAGTTCTGTTGCTTTTAGATTTTGAACATTTATGTGGGCTGAACAGTTGTAAAGCACCAAAAGAACTTTGTGATGTTGACGTTCCATATAATGATCAAATGCATATAGCCACGTGGTGAAAATGTATGATGTCATCCAGGCTATTGAATTAGCTGCATAATCAACACACAATTTTTTCAAACCTTTAAAACAGCGTGGATTTTTTAATTTACCGATTTCAAGTAATGGCAATTTATCTGAACCATCCATATTTGTACACACAACAACTGTGATTCTTTCTTTCTTTCCATTCCCCCCGGCACTTTTCATTTCTGAAGGAAAAAGTCTTGTCAGGCAGCAATCTCCAAAACAATCCAGTTTCATCAGCGTTAAACACATCAACGGAATTATACCTACTCATGGTTGGTTTTAGCACCTCCTCCGTCCATGACTCGGTAGTCATTTCATTAACAGAACGCCTTTCCCCACACAAAAAAAAGGTAAAGGAACCAGTTACACGCCCATTGAGGTACATTGGGAATATGGTGTTAGGCCCATATTATCTTGACCGTCGGCACACTAGGGGTGATGTGGTTGGCATCACACCGGCCGCGTTAACCTTCACAGGGTTGCTCTGGTACTCATTTGGGGCTGGGTCGACCCAGGAGCCGTTTGTAACCTAATAAATTCCCACCTCATCTGGGAATCGAACCATAGACTACTAGGAAGCCAGTGCACTAACCACTATGCTACCGCGGCTTTGTAAGTAATGTGCCGTTTTTTAAAACAACGCAACCAGCCAGGACTACATTTCCAGCCAGTCCGACCTTCCAGAAATGCTAACTCTTCTGCCTTTGCAGTTAATATAGGTCCATTTACAGTAACATTTGCTGATCTCGCGATGGTGAACCATTTTAGGAGCGCCGTGTCAACCACATCACACGTCGCTTTTCGATTCTTCATTCTGGGACAATCAACTTGTCCACCATAAAACATTTTTCTGTACCGATCCTTATTTTTTATGATTCCTGAAAGCGTTGATTTTGGAATGTCGAATTCCTTTGCTATTTCCATTTTCTTTATGCCACTATTTTCCACTTCTTGTACTAGCTCAATCTTTCTTTTCAAAGAAATGGATTTTAACTTTCCAGCCATTTTTAGAGGGGAAATAACTCAAATTCTAACACTGACGAAGCGCGCAATTTCCGAAAATAACCGAAAAGTTGTACAAATGTCCAGGTACTGTATTTGAAAAAAAAGTTCGCCTTAAGCAGATCAAATTATATAGTCGGGACAGGTTTAATCGTTCGGCATATCCAAAAATTCGTGATAAACGGATTCCGCTTAACCGGACATTTTTTACAAAGACAAAGAAGAAAAATTGCCGGGGATAAACAAATTGTTCTTCACAACAGAAATTCGCCACATCCGAGATCGCCTTAAGCGGTTTGCACTGTATGAGAAATTATACTAAAATTCTATACCAACGATTACCGGAAGTGGTGCAATAGCTACAAATTCAATAGTCACGTTATTGTATTAGCTAATGAGAATTAGTAATAAAGAAAGGTTAGTTTGAATAACCAATGAAATCCTAGATTACTGAGAGAGCGCCAAAAGATCTCGGTATATAAGATGTTTGCCGCTATAATAATAAACAATAATTGACACTTCAGACCTAATGGTCTTCTATATTTGGACATGCGCCCTAATATAACCATGTGCCCGGCACAAAAGATCAGTATAGTGACACATCAGATCTTTTGTGTGAAAACACAGAGGATCATTACAGTGACACTTGTGTGTCATTGGGTCTTTTTGTGTTGGGACATGCGTTTATGTTGGGCATGTGCCAATGCGACTCATGCGAGTTAAAGCGACCTCATGCGAGGAAAAAAAATGCGACCTCATGCGAGGAAAAAAAAAATTATATTTGGACATGCGCCCTAATATAACCGACCCGGTTGAACGGGACGCGCCTCGCCAAAACGAGGCAACATTTTACATCAAAAAAAAAAAAAGTTAATTAGATATTGGTTTTGAGAGAGGCTGGAATTCATTTCGTGTAACAGTTCATGTAGACTAGTCGATAATCTATATATCCATTGCGTTAGCAAGTTTAAGAAATTGTATTAGTCAATATCAGTTTTTGAGAAGAGAATGTCAGAACGATTATCAGAAAACCTGGTCGCCGCAGATATAATTCATGCAACACAGACCGACAGAGTATTTTGAAGAAAACATACTCGTAGATTACAAGTTTTTGTCACTGCAGAGCATCAGTTGAAGCATAGCATAAGTATTCAAGTAAAATATGTTGTGAATTCGCAAAAAGGACTGCACGTAAGTTGATCAGCTCTCATTAATTATAACGATTGACATTTGTGCTTTAACCTTGAGAACAAAGTGAGACTTTAATAGTAACTGTGAAGTAACTCAATAAGTAAAAGCACAAATTTGAACCCTGGCTCCAAAAGAAGCTGAACCGTTCTTAGATCGATAAATCACGATAAACGAAATAATACATCACGATAAACGAAATAATACACGACGATAAACGAAATAATACATGACGATAAACGAAATAATACATGACGATAAACGAAATAATATTTGATAGTGACCAAGAACTTTTAGACGACTCAACAGAAAGTGAAAATATAACTGCTGAAGAAATTGCAAACTTAAATGAATATTATGAAGTACATTTTATTTCTATTGAGGAACCAGAGTGTAAGCCAGAACCAACCCCTGAAGAAATCGTATCCAGTATATTAACATAAATTGATGACGAAGACGATGACCAGAAAGCACATTTTCTTTTACCCCTGGGTTTCAAACATGTTACTGAAATGTATAGAAGATTTGATTTTATCTGCATACATTCTTATGGAAGTTGCATTTTGAATTGTTTTCAACTAATAATGAACTTTTGCATTGAGTTCTTCTTCTTCTTCTTCCGTCCTTAGCCACCGACCGTCAAAGCAGTCAGTGGCCATTACGCCTAGTGGCGTCTTAGGGCAACAGCAGATAGGTTTTCTTTGCCATTGTTTCCCATCACGCCTATTGGCGTCTTTAGGGCAATGGCAAATCAATCCATGTGCTGTTGTTTTCGTAATCGAAGTGACTGGCAAACGGGTGATCAGCCCGTGCATTGAGTTCTAACTACACATAAATCTTGACACTGAACGTTTTGATGCCTTGTTGCTGAACATATTAACAGTTCCAATTATGAAGTTCGACTTGAATTTTATTGAAGGTTCAGACAATAATGAGGAGGCTGGAATATTATTGATCACACCAAAATCCATCAATTCCATCATCATCAAGAGGTTAAGCTAATCCTAAACAAGAATCTTGGTTTTCACAAATCAAGGAAGCCAAAGTGATTCCTTCAACCACATCTCTGATGATTAACCAGGAACAACATTGAGCAACACGAACGTGTGGTAAGACTGAAGAACCTTGCTACACAATAATCAAGATACATTTAAATAAATAAAGAAATATACTGCAACACTGACGTACAGAGAGACCCAAAAACATGAAAAGCCATGTGTGACAGTCGGGATTGATCCTTGGTCACGGTATATATTTATTTTTCAAAAAAAATTCAATTGAATGTAAAATAAAAGTATGGGTCACTTTCATATATATATATATATACATATATATATATATTTACACATATATATATATATATATATATATATATATATATATATATATATATATATATATATATATATATATATATATATATATATATATATATATATATCTCTCGCTTACGCTCAATCACAGACAGGCTTTAAATGGTTATACAGTCTGCTCATTCTTCTGCATATGGCAACGTAGGTGATATAACTGCTTGAGCTCTGATTCAGTAGTTTGAATTAGGCTACGAGCGTGTGTGTCTTTGGGTTCTCTGCCCTTTTATAATGGCCTTACGGTTGCACGAGATGACTACTGGACCAAGGTACGTTTGCATGCATCAAAATCGTTTTGACAAGGCAAGATGTGTTAAGATAGTATATCGAAAATAATTCTGGAATCCTTATTTCTGCACTGATTTCCTCCATCTAAAGCTTATTATACTCACAGGAATGTGCTCTATCATCATGCATATCCACTTTTACCTATAGTTTATCCGACTATTCACTGGAGCATGCCGAAACAAAGAAAAACACAACATTTTTATTGCTCCATTGTCTTCTATTCATAATAACTTCGGCTCTACAACACATCTAGTGAATCAACTGCTATCTGCCTAAAGCTAATACTTCCTATTATCGAATTGGGTCCTTCTTTATCTAGATATTCCAGGATTAGTTGTACACTGCTTTCTAAAATATCCTTAACATCTACACATTTCGTCTCCTCCATTTCCATCGTACCTTCCGACACTATTTATATCAAGCTGGTTTTTCATTGGTCAGTTACATCCACGTTGTTTGTACGGTGATAATTTTTGAATGATGCCGAGGTATGGTTCAGACTTCATCACAGACTACAGAACTATAACTGCAATGTTATGTTATCAAAATGCTTTCTCTGTGTATGACCTATCTTCCGACATCGTCCTCTTTTAATCTGTTAGTCCACTGGCACTTGTTTTGTTTTTGTCATTAGCTTAAACATTAGTGATTTGGTCAAACCATTTCAATGATTCATTCTAACAAGCACCTATTTATGAAAGAATCTAGCTTCTTAGTTGATGTTTTTCCTGTACTCATATCTCTCTAGCAGCCGCCTCCAGTCATTATTGTGATAGATAACCCTCAAATGCCTTTCTTTATATCTCACAGCCAGATAAAAGTAATTACTTGACATTTGAGTGGGAGATTCTAGTTTTTGTGTTGAACGTAGATTTCTTATGATCTGCTATATAACACCCAGTGCAATTACTGTTGCACTTGCCATTTCACTTCAGAAATGCTGGTCCTAACAATGGGTAGGAAAAGTACAAGCCCACTAATTCCTAACATTCTCAACTTAACAGGGATAAGACCGATGCTGAGAAGGGACATGCATGACTCGAGCGTTATATTACCTAGATAGATAACGGTGATACAGTTGCCCGACAGAAGATATGACCAATATTTCGACCTCATATCCGTAGAAGACGTGGTGGGCAATTAAGAAACCAATAGAAACATTGCCCCCGGTCCTGATGGTGTACAGTATCACCACATAAAACAGCTTGATGAAACGGGTATTAAGTGCGGTGAGGAGTGAGTTCAACACCGGCATACTGAAAGCTGAGGGTCTGTCATATAGGCGCCTAGACTGTTCGTTCTGTATCTTATCCAACATCTTTCGTATTTTATTTTCTCCTACATTTTGCTCTTCCATCGTGGTTAAAGTGATCTTTCTTAATCACGACTTGTACCTAAAGTGTAACTACTGATTTAGTTCTCCACCTTGCACTATCTTTCGGAGCGCGAGAAAAGGAACAAGGTGACAACGGAAACCGTGCACTTCACGCGAATTGGCAACAATAGATATAAGAGTTTGTGACAAGAGATGGCGGGTGATTGTTTTGTCCGTTAGCCGACTAATCATAAAACACCGGGTTGTCTTACAAAAGTCTCACGCAATACGGAATGAGAAGGCATTTGTGATATCCCCCCACTTTTAGCAAATGACATTCCACGATAGGTACAAAAACAATGACCATAAGATGAACACTTAGTTGGACTGGAGATGGAGTCAGACCAACAGGCAAGGAAATCGGACACATGGGCAAACCAGAAATTTACCGAGACGTTCGCCAGAACGGGAGTACTGACTTTTAAACATCGTTGTGCAGGAAGTATTCACAAAGCATAACCGATTCTAATATATTATTCCAGGAAGGATATTTAATTTATTTATGTGGAAATTATAGTGTTGTCATGGTATTTTCGAAAGGAAAAGGAGGTTAGTAAATAGTTTACAAACTATCGATAATTTTCCTTCGACTTACTTTTGCACTTAGCCATATAGTTAAAATACGGAAGGAAATTTGTCATTTAATTCTTATCGTAAATGATAAATTATTCTTCTAGGATGATAAGACGTAACTGATAGTTCAAACGTCATCTTCATCTAGATTGTTAGATCATCATTACAGACTTTTGCACATACTCCCATGAGAAATATATTTCACACTTATCATGTGCATCTCATGTCATACATAGTTACTAAATAATTAACCGTAGTTAAGAGTAGTATATAAGAAAGTCAACCATTGATGTTAGATGCGAAACTTATAAAGCCACTTTGTGAATCTTCAGTCCAACAGAAGTCTGAATCTAGACCTTGTGTGTTTGGCATCTAACCGAAATGAAGCAAGCAAACTGTACGTCCAGATAGCAGAATTTACAATTTAGAACATCCTTCACTTTCTAAGTTACAAGGAAAATTTTTATTTTCTCGCCCATGGTATTACAAATTTGTTGTGCAGCATTTTATTCACCTGTTATCAAGTGCTCACAAGTTGGTTGCATACACAAATATCAAGTTCAGCTCACTAGAAAGAATACGCTTGAGTCAAGCTAAAGCACGAAACAGTTGATTCTTATACATATATCAACTCATTTAAAAGCGTATATTGTGAATAATGATTCCATATTCCAAAGCTGATTACCGTATACATATATCAAGTTCAACTCACTCAAAAGTGCATTTTATGAATCAAGAGTACATACTCAAGTTGTGAGTCTACATACCAAGATAACTTAGGCATAAGTTGGTTCGCCATGATCTATTTATAAGTTCAGCCACTTACTATGTCAGTACAGAAAGTGAAGTCATCAACGTTCATCATTGTCGTGGTTGGGTAAAGTGTAGAGTATTTGTCGAGTTGGACAATAGTAGTGAAATCGACACGGGATAGTGGACTGACAGAGTTATAGATTACACACACAGAAAGATGTAAATAGGAGATGGACTTGAGACAACCTGGATGAAGATTTTCAAAATGATCTCTCTCTCCAAGCCTCAACTCACTTTTACTGTCTAAGCACCTCCTGCTCTCACACCTTTCTCTTATCAAACATAGAGATTATAGTAAAGAGCTAAAACAAGTTAATTATGGATGGAACTGTCGTGAACAGCGCATTAATAAAATGTGTAAACTTTATTAAAGAAGAAAAGCATGGAAAATAATGCATCTCATCATACATGTCACGTGGGTTTTGATCATTAAATTGCCTACATCTTCTTCCTATTCTCTCACCCGCATCCTTTTATTTTATTATCTTTCCGTACTTGTTTTTCCTGTATTTTTTCGCATCACTCGTTGCGAAAAATATATTTCTTTCCCATCATCGTTTTTCTTTCTCATACTGACTAGTAACCTTATTGCATCAGATGCCAGTCGCGCAGGTAGACGTGAATGTGCGAAAAATTCGTTTCGCTGGACATAGAGCAGACGTTTTCTCTACATTTGCACCTGTCACGCGCGGGTTTTCCGGGCTGAACGCTTAAGCAGGAGCGAATATTTACACCTTATAGTCGCAGTTTCAGACATCTGTCTGGAAATCCCAGCTGACACGGCTCACTGTTGGCCCGGTCAGCGTGAGGTGCGAAGTAGTATAAGTGTCAGTTCAGAGTTTCGTCGAAATAGCTCCGGCGAAGTGTGAAAATCGCCCATGCACTGCAGACGGTTGTCTGAGATTTACAACTGACACGCGTACATCTTGGTCAGTAGGTGGCAGTTACGACATGTTAGGAGTTAAACGTAGCTGTTATGAGAAGGGGCAGAGATCGGGGGCGGGGGAGATAGTTCATCCTTTGTCTGGGTTTAAAATATTAACCCACGTTTGAAACTATTTCATTTCACTCAGTAACTTTGCAACTATTTCATTTCACTCAGTAACTTTGCAGTTAGACTAGAACGCTCATTTCATTTTAACCTTTCTTCCATAAACTCTACGTAAATTTTCTGCCTGGCGGCGAGAATAATTACAATCAATAACAGTAACGTTCCGACATTGTTGACAAGTGAGTGGGGAACTAAGATTTTTCTGTTTGAGAGAAGTTGTCCACCGGTCATCTTCCTAATTAAGGGAAACTTCGTGTTCTGACATTTTGTGCTCGTTTAAGCCTAATTCTTACCTCGTGAGTCAAGTGACATTAACTTTAGTCTGAAATAACTATCGCCTGAAGCAGACGCTCCCCAGATCCATTTTGAGGAAACCAACAAACAAATCTGCAGAGCTGGGATCTGTTTCATTAAACGACAGTAACAGATAAAAAGTGTGAGTGTCCAAAATTTGCGCCAGCCGGCGAAACCACAACACGATTGTAAGTATATTAGGGCCCTGATGAAAGAACCGAGTGAAAGTGACGGAAGGATGTTCGTTGTATAATACACTCACTTGTTGTATTTGCATTTCTTTGGCGAGATTTGCTGCTTAAGTAACGTGTTCCTTTAGAATAGATACTGCTGTCAAAGTCAGTCTATACCTTCAAAGGGGAACAATATTAGACCCTAACCACATGCATCTATAACTCTTTGGGCCATCATCTGTCATCCTAACGGGGCTGTGGGCTAAACCTAGAGTTAAGATCATAACGGGGCTATCATCCTTGTAGCATTTTCCTTGAATTTTATGACTATTTGTATATGTTTTCCTTGATGCATTTTTTTTTAAAGTGTTGTGAGAAGATTTTTCAAATGATAATAAAAATCTCTCTTGAACTAAATCAGTGCGTTGGTCAGCTCGTTCCAATATATATATAATTCATGGTTATAGATTTCCCACGTCTGTGTGTGTAACTGTCGTCACGTGTATGTGCGTGCCCGTGAGTAGATAGAAATATATGTAATATGTATAGGTGGTAGACTGTCTGACTGCTTAAAATCTGTCGTAGAAGATAGGTGAGAGAGAGAGAAGACGTTCTCGCATCTCAGAGACAGCCTCTATCACTATTCTATCATCTCACTCGTGGAATCTATTTCTTCGACTAACTCTCACACTGTGACTCTCACTCATTCCAATCTATTCAGAAGGGACCAACCTAAGTCTTAATACTCCTATCGAAAAATCTACGACAAATGGTTGCTCGTTACCGGGAATTGAACCCAAAATCCTAAGGCGCTACGACTAATGGGGTCTCGCCGCACGGATTTTTGAACTTAGAATAGGAAGACGAGTACGACAAATGTGGACTCGTCTATTGGGTTTTTGAACTTAAGATTCTTTATTCTGTAATAGAGTAAGAGTTGATGTCTTGTGAGTTGTTATATCTTTAAATAATTTATCCCTTAGACTAACGATCTGTTTACGGGCGTGCTGACCACACAGACTGATAAGTTTTTTCCACAGCATTAAGAAGCATTATACATTTGGTTTACAGGTTGATTTTGTCGGAATACATGTTAATTAATGATTTTGTAATACTAAACGCTGATAAAGTTTTGTGAGTGTATAACATTCACAAGGGTTCTGAAGCAGGAAGGTGTTTGAACTAAAGTTAAGGAGTGCGTTTCGGACTATTTGTATAGATTAATTGCCTCCCTCACCCTAACCGTCTTCAGGGGTAAACGTGATAGTGGATTAAAAATTAAGGGATTATTTTTCTCTTTGATTTTACAATAATTATTTTGTTTCCACTGTAGCAACTTATTTTTCAGAAGTAATCTTAACTACCATTTAGTTGGCGTAGTCGTGTTTTGCATTAGGTGCTTTATTGCCTATTAATAGCAGCGATAGTTAGATTTTTATTTTTGGAGGAGGTATCCCAGGGTTAAGGATATCATCTTTTGAATTTTTGGAAATTTTTTCTCGTAAGTGGTAGGAACCAGTGTATCCTTTTTCCTAGTTTTTTTTTCCACTAGTCTCAGACACTGACATAATATGGCCGAGAGGGCAAAGCTTAGACAACTCCTCAGGGACGAAGCGAGAGAGGAGGGACTGGAAGGAGAAGAAGCGAAAGCTTTTGTCAGGGACGAACTTGAGAGATATGATGCGGAGAGGAAAGAAGAAAAACTAAAGAGGAAAGAAGAAGCAGCGGAGAGGAAAGAAGCGGAAGACCGTCTTTCACAGCAGAAGAAGATGGATGGGGAAATGGAAATTCGCAGGATGCAGCATGAGGAAAGAGAAAAAGAGAAGGAGAGACAGCATGAGAAGGAGAGAGAGGAGAGAGAGGAAAGAGAGAAGGAGAGACAACATGAGTTGGCTCTTAAAGCTCTAGAACTTCAAAGTCGTGGGGCTGCCTCTACCTCCAGCTATGGAGAGTCTTCTCCTCATTCTTCCTTAACTGATCCTTCTAACAGTCAATCTCTTCACCTCACTGCTATGTCTTTTCCGCTAGAATCTTTCCCCTGTCCAAATGAGAAGATTGGCACTTGGCTAGAAAAATTTGAGAAAATTGCAACTCTGTACGGTTTAGAGAGGTCGCGCTGGAACATGAAGCTTTCCCAGGCTTTGAAAAGTTCTGCTTACGATGTGTATGCAAAACTGGAGAGCAGCCAACAAGACAACTATGATCTGTTGAAGAAAGCGTTACTGGAGCGCTTTGAAATGAACGCTCGCAAATTTTTGCAACTGTTTCGCAACAGCCGGAAAGAGAATTCTGAAACTTTTCAGCAGTTCTCGTCTCGTCTAAAGGGATATTTGACAAAGTGCCTTGAGCTCTCGCAGCTCCCCTCTACCTATGAAGGTCTTGAGGAATTTGTTTTAACAGAACAAATAAAGAACACATTGTCTGCTGATACCCGGAGATTTCTCGCTGAGCAGGGGGCAGAAAAACTTGAAGACATTTTGGAAAAGTCTGAGCGTTATCACAATGCGCTGGCTGAACTACCGGCCACAAAGCGGAAACCGACAGAGGAGCATTTTCGAAAACACAACCTAGAGCAATCTTCTCAGGCTTCTAACCAAAATAACCACAGAGAAACTGGATCTCAAAACCCCCCTCCTGAAAAATCCAAGTTCTACAAGAACAAGTACCCCAACCACCCCAAACAGTCTGATCAACCCGACCGCCCTACATGGCAGCGCAGCCAGAAAGGACAAGGTGGTAAAGGGAGAACCCCTGAGCACGGGACATATGATCAGACCGAGCACACCGAGCCTAAACGCATTGGATGCTTGCTAACAGTCTCGCAAGGTGGAATTATTGACAGTGATTCCCAACCTGTTGGGGATAGACCCTCAACGCGAGGTACTGTTATATTGAACGGTTCTCAAACTTCTTGCTTATTTGACACGGGGCTTTCTTATGATTGCATTGTTGCCAGAAACCTGGTCAAACCCGGTCAAGAGACAGCAGAGACCGTCCAACTTTGTGGAGTTCGTAAGAGTGATACACCTACAGCGCTTCCCATCGCATTGGTGGAGATCCACTCTGATTTTGTCAGAGGCGTGATCAAAGCGGCTGTTATGGATGATCCCATCTACCCAGTCATACTTGGCGGGAGATACGTGTGTATCGGGAAACCGGAAGAGCCGATTGTGGCAGCAGTAACTATAAGAGGGCAAACCAAGAATGAACGGGAGCCGGCGCCGAATTTGTTACCCATGGAACTTAAAGAAGCGCATTACAAGGACCCTACTTTGGCACCCTGCTTTAGGAAACTGCCCATGGCTAAGGAACCCAAACAGCACGGGGACATTTTTTTCTAAGGATGGCGTACTTTATCGTAGAATGGGCAAGCCTGGCCAAGGTTACAACCAGCTCCTAGTACCGAAACAGTACAGAAGCCAAATCCTAGAAATGGGGCTCTCTCTTCCCTTCAGCGGACATATGGGACAGAACGCCACAAACCAACGTATAACCACTCATTATTGGTGGCCAGGAGTAAACACTGATATTATCAGGTACGTCAAATCCTGTGCCCAGTGCCAACGTGTACCACCCAAGCAACGGACACCCCCAGTCTCTTTGGGTGAAATGCCAATAGTGGGAACACCATTCGAACGGGTTGTGATCGACATTTTAGGGCCTTTCGACAGGACTAAAAGAAGGAACAGGTTCATCCTGACCTTAGTCGATACATGCACTTTATGGGCAGAAGCTATCCCGCTAACATGCGCAGATGCCAAGCATGTCGCAGAAGCCCTAGTGCAGATTTTCACTCGGTTGGGATTTCCGCAGCAAGTGTTGTCGGATAACGGATCTCCATACCGAAACCTGTTGATGGATGAGATCGTTAAGATCTTGAGGACCCAACACATCCACACTAAGCCATATACTCCGGCCGGAAATGGGCTCGTGGAACGTGCAAATGGAAACCTCAACATGATGCTAAGTAAACTGGCACAAGTGAAACCTGAAGATTGGGATCTTTGTATTCCTGCAGCATTATTTGGCTACAGAGAATCTCCTCATACTTCCACAGGATTTCCGCCAGCTACGCTCCTATTCGGCAGACCTATCAAGGGGCCACTTGAAGCCTTACTTCAGTCTCTGACAGACGAGAAGGCGGATGAGACAGTTGTCTCAGCTAGTAAATATGTGTCGGATTTAAAGGATAGGTTGAAACTAGGATGGAACCCAGCAACGACTAACTTTAAGCGAGCACGCACAAAGCACGATAACCGATACAGGAAAGTCGCGAAAGAGAGAGAACTGGAAGCAGGAGAGAAAGTTATGGTGTTACTCCCTACCGAGAACAACCAACTGAAGATCGGATGGCAAGGGCCGTTTACCGTCCTGAAAAAGATTTCTAAGGCTAACTACCAGATATCTATTCAAGGAATGGAGAAGGTTTTCCATTTAAATCTCTTAAAGAGATACTTGGAAAGACCAGTGCCGACCTCCGACCATCTCCTGACGATCGCCAAAACTGACGAAGATGACGATAGTGGCAGGGATATTCCACCGTTATCACAGGAAATCTTTCAAAAATGTCAGAAGCGGCGACGCTCTTTCAAGCGCGCATGGGAGACATTCCAGAGGAAGGAAACTTTGGGGAGTAGACTTGAGTAGGAATTGGAGAGAGATGGAGGGGGAAGATGAGAAGGAAGAAGACAGACACCACGAAGCTACGGTTATAGGAAATTTAATTCCATAACGTAGACATGGAGTGCTTCCATATCTTAAGAGGGGACGTCCTGTCACGTGGGTTTTGATCATTAAATTACCTACATCTTCTTCCTATTCTCTCACCCATATCCTTTTATTTTATTATCTTTCCGTACTTGTTTTTCCTGTATTTTTTCGCATCACTCGTTGCGAAAAATATATTTCTTTCCCATCATCGTTTTTCTTTCTCATACTGACTAGTAACCTTATTGCATCAGATGTCAGTCGCGCAGGTAGACGTGAATGTGCGAAAAATTCGTTTCGCTGGACATAGAGCAGACTTTTTGTCTACATTTGCACCTGTCACGCGCGGGTTTTCCGGGCTGAACGCTTAAGCAAGAGCGAATATTTACACCTTATAGTCGCAGTTTCAGACATCTGTCTGGAAATCCCAGCTGACACGGCTCACTGTTGGCCCGGTCAGCGTGAGGTGCGAAGTAGTATAAGTGTCAGTTCAGAGTTTCGTCGAAATAGCTCCGGCGAAGTGTGAAAATCGCCCATGCACTGCAGACGGTTGTCTGAGATTTGCAACTGACACGCGTACATCTTGGTCAGTAGGTGGCAGTTACGACATGTAAGGAGTTAAACGTAGCTGTTATGAGAAGGGGCAGAGATCGGGGGCGGGGGAGATAGTTCATCCTTTGTCTGGGTTTAAAATATTAACCCACGTTTGAAACTATTTCATTTCACTCAGTAACTTTGCAGTTAGACTAGAACAACCTTCGTTCGATTTCTAAATAATCTCTGTTAATAGAGATGGCCTTTAGTTTGGTCGAAGTGGTTTAAGTTCTTAGTACTTCTGTGTTTGAGGTGAATATTATATAGTAGTCTCTAGAATTTTGTGAAGTGATTAAGTGTTAAATCGCTCATTTCATTTTAACTAGTTTCTTTTGAACAGAGTGCTTAATTTATAGTTTGTTATATTCTCTAAGTCGACGAGTTACAGTGGAAATACATAATAAATTATATCTTTAGCTTACTAAACTAGTAGCTATAAGGAATTTAATTTAACGGCTAATACTCAGTCGAAACTGTTTTAATAACAAACTTATAAATGCTAGACGCGACATCAGTGAGTAGTGACGGAATACGCACCATATTCCTAATTCCTGATGATCGATTCTATATAACTTATTTCACCGGAAGTTTAAATAATAAGTCAAGCTGTAGTCTTGCTATTTAAAATGTAAGTTATATTGAGTACATAATAGGTAAATGATTTATATGTGCTTTTCCTTTTATACAGTGAAATACTGGGGTGACCCGAACTTTACCAGCATTTAATAAGAGTTCATACTTGTGAAGAAATAGACAGTCCTTATTTTGAACCACGTGGGTTTCTCAAGTAACACTGATCTGAGAGTGCATATGCAAACAGAGTTAGACAGAAATACTATATCCCACTAACGGGTTTTTCAAAGACTGTAATGATCAATACTGAGCCTGTGAACCAGATCTTAATTTCTTCCATAAACTATACGTAAATTTTCTGCCTGGCGGCGAGAATAATTACAATCAATAACAGTAACGTTCTGACATTGTTGACAAGTGAGTGGGGAATTAAGATTTTTCTGTTTGAGAGAAGTTGTCCACCGGTCATCTTCCTAATTAAGGGAAACTTCGTGTTCTGACATTTTGTGCTCGTTTAAGCCTAATTCTTACCTCGTGAGTCAAGTGACATTAACTTTAGTCTGAAATAACTATCGCCTGAAGCAGACGCTCCCCAGATCCATTTTGAGGAAACCAACAAACAAATCTGCAGAGCTGGGATCTGTTTCATTAAACGACAGTAACAGATAAAAAGTGTGAGTGTCCAAAATTTGCGCCAGCCGGCGAAACCACAACACTATTGTAAGTATATCAGGGCCCTGATGAAAGAACCGAGTGAAAGTGACGGAAGGATGTTCGTTGTATAATACACTCACTTGTTGTATTTGCATTTCTTTGGCGAGATTTGCTGCTTAAGTAACGTGTTCCTTTAGAATAGATACTGCTGTCAAAGTCAGTCTATACCTTCAAAGGGGAACAATATTAGACCCTAACCACATGCATCTATAACTCTTTGGGCCATCATCTGTCATCCTAACGGGGCTGTGGGCTAAACCTAGAGTTAAGATCATAACGGGGCTATCATCCTTGTAGCATTTTCCTTGAATTTTATGACTATTTGTATATGTTTTCCTTGATGCATTTTTTTTAAGTGTTGTGAGAAGATTTTTCAAATGATAATAAAAATCTCTCTTGAACTAAATCAGTGCGTTGGTCAGCTCGTTCCAATATATATATAATTCATGGTTATAGATTTCCCACGTCTGTGTGTGTAACTGTCGTCACGTGTATGTGCGTGCTCGTGAGTAGATAGAAATATATGTAATATGTATAGGTGGTAGACTGTCTGACTGCTTAAAATCTGTCGTAGAAGATAGGTGAGAGAGAGAGAGAAGACTTTCTCGCATCTCAGAGACAGCCTCTATCACTATTCTATCATCTCACTCGTGGAATCTATTTCTTCGACTAACTCTCACACTGTGACTCTCACTCATTCCAATCTATTCAGAAGGGACCAACCTAAGTCTTAATACTCCTATCGAAAAATCTACGACAATACACAGCACACAATTACATCAATAATCAAAATATTCATCAATAGTCATCAATAATCATCAATAACCACAATAATGCAAATACATACTCACAAACACACACACACACCACCAACACTCATAAAACCGGTAGAACAAAGAGAAATGAAATAAACTGAGTGTCAGTGCGTCCGCTTTCGTGGGACTAAATGTAATAGTCCAGAAAGTGTCTTACATGTAGATCCTTCAAGGCGAGGGAATAAGCCTACAAAACTTTCCTTGTTGGTACTATTATTGGCGACCTCTAGTTGCGCGAGGGGGCTGGAAGACTCTATTTACCTCTGGTTTACCAAATGAATAAACTGCGTGTCAGTCCGTCCGCTTTCGTGGGACCAAAAGCTAGCTCCAGAAAAGTGTCTTACATGTAAATATCCTTCAAGGTGAATGAAGTGAAATACTAAACTTTCCTCGGTGGTGCTAAACGTTGTGACCTCTAATTACGCGAGGGGCTGGAAGACGCTGTATATCTTCTGCTGACCAAATAAACCAACTGAGGGACAGTCCGTCCGCTTTCGTGGGACCACAGGTGCTAGCTCCAGAAATGTGTCTTACATGTAAATATCCTTCAAGGTGAATGAAGTGAAATACAAAACTTTCCTCGGTGGTGCTAAACGTTGGTGACCTCGAATTGCGTGAATGGCTGGAAGACGCTGTCTATTTCTCTTGCTGGCCGCTCCTAAGTGCGTTGTTTTCATAACCCAGAACTACCAGACGAAGTTACTTGAGGACAAAGAGTCCCAGGCGCTCTTATCCGGCGCTATTGCTTGCTTGGCCTTAAATCCGGTTTGGGCTAGTTTGACTGTGGTTTGACTGACTGCCCCGTTTAGGCACACAAAGGCGGGTGATATGAAATTCTGCTATAGACGCTGGGCTGATTGATATGCTGTAAGCCGCCATGCTCTGACTGGCAATCAAGAGGCGAGTAAGGAACTACTACTGCATCAGATGATTCTCCAGGATTAGCGTGGGCTCGTTGCACTACGTGAGCTTAACTTGGCGTTGACAAAAGGGGTTTTGATTCAGGAACGGGGTTGACGACTCGTGACGCTAGCGGTATTCAGAAACCCTCTAGATCGAAGAGAACATGACATTCTTCGCCTGGCTGGAGTCTGCTCTAGCGATTCGGTCTCCCTGAAACTGAGACCCAAAAAGGAAACACCCTTTACATCAAGCAACAACAAAATCCCTCTAATGTTTTTTAACCAGTTATGCTCCGCTCCTTCCACTCTATCAATTATAGCATGTGCCCGCATAGGCTTAATATCGTTTGTACACCCAGGTACCTGTCAGTAAATGTTCTGACAGCGAAATCTACTCCTCTTCTCCCAAATCTGAACATACAGGAACCTAACCTTGTAGTTACAGTTAAATGGATATGCTTATTCATCTTACAACATTAAATGAATTACATAAACAGATTACAGCATGTGACATTACACAAATAAATCATATGTCCCCTTGGAGAAATATATTAACATTCCACAAAATGAGTACGTAGAAAGTGCAATGTTCTTACTACCATAATACAGTTGTGGCTGAATCATAAGATATAATTATATCTATGCCTGGTAACTGCTTTCTGTGAAAGTTATAGACTAGTGCCTAGCCACACAAGTAAGCATAAAATGATTCTCCCTTGCCACTAGAAATATCTATCAAAAAGGAATAAGTGACTATCTCCTATAATTCAGAGTTATTGCCTGCATCTCACTATTCAGTTTTAAGTGAACAATCCACCCCTGACATTATCTTACAGAAATGACAGTTAATTAGTCTATTCTTAACCCATGATAAGCATCTGTGGACTGATTCTACGCCTAGTATCTGTTATTGTAAGTTTATCATTTCCTATTATAAACCGTAACAGTTTAAGCACCACTTAACTAAGGCCGTAGACAGCGCTACCTATTATAAGAAATGTAGATGGTCAAAGTTCTCATTACAACCAAGGTTTTCATCAGTACGTCTTTGTCTTGGAGATAAACTCATACAACATATCATACACCTACATTGGACAATCTATGCATACCTGTGTATCATTACACAGTAGAGGAGCAATGAGAGACACAGTGACAATGTAGATTGGGCATCACTGTGGTAACACTTAAAATATCACCCCATCGTTTCACTATTCACATAGTTTCATTCTAATTTTTAACTACCTTATTTATATCTCATCTGTGTGTGTGTGTGTGTGTGAACTGTCTTTCACCTTATCGCATTTTAATTTCTACTAACCCTATATGTGTCAATATTGAATTAATTAACCCATAACCTTTTTGACAATTATCTAATTCGTTAATGTATTACTCGTGCTGTCGGTGTTATATTGGTGCAATTCTATATTTAAATGAGTTGTGGGGGGGGGGGAGGGCGCTTTCTTAATCAAGGTCTAAGGGCAAAAGCTTAGGTCGTGGGGGACATAGAACACGTTCTATAATTTATTATAAATCATTATCTAATGGAGAGCATTCACATTCTCTTCTTCTTGTCTTTATCTCGAATAGGTCTCTTTCTTTCTTAACGAGCCAATTTATGGAGACCTTCTTGGTAATATTCCATAGGTTATCGTCAGCGACAACTATTGTTGTAGTTGCATCAATATACGCTTACGACAGGTGCCGGAAGACTGGCTACATAGTTACCTACGGCCACATCCTAAACGTGGTAAACATCCGACACTTCTCAGCAGCAATATAATTATCACAATGCAGAATGTTAACGTGAAACTACAAGAAAATATAATAGCACGGAAAATAGTGATCACCTCGAAATTACACAGATTCTATCTGATACCCCCGGAAGCTATAGGTCCATGAAAGTAACATGGGGTAACGCTGGAACTTTTGCTTATGTGTATGAGAGGGTTCCTGGGTAAACGAGACATTATTGGTCTATCAATTGACCTAGATGATGCTTATAATAGTGTGAACCTTTAAAACATTAATGAGCTGTGTAATGGCTTGCGGTATTAACTCTTGGCTGACAAGATGGACAGAAGCTGCTTTGACTGAGAGATCAGTGTCATTTCTCATGAGAACAGGCCATCAGATCCAATGCCATTTGCCGCCCAAGACTTTCCCAGGGTTTTCTACTATCACCGGAACTGTTTAATATCTATACAGGGAAAATAGGGACATGAGACACTACAGGATGTGTTTAAGTGGTGTCAGGAAACTTGCTCAAAAGCCAATCCCACAGAGGCCTGCATGATGTGATGTTTCTTAAACAACGCCATAGTGTAAGCACACCTTCCAAATATTGCTTTCAATGGACCGGAAACTGAAAGGCAAGAATAGATGAAATACCTTGGAGTTACATTCGATTGCTGGCTGTCGTTTAAGCACCATGTTGAACACATCATACAGAAATGCAAGAGACGTCTGGCAGCCCGGAAAATAATGGCAATGGCTGCCTCCCATCTAGTGCAGAGATCAGAAGGTAACTGTTATATTGTACAGGCATTTTCGCAGAGAGGCTAACATGGGTTGTTTATACCACGACATCCAAGCACCAGGTAGGAGAACACGAAAGGCCCTGAGTGTGTATAGAAGATCATTTTGACGTTGGATACAACAGGACGGTGATTGTACTAAGGCTGCGGTTAAGCAAGGAAGGAAGACAAAAATTGATGATATTGACAAGGATGTCATTAGACGTTTGAATTTGAAGATGTTTAATGCCAATCAACTTGTTACTCCCCGCATTCTGAAAAGTTTGCTGCAAGCATAATGCGATATTAACGTCTCAAAAACAACTCTTTGGCAACTTGTAAGAAGTGTCGGCTTCACTTTTAGAAAAACGTCTGGTGGAAGAAATATTTTATGTGAAAAACCACATCTGCTTGCAGCTCGAAGCAAATACCTGAGGCAAATACGTGAGAGAAAGCAAGACGGGTATGATATAGTGTATTTGGACGAATCTTGGGTTAATGCTCATCATACGAACGAGAAAGAATTGCAATCTGTTGAGGGAGACCATAGAAGGAAAATTCCCAGTAGCAAAGGTCAACACATTATATTAGCACATGCTGGCAGCAGATGATGCAGAGCTTATTTTTCAATCAAAGTCTGTAGATGGTAAGGACTACCACAGTGAAATGAATGGGCACTTTTTTCGAGATAGGATAGTGAATACACTCCTCCCGACTCTAGAAAGGCCGTCTTGCCTGATGATGGATAATGCGTCCTATCATAATGTTCTATCGGAGGAGGATAAAGCTCCCACTTCGGCAAGCACGAAAGACGAAATCAGGAGGTGGCTTGTGAATGAAAATATCTTCGCTGCCAACAGCTATTTAAAACCAGAGTTGTTGCATCTTGTGAGACAGGGGAATAAGACAAAAGTGTATCTGATTGATAAAATCATCCAAGAGCAGGGTCATGTTTCTCTTCGACTCCCACCTTACCATTCTCACCTTAACCCAATAGAGCTGGTTTGGGCAAGGGTTAAAGGACAAGTGGCCGCCCAGAACACCACTTTTAAAATGTGCGATGTTAAAGACCTGACTCGTGATGCCCTTTCAGGAATAGACACAAATTACTGGGCTAAATGTGAAGAACACGTGCTCCAGGAAGAAGAAGATTACTGGCAGCAAGATGGCTTGCAGTTTATCCAACCAATAACTGTTGTGAACTTATTGGAGTCGTCCGATTCGGAATGAGGCACATCGATCGCATTCCTTCGTTTGTGATAAACTGATTTCATATGCCAATTTATAATAACACATAAACAGTTACGATTCGTCATAGCTTCCTGTTATTTACTGCTATCATTGTTCATTATCAGATCATCATTCCTCGTATCAAAATCACGTGAACAACCAATCTGTGGTGGATTTTGATGTTATGAAATGTTGTTGATATGTTTCCTTATTGTATTGAATGTGGCCAGCTGTGAAGGTCCCATATGCTAACAAAATTAGGGTTGAGTTATCAGGGTACCTTGCTGCTACCACCTTATGGCCTCAAGCAGACTTATTCTTGACTAGTATGGATGATAGCTACGTCTACTGTCTAGGGATATGCAAGTGTGGTGTGATGGTATTTTAACAATAATACACATATATACAAACAAGTATTAAGGTCTATGATTAAATGAAATAACACCTGGGATAAATTTGTACATATATTAATTTTCTGTATGATTTATTGGTCCTGAACCTACTATTCTTCTGGTCAGGACTTTAAAATGAAAAGAATTCAAGATATATACAAAATGTAAATTTTAGACCCAAAGGGACAATTGTCCAAACAAATACTGTTTAACTATACTAATAGTGTTACTAAAATTTGTCTATTACTGGTTTCTAACACTGGATGGCGGTTTGGGATTTTATAATTATTTTTTTTTTTCGTACGCTCGCTAATACTCGAGGCGAAATCTCAGGTTATTATTTATGTCTAACCTGACATTGATTTTACGTGAGTATCCCTTTATTTCTTGTACAGAGACAGGTGTCCCTCGCCATTCAGGCAAATACTCGCCGATTTCGGAGGTACCCATTACAGCTGGGTCGGCTCAGGAGCCGCCAGTCCCTGGTCGACGACACTCCTTCAAATGTCCTCACCAGGTCACGAGTTAATCCAGTCCAAATCCCGGTCGACGAAAAATCCTCAAATGCCGTCGCCCGGGTTTGATCCTGTATCACCCGGTCGCCAGAGCGGTGTTGTAACCACTACGCTAGCGCGGCTCCCGGATTTTATAATCACTCCCAGTCTCTTTAATATACAATGTCACTGTTAAGTTCTCTGGGGAAATAGTTTATTCTTGTTATTCAATGGTGTGCTGGTCTTAAAGCTGATGTAGAGTTAAGGTGCCAGATATTTTACTTATCTGGGCACACTTGAACAGTCTGTACTTGGTGTCACACGATTTCACTATGATAATGGCCAAAAGTAACAGGGTAGATTCTGCAGGTCCCTGTCACTACTGTGCATGAAACGACTTCTCACTGCTTATCATAGACATCTGGCACCGGACTAGTGCCAGATAAAAACCCAGAAATTCAATGAAAAAATACAGGTACGTACAATAGCAGATTCCAGATATACTGCTGGCTGAACTGTGATGCCTATTACTTTAATATATATTTGCTTTAATAAAGCTAATCACTTTTTCCAGAAATACACAACTTCCTGCTCTAGGGACTATGTTCTACAAATGGCGTCAAGCCTTTGAATGTACTCAATAATATGAAATGTTTTGACCAATGGGATCTACTACTAAAATTTTCCATTCAAATTTTTAAATCTAAGGTCCAATTTCGGTCCAATGTTAGTGTACTTCTGTCGGTCTGTCCGTCCGAACTTGGCATTCACCAAAATAAACTTGGTTTTGGCCTAACACTACCAAAAAACATATTCAGTTTGAGCCATCCCATAATTTTTACCCCCTTGTCTACCCCTTTCTACATGTACCCTTTCTTGCCTTTTTCAAGGACGCGTCAAAAAATGTTACCGTTAGGGCAAGTCCAAACGAGCATGTGTTGGTCTGTCTGTACGAACAAATGCAGTCTTTTGTCCATAACTTTATTTATATCTGTCGGATTTTTTATTCGAAAGCATATTACCCATCAGGACAAGACCAGCTCTAAGACTAGCTAACTTTTATGATCTTAACCCTATTAATAAAGAATTCAATATATTTTCCATTTTGGTGTTCGTTGTTTTCTAAGTCTCAACTACTTGAATGTTATAAAAATCATCGCAGATCTTCCTTTTTCCCGGCAGGAAGTAATTATGCGTGTGTGTATATATGATTCTACAGTGTGCCTTTTGTTAGAAAATATATTGGACTTGGCGGTTTATTTTTAAATTTTAAAGCTCGCGACATCGTTTTTGACACAAGCTAACGTCATCGTCTCGCACTGTCGGCCTGAGTAACTAATTCAAACTTCTAACACTTGACAAGCCGGCAGCATGTGTCCGCTCTCTCAATCTTATGCGTTCGTGTGTTTTATTCTTTCTATCTTTCCTGGAACCATTACGCTAGTATTTTTTTCAAATTTTTATCGTTAACCCTTGACGGGCGCGTTATAAAGTCCAATACTACTAGCGCTGCAATAAGGTTTTTGACTACGTTCTATCCTACCTAAATCAATGCGTTTTCTGGCGCAGGGAAGAAGACGCGGTACAACTTTACTAATTATATACACATTATTAAGACTTTATTACATATAATTAATGATTTTATCGCTGTATCAATGTACTTCATCACACATCTCCCTACTTAAGAACATGCCTGATGCTAGTTTCAAAACAGTGATACACATAGATAAAATTTATTTCCCTACGCCTGCTGAATACTCTGATTTGGATCACAGGGATGCCTACTGAGGAAATCTGCACCCACGTTCTGTGACCCCGGAATATATTCAATGGTAAATTGATATGGCTGTAATAATAACGACCATCGTAATAATCTGGCATTTTCATGCTTGGCCTGTGATAACAATACGAGAGGCTAATGATCCGTTTAGATCACGAATGTTCTTCCATATAGATAGATCTGGAACTTTCGTATCGCCCAGATCAAAGCTAGACATCCTTTTTCGCTTGTTGAATAGTTTTGCTCCGCTTTGTTTAACTTGCGGCTAGCATAAGCGACTGGGTTCAGCTCTCCCTCTGGTGACGATGACCTTTGCAACAACGCAGCCCCCAGGCCCACATTGCTTGCGTCACTTCTCACCACAAATTCATGACTCAAATCACGTAATTTCAAAATAGGCTTGCTTGTAAGTTTTTCCTTTAACTCTTGGTCGGCTGATTCACATTGGGCTGACCAAACAATTCTATCAGGATTTATTTTGCGAGTTAAATCCGTCAAAAGAGCACACATAGAGTTAAAATTGTTGATATATTTCTGATAGAATCCACACAACGACATGAAAGATCTTACGTCTTTCTTTGTCTGTGGCCTAGGTGCTCTCTGCAATTTTTCAAGGTTCTTGGGGTCAGGGGTTATACTACCCTGAAACTCAGTATGTCTCAAGAACTCCAACTCTTTACAACCAATACAACATTTGGTTGGTCTAACCGTCAAATTAGCCTCTCTTAGTCTATCAAACAGCATAGTCAAAGAGTTAATGTGTTCCTCAAATGTTTCTGTAGCAATGAGGATGTCATCCATAAAGTTAGTGATGCATGGGTCATTTAGTGGATCCAACAATTTTTGCATCATCCTAGAAAATACACTCGGAGCATTTTTCAACCCAAAAGGTAACATGTTGAATTCGTAATGTCCTTCCGAAGTGCTAAACGCCAAATAAGGTCTGACCTCAGGCTTCACTGGAATCTGATAATAGCCTTTGCTCAGATCCACCTTCGAAAAATATTTTGCCTTGTTTAGCCTGGCAAATAATTGATTTGTGTCAGTGTTGCCGGGGCGGCCACCAGTTCTTTCAGGCTGGTCTACCGTTCATCTACTTTAGAGTTTCGTGCCTTTGATGTTAAATACGCGAATGTGGGTTTAAATTATCTTGAGACCATGAGAATGATGATTGAATTCCAAAATGGTCATAGACTGGATAAGTCATGGCTAGAGTCCAAACAAACAATTTATTATACATTCTGTAGACATCGAACGTTGATCATGAATTATAGCACAAATATAAATTAGAATCCTATGTTGAATTAGCTATCTTGCATATCAGTCCTTTGTCTCGTAATCTGAATTATTGTAGGCAGAACGACATAACTATATGCACGCGTGGTTGGAAAATCCAACGACCGACAGTGAGATTATGCGTCTGGCACTAGTATAACTAAAACGGACTGTTAATTCATCTCGACAAGGTTTAGTCAATTACTAACCTATAACTTCATCTTTCTTCATCATAACAGTGGACTGACCCATGTCCATAAGAGAATACAATATAACCGTGTGGCCTTCCCTGCCCGACACTATAAGAATATAAAGACACGTCTTCTCCGTTTGACGGTCATTTGAAAAAGGGTCCCATCTCTTGGTCACCGTGCGTGACTACCAACGCTGAAACGTCACAGCGTTCACTAGGCTAATAATACTTTTTACATTACATTAAACGTTGTAACCCCTAAAATCGCATGCTGCTAACCTCTAGCAGACAATGCCAATTAATCTATCGTAACAGTCAGGTAATGGATAAACCTGATTTTCTGTGACAGCGTTCAGTTTCCTGTAATCTATACACAGACGATGTTCTCCAGAGGGTTTTCTCAGCAAAACCACACTGGAACTATAGGGAGATTCGCTATGAGAAATAATTCCTTCTTTCAATATGTACTCAATCTCCTCTTTCACAGCTTTCTCCTTGGCAAACGGGATCGTGTAGGCTCTCATACAGATCGGTGTTGGGTCTACTAGTTTCATATCATATTCTAACAAATTCGTGTGCCCCGGTTTGTCCGTTAACACGTCCGTACGATCAGTCAGAATCTTTTGAACCTGGTCCCTCAGTTTTTTCGTCAAGTGTTTACTGACTTTTACATGTGCAGGTGTCTCCCATGTTTTCAAGGGATACTCATGGGAGATGAGCGGTTCATTCTTCATCACTGTTGCTATCGACAAAGACATTAAGTGTGTTCCTTCCTGGATTTCCCTGTCCAGTTACTTCTTTAGAAGGTTCACATGATATATTTTTTCATTCCCCTTCTTGTCGATTTTATAATTTGTTCTAGACATCTTCTCTAGAACAGTATATGGACCTTGTCATCCAATTTGTAGTTTGTTATGGCTGCCGGGCAGTAGAAAAAGCACCTTATCTCCCACAAATAATTCTCTATCTTTAGCTTTCTTATTGAAATAGGCAGCATGTTTTTTCCTGGCTTGTCTGAGATTATCATTTGCAAGTTTCCAGCCAGTTTTAAGACTAGTGGGTAGCTCGTTCACATATTGGTATGATGAGGTAACAGTCTCTTCTGCCTTCTCATCTGTCCAAATCCTTAACAAGGCTACATATGGCCTTTTAATTGTACATACTTATTTTTCCTGGCACTTGTCAGGTCCTTTACACTTGAAGCCTTATGTTGAGGACGTTTCTTCATTGTGTCATCACACAAGAATCTATCACTACCTATTCGTTTCCTGGGGTTTTCTCCCCACTTTAAGTTCCTTGTGAGAGATCTTCTCTCTCTTTTACCTTCACCCAGTTCACATAATTCCGACCAAGGGACTGTCGGCTTATTCTGGGGTAAAATCACTCTTTGTACTCGACGCAGAGTTGCCATTCTAACACATTCAAGTGAAGACTGTTTGTGAAAAGGGTGTTCCCATTCCACTGTGTCTACATTATTAATTTTATTTTTCTTTCCATTTTCAGGCCTAAGTTTGCCCCGTGTCGTTTCTAGGTCCTGATTATTATTGTCCCCACTTGTGGGTGTTTCCTCATGAAATATGCAACGGGCTTCGACAAAATTCACAATAATTATCTTTTCATCTGGCCAATAATATTTTTGAGAAACCTTTTGGCAGATGGTACCTACTTTCTCGTGGTCCCCATCTTTTCCAACACGTAAACTCCGTATTACGTCTGCCCTAAACATCTTGGGAAGTACCAATTGTCCGTGACCATTTGAACCAGTTCCGGCCTTCCTATATAATAATTTATTCTTCATGTAAAATTCTCCTTTGCTTGGAGGTGTATGGCACTTACGCAATTTTTGAAAGCACGGCTTCAGTGACCTATCCTCAGCCTGTGCCTTCCTCATCTCTTCTGGATGAGTATTTATAGGTTCATATTCTCCCTTCTTGGACTGTGATCTAGTCTGCACTGTTGCCATGACCAGAGGTCTCTTGGGAGCCTCAAGAAGACATAATGACTTCCCAATATCAGAGGGTAATTGGGTGCGTCGATCACTGCTGCTCTGATTACTCCTTAGACATAGCGAGTTTTCACCGTTATCCTGGCAATGGGAAGTGTCATAAGTGGTATGTCCTTGGTCGCCCCTTGTATCTCCACTGTTTCTGTGGTACACTGATCTGAGTTTACCAAGTGCACACTCACAACAGAATCAAAATCTAAGCCTGTATCATATTATTATTATTATTATTATTATCATAAAGACACCTAATGGTGACCCCATTGCAGACTACATCCTCACACACTGGTGGGTGATAAGGTTCCTGCTGTCCAGTAGGTTTGTCCTTTTTTCCCTTGTTCCCCATCTTCATAGCAGCTAATCCAGAAGTTTTCTTATGACAAAATTTGATGTCATGACCTTCCCTCTTACACCATTTACAATATAATCTACCTTGATGAAAAGGTTTTCTTTCATCATATTTCCTATCATTGAATTGTAGGATTTTATTTCTAAAATCATTGCGTGGCCTATCAAATTGTGTTTACCTTTGTTCACCTGATCTTTGTTTTCAAATCTATTAGAGTTTTGTGGAGCCTTAAAATTGTCAATCTGTTTCATTTTAGCGCCAGCTACCTCTGCCTGGGACAAGACCAGCTCTAAGAATAGCTAACTTTTATGATCTTAACCCTATTAATAAAGAATTCAATATATTTTCCATTTTGGTGTTCGTTGTTTTCTAAGTCTCAACTACTTGAATGTTATAAAAATCATCGCAGATCTTCCTTTTTCCCGGCAGGAAGTAATTATGCGTGTGTGTATATATGATTATACCGTGTGCCTTTTGTTAGAAAATGTATTGGACTTGGTGGTTTATTTTTAAATTTTAATGCTCGCGACATCGTTTTCGACACAAGCTAACGGCATCGTCTCGCACTGTCCGCCTGAGAAGCTAATTAAACTTCTAACACTTGACAAGCCGGCAGCATGTGTCCGCTCTCTCAATCTTATGCGTTCGTGTGTTTTATTCTTTCTATCTTTCCTGGAACCACTACGCTAGTATTTTTTTCAAATTTTTATCGTTAACCCTTGACGGGCGCGTTATAAAGTCCAACACAACTAGCGCTGCAATAAGGTTTTTGACTACGTTCTATCCTACCTAAATCAATGCGTTTTCTGGCGCAGGGAAGAAGACGCGGTACAACTTTACTAATTCTATACATATTATTCTGACTTTATTACATATAATTAATGATTTTATCGCTGTATCAATGTACTTTATCACACAATAACACATTTAGGACACGCCTTTGAACCGTCTTGTCGCACAAATGTTGTGAGTTACTGTAAGAATTAATGTTGTGGGCAGATTTAGGCAAATGTTCCAAAAATATCAAAGAAAGTCGCCGTTTTGCAAATTTCGAGAAAGCTGTGGATGTAATGATCACAAAATCTTAACTGCATGGAAAATCTAAGACTGCATGCAAAAATTCATGTTTATACAACAAACAGTTTGGAGAAAATTGACGCTTTCTGTGGACACGAATTTCCGAACGGAATATAGTCATATCGGTCATTGAGTAATGGCTGAGAAGACACACTCTGTTAGATACACAGTGTGAATGACTAGAACGCATTACGAATGAAGGGATGCGTATAGTCTTGGGCTGTACGCGTGATACCCTCATTGTGACAATGAGGTACATGCTTGGAGGAGCATAAGCCATCAACAAACACATGCAAAGTCTTCTTGTCCCGTGCCATCCGCTCAAGTTCTTTCCATGTTTTCCTCATTATTTTCACCTCTGTATCCAGTTCTCTTCTCCATGTGTTGTTTTGTCTACGTCTGCCTCACTTTCCCTGTGGATTCCAGAACAAGGACTACCTTTTAATGCTGTTATCAGGTTTCCTCAATGTGTGTCCTATCCATTGCCAGCGTCTTCTTCTCAGCTCTTGTTCCACTGGCACTTGTCTGGTTCTTGTCATCAATTCCACATTTATCTCTTCGTCATACTATTTAAGTCCTTCTATTCTACGCAAGCGCCAGTTTATAAAAGTCTGTAGCTTTTTAGTTGTTGTTTTTGTTGTTCTCCATGTCTCAGAACCATACAATAGGACTGACTTGACATTTGAGTTGAAGATTCTTATTTTCGTGTTGGACTTGATTTCTCTTGTTCTCCATATGTCCCAATGCAATGAAAGCTTCTCTTGCTTTTTGTCTTATTATTTTGTTATCACTGTCTGTCCCTCCAACTTTGTTTATATTACTTCCAAGATATGTGTTCGATTCTACATCTTTTAGTGGTGTTTCTTAAGATTCCATCTTGTTATCATTTCAAGCATTTATTCTCATAATCTTTGTCTTTTTCCTGTGTATTTTCATGCACACTTGTTGTGACCTCTCATCGAGAATTGTTAATATCTCTTGCATCTGATTATGGTTATGAAACAGAAGAGCCAAGTCATCTGCGAAATCCAGATCAGCAAGCTGTTTTGTCAGATTCCACTGGATACATGGGATACATATTTGCAGTATAAGATCCAAGAAGCACGCCTGGCAGAGACTTCATGTTAGAGGAAGATAGTTCATGAGCCCTGTCAACACAGGGAAAGTCAAAACAGCAGCCAACTACAAAATTGGCTGTGAAACAATCTTCAAACATTATATATATATATATATATATATATATATATATATATATATATATATATATATATATATATATATATATATATATATATATATATATATATATATATATATATATGATTCTATTTAATATTTAACCGACGGACCCTATGTCTAGTGTCATGTCAATCCAAGATGCAGCAATAGTGAATGCAGTCAGCGACCCATAGCTGTACTGCTTGCATCAGGACCAGCGAACCATAGCTGGTCCAGACCGCACTCCACCTCCACGTGGTGGTCCTGGAAACAGTCTGCAGCAGTGCAGTCTGGATGAGCGAGTGAGGATCGCAATGGGAAATAACCCGGTCCCTAAAAAAATGCCGTGCTGAAGTCGGATGTGTCGACCGAAAGGAGCAGATACCACAGCTTAGGTGTAAACAGACACAACGCAACCACCGTCCTTTTCAGGGCGAACGAGGAAGAAGATGAAGAAGATTTCAAGTAAAAATGTTATGTCAAAAAAAATTATTATTTCCTTTAGCAATAATAGTCCATTCTCCTATTTCATTAATACAGTGCTGCACATATCCTTTTTTGGGGGAAATTTAATCAGATATAATTCTGTCCAGTGTAATGGTAATTTCTTAGACTTCATTTATCTGGGTAATGTATAAAATACGTATGTATGTATGTTGATGTCTGCGAAGGTGGATGGTTGGCATTAGAAGCCAAAGGCGAACATACTAAAACATGTCTTCTACTTACGCAGAGTTCCTCCATTTACATTTGGCTACAGATTTCTCTGCTCACTTATTAACTTCCCATTATATTTTTTTTCTTGTCTCTTCCCATATTTGTTATTGTTTCTTTGTTTGTCTCTATGCTTATATTTTTTTAACTCCCTTTCCTTTATATATGAGTATATGAGTAGAACTGCCGTACGACGGGGGTAAAACGGTAGAATGAAAATAAAAATACAACAACACATGGTTCCACTTCCGCTTTCCGGTTTAGTGGCAGCCATCTTTGCCCTACCATGTGACTAGACATAAGGGAGTGTTTCTTTCTCTTATTTTAATAGTTTGATGTTCTCTACTTAATTCTCATTTTCTTTCCATCCTGTCTCTTGTTTGACTGTCCCTGGCGAAGGCCTTGTGGCCGCAACGTAGGTTATTCGTGTCCTTTCTCTTTGTAAGACGTATTACTATTTGTGAGTTTTTGTATTTTTTTTTTTTCATTCAAAATCTTTCCTTTCTATAGTTGTTTTAGTGGCGCTATCTTTTCCCAACACTTTTCAAATCTAATTTCAGGCCGTATTTATCTAGTGCCAGTAGTTTTCTGTATTTGTTTTGTCTACTGGTTGTTGAAACATGTGATACGATTTTGATATTATAACTGTAATTTTGAACTAATACTATAAGTAATGTCACAACTGAACAAATAAATAGATATACAGATTGTTAAACAAACACAGATGTTCACATATATTGCGATAGATACACACAGAAAACAAGAAGCTATGTCACAAACAAAGACAGCGATGTGTCACAACTACAAGCATAACATGTACGTCATACTCTTACATTGAAAGTCATATAATGTCAAAGTCACGGACATATTAGTAGTTAATTTTTTTCATCTTAATATTTCTTTTTCTTTACGTGTAATTCTGCCTAAATTTACAAACATTTGTGTTTTTACAGATGCATTGATTTAAGCTCTTCTGATCTTCATCTCGGTAAAGGTAGGGTAATAAAAATTAGAATCGGGATACCAGACAATACCGTTACGGTCCTGTACTGCCCACAAACCGTTCAAGTTTGATCTGTAACAATTGTTATACCACCAAGCTCCATGATACATCGTCACACAGTTGTTACTGCTCTCTCTGTCATACGTGGAGAAAGGTGATCCGTTGTGAAACGTAAAGCCATCTTCTGCTGTTCCATCATACTCCCCCAATGTCAGTCTGTAATTCGACAGCTCGTCAGAGATGCTGAAGTTTGAGTAGTGAGCAAAATGTTGTGTACCACCGTATTCCAGGTCAATTCTGAGATCAGTATAACCCTGAAATAAAGGAATTGAGAAGTGTTCAATATATAAATATAAATTATTTAGCTCATTCAAGCCCCCAACTGATTTAACAGTAAAATGCTTCTTTATTAGCCCTTTTATCTATGGAAAACATTCTGATTCAGCCGTGTGCACTTCTCTCTGTAATAATTAAATCAACAATGAATTAGTAAATAACCTAACAAATTTAATAATCAATTATATTTTTAAAAAAGGTGAAGGTAAAGGATCCGGTTACACACTCATTAAGGCATACTGGGAATGCGGTGTTAGGCCTGTATTTTCTTGGCCATCGGCACACTAGGGGTGATGTGGTCAATATAACGCCGGCAGCCGTAACCTTCCCAGAGTTGCTCTGGTACCCAATTGGGGCTGGATCAACCCAGGAGCAGTTTGCGGCCTAAAAAAAAATTATATTTGAGCAAACTTAAAATAAATAAAGGATTGATGAGTTAACCTTTGTTTCTTCACTGAATCTTCGCTGAAAATGGAATATTAATAGTGTTTATTTGGTTCTTGCTTGATAAGATTTGACTTATCTGTCAGATTGATGAAGTGTTTATTTGGTTCTTGCTTGATGAGATTTGACTTATCTGTCAGATTGATGAAGTGTTTATTTGGTTCTTGCTTGATAAGATTTGACTTATCTGTCAGATTGATGAAGTGTTTATGTTGGCTGTTAACTGCTGCGTCGATCTATGATTTCTGTGGCTATGGCAGGTCCCAAAACGCGAGTGCTGGGGTAATAGCTCCTGGGGTCAATTGCGAGTATTTTCCCAGGCCGTTGAATGTAGGCGTCTCGTCTCGATTACAAGCTATGAACCACAGATTCGTCTTCCAAAATGGTATCGTACACTGGGACCACAAATGGTCTTGTAGACTCGAACCACGAACTTTAGAGGAAAACAAATATTTCTGCTAAGTTTATGTTAACTGATACTAAACTGGCACCTTCCCGCTGTCTCTTCCAACGCCTCTTTTTCTCAGTAATTTTACCCCCCTCCACCCTTTGAGTATATATTATACATCAGTGGATATTAGACAATTTTTTCATTACTTTAAGTTAATCTGAAAGAAAGGTATGTTTAGACAGCGGATAATTCAATGCCTTGTGCCTGGGTGAACATGTCTAAGCATACATAAAACGTATTACAAATGATAATAAATATATACACAAGATGTCATCTTTGTCCACGCCTTGCAGCATGCGGAGTCTGGGTTTACCTCTGCTTTTGGTTCCCTGTGAGAACTAGCACGAAACAATCACCAGCGTTTTGCTCAGGTGGTTCATATTATTTTCACATGCTGCGATTGCCAGCCTCGTATGGACCTGTATAATCAAGAAATAGCGCAATCATGTCAAATTAAAAGTATAAAATATATGTTACAACTCACCTCAATAGTTTGGAAACCTTGCTTCTTTATCAGTAGAATAGTCTTGTCAACTTGATGAAAATGCCTTGAACGCGCGTCTAGGGTATTATTTATATTTAGAATCCCTCTGTGACTTGTCAGTGCTTCTGCAGATTCCTGTTTCCGTATTAATATTGATGTGTTTTCTACATATGTTTTAGAAAATGTTCTAATACGTTTTTTTGTCCTGCCCTTTTATTCAGAATCCTACCTTTATTCTTTCTTGTCTTTGTCTGGGCTGTCTGCTTTGACGATTTGGCGTAAAGTGTCGAATTCGCTAGGTTATGTCGCAGTTCTCTTGCCCAAGCGTCCATCCAGTTTTCTGACCGGCATCCCATTAGAATGAATGTATAATTTTTTTGCCTATTCTAATCCAATCTATTAGCAAGAATGAAGTGGGTCGGGGCGTTAGTTATTATTCTCCTCCCCCCCCCCGGTGTTTTAATATCTTTTAAATTTTAACACGTGACCTTGTCTCCATATATGTGTGGGCTCCTTCAACTTACTCTTATGTTACTTAGCAAATACATCTACGAGATCATTCCTCACATATTGTGAACAGGAATTGCCAAGGCGACACACTAACATTTTAAACTGTAAATTTGAGTAACGGGACTTACCAAATACCCAGATTTTCCCATTCAATTTTATCATCCCGCTGTGGCAATATACATAACATTTTTCCCGAACTTTGATAGTAGTTTCGCCAAGTGGATTGTATCCAGGATATTTTGCTGTTCTCATAATCGGCACACACCCCAGAGAAAAGCCGATAGGATTTATCATCATCGGTTTTTTTATAACGTAACAGTTGTATTAGCACCCAAGGCTAGACAATACCAGAACTATATTTCTCTTTTTGTAAATGTGAACGTCCCGAGAACGTCTTGCTTCAGTAACTATATGCGGTGACACAGGATTCATCCAGGACAAATTAAACCACCAAATTTGGCGTCCACCTTGTAATTATTATTCGATTCAAAGGCTTGACTGGGGCCAGATTTGGGCAACCCACCTAACAATATAGGTTCAGACTAGTGTAATTTTTCAAGGGATACCTACACCATTATTAGGCAAGTAAGAGTGTTTGTGGCCACAGATGACAGAGTGGGAAACAGAGAGAGAGAGAGAGAGAGAGAGAGAGTAAATATTTTCCTTTGTTACATTGTACTAACTTCTTTTTTTTTATTTCGCTAAACTTTGCTATTTACTGAGTAGTAATTCAGTGGGAACTTGTTCTTCACAGTCTCTTCTGTAATCTAGTGCTTATTCTTGACCTTTAGGTTATTAGCTTCTTTCGGGATCTTTTCTCAACAAAGGGGAAGGCACTTATTCGGTTATTTTCACATATCTGTAAACATGGTTTTATTGATTTCTCAATATTTTTGATGTTGTAAAAAGTTGAATGATAATAAACAACAAAAACAACTTACATGTGTGTGTTGGCAGACCCATACACAATAAACAATAGTTTCTCACGTTTGTGTGTATTGTTGTCATAGAATTGTGTGTGTGTGGGTGTGTTTAGTGTAACTTGTGTTTCATATCGGGAGAGAAAGGTTGTCTTATATTAAAATATAGTCATATAGATAGGTTGGACTAGAGAAACTACTCACTCCAGAGACAAACCTTCCTCTTACACTATTCCCTTGTGAAAATCGATTTCTTACACCATTTATTCTAACATATTTACCACTATCACCTCTGCTCAGATGGGACCTGTCACGATGACGAAAAATTAGAATGGCGACATTGTTATCGCTGAGTTTTGGCAACTCTGAGATAACTTGATTGCTCAAGTCGCGTGAGTGACGGAAGTGGGATTTTTTGGGCTCCACGATAGAATGTGATCGTCTGGTGATGTCCGGGAGCGGACGTACTGAGTTTTTACTTGCCCAGCAATTTGCTGAGAAGAGTGTGCCATGAGATTAATATTCTGAGGTTTGCCTTCCTGCGGAGTATTTGGAGTGTAGTGTGTAATTCTAGTGTGGGATGTTAACTAGTGTCATGTTTCTACATACCGCAGAGTATTCGTTGTCCAGTTTTGGAGGGTTTTTTTGATTGTTATAAATTAGGGCCACTATAGTGAGCGGTGGTCAGTTCATTGCTAATACTAGGCCGCCATATTGGGTTATATGCGGTTATTAGCCAAATCTATTGAGTCTTCGTTTGCTCTGGCATGTACGAGTATTTATGTGTCTATATAAATAATTCATATATTCGTAGCCTTGTGTGGCGATATTGTGTGTATTCGATCATTAAAGGGAATTCATGTCAAAGGTGTTATTCCTTATTGTCAGCATTATATGTGTGGTCGTACCTTTGGAAGGACGAGCTTGTTTATTATTAGTATTGGCGCTATTATAAATCCATAGCATATAGTGCTCCTGACACGACCATAAATATCTTCTGACCAATCTTTAAAAATTTACAACACATAATACAGCCTACAGCGCAAGCCTTTCCAGGAGTGTTTGCGCGTGGCGATAAATTAGAAGGGCTGCTCGTTGAATTATACTCGTTCCGATGTAGTTGCATTGGAATTGTTTAGTAGCTTTTATGACAAGGACGAAGCTGGAGCATGGGCGCTCTCTGGTAATAAGCTGGGTGTTTTACACCTCACAAGGGACCACCATCTATTCGTGGTTTGAAGCTGGTAGTAAGTGGGTGACACACCAATGGTGGGTTGAGGAAAGAATACGTACATTTAAGAAACATTTCCCAGCTGGTGTGTTATAATCTCTTTGGTGCAAATTGCAGGCTAATGACCTTACAGGTCTCGATGAAGCACCGATAGAGGTTGTCTCATGAGATACGTAAAGAATATCCTATACCACACTACTGTAGTAGCTAGCTAGCACTGAGACATCGCACCTTTTCTAACGACCAGAATTCTAGAGACATAAGGAAATAAGGAATGGAAGGAGACTGATTATATACCAATTCCAAGCCCCAGGTGCGCACGCGTTGGGTCACTTCTGGACAGAGAAAGACGCTTAGTTCTGGAGGAATGCCGCCTGGACCCAGATAAAAATGGCGCAATAAAGCAGCCGACTGGCGCTCGGGGTTTCGAGTTTTCTCTCAGAACCAAAGCAACGCAGGAGCAAGTATAAAGAATTTACACCTACCAGCAATGACCCGATGAAGCCATTCTCCAGTGTCCGTCTTATGTCCTGGGTCTAAGAGTTTATAGAACTCAGCCCCTCTCCACAAGAAATTAACATAACACAGCCTAAATCTGAGTGCCGGTGCCTACAAGAAAATGGGTACAAGTTAGCCTGCCCAACGTAAGATTGTCATAACTAACCTCAGAAACAATAGCTTATGGCTGAGATGATAAACGAATGGGAGGGGACAAATAGACAAGAATAAGATCCGGGGCTGTCCGATCTAACTAGTGACAAAAGTTTGCAGCCAAGCGTCACAGTAATCATTTATCGTTTGTCTCTCCTACTAAGGTTAAGCTTTTCTCATCTCCTCACTGCGCTTGGGTCGGGTTCTGTGTTTGACACTGATAGCAAAGAATTGGTAAGAGGATATTATTTATCAGCTTTCGATTATTTTCCATCGTGATATTCTGATGTCACTTCCCAAGCTTATTTTACATCTTGTTTCCATTTTTCTGTCAAGTCTCTATTTCTCTGGCAAGTCTCCATTTCTCTGTCAAATCTCCATTTCTCTTTGAAGTCTCAATTTCCTATAAAAATACTTCCTAGATGCATTAAATGTTAAACCTGTGTAAGGTTGACGTCATTGACTTGAATGATTTTCAGAGGTTTTGTATTTGATGTGATGATGTTCAGGTTGTGTTTTTCACAGTATAAATTAAGTTCAATTGTATGATTTTGCAATTTGTTTTGTCAACACACACTAGACTTCATGTGCAAAAAAGTAACTTAATCAGTGGTATGTAATCTTTAAATTCGTTGTTAATTTCGCCTTCTGATTGCTTCTAGGTTTACTTATGATGTTATTGTGTCCATTCACATGTTGAACAGTATCACACCGCCTTGTCAAACTCCCGTGGATCGATCAAATGCATCTGTGAGCCAGTCAATATATTTTAAAATACATTTGTATGTGTACGATAAAGAGCTCTCGTGTTATCTACAGCTGCTTCTGTATTCTTCATCCTTCTAATACTGGCATAAGTTTAGTCCTATCCACTTTATTGAAAGCCTTTTCTTGGTTTATAAAGATGATTTTAAATTGCTTGTCGCATGAATTTTTTTTTTCATTTAAGGTAAACAAAGCATTAGTTAATCCAATTCATGTCCTGAATTCCTGCCTTGTGATTTATTTCTACGTCTGATCTTTATAACAGTGTAGATTTAATAGAGCTGTATGTGATTTTTCACACAATATTTAATAAAAGTCTCACAAGATCTTTAGTGTGATTTTATGTGATGAAAGTCAAGACGTTCCCATAATTTGGTCATATAATCACAGATTTCTAATTAACACGCGCATCTTCAATCCAACCTGCAAGTCTGGAAGAGATGGAGAAGAGTGTGGTGGTCATCAGCAGCTCCAAAACAAATTCCATGGTAATATCACGAGAGGAAAGAAGGCATCAAGTTAAGCTAGCAGAACAGGTCCTGGAGCAGGTTAGATACTTTAAATACGCTGGAGCTACCATAGACTGGAATGCATCAAAGAAGAGTTGGCTACCCGAAGAGCAGCAGCTTGAGACCTTTTCTGGCCATACATGGAGAATTTCTCAGAAAATGAGAAATCGGCAGGAAGACGAAGATAAATACATACTGTTCCCTCTTTGTTCCTGTCTTATTATATGGATGCGAGTCATGAGCAATGACTACAACACACAGAATGTCTGCAGAATGGGAGAAGATCGGTTCCCACGACAAGATTGGGGAACTAAGAGCCAGGGATTCAGGTCTCCAGGATCATCCAGAGTCCGCTAGGAGAACAACCTCAGACATTTCTGAAGGACCACATTGAGACCAGGCACGGAGGAAGACACCCGATAGGATAGTAAACCATTCTCTCATCCAAATCTCTACATCTCACAGTAGAAGAGGAACGAATAAGTCTATCTATCTATCTCGCTTTTAAGTCATTTTTGACTATAGGAGCGTGCCGCCGAAACGATATCTCGGTTTGCACGAGGTTGGGCATCTGAATTAAGGTCAAACTGTTGCTCATGCAGCATGCCTCTGCTGGGATATCAGAGGAACGGCGCAACCGTTACAGTCTGACACCATAGCGCGTAAATAAATGTCAGGCAATCGGATCCCCTGGTCCGTACCAGTTCATACCTGGCTGTTGAGTGCCAGCCGAAGTGGATGCCGCTGGGAAGCGACGACGCATAGCAGGCGAGGTCCACGGGAAGGTTGCATCCGCGTTCCGAGCTTGTCCGGCCCGCCTAAGTAAGTGTGTAAGCACTACCTACTGAAACGTGCATGACAGAAAATAGAGTTATAATGTTATATAATGTTATATAATAGAAAGCCAGGATCCTGTTCAATGTACACATTAAAGACAAATACATGAAATGTCGAGCTACGAACTATGTTCTTGAACAAATGTAAATGGTCAAGCGACCACGTCAGAGAGAACTAATCTCCTTGCATGAAAAACAAGATTGTGTTTCCACAAATAACTTTCGCTTGCCCGTTTTATTCAACATGCAAATAATCTGTTTCTAATTTCTACTGTATTCAGTCAAGTGCCTTTGCTTTGCATTATGTCTTCATTCTTTCATTTGAAATGAATCAACTATCTGTCAAGGTCTAATAACTCATACAAACTATTGGCACATAACATAAATTTATATTCCAAATTGAGTATTAAATGTTAGTAATGAAACTGGTGCTTTAATCAGCACTGATTATATCATCATACCCCCCCCCCCCCCACTCCCAAAGGAGCATAGGCCTTCAACAAACACATGCCACGTCCTCCTATCACGTGCCATCATCTCAAGTTCGTTCCACGTTCTCCTCATCATTTTCACCTCTGTTTCCAGCTCTCTTCTCCATGTGCTTTTTAGTCTACCTTTGCCTCTCTTGCCCTGGGGGTTCCAGAACAAGGACTGCCTTGTAATGCTATCAACAGGTTTCTTCAGTGTGTGTCCTATCCATCTGTTAAGAGTCAGTTTGTTTTAATGTGCCCTCTTTACACTTCTTTTTATATTTGTGCTCTAAGGGAGATTACCAGTAGTTTTTTTCTGGTATAAGGTTGATTTAGTGGTTATATCCCCTTGGTCTAACTTAAGCCCAGCTATATGTCCATAATGTTCTGTTCGTAGATTTTCTTGGAACAGTTTCGAGAACATTCCTGTAGTGAGACGAACTCTGGTCGCGCGATTGATTTGTGCATGCGCTATGATTTGGGCGCGGAGAAAAGACTGTTGTTTGAGAGAGTCGGCCGGGCATCTTGGAGCTGAACGGTGGTTCAGCGATTCTCCTCTGACCTTGTGAACATATTACAGTGTCCTTTGTGTGTTTAGAGAAAGGGTTGAGATTTTCCCTTTGATGTAATTCTGACATTTTTGGAGGGCCTAGGATGGCGTGTGTTTTGTGGTGTTATTCTTAAAGGCAGTCAAGGTAAAGATACCCCTTTTAAACTATATATTTGTGCATCCAAGTACTTTATGTTTTAATGCTATCAGCCTAAGTAAGTGGGCTGATGCTAAGGCGACTTTTTCCCAGTGCGGAAGAGAGTCCGGGAGATTATGGGTCTCGTTATATAGATGCACCTACTGTGTTTGGTCAGGGAAGGACAGAAAAGAATATTATTAGTGCCTAGGCCCAGAAAAACATTATACGGCATCTGTTATAGCGCCATGGAAGGCGGAAAGAATATTATTAGTGCCTAGGCCCAGAAAAACATTATACGGCATCTGTTATAGCGCCATTGAAGGCGAAAAGATTATTATTAGTGCCTAGGGCCAGAAAATTGTATACGACATCTATTGTGTCGCTGGAGAAGAGAAGGTGGAGAATATAGTCATACGATAAGTATTCTTGTAACTCGTGACAGTGGATTGTTACCATGTACCTGAGCATTGTAAGTCAGGATGTCCTTGTGACGGTATTACGTTATTAAACAGTGTAGAACGAGAAGTTATACCCTTGACTGACTTCTACATGTGTGTTGATGTGTGTGACCAGTATTAACTTTCCCGTGCTTGTTTGATCCTGTACTACACGCATTCGCATCTCTTGACAACACACACACACACACCCTGTCGGCCACCTGTGTAAGCCCAACCTAGCAGAATGCCTTCATCAGCGTCTTTCTACAAACTGCCCAATTCTACCACTCAAGTTCAACAGCAGAAGAGTACTGTTACACCCCTTGTTACAGTGCGTGTTACAGAGGTGGCCAGCTTTAAGGGTCTGTTACCCAAACGACATTCGTGCTTTACAAGATCTGCAGAGTATAGACATCAACGCTTGAGTTTTTTCCTGAGCCAGTTCCTGTATCATCATTCCTGTTGTTTTGAAAGGCGTTCGTCCCTACATTTGTGGAATCTAGTCTTGGTTGGCAGTTTGAAATTCAGTGCAGCACATTATTCAAATTCATGGTAGTGTTGCCTGTGCAAGTCCAACATGTCAGAAATCAGAATGATAGAAGATGTCTGTATCCTTACGTCATAGAGTGGCTGTATTCCTTTAGCGGTGGATCGTCGTTTTGCTGAGCGGTGTTTGCTGAGGACATCATTGTTGTTATTAGTGAGGCCAGGAGTTTTTCGCCAATTAAGATAAGTGGCTATATATGTTTTGTATACTGTGCCTCTGTATGTGTGATAGTTGCACCTTCCTCTCTACACATACCATTTATATTCCTTGTTTTATGTTGTATGTTTCTTTGTTTTTATGTTATGTATGTGTTTATATTTCTGCGGGTTCGGTTGGGCGGTGACTCCAGTAGGGTACATCCCACGTAACCGAGTGCCTACTGTGAGCGTTCTTTAGGGACCATTGTGATTTTTCCCTCAGTGGAAATCGCTAGCGACTTTCGTTGCTATTTTTGCTTAGCTGTGACATGTGTTAGTGTTGTTTTCGTATAGTTTTTCTCTGTTCTTTAGTTTTGTTTAATTTGTTTGTATTTGTTCGCCTCCTCTTCCTATCGTTTATTTCTTTACACATTTTCGTTATACACTGTTTTGTTGATTGTTCTGTTAGGATATTCGAAGTTTTCTTCGTATATTTTCTTTATTTCAACTTTATGCTTTTGTTGATCCCTGCGAACGTTTTCGTTTGTGATTGATATCTTATCCTTGTTATTTTTATGTGTATAGTTGATTTTGTCATACACTGTCTATATACATACTAGGTAATACACTATTAATAGTATAATGCACTATAGATAGAGATGATTGTTGGTGATATTTTAATCACGTTATTATACAAGTTCTTTGATAAAGACTTGTCTCCCACTGAGGGTGGGATAAAATGAGTTTCTGAGATAATATATATTATACAAGGTGTTATAGTATATTATTAAACATAATGTCTACCTTAGATTATTTCATTGAGCAAGGGAAAGCCTTTCGTAAGACTGGAGAGAAATTAGAAGAATTTGCTATGGCTGAATATTCCAAGGCGCAGAAGGCTGAAGAAAAGAGACAGAAAATAGAAAGAGAAGCAGATGAGAGAAAATTCCAAATGGAGATGGAACAAAAGAAATTAGAGGCAGAGGAAAGAAAAATTCAGCAGCAAAGAGATGCTGAGGAGAGAAAACCAAAGCTAGAAGCTGAAAAAAAGAAAATGTTACATGAAGAAAGAATTTTAGCTTTGGAGTTGGAGAAATTAAAGTTGGCGAATATGGGTAAGTCGTAAAATGATTCAAATAATCAACCAACTTCTAATAAGACAAATGCTGGTTCTTAAAAGGTCAAGTTACCTGCCTTCAACTCTACCTGTGATGATATAACGTTCTATCTAAATAGATTTGAACTTTCATGTGAAACTCATAAGGTAGACAAATCGCAATATGTTGCACAACTGATGGATATACTTAAAGGTGAAGCATTGAATACTATAAGTATGGTAGAAGGCCCTGACAAATTTAATTATGATATTGCCAGACAGGCCTTATTAAAGAAATATCAGCTTAATGAAGACGGTTATCGTCCTCGCTTTAAGACTATGCTACCAGAAACTGGGGTAGAATTTTCAGATTTTATCTCAAAGATACGTCTAACGTTTTCACGTTGGGTCGAGCTGTCAAAGACTGAACACACATATGAAGCCCTTATGGACTTATTGCTTCGTGACAAAGTCATGTCATCAGTTAGTGAGTCTTTTCTTGCGTTTTTACATGAGCGTAAGCCTACAAACGTGAAAGATATGGAACAATATTGTTGCCAATATGTCACTGCACACCCAGATGTAACTGTTAGTAATTCTAAAGTCAAAGAAGGTTTACCAGTGGCTTCAGCAGCACCATATGGTCCTAATTTTCGTCGTAAATATCAAGGCGCTCAGCGCAACTTTGATAGGAGGAGTAATCATAATTTTGGACAGAACCAAGGAGATCCTTCCCGTAATGATTCTTCTTCTAGGAACTGGAGGCAATCTAATGGTCCTAAACAATTTTATTCCAACAATTATAGACATTTTCGTAGGGGTAACTTCAATCGACCCTATAATAATTTCCCTCGAAGGCAACAAATCCCATCTAACAGATATGTTGATCAAAGGGGAAATGATAATCGCAACTATGGAAACTAGTATTCAAACCAGAATAATAATGGCAATAGAGGAAATAACAATGATTTCAAAGAAAATAATAGTCGCGGTAAATCGCAACGAAATAATAGGTCATATCACCATGGTTACTCTGCTCAACTAGAAACCCAATGTATGAATAATCATGTTGACAATGGTAATAATACCGCTAATGATAATGCTTGCTATGCTTTCGATTTCGAGAGAGCAATAAAAGTGCCCACAATGCACAACTTTGTTCGAACCTACAACTATATCTACTTTGAGTTGTTGTCATATTCTACCGGCTCTCCTTGCAGCAGCTGCGCATGACGGAAGAGGGTCTCTTATCCTACATAAAGGTTTCGTGAATAATGATCCAGTCTCAGTTCTTTTTGATTCTTGATGCACAACTATTGGGGTTAGACAATCTCTCATAAATCCATCTTGTGCCACTGGAAAGGTGGTGACATGTGTCACATTTGAGGGAACTCTCAAAAAGTATCCGACTGCTATTATCCATATAGCTACTCCCTTTTTTACGGGACAGGTCCACGCATGTTTACTCCCTAATCCCATTGCGGATCTTATCGTTGGACGTATACACGGAATTATGGAGTGTACACCACAGGAAATTGCTATCTGGGAGAAGAAAAGTATTCAAGCTGCTAATGCAGTCACTACAAGAGCACAAGCTCAAAATATTTCTCAGATTCCATCAGTCGAAATTAGTGAAGTGCATAACCAAGATGATAATTCGGTGATTTTCCGAGAGTCTTTTATAATACTTCAACAAGATGACACTTCTTTGGAAAACTTATTCCGCCTTGTTGACAATGATAATCCAAACCATAACACAAATCGCAAATCTTGGATCGCGATAAAGAATGGGGTACTTGTACGTACGGTACAAGACTCTGCTGCGTCTATACATTCTCAAATTGTAGTACCTAAGAGTATGAGAGTTCGAATTCTACAACATGCTCACGACTCTCAGTGTGCTGGTCATATGAGATTTTCCCGTACTAAATCGAGGGTTCTTGCTTCCTTCTTTTGGCCACACGTGAATAAAGATATACGTATTTATTGTCGCTCCTGCAAGATATGTTAGGAAGTGAAGTCACGAGGTCCACGCCATGCAGCACCTATCCAGGCTGCGGACATTCCTATCCGTCCTTTTCAAAAGATGGCGATGGACATTATTGGTCCTTTTAAGATCAAGTCTGCCTGAGGACACCAATTTATACTAACATGCATTGACATGTGTACCCGTTGGCCAGAGGCCATACCTCTCAAGAGCATTTTTACTGCTGATATAGCAGACGCTCTTTGGTTAATATTCTCACGTCTAGGATTTCCAAAAGAAATCGTATCTGATCATGGCTGTAGTGGATTTGATGGTATTGTATGGTTGATGTTACCTAGTGTGATGTATGAGGTCAGCTGTGAAGGCTCCTGAGATAAATGTAGCTGTGAATTTACAGAAGGCCCTTCTTGCTATCACTTACGACCTCACACATATCTTTTTTACTAATGAATGTGGCTACGTTAAAAATCTAGGGTACTGATATGTAATGTGTTGTGGTAGATTACATACACACACACACAGATATTTAATAAGTCTAATAATATTAATAGAATTTATAACACACTGAACTAACTCAAGCTGTTTAAATTTTTGATATTAAATTTTCTTTAAGTTTATTTGTTCTGAACCAAGGTTTTATTTTGGTCAGAACATATGAAAGGTTTTGAAATTATGAATGAAATGCATGAATATATGTCATAATAAACTAGAAAATGTGTACATATGTATTTCAAATGACTGGTTAATAGTAATTATCTTAAGATAGTCCCAGGAGAACTTATTTCTAGATATGCTGTTGGGGTGATATCATCACTCCCTGTCTATGACTACCAAACATTGTCCATTCACTGATGGGAGTAATACAAGTTTTATTTCCCAACATTTTTGTGGGTTCTAGTGATGGTAATATAGTTGGTGTGTTAGTTAGTAAATAAGTTGGTGAAGGTCCAGCAGGCCAGACGCTCACGTATCTTGACTGAGTAGTTCTGGTGCTGGATTCTGGTGGCCCCACCTCTCCGTGCTTGGGGGCAATATAAGGCTGCTCTGACAAAATACTAGACTGCACTGGTCCACACTTGTATATATCAACACAGCATTTGACACCACTTTGGTGCCAAACAGAAACTCACACTTCTGCAACAAAAGTATTGGTCTATTGTCAGAACTCTACCTCCTGAGCCACTTCTGCACACAACACTACACAATAACACCACATAGACGGGGTCAGATCTCTCTGACCATACAGCACATCTTACCAAGTTGGTTTCACATAGTACTAGTTCCCCAAGACTACATATTCTGAAATATGTTCATTAGCTTCCTGCTATTGAATAAGATAGGTGATATGTTCCACTGATCTCAACACTTGATCCGCCCTTCATAATCCTTGGTGGCGTTTATGTATTTTGTTTGTCTCTAGACCCTGAACTTGGGCTGGGGATCTAGAGCGAATCCTTACTTGTTGTAAGGGATAGATTTTGATATGGCAGTATCAAATCACTCAAAACATTAAACAATATTAAAATATACAAAGAAATACTTTCATTCTTACCAGAATTAGGAATAGAGAACACAGTTATATTCTAGCAAAACTCAGCTGAGCTGCTGGCTCTAGTATGGCGTCCCTCTAAATATTGCAATTAGCTTCTGGGAAATACACCACTGAAGAATTACTGTGTCTACTACTGGACAATTTATGTTGAATGGCAAAATGAGCGTCTGTGCGCCGATAATATGATTATCTGTGGCCAATCACCGACTTCCCCCCTTTCAAATTTCAAACCTCCTACCAAAAGTCAATTCAGTCATACCTCAGTCAAGTATGTATTAGTGTCTGTTGGTCCGTCTGTCTCTACTTGCTTTTTCATAAAAAACACGCTTGGTTCTACATGCCTTTCTACACGAATCGGTCTCTAGAGTTATTTTTAGCCACAATTTTCCACTATTTCCCCCTCTCTTTCATTCCAACTAGATTTTAGCACTTGAGTCTCAAAGCCGCAATTTTTGAAAATTAGTGACATTTTTTTAACAGTGCAGTCGCTCGTCTGTTATGAACAACACAGTCTTTTGTCAATATCTTCATTATTATCTATCCGTCTGTATAAATGAAAGCATATTATTTTTCTGCTCAAGATGGGCTATCAAACTAGCTAGGTTTTATATTCCTAACATTATTATTAAGAAAAAGTTACTTTTTCAAGGTTAGTTGTTTTTTTGAAATATGTTCGAGCATCTTCTGTAATGCGTTTGCCGCTGAATTCAAATAAAAGGACTAAGTATCGTAAAAGCGTCCAAGAAATGACTGTTGCGTATAATAGCTAAGGTCCCTTTTGTCCATTTCTTTACATTGTGTCAACTTGTGGACGTGAATTTTTTCCTTCCCCCCCCCCCCAATTGCGTCTTTTTAGCCTTGCTAGTTTCAAGCACGTGTTCAGTCATATTTTTTCTTTTTGATCTCCGTTCCCTCCCGTCTCCAAGGTAAACGTTTTGTCTTCACGTCTAACAAGTTAGTTTCCATGGCGGGTATTGAACCGCGGCATGGGCGATCATGTCTTCTAGTAGCTTACGCATTATTTTTATCCCTACATTTTATCTTTGGAGATATTTTAACGTTGTATCACGGTTAAATTTATCACACATCTCCCCACTTGAAAACATGCCTACGGCAAGTTCCAAAACCAGTGATACACATAGATAAAATTACTCCTCACGCCTGCCACTACTCTAATTTTGATCACATGGGTGCCGACTGAGGAAATCTGCAACGACATTCAATGACCCTGGGATGTACTCAATACTAAACTGATAAGGTTGCAGTAATAAAGACCACCTCAACAATCTTGCGTTTTCATGCTTAGCCTGAGATAAGAATACCAGGGGCTGATGATCCGTCTGGACCACAAAAGTCCTACCATACAGGTAGATTTTGAACTTCTTTATTGCCCAGATTAACGCTAAAAATTCTTTTTCGCTTGTGGAATATCATTGTTCCGCCTTATTCAATTTGCGGCTTGCATAAGCGACTGGGTTCAGTTCCCCATCAGGTGAAGATGATCTTTGCAACAAAGCCGCCCCGAGTCCTACATTACTTGCATCTGTTCTTACGACAAGGTCCTGTGTCAAATCAGGCAGTTTGATAATAGGCTTGCTAGTGAGTTTTTGCTTTAACTCTTGGAACGCTAATTCACATTGCGCAGTCCAAACTATTTTATCTGGATGTCCCTTGCGAGTCAAATCAGTCAGAGGAGCACATATTGAGTTAAAATTTTTGATATATTTTTGGTAAAAACCACATAACAACACGAATGATCGCACGTCCTTTTTTGTTTGTGGTCTAGGTGCTCTCTGCAGTTTATCCAAGTTCTTGGGGTCAGGGGTCATGTTGCCCTGATATACAGTGTGTTCCAAGAATTCCAACTCTTTGCATCCAATACAACATTTTGTTGGCCTAGCAGTTAAGTTCGCCTCCCTAAGCCTATCAAATAACATTTTTAGGGAGTCCAGGTGTTCTTCAAATGTCTCTGTGGCGACGAGAATATCATCCATGAAATTCGTGTCACATGGGTTATTCAGGGGATCCAACAATTTGCGCATCATCCTTGAAAATACACTCGGAGCATTTTTCAGTCCGAATGGTAGCATGTTGAATTCATAATGTCCATCCGAAGTGCTAAAGGCCAAATAAGGCCTCACTTCAGGCTTCACTGGAATCTGGTAATAGCCTTTACTAAGATCCACCTTTGAAAAGTATTTTGCCTTGTTTAATCTGGCAAATAACTGTTTTGTGTCTGGTAATGGGTCCACTTGTCCTTCTGTGACAGCATTCAGTTTCCTGTAATCTATGCACAGTCTGTGTTCCCCAGACGGTTTTCTCAAGAAAACTACACTGGAGCTAAAAGATGATTCACTGTGTGAAATAATCCCCTCCTTTAACAAATAATCTATTTCTTCTTTCAATGCCTTCTCCTTCGCGAACGGAATAGAATAGGCTCTCATACAGATTGGGTTTGAGTCTACCAGTTTCATGTCATACTGTAGCAAATTTGTATGTCCTGGTTTATCTGTTAATACATCTGTATGTTCCTCCAGAACCTGTTGAACTCTCTCCCTCTGGTTTTTAGTCAGGTGCTTACTGACTTTTACCTGTGCTGCTGTTTCACAAGGATGTAATGGGTATTCATGTGAGGTGAGTGGTTCCTTTTGCATTTGAGTTGCGATAGCCAAGGTCAGTAAGGGGGTGCTTTCCTGGAGTGGTCTGTCCAGATACTTCTTTAAACGGTTTACATGATAAACTTTCTCCTTCCCCTTTTTGTCAATTTTATAGTTTGTTCTAGACACCTTCTCTAGAACCGTATATGGACCTTGCCATCCAATTTGTAATTTATTCTGGCTACCGGGTAGTAGAAGCAGCACCTTCTCTCCCACAGCTAGTTCTCTGTCCTTTGCCTTCCTATTAAAATATGCTGCATGTTTCTTCCTGGCTTGTTTCAAATTATCATTTGCCAGTTTCCATCCAGCTTTCAAACGAGTGGTCAGTTCGTTCACGTATTGATAAGATGAGGTAACAGTCTCCTCTGCCTTCTCATCTGTCCAGGTCCTTAATAATGCTTCATCTGGATTTTTAATTTTCCATATTTATTTTTCATGGCACCCATCGGGTCCCGTCTATTAGAAGCATTATAGTGAGGACTTTTCTTCCTAGAATCATCACTCACAAATCGACCACTACCAATTTTTTTCTTGGGTTTGTCGTCCCACTTTAGATTGCTTATGAGAGATCTTCGCTCTCTTTTCTGTTCTTCCAGTTTATATAAGTCTGACCGAGGGAATGTCATCTTATCCTGGGTAAAATTTACTCTTTGTACTCGTCGCATAGTGGACATGTTAATCCATTCAAGTGAAGACTGGGTGTAAAAAGGGGGCTCCCATTCCACTTTGTCTACCTGAGTATAATTAGTTTTCCTTCCAGGCCTAAATTTGCCCTGTGGCGTTTCTAGGTCCTGCACATTTTGTCCCTTTGTGAGTGTTCCCTCATGAAATATGCCACATGCTTCTACAAAGTTCTTAATATCGACATTTACGTCGGGCCAATAGTATTTTCGAGCAATCGTTTGGCAGATGGTACCGACTTTCTCATGGTCACCATCTTTTCCAACATGTAAGCTCATTATCAAATTTGCCCTATATATCTTGGGAAGAACCAACTGTCCGTGACCAGTGGATCTAGTTCCGGTCTTCCTGTATAATAATTTGTTCTTCACAAAGTACTCTCCCTTGCTTGGAGGTATGTGGCATTTGGGCAATTTTTTGAAACATGGCTTAAGGGTCTTATCCTCAGCCTGCGCCTTCCTCATCTCCTCTGGATGAGCATTTATAGGTTCACCTTCTTCCTCCTTTTTCTGTGACCTGGTCTGCACTGTCGCCATGATCACAGGTCTCTCGGGATTCCCCAAGAAGACGTATCTACACCCCAATATCAGAGGGTAGATTGGTTCATCTATCACTGCTGCTCTGATTTCTTCTTCCACATAGCGAGTTTTCACCGTTATCCTTGCGATGGGAAGTGTCATGAGTGGTATGTCCTTAGTCGCCCCTTGTATTTCCACTGTTTCTGTGGTATACTGACTTGGGTCCACTAGGCTAGACTTCACAACTGAATCATAATCCAAACCTGTATCATAAAGGCACCTTGTGGTGACCCCATTACAAATAACATCCTCACAAACTGGGGGGTGATAAGGTTCCTGCTGTCCATTAGGATTAACCTTTAATCTTTGAGTCCCCGACTTCATTGCAGCAATGTTTGAAGGTTTCTTTCTACAAAATTCGGTGTTATGGTTATCTTTCTTGCACCATTTGCACCATCTTTTTCCTTGGTTCAACGGTTTTCTTTCATTGTATTTTTGGTCATTGAACTGTGAGTTTCTGTCACGATAGTCATTTCTTGGCCGTTCAAGGTTTGTCCTACCTTTATTACCCTGTTCTCTATTATCAAATTTATTAAATTGCTGTGGAGCTTTAAAATTGTCTATGTGCTTCTTTTTAGCACCACTTACCTCTGCCTGGGCTGCTTGATACCTCTCAGCGACATTTAAAACCTCCCCCAACCTCTCTGCACCTTGTTCCATGAGAAATTTTCTCAAGTCTGGAGCCATGGACTCTCTCAATTGCTCTATCATGATCATCTCTTTAAGATCTTGGGTCTTCCCCAGAGCCGTCCATTTTTCCAAATAGGTTTCCAGTCTGGCAGAGAATTGGTGGTATGTCTCCCCAGACGACAGTTTGGCATCTCTAAATTTCTTACGATAAAATTCACCATTTTTTCGTATCTTAACAACAAAGCCTGCTTTAACATGTCATAATTGTCTTGGTCTTCTCTGTTCATTTTTGCGAAGACTTCATAAGAAGTACCTCTCAGTCCCTGTGATAACTATAAACTCCACCTCTCTCTCTCTAACCCATATGTAGTAGCTAATAATTCAAAACGACTGAGGTACCCCTCTATGTCATCGTCTTTCTCAACAAAATGGTCTAAATGAAACCCCATAGCTGATGTTGAGGCTCCCTGACTAGGCGTAGCATCTGAGGCAAAAGGGCTGGCACCATTTTCAGGAGCATGGCCTTGTAATTCCAGCTCCCTTAATCGTAATTCATGCTCCCTTTGCAAAATTCTGTCTTCTGCCTCCTTTTCGGCAGTCAATCTTTTTTCTTCTGACTCCCTTTGCTGTCGTTTTTCATCTGCCTCTAATTGGAGCCTTTTACTCTCCCTATCTGCCTCCAATGCTTTTGCCTCCTTGTCAGCCTCAATCTGCAACCTCTTAAGTTCTTTCTCAGCCTCAAATTGTAACCTCTTCTCTTCAGCTAACCTACTATCTTCCCTTTCAATATACTTATCACATTCTGCAGTTACGTATTGAATTAAACCCTGACCATCCATTCCCATATCCTTCGCCGTTAGCACAGCAGCTGATCTGAACTTTGCCAGCTCCGCCATACTTTTTAGACAATTTAGCAATGAGCAAGATAAATCTCTAACCAATTAATAACTAAAGTAATTCTAATTAATTAATTAATCAATTAACTACCACTGGCTGTGAAGATTCACCAACTTTTATTTTAAGGGACACTTTTAATTTTTACAATTTGTCCCCCTAATTTAATTCTCCCACCAGGAGATCCTAATATTACTGATAAGCTAATTATCCCTGGACAAGACCCCAATATATGTAGTGGATTTGATGGTATTGTATGGTTGATGTTACCTAGTGTGATGTATGAGGTCAACTGTGAAGGCTCCTGAGATAAATGTAGCTGTGAATTTACAGAAGGCCCTTCTTGCTACCACTTACGACCTCACACATATCTTTTTTACTAATGAATGTGGCTACGTTAAAAATCTAGGGTACTGATATGTAATGTGTTGTGGTAGATTACATACACACACACACAGATATTTAATAAGTCTAATAATATTAATAGAATTTATAATTTGAAGGACCGAGGACTAGAATGGAACCAGGCCAGGAAGAAGACAGCTGATAGAATGGTCTGGCGCTCTCTCTTCCAAACCTCTACACCTCACGGTAGAAGGGGAACGACTAAGTAAGTAAGTAAGAATTTATAACACACTGAACTAACTCAAGCTGTTTAAATTTTTGATATTAAATTTTCTTTAAGTTTATTTGTTCTGAACCAAGGTTTTATTTTGGTCAGAACATATGAAAGGTTTTGAAATTATGAATGAAATGCATGAATATATGTCATAATAAACTAGAAAATGTGTACATATGTATTTCAAATGACTGGTTAATAGTAATTATCTTAAGATAGTCCCAGGAGAACTTATTTCTAGATATGCTGTTGGGATGATATCATCACTCCCTGTCTATGACTACCAAACATTGTCCATTCACTGATGGGAGTAATACAAGTTTTATTTCCCAACATTTTTGTGGGTTCTAGTGATGGTAATATAGTTGGTGTGTTAGTTAGTAAATAAGTTGGTGAAGGTCCAGCAGGCCAGACGCTCACGTATCTTGACTGAGTAGTTCTGGTGCTGGAATCTGGTGGCCCCACCTCTCCGTGCTTGGGGGCAATATACGGCTGCTCTGACAAAATACTAGACTGCACTTGTCCACACTTGTATATATCAACACAGCATTTGACACCACTTTGGTGCCAAACAGAAACTCACACTTCTGCAACAAAAGTATTGGGTCATGTGTCAGAACTCTACCTCCTGAGCCACTTCTGCACACAACACTAGACAACAACACCACATAGACGGGGTCAGATCTCTCTGACCATACAGCACATCTTACCAAGTTGGTTTCACATAGTACTAGTTCCCCAAGACTACATATTCTGAAATATGTTCATTAGCTTCCTGCTATTGAATAAGATAGGTGATATGTTCCACTGATCTCAACACTTGATCCGCCCTTCATAATCCTTGGTGGCGTTTATGTATTTTGTTTGTCTCTAGACCCTGAACTTGGGCTGGGGATCTAGAGCGAATCCTTACTTGTTGTAAGGGATAGATTTTGATATGGCAGTATCAATTCACTCGAAACATTAAACAATATTAAAATATACAAAGAAATACTTTCATTCTTACCACAATTAGGAATAGAGAACACAGTTATATTCTAGCAAAACTCAGCTGAGCTGCTGGCTCTAGTATGGCGTCCTTCTAAATATTGCAATTAGCTTCTGGGAAATACACCACTGAAGAATTACTGTGTCTACTACTGGACAATTTATGTTGAATGGCAAAATGAGCGTCTGTGCGCCGATAATATGATTATCTGTGGCCAATCACTGACTTCCCCCCTTTCAAATTTCAAACCTCCTACCAAAAGTCAATTCAGTCATACCTCAGTCAAGTATGTATTAGTGTCTGTTGGTCCGTCTGTCTCTACTTGCTTTTTCATAAAAAACACGCTTGGTTCTACATGCCTTTCTACACGAATCGGTCTCTAGAGTTATTTTTAGCCACAATTTTCCACTATTTCCCCCTCTCTTTCATTCCAACTAGATTTTAGCACTTGAGTCTCAAAGCCGCAATTTTTGAAAATTAGTGACATTTTTTTTAAAGTGCAGTCGCTCGTCTGATATGAACAACACAGTCTTTTGTCAATATCTTCATTATTATCTATCCGTCTGTATAAATGAAAGCATATTATTTCTCTGCTCAAGATGGGCTATCAGACTAGCTAGGTTTTATATTCCTAACATTATTATTAAGAAAAAGTTACTTTTTCAAGGTTAGATGTTTTTTTGAAATATGTTCGAGTTTTTTTCCTTTCCCCACCAATTGCGTCTTTTTAGCCTTGCTAGTTTCAAGCACGTGTAAAGTCATATTTTTTCTTTTTGATCTCCGTTCCCTCCCGTCTCCAAGGGTAAACGTTTTGTCTTCACGTCTAACAAGTTAGTTTCCATGGCGGGTATTGAACCGCGGCATGGGCGATCATGTCTTCTAGTAGCTTACGCATTATTTTTATCCCTACATTTTATCTTTGGAGATATTTTAACGTTGTATCACTGTTAAATTTATCACAATGGCACACAACTAATATCTGACACTATGTCTCAGGTGATGTCTACACTACGCATTGAAAGGTCTTTGAGTAGTATCTATCTTCCGATGTCAAACGCGTTAGTCGAACGTCTAAATAGAACGCTCAAGAGTTTACAAGGAAAGATAACTGAGGATCACCCTCAGGATTGGGACAGCGTTTTACCCGCTGCCTTTTATGCGTATAGAGAAGTCCCTAATGAGCACACAAGCTTTTCCCCATTCCAGCTTGTCTTTGCCGTGCAACCGCGCGGTCCTATGTCATTACTGCATGACTTAATAACTGCTGAAGATATCAGCGAGGAAACTCAATCCTCTTACGAATATGTAATTGCTTTAAGGAAGAAAATTATCGAAGCATGTAGGTTAGCTACCTCAGCATCGGAATTTGCTAAGGAGAAGGCGAGGAAATTTGCAAATAAAAATAGGCGTTTACGATAACTTTGTCCCGGTGCCATGGCATTGGTATTACTACCTTGTAAGGAAAACAGACTTCTTATCTCATGGAAGGGTCCTTGCGCTGTTATTTCTGATGTCGACTATGTCGTCGATGTCGATGGAAAGCATAAAACCTTCCATATTAATATGTTAACAGAATTTCACGACAGACCCGATTACCTACAACCTGTTTTCCAAGTGGCAGACTATTCAGTGTTACCGCATGGTCATTACACATCTCTGTCGGCAATTCAGGAGGAAGAGGCTACCTTTTCCGATGTCTTTATTGGAAGAGCTCCTTACTAAACTTTCTAATTCTCGATACTTTACCAAACTCCACTTGCCTAAAGGTTATTGGCAAGTTTCTCTTACCGAATGCGCCAAACCTCTTACTGCTTTCTCAACACCTAGGAGTGTGTTCCAATGGAACTTCATGCCTTTCGGCCTTATGAATGCCCCAGCTACTTTTGTACGCACGATGCGTCGTATCCTTTCACATCGTTCGTATGTTATCGCGTACTTGGACGATATTTGTCTTTTTAGTGATTCTTGGGAAAATCACTTCTTGGGTTTATATGAACTGTTATCTACCCTACGCTTTCATAACCTTACAGCTAACCCATCCAAAGCCCATATTGGATTTAGTGAGATTTCTTTTTTGGGTCACCGTGTGGGTCATGGTCTCTTACGGACGGAGGACCATAACACTTCAACAATTTTGAACATCACTACGCCTAAGACAAAAAAGCAAGTCCGTAGTCTCTTAGGTTTAATACAATTCTATGGAAGATTTGTTCCGAACCTATCGTCTATCACTGCACCTCTCTAAAATCTACTGAAGAAGGGGTCACCTAATATGGTACGCTGGTCCCCAGAATGCCAATCTTCATTGGATAACATTAAAACTCTATTTTCATCATATCCTATCTTAAGACTACCCACTGCAAGTAAGACTTTCGTTCTTTGCAGCGACGCCTCATCCACAGGGATTGGAGCCGCACTGATGCAGGAGTATGATGAAACTCTGCATCCGGTAATGTATGTCTCTAGAAAGCTGAATGCAGCAGAACGAAATTACTCGGTACTAGACCGAGAATTATTGGCTATGGTCTGGGCGATACTTAAATTTCAGAGATTCCTTCTTGGTGCCCATTTCATTGTAGAAACAGACCAAAAAGCCCTCACTTCTATACAGAGTAAAGACTTGAAGAGTTCAAAATCAACTCGATACGCTATTGCTCTTCAACTTTTTCTCTTCTCTGTTAGAGCTAGTCGTGGTGCGGATAATGTTATGGCAGACATACTGTCTCGATGCCCACAGAATTCTACTTGACACTCATGCCTGTATTTTCTTATACATAGAGGGGTTTGTTATATACCCATAACACTGTTATACACCAACAGTCAGTTATTACATTTGCTTGACTCTCTTTAATACGTTCTGGTAAACACTTTGTATTACTTTCTCGGGTACCGTCTCTAGTGTATCGGAAGAAGGTTTGATTAGCACTATATAAAGGCCGGTAGATTACATGGCCACATTTGATAAGTAGGAATTACAATTAAGTGTTATATATGGTAGTATCCTACAGTTGTCAAAGACATGTGTTTCATTTATGTTTTCTCACAGCGAGTAAATGCTGCTAGACGGAGAATCTCTACAGTTTACAAGTATCCCTTCATGTGATGTCCCTGTTTACGTTGAGGAATAGACGTTTCCACACAGTGTTCTGGGAATCTGCATATCATAGCTTAGTTATATTTGTAACGGATATTTTTAATGTTGTAATCTGGTATACGATATTATGTTAAAGATATGATGCTATGTTTGATATATCCTTTAGTAGATATATGTTGGTGTCCCTATTTTGTTGTACATCACAATGTTAAAGGTATAATATTCTTGCCCAATGCTCTTTCGTGCGCCAGTATAGCACGGTATTATGGCATTGTAATTGTTTACGCTCTTCGTCAGCGCACTATTTATGCGCTTTGGGCCTGGTGCCTGTGTCATCAAGCTCATTATTGTTTTGTTAGGGTGTGTTTGGGAATTTATGTTATACACGCTATAGTGTTACTATGTTATTTATTTATGCATTGTATTGATTACATTGTGTTATATTTATATCTAGATAGTTGTATGCTACCGCCCACTTTGTTTGTATATTTGTTTTAAAAAATGATGTTATCATTTTTTTCCCTGGGGGGTGCGGTAGACTGTTAAGAGTCAGTTTGTTTTAATGCGCCCTCTTTACACTTCTTTTTATATTTGTGGTCTAAGGGAGATTACCAGTAGTTTTATTTTCTGGTATAAAGTTGATTTAGTGGTTATATCCCCTTGGTCTTACTTGTGCCCAGCTTTATGTCCATATAAGGTTCTGTTCGCAGATTTTCTTGGAACAGTTTCGAGAACATTCCTGTAGTGAGACGAACTCTGGTCGCGCGATTGATTTGCGCATGCGCTATGATTTAGGCACGGAGGAAAGACTTTTAGTTGAGAGAGTTGGCCGGGCATCTTGGAGCTGAACGGTGGTTCAGCGATTCTCCTCTGACCCTGTGAACATATTACAGTGTCCTTTGTGTGTTTAGAGAAAGGGTTGAGACTTCCCCTTTGATGTAATTCTGACATTTTTGGAGAGCCTAGGATGGCGTGTGTTTTGTGGTGTTATTCTTGAAGGCAGTCAAGGTAAAGATACCCCTTTTAAACTATATATTTGTGCATCCAAGTACTTTATGATTTAATGCTATCAGCCTAAGTTAGTTGGCTGAAGCTAAGGCGACTTTCTCCCAGTGCGGAAGAGAGTCCGTGAGATTATGGGTATCGTTATATAGATGCACCTATTGTGTTTGGTCAGAGGAAGGACAGAAAAGAATATTATTAATGCCTAGGCCCAGAAAAAAAACATTATACGGCATCTGTTATAGCGCCATGGAAGGAGAAAAGATTATTATTAGTGCCTAGGGCCAGAAAATTGTATACGACATCTATTGTGTCGCTGGAGAAGAGAAGGTGGAGAATATAGTCATACGATAAGTATCCTTGTAACTCGTGACAGTGGATTGTTACCATGTACCTGAGCATTGTTAGTCAGGATGTCCTTGTGACGGTATTACGTTATTAAACAGTGTAGAACGAGAGAAAATTATACCCTTTACTGACTTCTACATGTGTGTTGATGTGTGTGACCAGTATTGACTTTCCCGTGCCTGTTTGATCCTGTACTACACGCATTCGCGTCTCTTGACAACACACACACACACACCCTGTCGGCCACCTGCGTAAGCCCGACCTAGCTGAATTCCTTCATCAGCGTCTATCTACAAACTGCCCAACTCTACCACTCAAGTTCAACAGTAGAACAGTACTGTTAAACCCCTTGTTACAGTGCGTGTTACACCATCGCTATTGGCTTCTTCTCATCTCTTGTTCCACTGACACTTGTCTAATCAGCACTGATGTTTATATAATATCATCGTTAATCAAGGTCATTTTATTACTGAATAAGTATTAAGGTGGCCTGAGCGTCGAATGTGTTATCTGTTATCTTGTCTTGGTGTGAGTTTGCTCATGTCACAGACAATATGTGACAGGCTGCAGAGCTATAACACAGGAGAAGTGCATAATACCGAATCGTGGCATGCCAAACAGTTATTATGTGTCAGTATGTGAGTCCTGGAATATGTAGAATGACAGGTTGTTTGTATGGAATGATATTTGTAAACACTACATGACGAACACAACGGCAATATAATAGAGTTTATGAATTTTTTTTTTCCAGCAAGACATCAGAGTTTATGTAATACAGGTATTTTGTGATTAGTGCGAGTTCGACTAGTGCGAATTCGATTTAGTGCGAAATCGTAAATGATACCAGAATCACATTTAATGCGAGTCAAAATTTAATTACAGCGTTTTTTGTTTTATTTTAAAAAGAATTTCCAAACTTTTCAAACCGTGCGCAAAAATGACAAGCGGAGTCGAGTTTATAAACTAACCAGCAACAACCCGCCAAAATTGGCAGGTTTTTAATTATATTGTGTTTTTTCTGTTACACGTATTACATTGCAGCTTCTTCTACAGTCTCTCTTGCTCACTGTGAATGACGCGATCGTTTCTTCCTTTTAGCCATCTGATCATTTTGATCCATAATAATAAGTCTGCAATACTTTAAATTAAAACTTTGTCTTGAAGAAACAATTTAAAAAATTACATTTTAAGGTTAATTTTAAGAAAAACAATGAGTTAAATCCGTTTCCTGAATGAAATTGGACAGAAGAGTATCTTGATTGTCTGTTGATTTAATGCACACCGTCACACATTGCTATTATTGTGAGAGTGCAGATAAGAGGAAATAATACAATTATCGTCTAAAATTCAAACGCACCCCCTTAGATGTGCTCAAAAGTTAATGTACTCTATCGAAAATAGAAAGAAAGTGCGCAAATGAAGTGGGCAAAGTGTGACAGATTGACCGACTTTGTTTAGCGTAATCTGACCTATACTGTATAATAGGAGAACAACAGAAGTGATTGCGTCATTAATAGGCTGGATTGCCGTAGGTAAACTTCCGATGTTATGTTTTGCTGGTCGCACTGATAACCTCTGTCATCGAAGCATCATTTTTTGTGGTGCTTAGCTGGCATGGATATTAGTATGATTCTCTTCCATAGCTAGGCGGGGGTGCCGCACGGAAGGTCCTGGGTTCCATTCCCCGGTAAGCCACTCACGTCTGTTGTTTTTCTGTTGCTTATTTCTTTATTATTCACGAGTGCCTGAAAACAGACCTTTATGTGTGTGTAATATTTATCGACCGACCAAAGTACCTTACGGCGGGAATTATGGTATTGGGTGTTTTACATGCACTACTTCGCCTATCATCGCGTGTGGATGTACTGCTGCTTGCTGTACCATATTACCATAGACAGTTGTGTCATTCCCTTACCAAAATGGACAAAAGGAAGAATACTTCAGATGGAAATACTGACAATGCAAAAAAGAAGAGGCTTGCTGTTATATAAGAATAAAAAACTCGATGTAATTGAACGTGGTCATAGTAACTCTAAGATAGGACGAGAAGTCGGAATGTCTGAAACTACGTTTCTAAATATTATAAAACACGCATACCGAATACTAGAGCATGCATGAAGATTCTAAAGAAAGAGAAGACAGTTCATCTACATTGCAAGAATATTAGACAGTCAGGTACGATATTCTGCAATTTTTAAATTTTTTTTTAAATTGTGCTTTATATAACTACTCATTTACTTTGTTTGTAATATACTTTAATCATTATCTTTAAATGCTTTGCTGTTATATTACCTTAGTAATAGATTTGAATCCAAAAACATATGTTTAAAATTGTCATTGTGTATTTCCATCGGCCTGGAACCAGTCACCATGAATTGTGTAAAATCGAATAATGCGACCACTTCTCGAGATTTATTTGTCGCACTTTGTGCGACCAAGTTGTACTTACTTGTGCCGTGAGATTGTAAATAATGTCATTTCCAATCCAGAAATCAGTATCAGGAGTTCCAAACCCGTTCTTGTAATTATTCCAGGCTCTATAAAACTCTACATCACCTTTTGTACGTCTCTGGTAGATAGATACAAAATAAAAACAGTTTTACAGACAGGCTGATAATCATATATGCAGAAAACACATTCAGGCACACAAAGACACAGAGAAACAGATTCATAGATATGTAGATAGAAAGATAGATTTTTTTTATTTTTTATTTTCTTTTAAATAAAGTTTTGCCTCGTTTTGGCGAATCGCGTCCCGTTCAACCTAGTCGGTTATATTAAGGCGCTTGTCCAAATATAAAAGACTCTTAGATCTGAGAAAGAAAGATAGATAGATAGATAAATAAATATATAGATACATATATATAGATAGATAGACAGACAGACAGACAGACAGACGGACGGACGGACGGACATGCGGGCGGCAGGCGGACGGACGGACGGACGGACTGACAGACAGACAGACAGACAGACAGACAGACAGGTAGGTACTAGGTAGGTAGGTAGGTAGGTAGGTAGGTAGGTAGGTAGGTAGGTAGGTAGGTAGGTAGGTAGGAAGGTAGGTAGGTAGGTAGGTAGGTAGGTAGATAGATAGATAGATAGATAGATAGATAGATAGATAGATAGATAGATAGATAGATAGATAGATAGATAGATAGATAGATAGATAGATAGATAGATAGATAGATAGATAGATAGATAGATAGATAGATAGATAGATAGATAGATAGATAGATAGATAGATAGATAGATAGATAGATAGATAGATAGATAGATAGATAGATAGATAGATAGGAAAAATAGATGTTTATAGTCCTGTCTGAGCAGAGGTGATAGTGATAACTTTGTGAAATTAAGGAGTAAGAAATAGTTTTTCTCACGAGGTGATAGTGTAAGAGGAAGAACAATCTCTAGGTTGAGTAATTTTTCTAATCCAGCCTATATGTACGACTATATTTAAATCAGATGCACTTTCTCTCCTTGTACAAAATACAAGTTACACTGCACCCACATGCACACAATTCTGTGACAAATACGCACAAACGTGAAAATCAACTATGAATAACAGATATAGGTAAGGGTTGACCAAAACAATAATTAAAGGGTTATTAAGTTTATTTATCACTAGAACTTTACAACATCACTCGTATACATCAATGGATCATGTTTTACATACAAATGAAATTAATCCAATAGGTTTTCCTCACTGGTAAAGAAAATAAAAGAAGATCCCAACAGAGGTTAATTAACCCAAAAGATCAAAAGTTAACAATAAATGCATGGAATAGTCAGTAAAGAAAAAAACAAATGACAAGTTCCTAATTAATCTATCCCGTAACTACTCAGGTTAGTAAGAACAAAAGGAAAGATTTTTATGATAGTGGTAACAATATAAATTTATGTTACCTACTTACAGTTCATTCAATCCTTCATACTGTGGCCACTTTAATACTCGCTTACCCAATAGTTGTCGCAGGCATTTCCGTGGAAATAAACACTAATAAGTAATAAGACTATTCAGTGTCATATTAAGTTTTGCCAAATCCAGCCCCAGACTCGCCGTAGTTGCTGACTGCAAATTTTAAGGGAGTCGCTGGAGGTTGGTGATTTAATTTTTCACTGATAAAATACGGTATCTCTGCCTTCAGTTGGTTGGTAAGGTTCATACGTGGTGATCGTCGACATAGGATGAATAATACATATATAATTCCTGTGGTGTCTAGCCTCTGGTTGCTGAGACACTATGTTAAGTTATATAAATGTTGCTGACAACATATTTTGCCCCAGCTGGCTGATGAGATTGATATAAATGAAATCTGGTAATAGTTCTGGTCCAGATAATATTATAATTAATGGTTCTATTCTGGTTTCTCTCATGAAATAAGGAAAAATGGACCGCACAGGTCACAGCAACAAGCTCATAAATATTAAATATCCCTGGATGCTTATAAAATTATAAGACTATAAGAACGTAAGTTCATATGGCCATAGGACCGCTATTACTCAGGTTTTGATCAGCCTAGGTTTTAGGAAAGAAATATAAACATGTAACCATAATGTCAATATTATATCTTAAACGTGTTAAAGTAGGACCTCTTCGCCACTCCGTTATAAATTAGATTTAAAACACAAGTGTCTAACTTATCCTATCGTTTTTAATGCGTTATATGAACACTAGTCATTTATAAAATTACACAAACATGGATAGAAGTAAATAATATATACTGTCAGTAGACAGTTATTAGATGTATGTACTAGTCAATTTAAAACATATCTTGTGGGAAATAGCGAGTAATTAAATTTAAGTTACAGCTGAAAAAAATAGATATAATTTATTTAATACGCTATTCAATTAACACAGAAAATCCCAGTGAAATATAATGAAAAACGTTTGAAACATTAAATCACTTAAAGGCTAGTATATAAATTACCGCAAAACAGAGAAAAATGAAACACTCCAAGAAATCTAATAATTCACTCTGTGCGAGAAATCTTAGGATATTCGAGCTAGTTATTTTCAGAAAATCTCTGAGCAACTGATAATGACTTTAGGAGAGACGAGGTATATATCCATAGATGCCGTTCTTTCGCTCCTTAATGCGAAAGTCACACCTACGGTCAGGGCCGGGAAAAATAACGGTTTCGATTCCTGAATCAAAGGTTATTTCTTCACCTCTGCCGACAGACAACCTCTGGCTTGTCTTTCATTATCTCCGCCTGCCGAATATCAGCTGCGTAAGTTAATTCCCCTTAAAATGTAACAATCCAAGGTATGTCTCAGACTTATCGCACCTTGATTCTTCAAAGAAATTATTAACGCCTGGCCTCTTGCCCGCGTGTTTCCCTGATCAAGGAACGATTACATCATGCTGCGCACTTCGCTCTGTTCCACCGTGCTTAATTGCCAAACGGCTCGCGTGTTAACTGCGATAGTGAATCCGTCGTTCATGTAACAGAAAAAATATAACCCTAGGTGCGGGGGGGGGGAGGAGGAAGAGTGGACGGTCCCTGCTGCACTATTTCCATATGTGACATTTCGTCCAGGCTTGAAGACATGAAACCCTTTTATGTCTCCTCTATGAAAATAGCGCTGCTTTTATCCGTATCTTGCGAGTGATTGCTATCTTCACTTTCCCTTTCTTCTTGATTGGCGATGAAAGCTAACAGTGCTTAATTTCCTCCTTGACTGGCATTTGGTAATAACCTTTTCTGAGGTCAACCTTTGAGAAAATTCTTGCTCTGCTCAGCTTGGTGAACAGCTCAGAAGCGCTCTGCAGAGGTTCCGGCTGGAATTCCGTTACAGCGTTAAGTAAACGGTAATCTATGTACAGCCGTACTTCCTTATTGCGCTTCTGTACCAGTACTACACTCGAACTGTAAGGAGAAGTAGATTCACTGATAATTCCTGCTTGACGTAGCTTGTCTAATTCTCCGCGTAACGTATCAGCTTTAGCATATGGGATAGGGTAAACTCTGGTTCGCACAGGGGTCTCGATTGTCAGTTTCATATCGAACTCTACGAGATGTGTTCGCTGCCATCAATGGTACCTATACCTTGTAGCGGTATGGCAGCTTGCGTACCCTGACAATCCCCAGAGCTATGCCAGTGGGAGTTTTACTCCTGGTAGGTTCAACCAAGCTGGACTGGTCTGTGTGGGTAGGGGTCAGACAAAAGCTGGTACCCTGGTCCTCCAGGTTGGGGGTTTTAGCATAGGGCTGACACCCCTGTCTATGTAAAAAAAATAATGAAGTTACGGAAACAACATCAAATGAACAAACTTTGCTGCGGGATGGACATTCGGAGTCTGTGGCTCGTATGACTGTCAGTGGTGAAAGCCGAAAGGAAGCCACTGACATGAAAACGGATGTCCTGACCGCAAAACAGGATACAAGAATAGGATTTTGGAATGTCAGGACAATGTACGAGACAGGTAAACTAAGACAGGTCACAGCAGAAATGAGAAACTATAGGTTACACATCCTGGGGATAAGCGAGAGCAGATGGACAGGGGCAGGAAAAGTTAAAACAGCAACAGGAGAAACAGTACTTTACTCTGGCAGAGACGATGGACAGCACAGTGAAGGCGTAGCCATTATTCTACAGAAAGGGATAGAAAGGACATTACTGGAATGGAAACTCATCAACAACAGACTGATACGATTGAGATTGAGAGGGAGATTCACCAACACTACAATAATACAATGCTACGCACCAACGAATGATAGCGATGAGGAGGTCAAGGATGAATTATATCAACAACTGCAGAAAGAAATGGAGGACACACCTAGATATGATCTTGTTATAGTAATGGGAGACCTCAATGCGAAAGTTGGTACACACAATACATATAATGAAAGAACAATGGGGAAATGCGGCAGCGGAATAGCAAACGAAAATGGGGATAAGCTAATAAGTTTCTGTAGCATTAACAACCTGGTCATTGGAGGAACACTTTTCCCACATAAGGAAATTCACAAGTTAACATGGGAATCGCCAAATGGTCGGGACAGAAACCAGATAGACCACATCATGGTTAACGGTAGATGGAGACATGCATTACAAGATGTGAAGGTAAGAAGAGGTGCAGATGTGGGAAGCGATCACCATTTAGTAGTTGCAAAACTGAAAGTGAAACTAAGAAGGGCTGGACCAACTGTAACTACACAGAAAAGGTTTGACATCAGCAAATTGAAGGACCCCCTTACCAGAAAAGCTTTTGCGGCCGACATTAAGAAACGATATCAATTTGCCAAAAGCCAGGAAAAGACATTGACTGATGATATAGACTAGAATTTTAACACCATTTCTGGGAGCCGCGCTAGCGTAGTGATTACAACACCGCTCTGGCGACCGGGTGATACAGGATCAAACCCGGGCGACGGCATTTGAGGATTTTTCGTCGACCGGGATTTGGACTGGATTAACTCGAGACTTGGCGAGGACATTTGAAGGAGTGTCGTCGACCAGGGACTGGCGGCTCCTGAGCCGACCCAGCTGCAATGGGTACCTCCGAAATCGGCGAGTATTTGCCTGAATGGCGAGGGACACCTGTCTCTGTACAAGAAATAAAGGGATACTCACGTAAAATCAATGTCAGGTTAGACATAAAATAATAACCTGAGATTTCGCCTCGAGTATTAGCGGGCGTACGCACACAAAAAAAAAAAAAAAAAAAAAAAAAAAAACACCATTTCAACAATATATAAGGAAAGCAGCAAATCATGCTTGGGATTCCAGGAAAGGAAGAAGCAAGACTGGATAACACCAGAAACACTAAACACCATAAAGATGAGAAAGGAAATGAAAAGAAAGAAAACAGAAGCGAAGTCCCCCAGGTTAAAGCAACTATATAGCGAACAGTACAGTCAACTGGACAGGGAAGTTAAACGCCAAACCCGAGCCAACAAAAGGAATTTCCTAGACGATCTTGCAAAACAGGCAGAAGAGGCAGCACTGAGAAATGAACAAAGCACAGTATACAAAATAACTAAATTCATCAGCGGAAAACAAGGTGCAAACAATATTACATTAGTAAGAGATAAGCAAGGAAATCTCATTAAGACAGCAGAGGGACAGGAAACAAGATGGGCAGAGCACTTCAGAGAAACTCTGAACAAGGAAATACCAGAGACACAATTGAATGTTCCTGAGGCTGAAAACGATCTAGATGTAAATACAGACATTCCACGAAAAGAAGAAATCATCACAGCAATCAAAGGGTTAAAGAACGGTAAAGCTCCGGGCCATGATAACTTAAATGCAGAGCTATTTAAGACAGACCCTGAGCTAGCAGCAGAACTATTAGAACCACTATTTGCACAAGTGTGGAAAACGGGGACAACACCATCAGAGTGGAACAAAGGAATAATTGTCAAATTGCCCAAGAAGGGAGATCTTTCAGACTGCAATAATTGGAGAGGAATCACTCTTCTCTCAGTTCCCAGCAAAATACTAGGCAGGATAATTATACAGAGAATTTCAAAGGCAGTAGACTACAAACTGAGGAAAGAACAAGCAGGATTTAGAAAGAACAGAAGATGTGTAGACCATATATTCACTCTCAGGAACATTATAGAGCAGTGCTCAGAATGGCAAAGACAGCTTTACATAAATTTTGTTGATTTTGAAAAGGCTTTTGACAGCATACATAGAGACAGTCTATGGAAAATACTGAGGGCTTATGGAATTCCAAGCTGCATAGTGTCAATCATAAAAAGCCTCTATGCCAACTTTACGTGTAGTGTTGGGCAGAGCAACCTAACCTTCGAGGTGAAGACAGGAGTACGACAGGGATGCCCCTTATCAATCACTCTATTTTTAACAGTCATAGACTGGGTGATGCGCCAGACAACAGAGGGCAGTCCAAGAGGAATAAGATGGACTACATTTTCAACATTGGAAGATCTGGAATTTGCAGATGACATTGCACTGCTGGCACATTCACATCAACACATCCAGGAAAAAACGGATAGACTTAATAAATTTAGCCAGCAGGTGGGCTTGAACATCAATTTAAAGAAGTCTGAGGTCATGACGCTCAATGTGAGCAACCCTGAGCCCATATCAGTAAGGAATCAGCAACTGGTACAGACAGATACCTTCACATACCTAGGAAGCATAGTAACACCAGACGGTGGGGCAGGCAAAGACATCAACATCAGAATGAATAAGGCAAGAACAGCCTTCTTTAGCCTAAATAACATCTGGAAGTCCTCCCAATACAGCACAAGCACAAAATTAAGATTATACCAGAGTTGCGTGCTTTCTGTGCTTCTCTATGGTGCGGAATGCTGGAGAGTCACAGAGAAGGAAATGTCAAAATTGTCCTCTTTTCACACAACATGCCTAAGAAAAATTCACCGAATCTTTTGGCCGAATACCATCACCAACCAAGATCTGCTTACTCGTAGCAAGCAAGAGGACATGCATACCATCATAGCTGGCAGACGCTGGAGCTGGGTTGGTCATGTCCTCAGAAGAGACCCCGATGCCATCACAAGAACAGCTATGCTTTGGACCCCTGAAGGAAAGCGAAAGAGAGGCCGACCAAAAACAACTTGGCGGAGGACTGTGGAGGCTGAGATGCAAAGAATGAACCAGAGTTGGGGCACTGTACGAAGGATGGCCACCGATCGTGCAAAGTGGAATCAATTTGTTGTTGCCCTACAAGACGCCACTAGGCGTGATGGCCACTGACTGCTTTGACGGTCGGTGGTTAAGGATCGAAGAAGAAGAAGAAGAGATGTGTTCGACCAGATGCATCCGTTAAAATTGCTGTGTACTTTTTCAGTAGAGCCCTCTCGTTTCTGTCTGTTGTGTTTTAGAGAGATTGTCACCGAATTTTACATCTTGCAAAGATTCCGTCTGTTGCAATGGATATTCCATGCAACTATCATCATCTTCCCCATGTTATGTTGCTATGGCGACCGCCAAGAGATTTTAGGAGGACGGCACGGTCTTTCCAAGTATTTCTTTAACATTTTTACGTAGTAGACCTTCTCCTTTCCTTTAATAGAGATCTTGTAGCACGGTAAACGGCCCTTGCCATCCGATGCGTAGTTTTTTGCTTCCGGTTGGCAGTAACAACAAAACTATCTCCCCTGGTTGGGGAAGTGGACGGTCACTGCTGCACTATTTCTATATGTGACAGATAGACCGACCGACCGACCGACCGACCGACCGACCGACCGACCGACCGACCGACCGACCGACCGACCGACCGACCGACCGACCGACCGACCGACCGACCGACCGACCGACCGACCGACAGACCGACCGACCGACCGACCGACCGACCGACCGACCGACCGACCGACCGACCGACCGACCGACCGACCGACCGACCGACCGACCGACCGACCGACCGACCGACCGACCGACCGACCGACCGACCGACCACCCGACCGACCGACCGACCGACCGACCGACCGACCGACCGACCGACCGACCGACCGACCGACCGACCGACCGACCGACCGACCGACCGACCGACCGACCGACCGACCCGACCGACCGACCGACCGACCGACCGACCGACCGACCGACCGACCGACCGACCGACCGACCGACCGACCGACCGACCGACCGACCGACCGACCGACGACCGACCGACGACCGACCGACCGACCGACCGACCGACCGACCGACCGACCGACGAACTGACCGACCGACCGACCGACCGACCGACCGACCGACCGACCGACCGACCGACCGACCGACCGACCGACCGACCGACCGACCGACCGACCGACCGACCGACCGACCGACCGACCGACCGACAGACAGATAGATAGATAGATAGAAAGATAGATAGATAGATACTCACCTGTATAACTATCCAGCCCCCACCATCAGTTTCTGTATCACATAGTGCCATGATTGGTCCCCACAACAAGAATTTCTCCCTGGGCTGTGAACTTGTCATTCCTCTCACACACGACTTCTGCATAATGATATTAGAAAGTTTGAAACATGTCTAAGAATGTTTATATAGCAATAACCATCAGTAACTCCAATGACGTCATTTTTATGATTATCGGGGTTTCCACTAACGTTAAACAAGCAATATGTCTTGTTTACTGTCACATAAAGTTCTGAGGAAGCTATCCTGTAACCTTGGACAATAGACAAGAGATAAACGTTAACAACGGTTGGCTCACATAATAACATCAAGGAACACTGCGTACGTTGAGACAGTACATTACATAACTGAAATCGTAAAACACTAATAGGAAACTCCAGTTTTCAGTTACGTTAAAAAATTACACACAAAAAAGTACAAGCCAAATTACCAAAATTGCGATTAGAAAATGGAGACGTCAAGAAAAACTCATAATTCTTCTAATTTACGTCCAATAAAAGATGGTAGGAACTAAATTATACACTACCTACTTAAGTACCACCTTAATTACTCAAAATATGTAATGGTACACATACCTTAATGAATTTATCCACAGAAGAAACTATTATGCCACACCTTTCAAAACCAAGTTATCATAGCAACAAGCTGCGATTAAGACACGTCATCACTGACTCAGTTTATAGACGCCTAGCAACAGGTCTACATAACAAGTTGTGAACATTTGTTTCACAAGGAAGCAATAGTCAATAAAGTGTCATCTTTTCATCATTGTACGCGGTAAATACCATATCCGTTATCAACCCACGATATGCTAACGTACTCAACAGCCAATCCAAAAAGTACTATGACATGTATGTATTCTTAAGTAACAGTTCAAAGATTCAAAAAGTGTTTTCTACAGAAATATGAAGTTTAAAATTGTACTTCTATAAAGCAGGGTCATTTTCCGTTCCACTTCTTATGGTAAATGTAATTACCACAGTATCTGGTCTCTCTGCAGGAAGCCTACACCAATCATTGACAAGCTCTTGAAGTAGTGGTTAGTGACGTATTACATGATACGATTACCAGCCACATCAACACTCTCATATTAGTCACCGTATGTACCAACCAATTCTATGGCGTCAGGGATGAACTCGAACAAAGCCAAAAACCGGTGGGACAGTACACAGTGATAAATGACAAATTAACCACAATAATGTAACATAGCAAATGATAAATGACAAATTAACCACAATAATGTAACATAGCAATTGATAAATGACAAATTAACTTCAATAATGTAACATAGCAAATGAAAGGCCCGCTCCGTGAACTAGCTTCTGTACTAATACAAAACTTGATATCCTGTGTTATTTTGTGAGTTGAAAGTTGAAAGTATCAGTAATCCAGTTCAAATCGACATATCTTACTATTTCTGTTTCTTGATCAATATTATTGAGACACAATATACTCGTAATTAAGCGAAGAAGCCAGTTCACGAAATGGGCAAACATTTTCCCAATTCATGAAATGGCCTATTTCATTTGCCCATTTCATGAAATGGGCAATTTCACTGTTGGGGTGTAACATATACACTAAATCAGGCCGTGTTTATGAACATATCAAAGTGCCTTACCTGAGTTGTGTTGACTTGAGCTGTAGCAAGTGATAAATTAAGAAGTTTCTTAATACCGGAGAGCTCTCCTAATATTTCAGTTCTCAGCTCGGTAAGTTGTTTGTTAGTATCATCAGACTGTGTTTTTATAAGATTGTTAGTATCATCAGATTGTGTTTTTATTTGTCCGACCATCTCCAGTAACTGGTTCATGATCGTTGCTGTAAATATTACGTTATAGAAGATGAGAAATGTGTCACATTCATGATGGTTGCTGTAAATATTACGTTATAGAAGATGAGAAATGTGTCACGTTCATGATGGTTGTGGTGTTGATTATCATAATTTTGTATCGTTCATAAATAAGAATGATCATTAACAGAGAAAATGACAACTTGTAGTAGTGTCACAGATGATAAAAGAAATTAAAACATAAACAAATATGACACATCCTCTGGCAAAAAAACCCAAGAAATCTGAAATAAAGTAATTATAATAATCACCAAACTATCCCTTACCGCACCTTCTGGAGCATAGAGTCATCCTTTCTGCTGATCTTTTACAGGAAGCCTGCACACAAAATATTCACGTGATCTAGCAGTGATGGTTTCTGGGGTATATTTTACATGGTGATCTAGCCAGCCTCATGCTCAGTATTACATTACTCGTCCCTTACGACATGCTTAATATAGTAATAGTCAGATTTTGTGTGTGTCTATATAAGATCTCTTCGGGAACTATGCTCGACAACCCTAACACATATGAGTAAAATAAATGTGGTGGAAATGACAGAAAGGAAAAATCTAGAAAGGATCATCCCAAACTACATATACAACCCAGATATGTCTCTCAGTTTATTACTTCATCTACACATATACAGAAGCCTTTTTTGCGTTGCCTGTTTGCCATCTTCTTCCATGTCTAGTGCAAATATTGGCTTATGTATCACCCAACTGTAAGTTTATACTAAATATAACAGTTAGCTGAACTGTTACACAAGTTATACAAAGTGCTAAATTTAGCTTATCAAAAGGAAGTCTCTTCATCTGATCTAACATTGTTTCATTAAATGCTGCATCTTTATAGAAATAGTGTATCATCGCAAAAGTTTCATCTGTATGTCATCTCTGTTATTCAGTTACAACTGTGGTTGTAATTAGCAGCCAACCCCCGCATACACCTAATGTTCACAAGAACAGTTGGGTGACCGTAGCTAACGTTCACAAGAACAGTTGGGTGACCGTAGCTAACGTTCACAAGAACAGTTGGGTGACCGTAGCTAACGTTCACAAGAACAGTTGGGTGACCGTAGCTAACGTTCAAAGATGTGTGCAGGAGAGACGGAAAGTCACTTGGCATAAATTCAACAACTTGAGAACGAAGCTACCAATCACACACCAAGTGGAGATGCTCCCTACGGTACCACCTAAGATGGATGAAAAGCTTTTACAAGCGGAAGAGAAAACAGCACGGTGGAAGGAAGACCACCAAACAAAGCACCTGATGGATCATTGGCATCATTTCCATAGTTACCATTAATTGAAGAAGGCAACCGTTATACAAACATAACATCTTCAATAACTATAATTATAATGTAACCTTACGACAGTTTCCATTGCTCCCAGGGGTCACGACCTCTCTGATGACATCTGGCTGACCGCTAACATTCATAAAGTCCAGCTCACACACAAATGATCCATACAGACAGTCAGTTTCAGCCTTGAAGCTTAACGCTAGATATGCATTGTACCTAGACACGCTTCCAGTGGCGTTTATAACTTGGAGTTTGGTTTGTTCTACATACGGGTCTGGAGCAAATACTGAAACAGATGCCAGTTTGACAACGACATCGGTCTGTGTGATGTTAAAAACGTTGAGCCCGATAAGTGACGAAATGCGACTGTCAGTTTGGTTGATGTCGATCAAACATTGAAGGTGTCCACAGTAAACATTACCAGGAGTTCTGGTCATAGATAAATGGAGTCCTGGAGATGAAATAAATATTTCCAGCATATTTACTTAATATTTAAAAATATAACCTTTGTATCATTTGATATATTTAATTTATGTTTAGCCATACAATCTGTCACATGTCGTTCTGTTGAGTTTCTGATGCAACAACGACAGAATACGACCCGGCTCCCTAACACACGTCGTATAAGGCTACACATATGAGGTTGCGAATGGGATCTGACAATCTCACCATATAAAACAAACTGATACACTCTACCTGTCTATCTATCTATCTATCTATCTATCTATCTATCTATCTATCTATCTATCTATCTATCTATCTATCTATCTATCTATCTATCTATCTATCTATCTATCTATCTATCTATCTATCTATCTATCTCCTTATGTTTTTTTTCGTCCGATTTAAACACTCAATATTATTAGTTGTTGCTGTAATTACCGCTTACATATTTACATTTTCTTGGTAATTATGTTCCCCATTATTACATACAGGAGTCGCGGTAGCATAGTGGTTAGTGCTTTGGCTTCCATGCTCAGTGGTCTATGGTTCGATCCCCAGATGAGGGGGGGATTTTGCTTAGGCCACAAACGGCTCCTGGGTCGACCCAGTTCCAATTGGGTACCAGAGGAACTTCTGGGAAGTTTAAGGCGGCCGGCGTGACGCTGACCACATCACCCCTAGTGTGCCGATGGTCAAGAAAATATGGGCCTAACACCATATTCCCAATATGCCTCAATGGGCCTGTAACGGGATCCCCTTTTATTATTCCATACAAGCGATGGTAGTATCGTACACCACTACATGTTACCAATTTACATCCAATGAATGAAAGGAACGTTCTACATTAGTACTTGTCTGTGATAAATATCGTGTCTATTGCTACATGACCTTGATGAACATTGTTTATACGACTTTTTTTTTATTTTTCTTATTACATGTCCGTAGTAGGTATCATCTTTATTATTACACGTCCATGATAAATACCGGCTACGTTACCAGATATCGAGGATCTTTGTCGCTCACTTTACTACACTTCCGTTGTTTGCCATCTTGTGACAGAATTGTTTGTTCTCTGTTCCTAGCGTTCATGTTTATCGCCTACATTAATGCGCTATGTCCCATTTTCTTTACTTAATCATTGTTTACACTCCCTTCCCTCACTTCTTATCATGTCGGAACTTCAGCGAAAATCTTTTGCTGATTAGGGTAATCAAGCACTTTTGGTTTGAACCCATTGACACCTGAATCTGTGGAATGAAATGTTGTTACACATTTACGAACAGACCGTGTGTAGGAGACAGGAGAGACCGGGTAATGAGATAACCATTTCCGGAAAAGAAAAGTTGGAGAATAATTATCCATCTTGAAGGAGATTTCTTGTGAAAGATTATGAAGTAATGAGTTTTAAAATGATCGATAAAAACGCAAGTTGGCATTTCAAATATGTTGACTTGTAAACAACATATTTATTTTTGCGTTTTTTTACACCGGCATTTTTCGTGTCAGACAGGAAAATATTCGCATCAGTTATGTGATTGGTTCGGCATTTGAGATGTAAAAATATAACATTTCTGATTGGACCATGGTCATATAGAAGCAGTGTGGATGTGAGCAGAATGTTGCCTTTTAATTTATCGCCTTGTGAGTTTACCGCACTGTAAAACTTAACTCGTCAAGAAGAGAGTCAGACTAGCCAGCATAATCAAAATGATCAGAATTCTACTTTAAAGGACCGGACATCGTATTTGAGCATCTTGTGGACTTAATCTCAAGAAAACTATCCATTTATTAATACCGTAAGCCCAGAATCCTAGCAACCTGAAAACTAAGGCATAGTAGGAGTCTTTGATAGGAAACTCTATACAGAACGATACAACAGGAGGCAATCTGATCATCAGAAGTCGTCCCTCGTCGATCAAGTATTTCAGCCCTTTAATTTCCTTTACACTCTAAAGGGAGATAGGCTGGCCCACTTGGGTCATGACTCCCATTTGTCAGCCTCCTGGTGTTTCGTGTAGAGCATTGAACCCATTCCACCTTGGTTGCAGCTTTCAAGTCCACTACTATTTCCTGCCAGCTGGAGGCAATTGTGAAAGTCACCCGTATGTAGGAAACAAATTGTTGTCCTCATTTCCATAGCCCATTGCAGTTGTTCCACAGCCAGCACGCTACCTTCTCCCCAGTTCTTTCCCTATCCCTCCGTGTTTTCTTTCTCTTTCTGCACAGCCTTTCTGCCCTACAAAGAGCATTATGTGGGCCTTTCAGGTGCTCCCAAACCTGTCGTAATCCTTCTTTCTCTGTGTCCACTGCGTTTTTGAACTGTTTTGGGTATTCTTCTTCTGTTTCTTGATGTCTTCCATTTTGATTTGTCTTCTACTTTTTGTGGTGGGTTACGCTCCACTGTCTTCCTGACTCCAAACACTTTGCGACAGTGAAGATATATTATGTCGTCGAAGATTTCCAGTTTTTCGTCCAAGGTTATCTGCTTCAGGTTGTTTTCCAACTCTTTTGATAAGGCTTCGTCCATCTGTTCTCAAAGCCCTTTTGCACTGTGTTGAAAACGTTCATATATATATATATATATATATATATATATATATATATATATATATATATATATATATATAAGTGGTACCACAGTAGAAGATAGGTGTATTGCCACTGTTGGTAGTTGGTACTGCTACTGGTGTAAATATGTTGACATACACGCCCACACAGGGCTACTGTAAATAGGTCATGAAGACGACACAGTAATACAGGATGATGAAGTGAGGAAGCGTTGAACGATTGGTGACGTTTCCAAACATTTTTTATTACAGTACAGTATAACGGCACGCTGACATCGATACATACATTGTCATCTGAACGAAGGTTCAACACATCATAGACGTAATCACACGCCAATACACCTCTGGCAAAAATAGGCCGTCTTGGACAGCGGGCTTGCATATATAGTTCATTGATACTCCAGTGTACGATTCTACATCTTGTATTGGTGTTTCTTCAAGTTCAAACCTGTTATTATTACCTGCATTTATTCTCATTATTTTTGTCTTTTCCCTGTGTATTTTCAGACCCAATTGCTGTGACCTCACATCGAGTGTTTTCAATTTGTCCTGCATCTGATTATGGTTATGGGACAGAAGAGCCAAGTCATCAGCAAAATAGAGATCATCCAACTGCTTAGTCAGAGTCCACTGGATTCCATTTCTTTTGTGTGGTGTCGATGATCTCATAACCCAATCTATTGCTAGTAAGAAAAGAAATGGAGACAAGAGGCATCCCTGTCGCACTCCTGTTCTTATCCCAAACGGTTCTGTAAGCTGTCCTTCGTGAAGAACTCTGCATGTCATGTCTTCATATGTTTTCCTTATTAAATTAATGATCTTCACGGGAAATCCATAATGCCTCATCATTTTCCAAAGTGATTCTCTGTCTACACTGTCAAATGCCTTTTCGTAGTCCACAAATCCGATGTATAGTGGTGAATTCCATTCCAGACTTTGTTCAACTATTATTCTCAATGTGGTTATCTGGTCTGTACATGATCTGTTTTGTCGGAAACCTGCTTGTTCATCTCTTAGTTTCTTGTCTATGGACTCTTTTAATCTCTCAAGGATAATCCTGCTTAGTACTTTTCCTGGAGCTGATAGTAACATTATTCATCTATAATTTGTGCACTCTTGTAAATTTCCCTTCTTAGGCAACTTAACCAGACATCCTTCCGTCCATTCTGCTGGTATCTCTTCCTTTTCCCAGACTTTACTTAGTAATTTATATAACATCTCTGTAGCCGTGTCGATATCTGCTTTGATGGCCTCTGCTTGAATGCCATCAGGTCCAGACGCTTTTCCATCTCTTTATGGCTTTCTTTATTTCTTCTTTCGTTGGTCTTTCACCGTTAATTTGTAGCTCTTCTTCTGCTGGCTGGATGTCCGGCGGGTTTTGTGGAGCTGGTCTATTGAGAAGGTCCCCAAAATATTATGTCCACCTTTTTATTTGCTCTTGTATATTGCTGAGCAGTTTCCCATTCTTGTCTTTTATGAGGCAACTTGTTTGCTTGTATTTCCCTGTTAGCTTCTTTGTGCTGCTATACAGTTCTCTCATATTACCTTTGGCTGCAGCATCTTCTGCCTCTCTTGCCATCTCCTCAATATACTTTCTCTTGTCTCTTTTGATACTTCTTTTTACTTCTTTGTTTGCTTCTGTGTACACTTCTTGAGCCTTGGCTTTGGAACTTCTGGTTTTGCTTGTGTTTAAATCTGCTTTCTTGTTTTTTCTGTCTTTTATCTTATTGATGGTTTCTGTTGTTATCCATGTTTTTTTTTGTCTTTTCATTTTCCCCAGTATTTCTTCACATGTCTCTTTCCATACAGTTTTTACCTGCTGCCAATAGTCTTCTGACTTCATCCACATACAGCTGGGCAATTAAGGTGCTGTCGATAAAGATGAGCCTGGACCTGAATCTGTAGTTGATGGCAGCCCATACCATCACAGATGGACCACCATAGCGATCTCGTTCAATGACACAGTTGTCTTCGAATCGTTCTCCTGGTCGTCTGTAAATTCGAATTCGGCCGTCGTTGTGGTGGATGCAGAACCAACTGTCGTCGGAAAAGACCACGTCTCGCTAACTTTGACGCCCTAGATAGACACGGATGAGAGCCCAGTCCAATCGTTCCTGTCGGTGTTGAGCTGTGATGATCTGTCCGGTGTTGGGTCTATGGCATATGAGCTAAGCTTCCCTTAACCTCTTGCGCACGGTTTTACCACTGATGGCGTTGCCACGAGTGCCAATGGTTATTCTGGCTGTGGCTACAGCGGGCATAAAGCGATCTCGCTCATGAGTGCGTCGAGTGGCCCTGTCTTGCCTGTATGTCGTGACGCGTGGAGTGCCAGACCGGGGTCGGTCGGCGATGGTCCCTGTTGTTTGGTTTCGATGCGCTCGTCAATATTAAGTCTAGGCATCGTTTTGCTGTGTGAAATTTTTATGGGTTCTACGCGCATTTTATAGAGAATTGGGTGAACAACAGACAACCAAAAGTCGTGTATGAAAAATCATGCAATGCGCGAACTGTAATGAATGTTTATTCTGAGCGTTTGCTCATCTACGCCGTAAAGAACTCACGGCAGCACAAATTGTCCACGTGCAGTATCGTCTTGCATTGCTAAAGTTGTGTTTAAAGACGATTTAAACTTTATTTTTTTATTTTATTTGTCTGAAAATCAGAAAAATTAATATGTGTGTTTCTTTTGGTCTTGAGTATATGTTATATGTATGGAGAGTAGTTACTGTCTGTTAACAAATTACAGCCGTAAAGATAGACTGGACTAGAGTATCTTCTCAATCCAGTGACAGATTCTACCCTTAAACTATCCACTCGAGAAATATATTTCTTATACCTTATTTCTCACTTACTTACCACTTTGCCGGTTCTATTCAGACGGGCCAAATCTATCTCTACAACTTATCAAATTTTTATATATATAGTACAGATGACATCATGAATCTGTATAAACTCTTTTAAAACAATCATATTTTGCTTAATATTTGAAATTTTCCCATGTCATTTTCATTGACTAAGTTTATTCTCACAAAATTTAGTTCTAAATTTGAAAACAAAGGAATTCATTGACACGTTAATTTAATTTAACTGTAATGTAATATTAATATCTAAAGTACAATAATTAATAATTTAGATAAATGTCTAAATTGTATATATTTATCACACTATTATTAGATATTACGGACGATTATAATCTGAGCTGTTTTTGTTTATTTTTTGTGTGTGATAGACTTGATCTGTTTTAATTTGAATATGTTTCCCAAGACAGTGGCATCTTAAATGTTGTATTCCTGTTTTGTCTCATGCATTCTAACAATCAGTACGACATTTTGCAGTTTTACGCTCCATAGCTTACTCGTACAATATAACATGATGAGGATTATGATAATTTGATAGTGTGTACGTGTGATAATTGGGGAAGAATGTAGAGGTGTCTTGTGTAAACAGTACATTGTTTTGTTGGCATGTGTGCGTGGCTAATGTGAATTATTACTAATGATCAGGTAATTTAATTCAAGGGACATAAATAGATGGCGATTTTGTCTGGTAGTTGTAAAGGTTGTCAGCTACATTCAGGTGAGAATGGAGTTTTAGTGTTTAGTGATTTTTAGATTGCAAATATGAACTGAAGATAGCTCAGAGCTGAATGTTGTGTGAGCTGTATCGTTTTCTGTTCCGAAGTGAAGTTATGTAATAGGATTATCAATTATGACGTAATCAGAAGTACGCTCTTCTATCTAATTTCATTGGATAATATCAAAGTTCAGTTCATTATAATTCGTGTTTAGGACTGAAACTTTTGTTGTTATGTCGTTCAGGAATGAGTGAATGATCTTCAAGTACCTTTCTATATTCTTAGACAATCACACGTGCCATAACACAAGATGTGCTTTTCCCCCAAACATACAACATGAAACATAACAAAATAATATTATAATAGCCCCTTAAGTCATAACTGACTATGGGATTGAGCCGCTGAAGTGACAGCCCTCGGCTGCTTATTTTCCTGACGTTTTCTTCTCTCTTCTGCTTGTTGTCTGAGCTTCTTTTTGCCCAATCTGAGGTATCGCCGTAGATAGCATCGCCACTTGGTGCTATCAGTAGCTTCATCCTCTCAGGTTGCTGGATTTATATCCAGTGCCCTCATGTCTCTCTTGCACACATCTTTGAATCTTAGCTGCCGTCGCCAAACTGTTCTTTTACCATCTGCCAGTTGCCCGTAGATGATATCTTTCGGGATGCGACCATCTTCCATGAGGCGGACATGGCCAAGCCACCGTAGTCTGCGCTGTCTACGCAGCGTATACATGCTTTGAAGGACAACACGTGACACCTCGACATTTGTCACTTTATTTTTCTACAAAATGCCGAGAATGTGGCGTAGACACCGTAAATGGAAGGTATTAAGCCTTCTTTCTTGCTTTGCGTTGGTTTCCATGTCTCGCTGCCATATAGGAGTGTGCTGATGATACAGACGTTATATAACGCAGCTTTTGTCCTCGTTGTGCGTTTGGAGTTTCCCCAAACAAGCGTTGGGAGGCGGGCAAAGGTAGCTGCAGCTTTGCCAATGCGTCTGTCCATTTCTGTGTTCAGTGAGAGTTTGTCGTTGATGGAAGACCCCAGGTATGTGAAGTGGTGCACCACTGCCAATTCATAGTGATCGATAGTGATAACTGGTGCAGCACCTACGTCCGACTCAGCACATTTGTTTTTTTTAAGACTTATTGTGAGGCCAAAGTCCCTGCAAGCTTGGGTGAAGCGATTTATCTAGCTCTGAAGCTCCTGTTGACTTTGAGTGACGACTACAGCGTCATCAGAGAACAACAAGTCTCTTATAGTGACCCTTCTAATTTTGTTTTTTGCCTTCAGCACTGCGAGATTAAAACAGACGGTCATCTGACCTAGTGTGAAGGCATATTCCTTTAGTTCCGTTGTTTCTCTGAGTGCATGTCTCAAGATGTAACAAATCAACACACACCAATATTATAGTCCGTTCGGAAATTCGTGCCCACAGAAAGCGTCAATTTTCTCCAAAACTGTTTGTTGTATGGACATGATTTTTTGCATGCAGTCTTAGATTTTCCATGCAGTTAAGATTGTGCGATCATTACATCCACAGCTGTCTCGAAATTTGCAAAACGGCGATTTTCTATGATCTTCTTGGAACATTTGCCTAAATCTGCCCGTAACATTAATTCTTAAAGTAAATCACAACATTTGTGCGACAAGACGGTTCAAATGCGTGTCCTAAATGTGTTATTGGTTGTTCACGTGATTTTGATACGATGAATGATGATCTGATAATGAACCATGATAGCAGTAAATCATCACGAAGCTATGACGAATCGTAACTGTTTATGTGTTATTATAGATTGGCATATGAAATTAGTTTATCATAAACGAAGGAATGCGATCGACGTGCCTCATTCCAAATCGGACGACTCCAATAAGTTCACAACAGTTATTGGTTCGATAAACTGCAAGCCATCTCGCTGCCAGTAATCTTCTTCTTCCTGGAGCACGTTTCTTCACATTTATCCCAGTACTCTGTGTCTATTCGTGAAAGGGCCTCACGAGTCATGTCTTTAACATCGCACATTTTAAAAGTGGTGTTCTGGTCGGCCACTTGCCCTTTAACTCTAGCCCAAACCAGCTCTATTGGGTTAAGGTGAGAATGGTAAGGTGGGAGTCGAAGAGAAACATGACCCTGCTCTTGGATGATTTTATCAATCAGATACACTTTTGTCTTATTCCTCTGTCTCACAAGCTGTAACAACTCTGGTTTTAAATAGCTGTTGCCAGCGAAGATATTTTCATTCACAAGCCACCTCCTGATTTCGTCTTTCGTGCTTGCCTAAGTGGTAGCGTTATCCTCCTGCGCTAGAACATTATGATAGGACGCAAGACGGCCTATCTAGAGTCGGGAGGATTGTATTCACTATCCTATCTCGAAAAATTTGCCCATTCATTTCACTGTGGTAGTCCCTACCATCTACAGACTTTGACTGAAAAATAAGCTCTGCATCACGGACAAGCCCATTCTGTCTGCTGCCAGCATGTGCTAATATAATGCGTTGACCTTTGCTGCTGGGAATTTTCCTTCTATGGTCTCCGTCAACATATTGCTATTCTTTCTCGTTTGTATGATGAGCATTAACCCAAGATTCGTCCAAATACACTATATCATAGCCGTCTTGCCTTCTCTCACGAATCTGCCTAAGGTATTTGCTTCGAGCTGCAACCAGATGTGGTTTTTCACATAAAAAATTCCTTCCGCCAGACTATTTTCTAAACGTAAAGCAGACACTTCTGACAAGTTGTCAAAGAGTTGTTTTTGAGACGTTAATATCGCATTTTGCTTGCAGCAGAGTTTTCAGCGTGCGGAGAGTAACAAATTGATTGGCATTAAACATCTTTACAATCAAACGTCTAATGACATCCTTGTCAAAATCATCTATTTTTTTCTTCCTTCCTTGCTTAACCGCAGCCTCTGTACAATCACCGCCCTGTTGTATCCAACGTCAAAAAGATCTTCTATACACCCAGGGCCTTTCGTGTTCTCCTTCCTGGTTATTGGATGTCGTGGTATAAACAACCCATCTTAGCCTCTCTGCGAAAATGCCAGTACAATATAACAGTTACCTTCTGCAAAGTGATAAATTTGCATTTCAGATTCATTGCGCTTTTCATAATTATGCAAATTAGTTTATTAATATATTATACGCTGGTGTCGTTATGTATAGTTGCAGCCAACTCATTGCAATTAGCATACGCCGCTTAAATAATTACTCACGATTGTGTACAATAGGTGCGCACTCGTGCGGACATGTAGTCACTACACTTATTCAAACAAACAAAATATTGAATAGCACATTTCATCGCTTGTGCTGTGCTGCAACAAAAATTAAGTGCGCAACTTTTGAACGGATCTTATAACTTTCCTGTAGAACTAATAAAAATTAACCCAGACAACGGTAAGAGTTTTTTTATATAACTTAAAGAAGAAAATTCAAACATGAAATGAGTTTTGTAAGGGCAAAAAATATACTAATAACTGCATTGATATCAGTATGGCACGTAGCAAATTTCAATAACATCCGTCAAGGGTTGCAAAGCTACAACGTTCAATGTGTGGGCACGAATTTCCGAACGGACAATACACAGTGTCACATTACAGAGTTGTCTGTACCGCTTGTGTTCCAAAGATTTAAATAAAAACTAAAAATAGAAAGTAGAATTATAAATTATCATGTTAAATGTATGATTTAAGTGAGTCAGTCTGGCACATGTAGGTTGAGGTCGTCAGACAAAGTAATGACAATCAATATTGCTGCTGACAATAGCTGACTTACGTAAATCTGATAGGTATAGATTAAATGTGAGTACATCTGACTGACAATCCTTGACTGTGAGAAAGTAATTCTGACTGACATACCTTGACTGTGAGAGACATATGTCAGAAGCAGACAAAAAATCAAACTTGATGTCTGGAGTGACATAATTTCTGGATACGTGTTGAAGAAATACATAACCACAATTCTGAATGTCCTGGACTGTCACCGTTACTGTGTGTTGGTCTATTATAATGTTATAGCTGGCAAGGGAATCGTGCTAAGATTAATGTATAATAGACCAAGTTCCTGTCGCTATCAATTGCTGTGTTTTTTTCTATTCAGATCACATTATTTGCAATTACAGAGACTAAGGCACAGTAGGAAAGAAAGTTCATGAACATGAACTGTCAGAATCACCTAGACGTGTAATGGTTATCTGGACATGTAAGACAAGCAGGTGTCTAACTTTTTTTCTATCTATGTACATGATCCTAGGTCACGATTATTTCTTATCTGTCAATTATTCTGCGTTCTCTATTTTGCGTCTTGTACCATAAATGTATTATTTGCACATATATACACACACATTAGTATATTTATGTATACATGGATGTACATTATGCATTAATACATACAAGCCTGCTCAAACCCATTAAAACTTACATATATCCTAGACGAAAATGCATAAAGATGCACGTATATTCTCACACATGCATACATACACACACGTAGATTCATACATGTATACCAACATTCACACCTGTTTTCACTGGTGCCTATACCTTGAAGCGGTACGGCGGCTTGACTACAATGACAACCCCCAGTGCTGTGCCAGTGGGAGTTTTACTTCTGTCAGGTTCTGCCAACTTTGACTGGTCTGCGAGGGTAGGGGTCAGACTAAAGATGGCTCCCTGGTCCTTCAGGTTGGGATTTTTAACACAGGACAGACACCTTGTCTATGTTAAAAAAAAAAACAAATTAGCTACGGAAACAATAACAAATGAAACAGCTTTGATGTGGGATGAACATTTGTAATCTGGATTCTGGAACGGCAGAACTAAGAATGAAGCAAGAAAACTGAGGCAGTTACAACAGACATGAAGAACTACATATATATCATAGGAATAAATTATAGCTAATTGACCGTGAGAAAAAAAATAGCAACAGGAGAATCAGTACTTTTTTCTGGAAGAGATTGTAGCGAGGGGGATCTGTGATAGGATCTGATAAAAATGTAATTTAATCAGTTCTAATCAAAGGGAGCTAACGTAGAGAAACATAGATGGGTGAATGTAAAGACGTTATTTCTTACTACACCTGTAGTACACCACTGTAAAGTATCAGTCTGTCTGCTCTGTAAGGAAGAGTGGTGTGTTGTTGAGATCAGGCATGCTCCAGTCTACCCAGCTGTAAATGGGTAACTCACCCTAGTCCTGAGTTAGGGAAGGCAAAGGCTCCAGGGGGAAGCAGGCCCTGAACTTGGTCACTTCAGCCGACGCAGGATGGTGTATGTATGAAGAAGAAGTGTAGAGTGTGATTACCGCGAATGGTGTGCTGTTCGTGTGCTGACCAATATAACCACTCACACTTGTCTACAAGGCACCAATGCAGACTGCTGGAATCTTAGTTTACTCAATTTATTCAGACGTACACACTGGGACATACGAGTACATCATGGTTCGTTGACATATCAATTTGTAGGTATACATAGCAGATCTGAAGTCATGACACATTCAGAAATAATGGCAGTACATCAAAGTTCAATGTCATGATACATTATGGCCGCATTCCCCTATCTGACTAAACGCGTCAGTGAAGGAATCGATAAATAACTAAAGTTACTTGACGTCCATAGTTTGTAGTATAGATTATGAAACCACGAAGGGGGGTTTCTAGCAGGATTGAGATCTCTCTGTCACTGTCCGATAATAAGATAAATAATCTGTTCTCTTGGCAGTGATCAAAACATATGATGACTGAAATCCAACATGGCTACCTCCCTGAGTTGTCGTTCACTCATGCATAGGGAGGAGAATATAAGCCAGAGTTAATTTGTAATGGGTATATAAAGGATTTCATAAATGTTTCCATACAGCTCTACGGTGATCAGGTTAATTTCACGTAGCCATAACCGCTGCAGGAAAATCTGTCATCTTCGTCGATACCAAACACGACACTAGCATAACGAAGCACCAAAAGTCAAGCTAGGCCTAACCGACGAGAGATCATCAAAATAGGAGCTGGGTTTACCTGGAGTCCGAATCATCTATATACTGACATAAGGAGAGTCTCGAACACAAACTATCGTAGAGACACCATCTCCTTCAGAAGAAATACCACTTCGTAAGACATTTTTTCCTGACGAAAGGACCAGCTCTAGAAAAACGTACCCCGCCATTTGTAAGCAGTACATCGGAACTCCTCACGACTTGTCAAGACAACTCATACTTCCGCTAGACCGGAATACAAGAATCTAGTCCCTCCTACCCATCCAAAATATACAATATAGGACTGATTCTACTTGTACTAATAATATGTAATACATATGAATTCAGGCCATAAACACAATAAGCAAATTAATATATTTTTTATGGCCCTAAAAAAAATAAGTACAAACGCAAGCGCACTATCCTTGCGCCGGATCAATATCCAGAACGATTACTCCTATAATCAAAAGTGTGAATCAAACATGGATTATCTCGCTTTTACCATAGACAGCATTTTCATACACAAATGAATGCATGTCTATATTTTCCCATATCAAATAGCCATATCAATTTTTGTAAAATGTGCGTCAAAATATGCACGCAACAGATTACCACACCCCTCGGGAAAAAAAAAAGGTACTTTTTTTTTTTTGAAATACATCTAGGAGCAACATACAATAGGCTCACAACGCACCAATAACAATGCGCAGATGATAAGCATAAGTTTTATGACCTTAGAGAAAGTACTTCTCTAAGTATAAATATTTCCAGAGAGGTGTCACCAACGCATACTACAATATTAGCAATGACACAATTTCCACATTAGTTTATACGTAAATTTTATCTAAGATATCTTAACATCATGATCATCAAAGACGAAAACCATTGAAAAATCAGCGGTGAATACATATCAATGAACCGCTAAGTAGTGTTACAATCAATATATGATATATTACATATGTGTACACATTTCAACATAGAAACAACTGTATCAAAGTTGTATAACAGTTATGAATCATGTGGGCATCTAGACAAAATATCTGCCATCACATTTTCTGACCCACGGATAGCTCGCACCGAAAAATGAAATGGCTGTAGAGCAATCGCGTATCGCGTTGATCTCGCGCTCTTCAGATTTTTACTCTGAATAGCCGTAAGAGCCTTCTGGTCAGTTTCCACAATGAAATGCGCGCCCAGAAGAAATCTTTGCAGTTTAAGGATTGACCAAACCATAGCCAATAATTCACGGTCTAGGACCGAGTAATTCTTCTCTGCGGCATTTAATTTCTGAGAAATATACATCACCGGATGCAGAGTTCCAGAGTACTCTTGCATTAGTGCAGCTCCAATCCCGGTGGATGAAGCGTCACTACGAAGAATAAATGTCTTATCCTTAGAAGGCAATACTAGGATAGGTGAAGTAGAAAACATAGTTTTAACCTTATCCAAAGAGGATTGACATTCTTGAGTCCAATGGACTACATTAGGAGACCCTTTCTTTAGCAAGGAAGAAAGAGGTGACATAATGGAGGACAGATTCGGGATGAATCGTCCATAAAATTGTATTAGACCTAAGAGACTTCGTACTTGCTTTTTAGTCTTAGGAATAGAAATGTTAAGTATCTTACTTGTATTATGGTCTTCTGTTTTTAGGAACCCATGACCAACACGGTGTCCTAAGAAAGATATTTCGCTAAAACCAATACATGCTTTCGATGGTTTCGCTGTCAGGTTATGCTCGCGTAAGATAGACAATAGTTCATTTATACCATTATAGTGATCGTTCCAAGTATCACTGAAAAGACAGATGTCATCAAGATACGCAATGACATCTGAGCGATGAGATAGGATTCGACGCATCATGCGTACAAATGTAGCAGGGGCGTTCATAAGACCGAAAGGCATGAAATTCCATTGGAATAGACCCCTAGGCGTCGAAAAAGCAGTAAACGGTTTGGCGTGTTCGGATAGTGGAACTTGCCAATATCCCTTAGACAAATCGAGTTTAGTAAAGAAGTGAGAATTCGATAGTCTCGTAAGTAGCTCTTCTAGTAAAGGCATAGGCTCAGCATCGAATTTAGTCACTTGATTCAATTTGCGATAATCCACGCAAAGACGTATGTTATTGTCTTTTTTCCGTACTATAACCATCGGCGAAGAATATGCTGATGTGGATGGTTCTATAATTTTTAACTCTATCATCTCATCTAACTCTTTCTCTACCTGTGCTTGAAAATGTATCGGAATAGGATACGGTCTGACTCTTATAGGACTATGGTCAGTAAGAATAATGTCATGTTGAATGACATCAGTTTGACCAGGAATGTCAGTAAGGACATCCTGAAATTGTTCTAACATAGTAGAAACTTGTTTCTGCTCTCCTGGAGATAATTCTGGAGAAATTGCAACATCTTTCCATGATTCATTAGAGTGAAGAGGAATCATTGGAAAAGGTAAATTTACATCCGAGAAACTCGTTTCCTCATCCTGTATTACTGACAGAGATGAGTACTGTCCATGTTGGACTGGAAAATCGTCCGTTGCCTGGAAAACAGGTTGTAAATAATCAGGACGTTCATGGAATTCCGTGAGCATGTTGATGTGGAAGGTTTTACGCTTCCCGTCAATATCGACGATATAGTCAACATCGGAAACCTTTGATATTATATCGTACGGACCTTTCCAAGAAATGAGAAGTCTATTTTCCCTACAAGGTAGCAAGACAAATGCTTTGTCACCTGGACAAAGTTGACGCAAACATCTCTTTTTATTGGCAAATTCCCTTGCCTTCTGTTTCGCAAATTCAGAAGAAGCAGTTGCCAATTTGCATGCTTCAATAATCTTGTGTCTAAGTGCGATGACATATTCATAAGAGGATTTTGTGTCATCGACAATATTATCAGCAGTTATAAGATCATGAAGTAAGGACATAGGACCTCGCGGTTTCGCGCCAAAGACAAGTTCAAAGGGAGAAAATCCTGTATGTTCGTTGGCGACCTCTCTATATGCAAAGAGAGCCGCGGGTAAAACCCTATCCCAATCCTGAGGATGATCTTCTGTTATCTTACCTAGTAGGTTTTTCAGAGTTCTATTCAAACGCTCCACCATCCCATTGGACATAGGATGATAAATACTACTCAGCGATCTCTCTATCTTCAGAGTCGACATTACTTGAGACATGGTATCCGATATGAGTTGGGTACCATGGTCGGATAATATTTCTGCTGGAAACCCCAGACGAGAAAATATTAACCAAAGAGCATCTGCGATATCAGCAGTAGTTATGCTCTTTAGAGGAACAGCCTCCGGCCAACGTGTGCACATATCAACACACGTCAAAATAAATTGGTGTCCTCTAGCAGACTTTATCTTAAATGGACCAATGATGTCTATCGCCATTTTTTGAAATGGCCGAATGGGAATGTCTGCAGCCTGAATAGGTGCATCATGGCGTGGACCTCTGGATTTAATCTCTTGACATACTTTACAAGATCGACAATAGATTCGTATGTCCTTATTCACAGCAGGCCAAAAGAAAGATTGAAGAACTCTAGCTTTAGTACGGGAAAAACCCATATGTCCAGCACACTGCGAATCATGAGCGTGCTGTAAGATTTTAACTCTCATATTTTTAGGCACAAGGATTTGAGAATGAATGGACTTAGCGGAGTCTTGTACCATACGTACAAGTACGCCATTCTTCATAGTAATCCAAGATTTACGATTTGTATCCTTATTCGGATCACCTTTTGTTGCCAGAGTAAAGAATTTCTTTAGAGTAGGATCATCTTCCTGCTGTTTGATAAAGGAATCGTGGGAAATCTCCAAGGGATCATCTTGGATCTGCGCATCATCATCTTCAGAATGTGAAGATTGTGGCATATTGAGAGCTTGAGCCCTAGTGATTACTGCATTAGCAGATTGCATATTAACATTTTCCCAATTAGAAATTTGCTGTGGAGTGCATTCTTTCACTCCATGAATGCGACCGATGATAAGATCAGCGATCGGATTCGGCAAGAGACATGCTTGCACCTCTCCTGTAAAGAAAGGCGTAGCAATATTGATAATGGCAGTGGAGTACTTCTCCAATGTGCCACCAAATGTTACACATTTGACTATATTGCCTGTAGCTCGAGAAGGATTTACGAGTGATTGCCTCACTCCAATGGTAGTGCACCCCGAGTCGAAAAGAATTGATACCGGAGTACCATCTATTAGGCCCCTATTAAAGACAAGAGCACCCCTTCCATTATGCGCGATTGACGCATGGAGAGCGGGAAGTGGGTGACCGCAGCTTAAAGTAGACACTGTGGTTGGATCGAATAATGTTTTGCATTGCGAACACTCAGATGCTCTAGCAAAATCAAAAGCGGAATTCGCTACACTATTGGAGTCTTTTTTATCATTATTCTGATTATCGGTGTCGTGGAACTCCTGTTGTGCAGAGTTTGCCTGGTAATACGATTTACCATGTCTTTTGTGTTGTGATCTACCTCGGTTATAATTGTCTCTATAATTATTATTGCCTCTGTTATAACCCCTATTTGGGTTTGAATCATAATATTCATGATCATAATCATCATGCTCATTATATTGAGTATCCCTGTAATATTGTTTCTTTTGTCTCCATGAAGCACTTGGGTAGTTCCTATAGCTACTCCCTTTCCGAGAATTTCTAACATTATGGGCACCCCTCGCGTGTCGAGGACTATCAGCCCGATTCCAGTTCTTCGAAGAAGAACTCTGATTTGAGCGGTTATCTTGGTTTTGATACTTATCCCAATTAACCTTTTTATCAAATTTATTTTTAGCTCCTTGGAATTTGTGTGAGTAATTCTGATTATATTCTGTTGCCGAAGCAACTGGCATACTCTCTTTAATGTTAGAGTTACTAAGAATCATGTCAGGGTGTGCCGTGGCATACTGGTCACAATATTCTTCCATTTGCTTTATTGTACTAGGTTTACGCTCATGTAAGAACTCTAGGAATGATTTATTTACAGAAGACATGACCTTGTCTCTTAGCAATAAATCTGTAAGACCATCAAATGTTTTCTCTGTTTTGGATAATTCAATCCATCGTGAAAGTGTAATTCGTGCTTTTGAGATGAAATCTGAGAATTCTACACCTACCTCAGGTCTCATTGTTTTAAACAAAAGACGGTAACCTTCCTCAGACAGCTGATATCTCTTTATCAAAGCTGCCCTAACAGCATCATAATTGTCTTTGTCGGCCTCTTCAACGAAATATAACTTACTCAGAGACTCCCCTTTTAGATTTTCAGACAACTGATTCACATACTGTGATTTGTCAACATTATGAGATCGACAAGCCCGTTCAAATCTAGAAAGCCAAAATGTTATGTCATCACTGGTAGGGTTAAACGCTGGTACTTTGACCTTGTACACAAAGGGTTTACCATTACCACCAGATGCCTGATTAACATTACTCATACATGTCAATTTTAATTTCTCTAATTCAAACTCATGTTCTCTTATTGCTTTTCTCTCTTCAGCTTCTCTATCTAATCTTTTCTGTTCTGCAGCCGCTTCTAATTTTTTCTGTTCTGCAGCAGCAGCAACTTCTAGTTTTTTTCTGTTCTGCAGCAGCAGCAACTTCTAGTTTTTTCTGTTCTGCAGCAGCTTCTAATTTTTTCTGTTCTGCAGCAACTTCTAATTTTCTCTGCTCTGCAGCAGCAGCAACTTCTAATTTTTTCTGCTCTGCATCAGCTTCTAATTTCTTCTGTTCTGCCTCAAATCTCCTTTCCTCCACTTGCATCTGCAATTTCTTAAGTTCAGCAGCAGTATCAGCTTCTTTTTCTAATCTTTTTTCTTCAGCTAAGGCTTTCCTTTCTTCTGCAGCAGCTTTTTTTTCTTCTATTTGAAGTTTTCTCTCCTCAGCCGCAGCTTTTTTTTTTCCTCAGCAGCAGCTTTTCTTTCTTCAACAGCAGCAGCAATTTTTTTCTCTTCTGCAGCTAATGCTTTGTCATATTGAGCAACAGCCCATTGTTCTAAGTCTTTTCCAGTCTTATCAAGAGATTTTCCTTGTATAATGAAATAATCTAATGTAGACATATTGTCTTCTTAAATCAGAAACCTGAAAAGTAAATAAATTACCCTCTTTCAAGTTAATGGGAGACAAGTCTATACCTTAGACCTAGTCTTAGTCCAAACTTGTATGGTTTATAATAACCAATGATAACTTGAGTACCTGTGGACAACAATAATTGTATCTCAAATACTGTGGGGACAAGCCTTACAAAGGTCTTGTATACCTCACTGTAATCAAAGATCACTTGAGTACCTGTGGAAAAAATATTTCCTTTTACCAATCACTTTGGGAGACAAGCCTTACAAAGGTCTTGTATATTTTGTTTTATAACAATAACAATCAGAGAGTACTGATCTGTACTATACTATCAGTGTATACCACTATACGTCATATGTCAACTAAAGACATTACAAATGACAAACAAGAAAAGACAATCTGAAAACATTTGCAGAGATCAAATTAAATTAAATAGAAGAAATGAAAAAAATGATCACAGAAACCGTGATGATAACTGCAATAATAAAATGACAAGACAAATAACGCCACAGTGTGTATAAACATAAGGGTGTAAAAAACTGAAATGAAAGAAAAGATGAGACCTACAATTATACAAACAAATCAAACAAAACTAAGGGACACAAAATTATTAACAAAAACAACGAAGAAAAGAACACCTCATCACAACTAACAGAAATAGCAGCAAATTGTTGCTAACAAATTTCCAATTAAGAAAATGTGTACCTATCGAATACTAGTACCAGACCAATGTAACTCGGCATACCTTGTACTAGTCACACAGAACATAAACTAATTTAATACATAACAAATAACATGTAAGCATAAATAGCATATAGCATACAATATCATTTATGTCATGAATGGAATGTGTTGCAGGTATAGTGTTGTAAAGCAGGCACAGTTTATTTAAATAATAATAACTTGCCACTTTATTCAGTAATAGATTTAATTCTAAACTATTACACTGTCAATTTTTTCTCTTTTGAGCATATGAAGATCCCACGATGAACTATGCACTTTATGTTCCACAACACTGTGATTCTTCTGTACGTTGAGAAATGTCAACAATATTGCTCCAGATATTTTCTACACTTGATACCACTGTCCTGTGTAATACTGTCTGTACAGCGAAAAAACTGTCAACAAGCGCTGACCTAGATACAGCATCCTATCGGTAATACAGGTCAAGCTGACATCGACTGTATAGCTGTCCTACTGGTGTTGATGTGTTCAAACAAATGTTCTTTCAGCTGTAAACTGTGATTCTCAACACAAAACTGCGTAAGCTGGACCCAGGAATCTGGCTCGCCACTGTAAAGACGTTATTTCTTACTACACCTGTAGTACACCACTGTAAAGTATCAGTCTGTCTGCTCTGTAAGGAAGAGTGGTGTGTTGTTGAGATCAGGCATGCTCCAGTCTACCCAGCTGTAAATGGGTAACTCACCCTAGTCCTGAGTTAGGGAAGGCAAAGGCTCCAGGGGGAAGCAGGCCCTGAACTTGGTCACTTCAGCCGACGCAGGATGGTGTATGTATGAAGTAGAAGTGTAGAGTGTGATTACCGCGAATGGTGTGCTGTTCGTGTGCTGACCAATATAACCACTCACACTTGTCTACAAGGCACCAATGCAGACTGCTGGAATCTTAGTTTACTCAATTTATTCAGACGTACACACTGGGACATACGAGTACATCATGGTTCGTTGACATATCAATTTGTAGGTATACATAGCAGATCTGAAGTCATGACACATTCAGAAATAATGGCAGTACATCAAAGTTCAATGTCATGATACATTATGGCCGCATTCCCCTATCTGAATAAACGCGTCAGTGAAGGAATCGATAAATAACTAAAGTTACTTGACGTCCATAGTTTGTAGTATAGATTATGAAACCACGAAGGGGGGTTTCTAGCAGGATTGAGATCTCTCTGTCACTGTCCGATAATAAGATAAATAATCTGTTCTCTTGGCAGTGATCAAAACATATGATGACCGAAATCCAACATGGCTACCTCCCTGAGTTGTCGTTCACTCATGCATAGGGAGGAGAATATAAGCCAGAGTTAATTTGTAATGGGTATATAAAGGATTTCATAAATGTTTCCATACAGCTCTACGGTGATCAGGTTAATTTCACGTAGCCATAACCGCTGCAGGAAAATCTGTCATCTTCGTCGATACCAAACACGACACTAGCATAACGAAGCACCAAAAGTCAAGCTAGGCCTAACCAACGAGAGATCATCAAAATAGGAGCTGGGTTTACCTGGAGTCCGAATCATCTATATACTGACATAAGGAGAGTCTCGAACACAAACTATCGTAGAGACACCATCTCCTTCAGAAGAAATACCACTTCGTAAGACATTTTTTCCTGACGAAAGGACCAGCTCTAGAAAAATGTACCCCGCCATTTGTAAGCAGTACATCGGAACTCCTCACGACTTGTCAAGACAACTCATACTTCCGCTAGACCGGAATACAAGAATCTAGTCCCTCCTACCCATCCAAAATATACAATATAGGACTGATTCTACTTGTACTAATAATATGTAATACATATGAATTCAGGCCATAAACACAATAAGCAAATTAATATATTTTCTGGCCCTAAAAAATAAGTACAAACGCAAGCGCACTATCCTTGCGCCGGATCAATATCCAGAACGATTACTCCTATAATCAAAAGTGTGAATCAAACATGGATTATCTCGCTTTTACCATAGACAGCATTTTCATACACAAATGAATGCATGTCTATATTTTCCCATATCAAATAGCCATATCAATTTTTGTAAAATGTGCGTCAAAATATGCACGCAACAGTGAATAATAGAGACAAGAGTTTCATCCGCTTTAGGGCACTAAGTGCTTTATACTGTCATTATAGAAATAGTAAGTTGTCGGGAATTCACGTGATTTGACTGAGCTGTTTACGAGCGAGAAGAAATTGATTCTGGGTGGTTCGAGAAAAGTTGTCTCTGCAAATCAGAAATTAAGATGAAATAAGTTCGTACTAAGATGGAACAGAATGTGTATCATCTGTAGAGAGTTAGTACTCGGGTTTTAGTAAGATTAGCCTGGATGGCTGCTCGTCTTCGGTACGCAGATTTATTTATTATTGCCACCCGTAATGTTCAAATGTCACTCATTTTGTGTGATAGATTTTCATAAGGAAGGAGATGTCAGTGATTCAGGGTTTTGTTGTGTGTTCTGAAAACCAGGTACGTTGAAATAAACCTGTAAGTGAAGTTGTAAATAAGAATAGGCGCGTGATAGACAGAACAATAGCAGAAGAAGAATAGTATTTTGTAAACTTTTCCATCCCTGGCGGTAAGGTCAGTTTCGTGCAGATATACCAAGAGAACATTTACGCAGTAAAAGAAACAGAAGAGGTGTTGCTTACAAACGAGGTTAACAGTAGTGGATAAAACATTTAGACATACGGTGGTTCTGAAACATGGGATCAGACCACTGTCGTAAATTTTTGATAGGGAAATTAAGACTTGGGTTGGTCCCTTCTGAATAGGTTAGAATGAGTGATAGCCACAGTGAGATGCGATAATAGAAATAGAGTTCCACGAGTAAGATCTTAGAAATTTATAGAGGCTGTCCCGGAAATCGAGAATCTCTCTCTCTTTCCGCCTATCTTCTACAACAGATCCAAAGGAGTCAGACAGTCTATAAAAATACGTATATTAATATATATCTATCCACTCTCGTGCCCGCACATGCAATGGACGACAGTTAGACACACAGAACGTGGGAAAAACTATAACAATGTTTATATAGATATTATGGGAACGAACTGACCACCACACTGAAATAAATGTAGGTATAGTTTAATTATCATCGTAAGTTTACATCACAACATATAAAATACATCAAAAGCATACACATAGTCATACAATCAAGGAATTCTACAATAGTGATAGATCCGTTTGTATGGTCCTTCCCTGGATATATAGCTCACAGTCCTGTTAGAGATAAGTGATAACCCCAAGGACTTACAGATGCATATGATTGAGTCTATGGGTTCCCCCTTTTAAAGTATGGACAGACTTGATACTCTGCTTTATTCTAAGGGTAAATATTGTTAGCAATAACTTGCATAAAGGAAGTTACAACGTGGGTGACTCAAACAAAGAACATCCTTCAGTCTACTTTCACTCGGTTCTTTCATCAGGGCCCTGATATACTTACAATCGTGCGGTGGTTCGCCGTCTGGCGCAAACTTTGGGACACTCACACACTTTTTATCTGTTACTGTCGTTTAATGAAACGGATCCCAGCTCTGCAGATTTGTTTGTTGCTTTTATCAAAATGGATCTGGGGAGCGTCTGCTTCATGCGATAGTTATTTCAGACTAAAGTTAGTGTCACTTGACTCACGAGGTAAGAATTAGGCTTAAACGAGCACAGAATGTCAGAACACGAGGTTTCCCTTAATTAGGAAGATGACCGGTGGACAACTTCTCTCAACACATAATCTTGGTTCACCACACACTTTGTCAACAATGTCGGAAAGTTAATGTGTTAGATTTCTGTAATTTTTCTTGCCACAAGGCAGCATGTACATTAGAGTTAGTTGAGCAATTATCTTCTTCTTCTTTGATCTTTAGCCGCCGACAGTCAAAGCAGTCAGTGGCCATCACGCCTAGTGGCGTCTTGTAGGGCAACATCAAATTGATTCAACCTTGCTCGGTCGGTGGCCATCCTTCGTACAGTGCACTGGCTCAAAGGCGCAGTATAAGCATTTATTAGGTATGTCTCTGTACAAAACGCCGGCAAAGTTTGGGTTACCCCAGTATTCACTGAATAAAGAAAAAACACATATGAAATATGTTGCATATTATGTATCCAATATAAGTTACGTTTTTAAAATGCAAGCGTACAGCTTGACTTATGATTTAAAACTTCCCGTGCAATAAGTTTTATTTTTTTAAATCATCAATCCTCATGAATTAGAAATACATACGTATTCCGTCAACATTCATGAGGCATCTAGCATTTATAACTTAGTTTAGAAAAATTGTTCCCGTCTGATTATTTAGCAGTTAAATTAAATTCCTTATAGCTACATTGTTGTTTAAGCTAGAAATTATAATTTATTCTGCTTTCCACTGAAACACTTCACTAGAAAATAGTACAGACTATATAATTAAGCACTCTGCACCAAATCTAACTAGTGAAATATGAAATAAGCGATTATCACTTTAAACACTTCACAAAATATTAGATAATTATTATAATATATATACCTCAACACATAGAACTACAGGTAATCTCACACTTTAGAATTATACGCTGATATATTTATTAGAAGTCGAGAGCTCGGTAAATTTCCGAACAAACTAGGGCTTTGCTATACAGCTATTCTATTCACGAACAACCTGTCTACTGCGAATTTAGAGGACTGAATGAAAATAAAGTTTAACATTCTGGTTATATCTATTTCCAGACAAAGGGTCCCACTTTATTTCGCCAAACGAAATAATCTCCCATTTCCGTCTACAACACCTTACATCAACTAGAAGACTACCATGAACTGACACTCGTGCGTTTTCACACCTCACGATGACCAGGCCAACAGTGAGTGCCTTGTCAGCTGGGATTTCCAGACAAATGTCTCAAACTGCGCCGAGGAGATGTTGGCTATCGCGCCTCACTGAGCGCTCAGCCGATGCAACTCGTTGTGGCAGGTGAAAATGCAGACCATTTTGTCGCCTATAGGTCTGGCGAAAGCGAATATTCACAGTGTATTTCGTCTGGTGCAGGGAATGCTGTTGACATATGTCTGCTCCTATGTCTGGCCAGACGAATATATTCACAGTTTCGTCCACTGACACCTAATGCAATAGAATGCATTTTAACGCTCTATCTCTGACACGTTATGTCATAAATGCATTTACCAGTATGAGAAAGAAAACGGTAAAAGTGAGAATGGGGAAGAAAATATTTTTCGGAAACGAATGGATGCGAAAAATACAGGAAAAAGGTAAAGAGTGATAAACAAAAATAGAGGATACGGGTGAGAGAAAAAGAAGAGGATATAGGCAATTTATGATAAATAAACTCTCTGTGACAAACACCACCAAAGAATATAAGCGAGAGGGTGAGCGGCAGCGTGTGTTTTGAATTATACAAGATAATCAGCAAGCGTATTGAAGGCTGGTTGTGAATGCAAATGTTATTGCTTGAAGTTCTTTGTAAATAAAGTTGGTCATAAAACTTTGGAGAAGCTTGCTCTTATATTGTTTGTTTGTTTGTTTGTTTGTTTTTTTTTTATTTCTTAAAAATGTATTTAACGTATTTAGCATAATTGTGATTGTCCCTATTTACAATGATTTGACAAATGTGATGCCTCTTTCTCATATCGGCAGTTGTTCATATTATTTTGATTTGAAAACAATATATATCATAATTATAACCCATCAGATTTGAACAGGATATTTTTCTTCATGAATTAAAAAAAAAAAAAACTCACTCGATGCTTATTCTCGCTACTAGTCCTGGTATTTGTCCAGCTGAAAATGGCGTCTACGTCGTTCAGCCTCGTTTTCGATTCTGACATAGTTGGCGTAACTTTTTATATAATGGGGCACTAAGGAAGATTATTAAATAAACTGGCTAAAATATCTCAAAGGTGCTCTTGGCGGTTCTGCGCAACTAACTTATACACCACTAAATGCTACTCCACTGAATTCTGCCGAACTAACTCAGAGGCTCCTCTCTAAGTATTCACTATCTAATTCTACAGTTCCTGGGGAAAACAACTAACTCCACTCCCTCTCCTCTCCTTCAGTTTAGTGCCTTCCTGAAGCTATCGTCTTCGTCTGAAACTCAGATGTGTTACCCTTTGTCAGGTCCCGCCTTCTGCTAGCATTTAGAGAGGTATGATCTCCCTCTCTACTCTCCAGTATAACTGAAGAAGGGGCCCTTGGTGATTATATATTTTTGGTTTTGGCTGTAGATCTATCAATGATGATGGCAACTCTATCTTTCACACAAGCGACTATTTAAACCGCTTTGGGTTATGGCCTACTGCTTTATTGTGGCAGTATGTAAACAATAACAGGCAATGTGGCCTGTTGTGTGTTGGGCCGTAGTAGTCAAGCGCTACAATTTCTAGGCAATTCCACGCTGAGATATATGTTTCCTTACGTTAGGAGAATTCCTAATGCCTCTACGACTTGCAGACGTAACTCTTGACGCCCTCTCCGAGAAGGCAAAGTCCGTTGCAGGCGTAGGGTTACCTACAACGCTGTGAATTACCAGACTTTCAGAATATCAACTAACCGGGGAGACTGAGTTTATGTCTGACACTATTCACGGCAATAATAATCCAGGACTTTGGAGCCCTGAATAATAACACTAGTCAACACATTTTCAAAATTTATTTGTACCAGAAATTAAATATACCATTTGTTATTGATTTTGACATGCTGATTTCAAATATCATAATGAAATTCACCAATTGGCTCTGTTTTTTTTAAAAATGATGAATTTACATTACAGTAATACAAATAATGTATGCTTGTTTAATTCTCTGGGGTGAACAGCTAGTCTTTCTACTTTAGCATTATACAAATTGTGGTAACATACTCAATTAATTGACATTTCAACATAAAATGATAGAAAAAAATAAAAACATTATTTAAAGTTCACATATCATGTTTTAAAAAGGCACATTTGAACCCATTCCGTCATTATTCAGTCGCTGTTCGAGCTCTCTTTGCTTGCTTCATGTAGTCAATCGATGAAGTGTCTCTTGTCACAGTCCAACAGTAATCAGCAAGCATTGAAGGGCTTCAATTGCCTTGATACCGTATCTCCATAGCAGCAATGTCCTGGTGAAATCGTTCACCATGCTCATCACTGACCGCTCCACAGTATAACGTAAAGAAATCCAGATGAGAATCCAGAAAATGAATTTTCAAAGACATGTTGCAGCCAAGACTCTTATACTTCAGAAGGAGATTTTCTACAATTTCATTGTAATTATCAGATCTGTTGTTTCCAAGAAAATTGTCCACCACTGACTTATATGCTAGCCATGCTGCTTTTTCCTTGCCATGCAACACGCAAAGAAACTCGTCATCATGAAGAAGTTTTCGAATTTGCTGACCAACAAATACTCCCTCTCTTATTTTAGGTTCACTCAGTCTTGGAAATTGTCTGATGAGGTATTTAAAAGCCTCATCTGTTTTCTCCATTGCCTTGACAAAGTTTTTCATGAGACCCAGCTTAATGTGCAAGGGTGGCAACAAAATCTTACTGGTGTCGACAAGTGCTGGGTTCTCAACGTTCTTACTGCCAGGCTGCAATGACTGCCTGATTGGCCAATGTCTTCTGATGTAATGGTCACTTCGTGCACGGCTATCCCACTCACAGAGAAAGCAACAGTACTTGGTGTATCCACCCTGTAGTCCAAGCAAAAGAGTGACCACTTTTAAGTCAGCGCAAAGTGACCAATGATGATGATCGTAGTTTATACCCTTCAAAAGCTGCTTAATGTTTTCATAAGTTTCTTTCATATGAACTGCGTGACCAACTGGAATTGACGGTAACACATTACCATTATTCAACAAAACAGCTTTAAGACTCGTCTTGGATGAATCAATGAAAAGCCTCCACTCTTCCGGTATGTAATTGATTTTGAGGGCTGCCATTAAACCAGAAATGTTGTGGCACGCAGAAAGGTCACCCTCTTTGAAAAATAATGTAATAAGCGGCTTCTGGCAATTCCTATTCACAGACATTGTAACATCTTCTGCCAGGAGATTCCACTGTTGCAATCTGGAACCCAAACGCTCAGCCTTGTTCTTCGGTAAATTCAGATCTCTTACACGATCATTCAGTTTACCTTGGGTTATTAAGTGCGGTTTAGTGGATGTAGTTAGCTCAAAATCTGGGTCGCTTGAGGTTGATGGTTCAGGACCACCAATGTCCTCTTCTTCATCAGTGGAAGCAGCTGAAAATGATTCTGGCACTTTGGGAACTGGTAGGTCATCGCCATGTGGTACCGGACGTATTGCAGAGGGGATGTTTGGATATTCCAGAGTCCATTTTTTTTCTTTGATATGCCTTTCCCAATTGGAGGGACCATGCAAAAGTAACAGTTGTTGAGATGATCAAGTGGGCTCTCTCCAAATCATTGGGACTGCAAAAGGCATAGCTTGCCTTTTGCCAGTCAACCACAGTTTAAGATGTGCTGCACATGTATTGCAGCATATGTGTGGCGCCCAGCTCTTATCTTGATCTCCTATTCTGCAACCAAAATACAAACTGTACGCCTTCTTAATCACTTTAGTTATATTTCGTTTTTGTGATAGAAATGTCACCTCACCACATATATAACAGAAATTATTAGCACTGTTCACACATGTCCTAGGCATTTCTAACTACGATACTTTTGATAAGGACAAATGCACTAACTAATGACAACATTTAATCAGAGATAAGATATTTATACACAAAGAGATGTAATCATAGGTAGGATTGCATCATCAACTTCTAGTTACATTTTTATTGGTCATTAGAAAAAATAATGCAATCGCCCACAACAGTTGCGTCATATTTATAAATTGACCGTAATTAAATAAACTAGTAGCATATATCTTGAAAACTAGAGCCAATCAACATTTTTTAATGTCATTTTTGTTTTCAGCACACCAAAATTAGTTAAGATCAGTTATGTTCATTTCTGGTACATTTTGGTTGTTGACTAGTGTAATTTAGCCCTGTATGTATAGTACCAATTTTCTGATGCAAGACAGACGCAGCGAATCATAGCTCTAGAACTATCTCCCCAAAACCTCATCTACCCCACTTTGACGTAATCTAATGACTGCTACATAAATTAAAAATCGAAACCAATCGTCAGAGCTTCCCGTTAAACATCAGAACATTATCTTAACATCCGACGAATCGTTAACCAACTTAACACTACCAATTCATCCCTGCTGAAACAGGGGGGATCAAAGAAAATAAATTCCCCACGTAGCCAGCCGATCCGCTGAAAAATGTATGCAATGTTACGTAAACTTATATGACCGTCAATCAACAAGAATGACTCACTAGCCCACGCTACCACTCAGGTAGGGTTCACTCCCATCTCCGAGAAAAAGGAGGATTCGCGTAGTTGATCCTACAATTATTAGAACCATGACAAGAAATGAAAACATTAACGAATCCGAAAACCTGGTTAAAAAATAAAGAGAAAAGAAGTAACCAAATAATAACCCAAAAAAAAAAAAAAAAAAACGGGCGGGTTGAAAATAAAAATTAACTGTCACTTTGCCACAATCAGTTCCCTTCCTCGCTTCCTTTTCCTTTCCTAACTCAACAAGCAGAATCAAGTACCCATTTACAGCTCGGTAGAATTGAGCTTGTCGGTCCGCGATTCAAACCTGGCACCATTGCCTCGAGAGACCAGAGCTGTAACCAGTCGACGCTCAACCTTGACCTTGACAATAATATTTGAAAATTAAAACAAATATAAAAAAATCAAAATAAGAAATAACGATATTTGGTACAATAAACAAAAATAACGTCAACCAAAAGAAAACACTGAACAAAGTTAGCTGCAAGCTGTTCACCCGCAAACAATTGCTAAACACCATAAATAGACAATGGAAAGAAGAACAAATATGTATTCCAGGCCAGAGAAACTGTACAGATCAGGCAGTCACACTGCATATAGTACTATAACTCAGCTTAGAATATAAATTATTTAGGGGGCCGTAGTGGCTAAGAGGTATGGTTTTCACCTCGAAATCTAGAGGTATTGGGTTCTATCCGCAGTAGAGGGAATATAATTTATGAAATTGTTTTCTCAGAATCAGTTGTCCTAATGATGTCATACTGTCCCTTGGTCTCCTGAGTAGTGAGATCAGATGCCTAGCCTTCTAGGTCCCGTGTGCAAGTTGCGCACGTTAAAAATCCCACTGCAGTTGGAAATCGTACAGAGTAGGCTGTAAGGTCGCTGTCTTGGCAAAATTAAAAAATTACCCACCACAAAAATATTTATAGAATGTTATTCCTTAAATCCTGTAGAATTTGGGTCTTTCTGTAATATAGCACTTAAATGGAGTGATGTCATGGAATCGTTATGGAGGAGAATTTACAGACCGTTTTAAATTAAAACTGGAATGTCACCTTATTGCTGTCACTTTTCATCTTCGAAATTCTTGCTCCCTTTTCCTACCTCTTCCTCTCTCTCACTCCCCTTTTTCGTTTTATATTATACATACACATACACAGGCACGTTATATATATATATATATATATATATATATATATATATATATATATATATATATATATATATATATATATATATATATATATATATATATATATATATATATATATATATATATATATATATATATATATATATATATATATATATATATATATATATATATATATATATATATATATATATATACATTTTTTGGGGGTCACGAACAGTTAAAGAGTGAGTTATTTTTGTGAATCCCACAAGATGGTTACATGAGTTGTTGTGAACTGTTCGTGGATGATGAAGCGGGGATTTGAGAGAATGTGATTAAATGTCAAAACATGAGGAGTGTGTGGAGACTAGTAAAAGAAAGGCAGTTGAACGAGGGACATTTCCGAGTGAAGCAGAAAGTGATATGACGAGATTATGTTGTTATTGATTTTAGCAGTTGTGCTAGAGCAGATTCTCTAGAGTGTTATTTGTACCATATGCATCACACTATCAATGTGTTATTGTAACCCGTTTAGTGTTGTATTAAATGCTTGGAGATTGACTCGGCAGTCGTAAGTTTTCTTTATTACTCGTGAGTTGGAGTCCCTGTGTTACTGTGATGTAAACTGCTAGACAATGATTCTGATACGGAAGGCATACAGCTGACTATGTTTGTTGCATGTATAGGCTTATAAATACTTCATTTCCTAGTTCAGTGGGAACTAGCTCGTGTCAGTATATATATATATATATACCATTACTCAATCATTAAAGAAAAAAAATCGAATCTTTCGAAGCAAAGTGTTACAGAAAAATTCTCAGAACATCTTGGACCAAGAAGAAGAACAATATAGACATCCTACACGACCTGAACATCGAGGAAAACTGTCTCATAAACAAAATCATGTCTCGGAAAATGAAACACTTTTGACACATTAAACGTCATAGAGGCTTAGAGAGAGCAGTGCTGGAGGGTATGGTACCTGGAAGGCGAGGCAGGTACCGACCAAGACGACGGTGGACACAGTACATTGAAGACACCTTGAATATGACAATGGAGGAGGCAGGAGGGCTGGCTAGAGATCGAGAGTCTTTCATGCGGGCTGTGATGAGAGCGACGTTCTGCGTAGGAAATGCTACATGACTATGATATATATATATATATATATATATATATATATATATATATAGCTAACTGTTCCTGTAGCTCGCTGGTTATGAAACACGACGGACGCATCCTCTCATACGTCCATCTCTGCTAGCCTTATGTTTGATGCCAAATTCCAACAGTCTTAATCTTCATGATTCATAAATTACAGTTTCATTCTCTAAAAGGTGACCATAAATTGTTCTCAGTATCTCTCCCTTATCCGTATCTAGTGGGGAACGTGACACTAGTCTGTCAGCTCTGTCATTACCGCGTACACCTGCATGACCAGGACAGTAGATCCACACCAGCTGCTGTAGATTCGAAGCTTCTATGGATGTTTTCCATTCATGCCTTAGCCAACCATTTTGAACCTTTATAAGCATGGACTGAGAGTTTTACAAAATAACTGCTTTTGTTACTGATGTTTCATTTTGCCGCAGTAAGGCTGCAGTAACTGCCTATATCTCCATTCTCATGTTGGAAGTTTTTATTTTGTACGCCCGTTATGTTCGGCGACGATGTCTCAAAGTATCAGAGATATGACTATTACCATTGACAGTATTATACACATGAACACGATATACATACCATAATATCTGCTGTAGCCTCAACATTTCCCTTATATATTATTCACGTTTTCTTTTTTTCCTGGCGGGAATTAGTACATTGACAGACGTAGACATTTGTAGCAAATGCGTTTCCATTATAAATTTCAAATGTGAACTTACGTTTCTAATACTTTATAAATACCGAAAGACTATAACTAAACGATTGTCTGTGTCTTATTTATAAGCAGGCACATTTCTGTTTTGTTATCCCCGACCTATGAAACTGACTACCATAAACTAACGCGGCGGGCTGCTAAGATGAAATTAGGTGCAGAACATTTTTATGTTCTCCTGAACATTTTTGTTAATATTTTTGAACTTTCTGGACCCCAAAGATTTTCAGATATTTAATAAGTAAATGTGTCACCTTCGGTAATATGTTCCACAAGTGTTGAATATGTTTTGTAAATGTCGCCGAGTGCTCTGTAGATTTATCTGTTAACCCATTTACACAAACAATTAACAGTAAGCCAGTAGCATAGTCTGAACACATCAGTGATTTTCGTTTTGAGAGTCTCTCTTTCGGTACAGTTCATTAACAGAATTCGTGTAATACGCAAAGGAATGTTCCATTTTGCTGTCACTCCGTGCGCGTTTTTTAATTTAAAAAAAAATTATAAATAAACAAACCTGTATGAAAGAAAAAAGTGCAAAGTTGGTGAGAATTCTTTCTCAAAAATATTATACTGAGGATGACAATCGTAGCCACACGAATACCTCATGAAACTATTAACGCATGAAACAATTAACTCTTTAAGACCCAATCGACTTTAAAATGGCTCAGGGGTTGGACGCGCTTGGCACAATCGACTTTATAATGGCTTTAGTTTCTGTGCTCCTGTTTGAGACTGTTTCTAATTATAACTACCCACAAACCACCCAAAACGTCATTTCCGACAGGAAGTACGTTCTTTTAAATACCACGTGTGTTTAAGAGTAAACGTGTATCTGTCTTGAGATATTTATTTTAGATTTTTAAAGCGATTTTTAAAGCGCATATTTTCTAACATAAAATGGTCACGCTCACTGCTTCGAATGGTAGGCCTTGAAGATTAACGTCAGATCAAGCTCGTAAGTTATTTGAAAATATTTGTGATAGTGATTGCAGTATGTATTTACAGGATAGCGAAAACGACTCTGAACCAGATATTGACTCCTCGGAAACCGAGGATGATAGGCCTAAGGAAGGTCTGGTGTCGATATTGAAGTTATGGATAATCAGAGTGCAATAAATTTAGATAATATATCCAGGCCAAAAAGAATCAGGAGGGATGGAAGTGTTGATTTTGTTAGTAGGACTAGGCTTAATACAAACAACGCAGTTTGGCATTTTGGAGAAATTAAAGCAAATTTTACTTTTCGCCAGGCAAAACAGAACATAAATCCAGCTCTGTATAGTTTGCAAACACCTCTTGATTTTTTTAAAATTTTACATGGATGATGCTAGTGTTAGCACTCTGATAACCAGCATTAATTCCTATGCTGCAAAAGTCGTTGAAACAAACAACACACATAAAAAGTATTCATTGTTCTCTTCATGGACACCGCTGACTTATTATGAATGGCTCAAGCTTACAGCTGTAATCATTGCGATGGGACCGGATCGAAGACCAAAAATCAAGGACTACTGGCGCACCGCAGGAAATTTTTATACACCTTGGTACCACGAGATGTTTTCGAGAAACCGTTTTCAAACTATTTATCACAGTATACTGCATGTTTGTGAACCAGAAGATCAGGACGCAGCTAAAATTGAGCCAATTGTTGACATGCTATTGACCACATTTCAGAATGCTTTCTATTCATTTGAAGATGTTTGTATTGATGAGATGGTTATAGGATGGAAAGGTAGATTTAGGCACAAACAGTTCAATGCAACCAAACCTCACAAATACCGTATCAAAACATTTGGACTTTGTGATTCAGCTACCGGCTATGTTTTCAATTTAAAAATTTATTTTGGGAAAAATACAGCCTATGATCCTAGTTTAGATCCCAGCTCTTCTCATGCCGTGAAAGTGTTTGGCACTCTTTTGAAGCCACTGAGATCAGGACATCATATTTTTGCTGATAAATTTTATTCATCCAAAGCTCTGATTGAATATCTGCTTGCACACAGTTATAATTATACAGGAACCCTGAATGTCAACCGTGTCGGTTTCCCTCCTGAAATAAAAAATTTCAAGATTAGCCATCAAGAGATGAAATGGTTTTTGGACTCGGAAAATACAACATTGTGTGCTGCCTGGAAAGATTAAAAAAAGCAAATAAGCCCTGCATACTTTGTGTCAACTAACTCAGCCGTCGCAACGGTTGAGACAAGCAAGGGTCTAAACAAAGTTACAAAGCCAAAGGTAGTTGATGACTACAATATGTGTATGAATGGCTGCGACCGGATGGATCAAATGGTTGGTTACTACAGTATGCACAACCGTAAAACCAGAAAGTGGTGGAAGAAGATTTACCACTGGATTATTGAAGTCATTAGAACACGTTGGCACAACAATCATCATATACTTGAAAATGGGTGACAATATCAGATGTGGTACATCAATATAAAGGAACGATAGAAGGTGTCACGTAGGGTTTATATTCATTTAATTTCCTACAACTTCTTCCTATTCTTTCACCCGAAAATTCTCTCTTTTATTATCTCTGTATTTCATTTTTTCCTGTATTTTTTTCATCCATTCGTTTTGCGAATATTATTTTCATATAATTCGCAAACTTTACCTGTTTTCCCTTCTCATAAACTGAGAATCGCGCTAGGACGATATTACGTAGATGTCAGGGCTGCAGGGCGTCAGAAGGCGTGATAAGTCGGTTCGCTGAACATAGGACGTAGCAAATCGTCTACATTCTCACCGAGCGCGCGAGTCTCTTCTCGGCATAAGTCCCGGTGGGGTGTGATACTTTACATCTGCACCGGTCAGTATCCAGACATTTGTCTGGAAATCCCAAACTGACACGGCGCTCACGGTGGGCCATGGTCAGCTGTAGTGTGAAAACTGCCCTGAAATGGAGTCAGGCTGTCTGGGATTTGAAACTGACACGCGTACATCGTGGTCAGTAGGTGACAGTTACGACACGCGTTAAGCGGACGTAAATGTTGGGAGTAGGGGAGATAATTTCGCTTGGCGAAGTAAGTTTGGGCCCTTTGTCTGATTTTAAGATATTGGCCAAGTTTGAAACTTTAATTTCATTCTCGCTCATAGACTCCACAGTAGATAGGTCGCTCGAAAACAGAATAGCTGTTAGCGAAGATCTCAGTTTGTTTCGGCAATTTGTCGAACTTCTAGACTTCCAGAAATATTTTCAGCATTTTTATTCTTAAGTTGTGCGACTACCTGTAATTCTGTGGTTGAGGTAATTAATATGATAGATATATAGATTTTGTGAGTGTTAAAGTGTTAAATCGCTTAATTCATTTTAATCTATTTCTTTAGCGCAGAAGAGAAATAAAGTGGTAGGCTATTATATTTTCTAGGGAAGCATTCAGTGGAAAGCAGAATAAAATTAAAATTTCTAGCTTATAACGGCAATTGTAGCTATTTATAAATTTAATTTAACTGCTAATACTCAGTCGAGTGTATTTTTCTAAACTAACGTATAAACTCTAGAATCCAGCCTCATGAATGGTGACGGAATACGCACGTGTTCTTAATTTATGAGGATGGATTCTAGAGTAGTTTCCATACTTGTGAAGAAATAGACAGTCCTTATTTTGAACCACGTGGGTTTTCTCAAGTAACACTGATCTGACGGTGCAAGTTAGACAGAAATACTAATATCCCTATAACGGGTTTTCAAAGACTGTAATGATAAATACTGGACCTTGGAGCCAGCACTTAATTTCTTCTAGAAACTCTATATAATTTGCTGCCTGGTGGCGTGAATATTAACAATCATTTCCCGACTAGATTATATCTTGTGGACAAATCTGTGGTGTGACTAAAGTGAATCCTATACTGAGAGAAGGCACCGACCTGACATTCATCATTTTTTAGAAACCTACGCTATTGACACTGTGCTCTGCTAGCTCCCGCGCCTGGAATAATTGTTAGGTGACTTAATCAGACATTTGAACCAATTTGCATACCCAAGTAGTCGTTCCCGGAGACTCCGAGTTAAATACGTCTTTTGGAACTGGGGACTTCTTGGCAGAAGACTGCATTTTTTTTGAGTCTGTGTAAAGATCTAAAATCAGTGTGTTCCAAGAGGCAGCGAGCAAAGTCGTGAGTACCTGAATGAGAAGCCATGGCGGAATGAATGAGTGTACGCTGGTTTGAGTGATATTTTTCACTATTTTATCTTTGACACCCTGTTGCTGTCCTAATTTTTTTCCAATCTGCATAATTTGTTGCTAAGGCTAGAGTTCTTGTGTTTTTTTGTCTTAGGTTAAATCAGATTTTTTTTTCCAAACTCTGTGCATATAATTACGAGATAAAACAAAGAAAACTCTTAGACTCAAACCCTATGTATCTGTGACTCGGGCGCCATCATCTGTTCTCTTAACGGGGCCGGGCTAAACCTAGAGTTAACACTATAACGGGGCTATCATCCTTGCAACATTTCCTTGATTTTTTATGACTATGTGTATATGTATTTTCCTTGATGTACTTTCTTTGATGTTGTCAGCCGATTTTTCTGATAATAAAATCGCTCTTGAACTTAATAATCGTGTTTGGTCAGCTCGTTCTAGATAATATATATATCATTGTTATAGTTTTCCCACGTCTGTGTGTTTACCTGTCGTCACGTGTATGTGCGTGCCTGTGAGTGATAGAAATATACGTAATATGTATATTGGTGTAGTCTGTCTGACGCTGTAACAACTGTTGTAGAAGATAGGTGAGAGAGAGAAGAATTCTTTTCGCTTTCAGAGACAGCCACTATATCAAATCTATCATCTCACGTGTGTGGAAATTCTATTACCTTTCACTAACTCTCACTGAGTCTATCACCCATTCAAACCTATTCAGAAGGGACCAAACCTAGTCTTAATTCTCCTATCGGAAATCTACGACAGAAGGGAAACACTCAATCTCCTGGTTGTCTATCGTCTCAGGTTCTAACTGACTAATCGCGTCAGTTAAGGTGGATACATACAACATCAACAATAATGGTTCACTGACCGAACCTTCTCCTGGCTAAGATTCTTAAGCCGACAGTTCATCCAATGGTTATGACGACCATGTTAAACCACAGTAATGGGTTTTTATATTATCTAGCTCCCTGTACCATCATCAGCTAGTAAGACATTTTCTGTTCTCCGATGATAGTCTTACAATGGCGGGAATCAAAAATGGCTCCTCCTCCCTGAGCTTCGCTCACTTGGGATGGAGAAGTATGAAGCAGAATTACTTCGATATATAATCATAAATGTCCTCATTGCTTCTATCTATTTCTGCTATCAATAAGCTGGTTACTGGAGTAATCTGGTGCTGCTAAATTACATGTCATCTTCATCTGTGGTCAGCAACCCGAGATGCACGATAATACGTCTCTCGTTTCGGCTTAGCGACAAAGTTCAACAAAAAAGGGTATGTGTTTTACCTTGGTTTAGAAAACACATACAGGCGAATAACGCACGCCATTCCTAGGCGTTAATAATGAATATAGGAGAATCTCTGATAATGCCATTATACAGAGACACCATCTCCTTCCTAGAATAGATCACAAATCACTCTTTAAACTTTCTAAATAACCAGCCATAGACACGACGACATGGCAGTCTTTCTGTTCTCTCTCAAAAACGGCGCATGCCTAACAACGCCTTTCACCCCCAGAGTTCAGCTCACAAAATAGTCCGACAAAGAAATACAAAGATACAAAGATATAAGAGCCAATCACCTTAATTAGTCAAGGAATACATATAAATTCAGGTCATAAACATTTTAAACAAGACCAATCTGTTTCTGGCCATACCTGACGCAAAAAATGACATAAACCATATTTATACGCCTGATTGACCCACAAGAAAAGATAACCCATGTAATCGAATCTAACATCGACCGATCCGGTTTCTGTCCCCTTACTCTCAGAATCATAGATTCTCAATTAAATACATTTCCTCAGACAAATAGCCATAACTTTACATTTGTATGCCTACGTACCGTAATCTGTGCGTCGCAGACATATATGTGCGCAACAGACTACCACACCCCCCGGGAAAAAAAATTAAATCATTTTTTTTATCATCTGAGAGCAACATACAACAGGCTCACAACGCACCAATAATGCGCAGATGACAAATATCAGCAATTTATAACGCCAAATAAAGGCAAAGTCGAAGTATAGCTCGACAGGTGAGAATATATCTCAACATCTCAGAGAAAGTATTTCTCTAAGTATAAATATTTCCAGGGAGGTGTCACCGACGCGTACTACAATACTAGCAATGACATAATGTATGCAATAATTTTAATCACAATTTCATATTAAGTACTATAAGTTCATAATTGACAGAAAGAAAAGATCGTCAAAAGAGTAGCGGTGAATATACATTAGTGAACCGCTAAGTGTTTATACAATCACTATATCATATATCACAAATGTGTACATATTTAGATATAGAGAAAAGAACTGTTGTAGAGTTAGACACATTAAAAAGTCCAAGATTTAACAGTTAGGTGGAATCATGTGGGCATCTAGACAGAATTTCTGCCATCACATTTTCTGACCCGCGGATAGCTCGCACAGAGAAATGAAAAGGTTGAAGAGCAACGGCGTATCAAGTTGATCTCGACCTCTTCAAGTTTTTACTTTGAATAGCCGTGAGAGCTTTCTGGTCAGTTTCCACTATGAAATGCGCACCAAGAAGGAATCTTTGAAGTTTGAGAATAGACCAAACCATGGCCAAAAGTTCACGGTCTAAAACCGAGTAATTCCTTTCTGCCGCATTAAGTTTTCGTGATATATACATTACAGGATGCAGAGTTTCAGAGTACTCTTGCATTAGTGCCGCTCCAATCCCAGTAGATGAAGCGTCACTACGAAGAACAAATGTCTTATCTGTAGTAGGTAACACTAAAAAAGGTGGTGCTGAAAACAAATTTTTAATCTTATCCAAAGAGGATTGGCATTCCTGAGACCAGTGAACCATATTAGGAGACCCTTTCTTTAGTAACGAAGAAAGCGGTGCCATGATAGAGGATAGATTCTGAATGAATCGTCCATAAAATTGTATAAGACCTAATAGACTTCTCACTTGCTTTTTAGTCTTAGGAATAGAGATGTTAAGTATTTTACTTGTATTATGGTCCTCTGTCTTTAGGAAACCATGACCGACACGGTGACCTAGGAAAGAAATTTCGCTAAAAACAATACATACTTTAGAAATGTTTCGCTGTCAACTTATGCTCGCGTAAGGTAGAGAGTAATTCACCTAATGCCAAATAGTGATCTTCCCAAGTATCACTAAAAAGACAGATGTCGTCTAAGTACGCAATGACATCTGAACGATGAAACAGGATTCGACGCATCATGCGTACGAATGTAGCCGGATCGTTCATAAGGCCGAAAGGCATGAAATTCCATTGAAACAAACCACTAGGTGTAGAAAAAGCAGTAAGAGGTTTGGCTCGTTCACTTAATGGGACTTGCCAATATCTCTTTGACAAATCAAGTTTAGTGAAGAAATGAGATTTAGAAAGCCTAGTAAGTAGCTCTTCTAGTAAAGGCATAGGTTCAGCATCGAACTTCGTCACCTGATTCAATTTGCGATAATCAACGCAAAGACGTATGTTATTGTCTTTTTTTCGAACAATAACCATCGGCGAAAAATATGCCGAACTGGATGGTTCGACTATTTTTAATTCTATCATCTCATCCAATTCTTTCTCGACCTGTGTCTGAAAATGTATAGGTATAGGATATGGTCTGACCCTAATAGAGTTATGGTCAGTTAGAATAATGTCATGTTTAATGACATTGGTGTGTCCAGGAATGTCAGTAAGGACATCCTGAAATGTTTGTAACATAGAAGAAACTTGTTGCTGTTCCTCTAGAGATAAATTAGGAGATTCCATGATTCACTAGAATGGAGTGGAATCAATGGAAGAGGGAGATTTACATCCGAGAAACTTGTTTCTTCATCCTGTATTACTGACAAGGATGAGTAATGACCATGTGGTACTGGGGAATCGTCCGTTGCCTGAAAAATAGGCAGTAAATACTCAGGACGTTCATGGAAATCCGTAAGCATATATATATCGAAGGTTTTATGCTTTCCATCAATATCCACAATGTAGTCAACATCGGCAATTTTCGAGATTATATCGAACGGACCTTTCCATGAGATAAGAAGTCTGTTTTCCATACAAGGTAGCAAAACATATGCTTTGTCCCCAGGACAAATTTGTCGTAAGGTTCTTTTCTTATTGGCAAATTGCCTTGCCTTCTGTTTGGCAAATTCAGAAGAAGAAGTTGCTAATCTGCATGCTTCGATAATCTTATGTTTAAGCGCGATGACATATTCGTAAGAAGATTTTGTGTCATCATCAATATTATCAGCAATTATAAGATCATGAAGCAAAGACATAGGGCCGCGCGGTCACGTGGCGAAGACAAGTTCAAAGAGAGAAAATCCTGTATGTCCATTGGGGACCTCTCTATACGCAAAGAGGGCCGCGGGCAAAACCCTATCCCAATCCTGAGGATGATCCTCTGTTATCTTCCCTAGTAAGTTTTTGAGTATTCTGTTCAGACGTTCCACCATCCCATTAGACATAGGATGATAGATACTACTCAATGATCTATCTCCAGAGTATACATTTATTGAGACATGGTATCCGATATCAAATGGGTGCCATGATCTGATAATATTTCTCCGGGGAATCCCAGACGAGTAAATATTAGCCAAAGAGCGTCTGCAATATCGGCAGTGGAAATGCTCTTCAGAGGTATAGCCTCTGGCCAACGTGTGCACATGTCAACATACGTTAAGATAAACTGATGTCCTCTGGCAGATTTGATCTTAAACGGACCAATAATGTCTATTGCCATTTTCTGAAATGGCCGAATAGGAATATCTGCAGCCTGAATAGGTGCAGCATGGCGTGGACCTTTGGATTTGACTTCTTGACATACCTTACAAGATCGACAATAAATCCGTATGTCTTTGTTTACAAAAGGCCAAAAGAAAGCCGCAAGAACTCTAGACGTAGTACGGGAAAAACCCATATGTCCGGCACACTGAGAGTCATGAGCGTGCTGCAAAACTTTAACTCTCAAATTCTTGGGAACAAGAATCTGAGAATGCATTGACGTAGTAGAGTCTTGGACCATACGCACAAGTACGCCATTCTTCATTGTAATCCATGATTTTCGATTTGTATCTTTATTCGGATCACCTTTTGTTGCAAGAGTGAAGAATTTCTTTAGAGTTGGATCATCTTCTTGCTGTTTTATAAATGAGTCACGAGAAATTACCAAGGGATCATCTTGGTTATGCACTTCAGTGTCTTCAGTAGATGAAGTTTGAGGCATATTGAGAGCTTGTGCTCTTGTGACTACTGCATTAGCAGCTTGCATATTTTGTTCTTCCGAAGCAGCGATTTGTTGACGAGTGCATTCTTTGACTCCGTGAATACGACCAATGATGAGATCAGCGATCGGTTTCGGCAGAAGACATGCGTGCACATCTCCCGTAAAGAAAGGAGTAGCGATATTGATGATAGCAGTAGAGTACTTCTCTATGGTGCCGCCAAATGTTACACATTTGACTACCTTGCCTGTGGTATGGGAAAGATCTACAAGTGACTGTCTAACACCAATGGTGGTGCATCCAGAATCAAATAGAATTGAGACTGGGCTATCATTTACAAGACCTTTTTGTAAGACAAGAGATCCTCTTCCATCATGTGCGACTGACGCAGGAAGAGCAGGAAGAGAGTGACCACAACTCAAAGTAGACACCGTAGTTGGTTCGAATAATGTTTTGCATTGGGGGCATTGAGATGATCTCCCAAAATCAAACGCAGAACATGCCATATTATTATTAGAGTTTTTATTATCACTAGTCTGATCACAGGCTTCATGTGACTCTCGCTGTGCAGAGTTTGCCTGATAATGTGATTAATGTCCCTTCTATTGCGATCTACCTCGCTTATCATTGCCTCTCCAATTATTATTTCCTCTATTGTAACCCCTATTTGGGTTTGAGTCATAGTTCTCATGGTTACAACCATTATGTTCATTATAATGAGTATCTCTGTAACTATGGTCTTGTTGTCTCCATGATAGATGACTTGGATAGTTCCTATAATGACTTCCTCTGCGGAAATTCCTATAATTATGGCAACCCCTGTATCGAGGGCTGTCAACTCGTCTCCAGTTCTTCGAAGAAGAACCATGAAATGATTGATTACCTTGATTTTTCTTAATTATTCGAGTTAATATTTTTATCAAACCTGTTTTGTGGTCCTTGAAATTTGTGTGGGTAATTAGGGTTGTATGGTGTTGCTGAAGCAACTGGCATACTTTCCTTAACCTTAGCATTGCTAATAGCTACGTCCGGATGTGCAGTGACGTATTGGGTACAATATTGCTCCATTTTTTTAGTGTCTTGGGTTTACGCTCATGTAGGAATTCAAGGAATGGTTTATTTACACTTGACATAATCTTGTCTCTGAGCAACAATTCCATAAGGGCTTCATATGTCTTTTCTGTTTTGGACAGCTCAATCCAACGATTGAATGTAAGACGTGTCCTTGCAATGAATTCTGAGAATTCTACACCTGTTTCAGGTACCATTCTCTTAAACAAAAGACGGTAACCTTCCTCTGTTAATTGATATTTTTTTAATAAGGCTGCTCTGATAACATCATAAATATCCTGGTCAGCCTCTTCTACCAAGCTTAAACTAGTCAGAGTGTCACCTTTCAGTATCTCTGATAACTGACTAGCATATTGTGATCTATCCACATTATGATTTCGACAAGAACCTTCAAACCTATCTAGCCAAACTGTTATATCGTCACTGGATGGATTAAATGCTGGTAGCTTGATCTTATAAATAAAAGGTTTACCACTACCACCTGATGACTGATTAACATTACCCATGTTTGTCAATTTCAATTTCTCTAACTCAAATGCTAACAATTTTTCTACATGTTCCCTTTTTGCTTTTCTCTCCTCGGCTTCAGCTTCTCTTTGTAATCTTCTTTCTTCAGCTTCTCTATTTTGTTTTTCCATTTCCATTTGGAATCTCTTTTCGTCCATCTGCATCTGCAATTTCTTTTGTTCAAATTCTAATTCCAATCTTCTATCCTCATCTTTTTGTTTTTTCTCTTCAGCCTTCAGTTTATCAATTTCCAATTTTTGTGCTTTTTCATATTGACTGGTAGCATACTCCTCCAACTTATCACCCGTCTTACCTACGGATTTCCCTTGCTCAATAAAGTAGTCTAAAGTCGACATAATGTCTAACAATATGTGACTAGTTACCTGAAAAAGTCAATGAAATTTATTCCAAAGTAAATGAGAGCAAGTTTTCATAAACTTGAATAATCAGCCCGTTATATCCCAATCTCTGTGGGAGACAAGCCTTTAATAAGGTCTTGTATACTCACTTATATAATAATAATAATGATAGTAATAAACTACAAGTTTATTCTATACCACAAGTGTATGATCAAGTATACCTTATAGCATATGTCAACCAACAACATAAACAAAGGACAATCAAGAAGGACAATACGAAAACATTCGCAGAAATCAAATAAGTTAAATGTCGTAGATTTTAGGATAGGAGAATTAAGACTAGGGGTGGGTCCCTTCTGAATAGCTTAGAATGAGTGATAGATATAGTGAGAGCTGGTGAAAAGCAATAGAATTTCCACACGTGAGGTGATAGAATGTGATATAGAGGCTGTCTTTGAGAATCGAGATAATCTTCTCTCTCTCACCTATCCTCTACGACAGCTTTAAAGGAGTCAGACAGTCTAAACACAGATATATATATATATATATATATATATATATATATATATATATATATATATTAATATATCTCTATCTACTCACGGGCACGCAAATACACGTGACGACAGTTAAACACGCAGACATGGGAAAACTATAACAATGATATATGTATTCTAGAACGAACTGACCAACACGATTATTAAGTTCAAGAGAGATTTTAATTATCATTTAGAATCTTCTCACAACACCAAAGAAATACATCAAGGAAAAACATATACAAATAGTCATAAAATTCAAGAAAATGCTACAAGGATGATAACCCGTTCGAATCTTACTCTAGGTTTAGCCCACAGCCCCGTTAAGAGAACAGATGATGGCCCAAAGAGTTATAGATACATAGGGTTGAGTCTAAGAGGTTTCTTTCCTTCCCGTAAATGTATGAACAGAGTTGGATAATCTGATTTAGCCTAAGAAAAAAAGAAATTCTAGCATTTGTAACAAATTCTGCAGATTAAAAAAAGTTAAGACAGCAAATGGGTGACAATAATACACCGGTAAAATAACACTCAGACCTGTGTACTCTCATTCATTCAGCCATGGCCGTGCTCTCACATATATACTCACAACTTTGCTCGCTGCTCTGGGAACATACTAATTCTAGGACCTTCACACAGAAACGAAAATGCAGTCATCGACCAAGAAAACCCCAGTTCCAAAAGACGTACTGAACTCTCTGTCTCAGGGAACGATTCCTTGGGTGTTCTAATTTTTCGAATGTCTGATTAAGTCACATAAATTTTGTCCAGGCACGAAAGTTAGCAGAGCACAATGTCATTAGCTTTGGTTTCTAGATTTTAAGGAATGTCAGATCGGTGTCTATTCTCAGTATAGGATTTACTTTGGTCACACCACAGATTTGTCCACAAACTAATCCAGTCGGACAATGTTAATGTTATTGATTTTAATTATTCTCCCCGCCAGGCAGAAAATTTACGTAGAGTTTATGGAAGAAATTAAGATCTGGTTCACAGGCCCAGTATGGAGCATTACAGTCTTTGAAAACCCGTTAGTGGGATATAGTATTTCTGTCTAACTCTGTTTGCATATGCACTGTCAGATCAGTGTTACTTGAGAAACCCACGTGGTTCAAAATAAGGACTGTCTATTTCTTCACAAGTATGAACTCTTATTAAATGCTGGTAAAGTTCGGGTCACCCCAGTATTTCACTGTATAAAAGGAAAAGCACATATAAATCATTTACATATTATGTACTCAATATAACTTACATTTAAAACAGCAAGCCTACAGCTTGACTTATTATTTAAACTTCCGGTGAAATAAGTTATATAAAATCGATCATCAGGAATTAGGAATATGGTGCGTATTCCGTCACTACTCACTGATGTCGCGTCTAGCATTTATAAATTTGTTATTAAAACAGTTTCGACTGAGTATTAGCCGTTAAATTAAATTCCTTATAGCTACTAGTTTAGTAAGCTAAAGATATAATTTATTCTGCTTTCCACTGTATGCGTCACTAGCAAAATAATACAAACTATAAATTAGTTGCTCTGCACCAAATCTACCTAGGGAAATAGCTAAGCGATTAAACACTTTAAACCCTACACACAATACTAAATATATAATATTAATATACCTCAAACACAGAAGTACTAAGAACTTAAACCACTTCGACCAAACTAAAGGCCATCTCTATTAACAGAGATTATTTAGAAATCGAACGAAGGTTGTTCTAGTCTAACTGCCAAGTTACTGAGTGAAAATGAAATAAATTTTCAAACGTTTGTTAATCTATGAAACGGACAAAGAATCCCACTGTTTCGAAACCACGAAACAGCGCCCGTCTCTCCCCTTCTCTAACACCCTACGTCAGCTTCCCTCATGTCGTAACAGCCATCAGTGACCGAGAGCGCGCATGTGTTGCAAATCTCAGACAACCGTCTGCAGAGCATGGGCGATTTTCACACTTCGCCGGAGCTATTTCGACGAAACGCTCGCGGTTTACTGAAAAATGCAGACACTCCGTCTACCTGCGTGTCCGGTGGAGGGAATTATCACACCACAGGCCCAGATTTCAGCCGAAGAAAACACTGTCCCCGGGGAAACTGTAGACAGCTGTCTCGTTCCTGCACTGTGAGGATGCCGTGTTTGACACCTCACGCTAGTGTCGGGTGAAAATGGTAGACCAAAAGTCTGCTCTTAGTCTGGGTATGAAACATAATCACACCTTTCGTCTACTGACATCTATGTAATAGAATTACGTATCCCAGTATGAGAAAAAACACAAGGTAAAGTTTGAGAATACTGAAGAAAATATTTTTCGCAACCGAGTGATGCGAAAAATACAGGAAAAAAACCAAGTAAGGAAAGATAATAAAATAAAGGATGCGGGTGAGAGAATAGGAAGAAGATGTAGGCAATTTAATGATATAAAGACCTACGTGACATGACGTCCCTCCTTTAAGATATGGAAGCACTCCTGTCTACGTTATGGAATTAAATTTCCTATAACCGTAGCTTCGGGGTGTCTGTCTTCTTCCCTCTCATCTTTCCCCTCCATCTCTGTCCAATTCCTACTCATGAAGTCTGCCCCGACGTTTCCTTCCTCTGGAATGTCTCCCATGCGCGCTTGAAAGAGCGTCGCCGCTTCTGACATTTTTCAAAGATTTCCTGTGTGTGCAGTGGAGTTTCCCTGCCACTATCGACATCTTCGTCAGTTTTGGCGATCGTCAGGAGATGGTCGGATGTCGGCACTGGTCTTTCCAAGTATCTCTTTAAGAGATTTAAATGGAAAACCTTCTCCATTCCTTGAATAGATATCAGGTAGTTAGCCTTAGAAATCTTTTTCAGGACGGTAAACGGCCCTTGCCATCCGATCTTCAGTTGGTTGTTCTCGGTAGGGAGTAACACCAAAACTTTCTCTCCTGCTTCCAGTTCTCTCTCTTTCGCGACTTTCCTGTATTGGTTAGCGTGCTTTGTGCGTGCTCGCTTAAAGTTAGTCGTTGCTAGGTCCCACCCTAGTTTCAACCTTTCCTTTAAAACCGACACAAATTTACTTGCTGAGACGACTGTCTCATCCGCCTTCTCGTCTGTCAGAGACTGAAGTAAGGCTTCAAGCGGGCCCTTAATGGGTCTGCCGAATAAGAGTGTCGCTGGCGGAAATCCTGTGGAAGTATGACGTGATTCTCTGTAGCCAAATAAAGCTCCAGGAATACAAAGGTCCCAATCTTCAGGTTTCACTTGTGCCAGTTTACTTAGCAGCATGTTGAGGTTTCCATTAGCACGTTCCACGAGCCCATTTCCGGTCGGAGTATATGGCTTAGTGTAGATGTGTTGGGTCCTCAAGATCTTAACGATCTCATCCATCAACAGGTTTCGGTATGGAGATCCGTTATCCGTCAACACTTGCTGCGGGAATCCCAACCGAGTGAAAATCTGCACTAGGGCTTCTGCAACATGCTTGGCATCTGCGCATGTTAGCGGGATAGCTTCTGCACATAAAGTGCATGTATCGATTAAGGTCAGGATAAACCTGTTCCTTCTTTTAGTCCTTTCGAAAAGCCTTAAAATGTCGATCACAACCCGTTCGAATTGTGTTCCCACTATTGGCATTTCACCCAAAGAGACTGGGGGTGCCCGTTGCTTGGGTGGCACACGTTGGCACTGGGCACAGGATTTGACATATCTGATAATATCAGTATTTACTCCTGGCCACCAATAATGAGTGGTTATCCTTTGGTTTGTGGCGTTCTGTCCCATATGTCCGCTGAAGGGAAGAGAGTGCCCCATTTCTAGGATTTGGCTTCTGTACTGTTTCGGTACTAGGAGCTGGTTGTAACCTTGGTCAGGCTTGCCCGTTCTCCGATAAAGTACGCCATCCTTAGAAAAAAATGTCCCCGTGCTGGTTGGGTTCCTTAGCCATGGGCAGTTTCCTAAAGCAAGGTGCCAAAGTAGGGTCCTTGTATTGCGCTTCTTTAAGTTCCATGGGTAACAAATTAGGCGCAGGCTCCCGTTCCTTTTTGGTTTGCCCTCTTGTAGTTACTGCTGCCACAATCGGCTCTTCCGGTTTCCCAATACACACGTATCTCCCGCCAAGTATGACTGGGTAGATGGGATCATCCATAACAGCCGCTTTGATCACGCCTCTGACAAAGTCAGAGTGTATCTCCACCAATGCGATGGGAAGCGCTGTAGGTGCATCACTCTTACGAACTCCACAAAGTTGGACTGTCTCTGCTGTCTCTTGACCGGGTTTGACCAGGTTTCTGGCAACAATGCAATCATAAGAAAGCCCCGTGTCAAATAAGCAAGAAGTTTGAGAACCGTTCAAAGTAACAGTACCTCGCGTTGAGGGTCTATCCCCAACAGGTTGGGAATCACTGTCAATAATTCCACCTTGCGAGACTGTTAATAAGCATCCGATGCGTTTCGGCTCGGTGTGCTCGGTCTGATCATATGTCCCGTGCTCAGTGGTTCTCCCTTTGCCACCTTGTCCTTTCTGGCTGCACTGCCATGTAGGGCGGTCGGGTTGATCAGACTGTTTGGGGTGGTTGGGGTACTTGTTCTTGTAGAACTTGGATTTTTCAGGAGGGGGGTTTTGAGGTCCAGTTTCTCTGTGGTTATTCTGATTCGAAGCATGAGGAGGTTGATCTAGATTATTTTTCCGAAAATGCTCCTCTGTCGGTTTCCGCTTAGTGGCCGGTAGTTCAGCCAGCGCATTATGGTAACGCTCAGACTTCTCTAGGATGTCTTCAAGTTTTTCTGCCCCCTGCTCAGCTAGAAATCTCCGGGTATCAGCAGACAAAGTGTTCTTTATTTGTTCTGTTAAAACAAATTCCTCAAGACCTTTATAGATAGAGAGGAGCTGCGAGAGCTCAAGGCACTTTGTCAAATATCCCTTTAGACGGGAAGAGAACTGGTGAAAAGATTCAGAATTCTATTTTCTGCTGTTGCGAAACAGTTGCAAAAATTTGCGAGCGTTCATTTCAAAGCGCTCCAGTAACGCTTTCTTCAACACATCGTAGTCGTCTTGTTGGCTACTTTCCAGCTTAGAATAAACATCATAAGCAGAACCTTTTAGGGCCTGGGAAAGTTTCATATTCCAACGCGACCTCTCTAACCCGTACAGAGTTGCAATTTTCTCAAATTTTTCTAACCATGTGTCAATCTTCTCATTTGGACAAGGGAAAGACTCAAGAGTGAAAGACATAGCATTTAGTTGAAGAGATTGAGTGTTAGCAGGGTCAGTTAAGGAAGAATGAGGAGAAGACTCTCCATTGCTGGAGGTAGAGGCAGCACCACGACTTTGGAATTCTAGAGTTTTAAGAGCCAACTCGTGCTGTCTCTGTTTTTCTTTTTCCTCAAGCTGTCTCTCCTCCCTCTCCTTCTCCTGCTGTCTCTCCTTCTCTCTTTCCTCATGATGTCTCTCCTTCTCTCTTTCCTCATGCTGCATCCTGCGAATTTCCATTTCCTCGTCCATCTTCTTCTGCTCTCTAACTTCGGCTGCTTCTTTTTCCTCTTTAGCTTCAGCTGCTTTCCTCTCCGCATCGTATCTCTCAAGTTCGTCTCTGACAAAAGCTTTCGCTTCTTCTCCTTCCAGTCCCTCCTCTCTCGCTTCGTCCCTGAGGAGTTGTCTAAGCTTTGCCCTCTCGGCCATATTAGGTCAGTGACTGAGACTAGTGGAGAAAGAAAATAGGAAAAAGGATACACTGGTTCCTACCACTTACGAGAAAAAAAATGTACCAAAAAATCAAAAGATGATATCCTTATCCCTGGGATACCTCCTCCAAAATTAAAATCTAACTATCGCTGCTATTAATCGGCAATACAGCACCTAATGCAAAACACGACTACGCCAACTAAATGGTAGTTAAGATTATTCGCTGAAAAATAAGTTGCTACAGTGGAAAAGCAAAATAATTATTGCAAAATTAAAGAGAAAAATCCCTCAATTTTAATCCACTATCACGTTTACCCCTGAAGACAGTTAGGGTGAGGGAGGCAATTAATCTGGACAAATAGTCCGAAACGCACTCCTTAACTTTAGTTCAAACACTTTCCTGCTTCAGAACCCTTGTGAATGTTATACACTCATAAAACGTTACCAGCGTTTAGTATTACAAAATCATTAATTAACATGTATTCCGACAAAATCAACCTGTAATCCAAATGTATAATGCTTCTAAATGCTGTGGAAAAAAACTTATCAGTTTGTGTGGTCAGCACGCCCGTAAACAGATCGTTAGTCTAGGGGATAAACTATTTTTACCAGATACAAAACTCACAAGACATCACACTCTTACTCTATTACAGAATAAAGAATCTTAAGTTCAAAATCCAGATAGACGAGTCCACATTTGTCGTACTCGTCTTCCTATTCTAAGTTCAAAAACCGGAAACGAGCAACCATTTGTCGTAGATTTTAGGATAGGAGAATTAAGACTAGGGGTGGGTCCCTTCTGAATAGCTTAGAATGAGTGATAGATACAGTGAGAGCTGGTGAAAAGCAATAGAATTTCCACACGTGAGATGATAGAATGTGATATAGAGGCTGTCTTTGAGAATCGAGATAATCTTCTCTCTCTCACCTATCCTCTACGACAGCTTTAAAGGCGTCAGACAGTCTAAACACAGATATATATATATATATATATATATATATATATATATATATATATATATATATATATATATATATATATATATCTCTAACTACTCACGGGCACGCACATACACGTGACGACAGTTAAACACACAGACGTGGGAAAACTATAACAATGATATATGTATTCTAGAACGAGCTGACCAACACGATTATTAAGTTCAAGAGAGATTTTAATTATCATTTAGAATCTTCTCACAACACCAAAGAAATACATCAAGGAAAAACATATACAAATAGTCATAAAATTCAAGAAAATGCTACAAGGATGATAACCCGTTCGAATCTTACTCTAGGTTTAGCCCACAGCCCCGTTAAGAGAACAGATGATGGCCCAAAGAGTTATAGATACATAGGGTTGAGTCTAAGAGGTTTCTTTCCTTCCCGCAAATGTATGAACAGAGTTGGATAATCTGATTTAGCCTAAGAAAAAAAGAAACTCTAGCATTTGTAACAAATTCTGCAGATTAAAAAAAGTTAAGACAGCAAATGGGTGACAATAATACACCGGTAAAATAACACTCAGACCTGTGTACTCTCATTCATTCAGCCATGGCCGTGCTTTCACACATATACTCACAACTTTGCTCGCTGCCTCTGAAAACATACTAATTCTAGGACCTTCACACAGACCCGAAAATGCAGTCATCGACCAAGAAAACCCCAGTTCCAAAAGACGTACTGAAATTTCTGTCTCAGGGAACGATTCCTTGGGTGTTCTAATTTCTCGAATGTCTGATTAAGTCACATAAATTTTGTCCAGGCACGAAAGTTAGCAGAGCACAATGTCATTAGCTTTGGTTTCTTGAATTTAAGGAATGTCAGATCGGTGTCTATTCTCAGTATAGGATTTACTTTGGTCACACCACAGATTTGTCCACAAACTAATCCAGTCGGACAATGTTAATGTTATTGATTTTAATTATTCTCGCCGCCAGGCAGAAAATTTACGTAGAGTTTATGGAAGAAATTAAGATCTGGTTCACAGGCCCAGTATTGATCATTACAATCTTTGAAAACCCGTTAGTGGGATATAGTATTTCTGTCTAACTCTGTTTGCATATGCACTGTCAGATCAGTGTTACTTGAGAAACCCACGTGGTTCAAAATAAGGACTGTCTATTTCTTCACAAGTATGAACTCTTATTAAATGCTGGTAAAGTTCGGGTCACCCCAGTATTTCACTGTATAAAAGGAAAAGCACATATAAATCATTTACATATTATGTACTCAATATAACTTACATTTAAAACAGCAAGCCTACAGCTTGACTTATTATTTAAACTTCCGGTGAAATAAGTTATATAAAATCGATCATCAGGAATTAGGAATATGGTGCGTATTCCGTCACTACTTACTGATGTCGCGTCTAGCATTTATAAGGTTGTTATTAAAACAGTTTCGACTGAGTATTAGCCGTTAAATTAAATTCCTTATAGCTACTAGTTTAGTAAGCTAAAGATATAATTTATTCTGCTTTTCACTGTATGCGTCACTAGCAAAATAATACAAACTATAAATTAGTTGCTCTGGTGAAAATGAAATAAATTTCACACGTGGGTTACGAAACGCTCGCGGTTTACTGAAAAATGCATACACTCCGTCTACCTGCCGTGTCCGGTGGAGTGAATTATCACACCACAGGCCCAGAACTCAGCCGAAGAAAACACTGCCCCCGGGGAAACTGTAGACAGCTGTCTCGTTCCTGCACTGTGAGGATGCCATGTTTGACACCTCACGCTAGTGTCGGGTGAAAATGGTAGACCAAAAGTCTGCTCTTAGTCTGGGTATGAAACATAATCACACCTTTCGTCTACTGACATCTATGTAATAGAATTACGTATCCCAGTATGAGAAAAAACACAAGGTAAAGTTTGAGAATAATGAAGAAAATATTTTTCGCAACCGAGTGATGCGAAAAATACAGGAAAAAACCAAGTAAGGAAAGATAATAAAATAAAGGATGCGGGTGAGAGAATAGGAAGAAGATGTAGGCAATTTAATGATATAAAGACCTACGTGACATTAAATAGAAAAACTGAAGAAAATAATCACAGAACCTGTGATGACAACCGCGAAGAAATAAACAACACAAATGACGTCACAGTGTATAAATATTAAGTTGTATAGAACTAAATGACAGGAAAGATGAGACCTACAAATACAAACAAATCAAAACAAAACTAAAGAACAGAAAAATATTACAAAAACAACGATAAGTACAGTCGTCACAGCTAACAAAAAATAGCAACAAATTGTCGCTAGCAAATTTTCAATTAAGAAAATTCGCACCTACTGAACGCTATTACATAACCTCTATTACGTGGTATCTCTTATAATAGTCAACTTACCCAACCTCCCACAGACATATACACAACACTATAACATCTTAACATTAAACATAAATACATATATGTCCTATAATGTAATGTGTGTGTTGAAAAAGAGGTTCAGTTGTTATCACACAATAGTACTGTCAATTAACTAATGAAGTGCCACTTTAATGAATAATTAATTATGGTATAAACTATTACAATGTTCAATTTTTTTGAGCAACACATCAGAAGATCCACCGTTGGAATATATGCTCTTTTCGCTAACACAGTTACTTCTCCAATAAATCTTCTGTGAAAACTGTCTGCTCTATACAAATGTCAACAAGCGCTGACCTAGTTCCAGTGTTATGTTTTACAGGTCAAGCTGACATCGACTGTAACTTGTACTGCTGGTGTTCGTGTGTGTTGTATGCGGCCACAAGAAACGTTCTGACAACAGTAGCTGGCTTTTGGCAATGTCCACTGTGCAGGTTAGATCCAGAAATCTGGCCTACCACATTGATAAGTATGAAGCCTGTTGACGTTTTCTTTTATTCAATTGGGTTATACTGGACACGTAGATGGAAGGTCAACTCGTTCCGACACAGTGCTGCCATTGAGTGAGAATGTAGGTGTAAAGGACGCAAATGTGTGTATAGTTCTGTTGAGTTTACAAGTCACTCACTCAATCATAAGCAGAAGTCAATAAGGGCAGACCACTGATGACGTTTCATACATTTATTAATGGACGTACACTTCGACCTCACAGCTACAGTCATTAGAACACGTTGGCACAACAATCCAATCATCATATAATTGAAAAATGGGTGGCAATATCAGATGTATAGTTATGTGGTACATCAATATAAAGGAACGATAGAAGGGAAACACTCAATCTCCTGGTTGTCTATCGTCTCAGGTTCTAACTGACTAATCGCGTCTGTTAAGGTGGATACATACAACATCAACAATAATGGTTCACTGACCGAACCTTCTCCTGGCTAAGATTCTTAAGCCGAAAGTTCATCCAATGCTTATGACGACCATGTTAAACCACAGTAATGGGTTTTTATATTATCTAGCTCCCTGTACCATCATCAGGTAGTAAGACATTTTTTGTTCTCCGATGATAGTCTTACAATGGCGGGAATCAAAAATGGCTCCTCCTCCCTGAGCTTCGCTCACTTGGGATGGAGAAGTATGAAGCAGGATTACTTCGATATATAATCATAAATGTACTCATTGCTTCTATCTATTTCTGCTATCAATAAGCTGGTTACTGGAGTAATCTGGTGCTGCTAAATTACATGTCATCTTCATATGTGGTCAGCAACCCGAGATGCACGATAATACGTCTCTCGTTTCGGCTTAGCGACAAAGTTCAACAAAAAAGGGTATGTATTTTACCTTGGTTTAGAAAACACATACAGGCGAATAACGCACGCCATTCCTAGGCGTTAATAATGAATATAGGAGAATCTCTGATAATGCCATTATACAGAGACACCATCTCCTTCCTAGAATAGATCACAAATCACTCTTTAAACTTTTTAAATAACCAGCCATAGACACGACGACATGGCAGCCTTTCTGTTCTCTCTCAAGAACGGCGCATGCCTAACAACGCCTTTCACCCCCAGAGTTCAGCTCACAAAATAGTCCGACATAGAAATACAAAGATACAAAGATATAAGAGCCAATCACCTTAATTAGTCAAGGAATACATATAAATTCAGGTCATAAACATTTTAAACAAGACCAATCTGTTTCTGACCATACCTGACGCAAAAAATGACATAAACAATATTTATACGCCAGATTGACCCACAAGAAAAGATAACCCATGTAATCGAATCTAACATCGACCGATCCGGGTTCTGTCCCCTTACTCTCAGAATCATAGATTCTCAATTAAATACCTTTCCTCAGACAAATAGCCATAACTTTACATTTGTATGCCTACGTACCGTAATCTGTGCGACGCAGACTAATATGTGTGCAACAGACCCCTTTGTCTGGTAATAGATATAACCAGAATGTTAAACTTTATTTTCATTCTGACTCCTAAAATGTTGCAGTAGACAGATCGCTGTGCTAGATCAAAAATCTGTGTTTTGGCGGAGTCTGAGTTTCTTGGCAATTTTGCCGAGTTCTAGACTGCCATTAGATTGCAGTATTCTAGTTCATGGTTTAGTCTGTAGTTCTGTGTGTGGAGGTAAATATTATATATAATATCTAGTATTTTGTGAGTGTTTAAAGTGATAATCGCTTATTTCATATTTCACTAGTTAGATTTGGTGCAGAGTGCTTAATTATATAGCCTGTATTATTTTCTAGTGACGTGTTTCAGTGGAAAGCAGAATAAATTATAATTTCTAGCTTAAACAAAAATGTAGCTATAACGAATTTAATTTAACTGCTAAATAATCAGACGGGAATAATTTTTCTAAACTAACTTATAATGCTTGATGCCTCATTAGTGTTGACGGAATACGTATGTATTCCTAATTCATGAGGATTGATGATTTTCTAAATATGTATAACTTATTGCACGGGAAGTTTTAAATGATAAAGTCATCTTAAAAACGCTGTACGTAACATTGCATCTTAAAAATACGTAACCCAGCCGGCGTTATATAATGATACTGGGCCTTTGACATAATATTTCTACACCGAGTGAAAGTAGACTGAAGGATGTTCTTTGTTTGAGTCACCCACGTTGTAACTTCCTTTATGCAAGTTATTCCTAACAATAGTTACCCTTAGAATAAAGCAGAGTATCAAGTCTGTCCATACCTTAAAAGGGGGAAACCATAGACTCAATCATATGTATCTGTAACTCTTGGGGGTTATCACTTTCTTCTAACGGGACTGTGAGCTATATATCCAGGGGAGGACCATACAAACGGGTCTATCACTATTGTAGCATTCCTTGATTCTTATTACTATGTGTATATGCTTTTGATGTATTTTATATGTTGTGATGTAAGTTTACCATGATAATTAAACTATACCTACATTTATTTCAGTGTGGTGGTCAGTTCATTCCCATAATATATATATATAATCATTGTTGTAGTTTTTCCCACGTCTGTGTGTCTAACTGTCGTCACTTGTATGTGCGGGCACGTGAGTGGATAGAAATATATTAATAAATATTTAATTCTTTTATAGATTGTCTGACTCCTTTGGATCTGTTGTAGAAGATAGGCGGAAAGAGAGAGAGATTCTCGATTTCCGAGACAGCCTCTATAAATTTCTACCATCTCACTCGTGGAACTCTATTTCTATTATCACATCTCACTGTGGCTATCACTCATTCTAACCTATTCAGAAGGGACCAACCCAAGTCTTAATTTCCCTATCAAAAATCTACGACACTAATTATGAAATATTGTAGCTTCTTAGTTGTTGATTTTCCTATTCTCATATCTCTCTAGCAGCCTCCTGCAGTCATTATTGTCATAGACAACCCTCAACTGCTTTTGTTTATATCTCACAGCCAGATAAAAGTACTTGACATTTAAGTGGGAGATTCTGGATTTTGGGTTGGACGTTGATTTCTCGTAATCTACAAGATACCACACAGTGCAATTAAAGTTCCACTTGCCTTTCCACTTCAGAAATTCTGGTCCTAACAGTGAGTAGGAAAAGTACAAACCCACCCATTCCTAATATTCTCAACTTAACAGGGATAAGACCGATGCTGAGAAGGGATATGCATGACTCGAGCGTTATATTATATAGACAGATAAAGATGATACAGCTGCTCGCCAAGAAAGTAAAGACCGTGTCCTGGAAAACGACAGAAGAGGTGACATATATTTCGACCCTATATCCATAGATGGCATCGTGGGCACTATAAAAACCAGTAGAAACACTGCCCCGGGTCCTGAATGTGTACAGTACACTATCACTACATAAAACAGCTCGATGAGAATGGCATTAAGAATGTGGTGAGTGAATTTAACACCGCCATACTGAATGTTGAGGTGCTGGAAGACTGGCTACATCATTACATACGGAAACTTCCCAAACCTGGTAAAGATCCCACAAGTCTCAGCAGCTATAGAATTACCATAATCCAGAATGTCTGCAGTAAACTACTAGAAAAGATAGTAGCTCAGAAAATAACGAATCACCTAGAAATTGCACATATCCTGCCTAATACCCTCGGAAACTATAGGCCCATGAAAGTAACCTGAGGTAACGCGGGAACCTTTGCTTATGACGTGTAAGAGGGGGTTCCAGGATAAGCGAGAAACTGTTGCTGTAGCAATTGACCTAGAGGATGCTTATACACGTGTGAACTTTGAAATATTAATAAACTGTGTAAGGGCTTGCGGTGTTAAAACGTGGCTCACAAGATGGATAGCTAAGATCAGAGAAATTTAGCTTGGGAAAATGGACATCAGAGCCAATGCACATTTGCCCGGGACTACCCCAGGCTTCTCCACTGTTATCAGTGCTGTTTAGTATCTATACAGCGAAAGTAGCCACCATTCAGCCAACAGGGTTGGGACGAACACTGACATTTGCAGATGTCATACGTATTTACAAAACTGGCTCTGACAGACAGGAAATGGTAAATAACCTATATGGTACAGGAGGTGTTTAAATGGTGCGAGGAAACTGGCTACAGTCAATCCCAACAAGGTCAAGGCCTGCCTGATAAGTACCATGTTGATCACATAATACAAAAATACAGGAGAGCTGTAGCAGCCCTGAAAATAATGGCTGCTGCGCATCTGGAGCAGAGATTACTATTTCTTCCTTATCAGCAGCTAGTCATATCGGTCACTGAATAGGAGCTGGGAATGCTCACGCTCTAAGTAACACAATGTGAACGACTAAAACACATTCAAAAAGAAGGGATGCGTATAATCCTGCTGTACGCGAGATTCCCCAATTGAGACAGAGGTACATGTTTAGAGTTCTGTTGATTAGATCCAGATATGCAATGGTCCGGGCAAAAGCTTATATGCGTGTAACCACCGACAAATGGCACCTACTACATGGAAACAAACTGACATTACGATAGTAAGAATAAAGAGGGGGATCTCAAGGATGGCACAGGCAGAGACAACGATCAAGCAGTGACCACAGTTGAAAATTTATTCAAAGGGGAAGAGTGGAGTAAATCAGATGAGAACTGGATTAACTGTCAGTAAGTCATCATCACATCAGCCTTGGCATGTGGGTGTAGAACTTGGGACATGGAAAAGCAGAACTGGAAATTACACCATGATCATGTCGGGGATAAAGGTGCCATCTTGTATGCTGATGGGTCTGTAATACGTAATAAGAAAGAAAGGGTAGGGCTTCTCTCCTAGGGTAAATGGCAGAATCGTCGCCAAAAATAACGAGGTTTTCAAGATAATAACTTCCAGCATGAGAATGGAGGTAGAGGAATCACTTTATGACAATGTGTATTAATAAGACGTTCTCCTTTAACTGACAAAATAACTACGTCATGATAATGTTGTCATAAATGTAGGTACTGAGATATAACCTTTCAGTCATTGGATAACCTTACCAGTGCTAATATTCAGATAACATATGCTTTTTTGTGTATTGTCTCCCTTGAAGTTTCTGAAATATTTGCACAAGAGAGACTTAACTTGCAGTATAAGATTCAAGAAGCATGCCTGGTAGAAGCGTAGAGACTTGACTTCAAGAGAAGAGAGTTCATGAGCACTGTGACCCGAGAATGTCAAACAAGCAGTCCGCTACAAAATTAACTATGAAACAATCTCCACGCAGATATATGTTTACGTACTGAGACAAACAAACCAAACGTCCCCAAGACCAAAAAGTGCTTAATGATGAACTTATAATTTACTAGCTTTCCCGCTAGTCAAAATAGTACATATATAAATGTATAAATATCTACGTGCAAGTTTTAATCAGGATAATTCTTTTTTAATATTTAACCGAGAACAATGTGTCTAGGATGAACGAGGCGTGCGTCGCCAAAACGAGAAAACATTCTTTATTAAAAAAAAATAATATTTCCTGTAGCACTAACAGTGCAGTCTCCGATTTAATTTATGCAGTCCTGCAAATATCCCTTCTTGAGCAATTGGATTAGATATAATTCTTTCCGGGCTTAATGGTAAATTCTTAGACTTAATTTATCTGGGTAATGTATAAAAGACGTATGTAGGTGTGTTGATGTCTGGAAAGGTAGATCGATGACATTAGAAGTATTAGGCGAACATACTGAAAAAGTTCCTTCTGCTGTCACAGAGCTTCTCCTTATTACATTAGGCTACAGCTTTCTCTGCCTACTTAGCCCCGTGCCAATTTGTTTTCTTGTCGCTTCCATACTTGTTATTGTTTCTTTGTTTGTCTCTATATATATATTATGTCTCTTTGTTTTGAAGTGACAATTTCGCTTTTCTTTACATCTGCTTTCTTATTTTCTCCATACTTTATGATAGTTTTTTTAGTGGCGCTATCTTATCCCAACACGATACAAATCTAATGTCAGGCCATATTTATCTTTCTGGTAGTTTTCTGTATTTGTTTTGATTACTGTTACAGGTTGCCTCCCCTTTGCTCTGCAATAGTGGTCCAACATTGGCCAACACTCAAGAGTATCTAATGTGGGTCTTCAAAGGTGTCTACCTTTGCACAAGATTACTCTTGGCAAAAATGTAGAGTGAAGGATAATAATGCTTCTACCTCAAGGCAGTGTTCGCAAGATATTTCAGAAGGCAAAAACAATGCTGCATGAGGCTGAGCATGTTAACTTTAGTATCTGACCCGCCGCCTTTTGTGAAGGATTATGCAATTTAACTTTAGCTCGTACAAGCACCCAACTGCATTTGGAGTAAAATTCCTCTGCTTAATATTATTAATGATATTATTGGCTCTTCTGATGTAGATATAACTATGTGTATTAAAATCAGGATTCACACTCGTGTCTTTTGCTCTGTAATAATTAACTCAACTTTGAATTTGTCAAAATCAACATATACAAATTTAATGATCAATTACTTTAACACTTGTAAATAAATGTACTTTGGTGATTTCTTTAAAATAATTAGTTTCGTCACCGAACAATCTTTAGGCTTGATGGATCAAACAAAATACAGTTCGGTTTGTTAACAATGGAATTTGTCAAAATGCTGAAGTGTCGATGCTGCTTTTCTGTAGACTCGTCACTGTGGTGAGGGGCACGTTTCCGGGTATATCAGGAAGTAACTCCTCCTGATCAAGGCAAGAATCTTCAATGGTCGATCTCAAACTTCAAACTACAGACTAGTAGTACATCATATTGTCTCTCCGGGTCGTACCGCAAAAAGTCAGGTCGTCTCATACTGGTACCACAAACTTTAGAGGGAATAAAAGTACAAATGTCGCTGCTAAATATATGTTTTCCTTATAGTATGCAGGCGCCTTTTCCTGCTGTCCGTCAGCCGTTTATTTTCTCAGATTTTTTACTCTCGCTGAGCGTACATCATATTACTCAGGGGATGTGATGAAAGATCACCAGTATGTCAGTTAATTTCAGGAAATATTTGTCCTTGAGACGAAAGCAGAAAAACAAATTACATGTGGACAAGGGGCAGACAAGGCGGGTAGAATCTAAAGATAACTTAGCATAGAAATCTTATACGTACGTGAGACAAAATGTGTCTAGTTTTTTGTTGTAGTTGGTCCAAAACCAAGTGTAATTTTGGGAAAACCCAAGTTCGGACGGACAGACCGACAGAAATACACTTCACACTAGACCGAAACTGGACTCAAATTGGACATTTAGGTTTAAATATTTAAACTGTAGAGGGGAAGTACTCTGATTGGACAAAAGAGTAATATTATTGACAAAGTTTGACGGCAAGTTGCCATTTTTTGAAGACTGTCCACCTAAGCAGATCATTGATGCTACGAAGTGTGTCGCCCATTAAATATATATAATATTACCAGTGGGACGCCATAGTCTAGCCAGCAGCTCAGATGAGTTTGTGCTAGTACAACGTATCTGTGTGTTTTCATTTTGAATTGTGGTAAGGGAAAAATTATTTACCTTTTTATTTAACAATTCTGAGTGATTGATACTGCCATATAATATAAAAAAATGATTACGACAAGTGAGTATTTATTCTAGGTCCCAAGCGACAGTCCAGGGCCTAGAGGCGAATGAATAAAATGAAAAAACATATCCAAGAATGTAGAATACAGATCTTTATTTCAGGAGATCAGTGGGAACATATCACCCACCTTATTATATGGAAAAAAGAGATTAATGAAAATATTTCAGATGCAGTGCAGTTCATAGAGGAATGGGAAACTGGTGCTACTTGATAACAGCCTGGATGAGATGTGCTGGGTCGGTCAGAGAGATCTGATCCTGTCTTGTTATTTTATGTATTATGGTTAGTAAACATGGTGAAGTAGGCAGTGTGTTAACACATGGCCTAATTTTGTGGTTTCAGAGTTTCTTTGTCTGGCACTAGCACAGTGCCAGATGTTCTGAAGAAATCCAACGGTGGATGAATAAGAAGCCTATCATTGTACCTCAGGATATGTGAGGAGTGGGCCAAGTGAAAAACTTTACTACATCGTCACAGGCCAGTTAAGTATTGAAGACATAACCTGATGCTGATTCATCAACCTCAATAAATAAAGTTAAAACCACTGTGCATAACGAACTTTGCCACCATTTACCCTGTTAAAAAGTCAATAAACATTAGTAGCAAGGACTGGGTATGATGACACCACCACGACCCGACATCCAGCACTAGTTTTCCCAAAGACTCTGTAGTTAGTATCAATATTAGCCAATTTCACTTATATATCTATGTTCAAACTTTTCATGTAATTATTCAATTATATGCTCTTTTATTGATATAAATTCATATTGTTTCACACGTCCTGACCAGAAGAAAATTTGGTTCAGGACTAAATAAATTTGAAAAAATTGTAAATTTTAAACCCAGTGTTAATTGACTTGATCATAGAACTTAGTATTAGACCTAGTGTTTATATGTGTGTGTCTGTGTAATTAATTACCTGCACACCACATTTCATTACCCTAGACATTAAACGTAGCTAACAGACATAATAGCAGAATAAGTCTGTTTGAGGTCATAGGTGGTAGCAGAAAGGTATCCTGTAAACTCACATAAACTGTTATCTTCAGGGACCTTCACAGCTGACCTCATTCAGTACACTAGGTAACATAGCAACCACACTTAATAACATCAAAACCACCACATATATTGGGTAGCTCGTGTCCGGGATTTAAACATCATTTATATACGGGTCTCCTGGTCCGGGAATTAAACTATTGGGGTATAAGCTTGTATAAATTCAACAGTTTCCCTACAATTAAAAGTTATTCATAAGTAATATTTAAGGTGGAAAGTAAAAGTTGATGAATCTTCACAGCCAGTGGTAATTAATTAATTAGTGTTACTTTGGTAATTAGATTTTGTAATCTATCTTAGAACATTATTAAAGAGTGGGATACAGTATGGCAGATCTAGCCAAATTCAGATCGGCTGCTGTGCTGACTGTTAAAGAAATGAACATGGATGGTCAGGTTTTGATCCAATATGTATCTTCAGAATGCGACAAGTATATTGAAAGGGAAAATAGGAGGTTAGCTGAAGAGAAGAGGTTACACATTGAGGCTGACAAAGAACTTAAGAGGCTGCAGATTGAGGCTGACAAAGAGGCTAGGGCAGTGGAGGCAGATAGGGAGGCTGAAATAAAGCGGCTCCAATTGCAAGAGAAGAAATTAGAAGCAGAGGAAAGAAGATTAGCTACAGAAAGAGAGGAAAACAGACAGGCTACAGAAAGATAAGAAAAGAGACAGGCTGCTTAAAGAGAGGAAAAGAGACAGGCTGCTGAGAGGGAAGTGGAAGATAGGAGATTGCAAAGGGAGCACGAGTTACGACTAAGGGAGTTGGAATTACAAGGCCATGCTCCTGAAAATGGTGCCAGCCCCTTTTCCTCCGATGCCACTCCTAGTCAGGGAGTTTCAACCTCAGCTATGGGTTTTCATTTAGACCATTTTGTTGAGAAAGACGATGACATAGAAGGGTATCTAAGTAGATTTGAACTTTTGGCTACTACGTATGGGTTAGAGAGAGAGAGAGGTGGAGCCTCAAGTTATCCCAGGGGCTTAGGGGTACATCTTATGAAGTTTTTGCCAAAATGAATAGAGACGACCAAGACAATTATGACATGCTAAAGCAGGCTCTGTTATTAAGATATGAAAAGAATGGTGAATTTTATCGTAAGAAGTTTAGAAATGCCAAGCTTTTGTCTGGGGAGACATACCACCAATTCTCTGCCAGACTGGAAACCTATTTGAAGAAATGAACTGCTCCGGGGAAGACCCAAGATCTCAAAGAAATGATCATGATAGAGCAATTAAGAGAGTCCATGGCTCCAGACCTGAGAAAATTTCTCATGGAACAAGGTGCAGAGAGGTTGGGGGAGGTATTGAATGTCGCTGAGAGGTATCAAGCAGCCCAGGCAGAGGTAGCTGGCTCTAAAAAGAAACATATAGAGAATTTTAAAGCCCTACAGCACTTTAATAAATTTGATACCAAAGAACAAGGTAACAGAGGTAGGACAAATTTTGATAGGCCACGAAATGATTATCGTGATTGAAACTCACAGTTCAATGACCAAAAATATAATGAAAGAAAACCTTTTAACCAAGGAAAGAGGTGGTGTAAATGGTGTAGCAAGGACAACCATAACACCGAAGTTTGTAAAAGGAAACCTTCTAACATTGCTGCAATGAAATCGGGGAACCAGAGATTAAAGGTTAAACCTACTGGACAGCAGGAACCTTATCATCCCCCAGTTTGTGAGGATGTTGTTTGTAACGGGGTCACCATAGGGTGTCTATATGATACAGGTTTGGATTTTGATTCAGTTGTGAAGGCTAGCCTAGTGGACCCAAGTCAGTATACCACCGAAACAGTAGAAATACAAGGGGCGACTAAGGACATACCACTCATGACACTTCCCATCGCAAATATAACGGTGAAAACTCGCTATGTGGAAGGAGAAATCAGAGCAGCAGTGATAGATGAACCAATCTACCCTCTGATATTGGGGTGTAGATACGTCTTCTTGGGGAATCCCGAGAGACCTGTGATCATGGCGACAGTGCAGACCAGGTCACAGAAAAAGGAGGAAGAAGGTGAACCTATAAATGCTCATCCAGAAGAGATGAGGAAGGCGCAGGCTGAGGATAGGACACTCAAGCCATGTTTTAAAAAATTGCCTAAATGCCACACACCTCCAAGCAAGGGAGAGTACTTTATGAAGAACAAAGTGATATACAGGAAGGCCGGAACTGGAACAAATGGTCACAACCAGCTGGTTCTTCCCGCTTCATATAGGGAGAAAGTGATGGAACTAGGGCATGCGATTCCCTTCAGTGGTCACATGGGGATCAGCGCCACAGGACAGCGTATAGCTTGTCATTACTTCTGGCCAGGGATAACGGAAGATATAAAAAGATATGAAAAATCTTGTCCAGAATGTCAAAGGGTAGCTCCAAAGCATTGGACTGCTCCTGCAACTCTAGGGGAAATGCCCATAGTGGGAACACCTTTTGAGAGGGTTGCAGTGGATATTGTGGGACCTCTCACTCGGACCAAGAGGAGGAACAGTTACATCCTTAATCTGGTGGACACTTGTTCTATGTGGGGAGAGGCGGTAGCCCTGTCATCAATTGATTCGAAACATGTGGCAGAGGCACTACTTACAATATTCACAAGATTAGGATTCCCGCATCAAATCTTGACTGATAATGGCTCACAGTTCAAGGGGAAACTAACGGAAGAAGTTTTTAAGCTATTTCAAGCCAGACATTTTCATTGTAGTCCGTACCATCCACAAGGGAACGGCCAGGTAGAGAGGTTCAATGGGACCCTCATTTCTATCCTGAGGAAGCTGGCACATGAGAAACCTGATTTGTGGGATCAATTTTTGCCTGCTGCGTTGTTCGCGTACCGGGAAGTACCACATAGTTCAACTGGGATGGCACCCGCAACCCTGTTATTTGGGAGGCCAATAAAAGGTCCATTAGAAGCCTTGTTGAGGACCTGGACAGATGAGAAGGCAGAAGAGACTGTTACCTCATCATACCAATATGTGAACGAGCTGACCACTCGTCTGAAAGCTGGATGGAAACTGGCAAATGATAATTTGAGACAAGCCAGGAAGAAACATGCAGCTTATTTTAATAGGAAAGCTAAGGACAGAGAATTAGCTGTGGGAGAGAAAGTGCTTCTTCTACTACCCGGCAGCAATAGTAAGTTGCAAATTGGATGGCAAGGTCCATATACAGTTCTAGAGAAGGTGTCTAGAACAAACTATAAAATTGACAAAAAGGGGAAGAAGAAGATATATCATATGAACCTTTTAAAGAAGTATCTGGACAGACAAATCCAGGAAGGCACCCCTTTTCTGACCTTGGCTATCGCAACTGAAATGAAAAAGGAACCACTCACCTCACATGAATACCCATTACACCCCTGTGAGACAGCCGCACAAGTAAAAGTCAGTAAGCACCTGACTAAAAATCAGAGGGAGAGAGTTCAACAGGTTCTGGAGGAACATACGGATGTGTTAACAGACAAACCGGGGCATACTAATTTGCTACAGTATGACATGAAGCTGGTAGACTCAACACCAATCTGTATGAGAGCCTATTCTGTTCCGTTCGCTAAGGAGAAAGCATTGAAAGAGGAGATAGATTATTTGTTGAAAGAAGGGATTATTTCTCACAGTGAATCTTCTTTTAGTTCCAGTGTAGTTTTGTTGAGGAAACCGTCTGGGGAACATAGACTGTGCATAGATTTTAAGAAACTGAATGCTGTCACAGAAGGTCAGGTGGATCCATTACCGGACACAAAACAGTTATTTGCCAGACTGAACAAGGCAAAATATTTTTCGAAGGTGGATCTTAGCAAAAGCTATTACCAGATTCCAGTGAAGCCTGAAGTTCGACCTTATTTAGCTTTTAGCACCTCGGAAGGACATTATGAATTCAACATGTTACCATTCGGATTGAAAAATGCTCCGAGTGTATTTTCTAGGATGATGCGCAAATTGTTGGATCCCTTGAATAATCCATGTATCACGAATTTCATGGATGATATCCTCATCGCCACAGAAACATTTGAAGAACACAAGTCTGCTACCTTCTCGCGGCTGGAATTTTTAGACTGACGTCCTGAAAGACAACAAGAGTCTGCCCATATAGGGGAAATAATGGTTGCAAGTGTTCGAGGCAGGCTTTAACATCGACGTAGAGAATGCCGAAATAACGTAATAATTACTCAGAGAATTCGCTAGGAGACCTGCTACAAAGAATTTGGCGCAACAGGTAAGCGAATGTTACGCTAGCGGGTCATAGGCTCCCCTGGCCATCAAAGCACAGGGAACGTCATTGTGATCGTCATCTCACAGTGCAGGTTTCTCTGCTAGTCGCTCCATTGCCCTGCACTCTACTTAACATAATGGCACTTTCTATGGACAGGTTCCCTGGTTTCGTGCAAAATAAAGAGTTACACCGCCAATATATGGCGTAACAGTTCTGTCTGCCGCCACACGGAACCCAAGACATTCCTTGGTGTCAAAGACCCGGGACCTTTTGCTGCTAAACTCTCAAACTAAGTGTCGGGCTTTGGGCTCGTGGTAAAACGAACTCTAAAGAAAGATGCCGCTAACCACGACAATGAGTCCGGCACGCGTCAATTATCTACTGCCAACATTACGGAACCAGGGGAGTGAACCTATTAGATTCCATAATGACAGGTCATTTACCCTGCTTGCATCTACAGAAACGAAAAGAAGTGAAATAGATGTGACAACAATCAGACAGAAATTAGGAGGAATGGTACTTCATTTTGCCACAGTGAGACAGATAAATAGATAGATAGATAGATAGATAGATAGATAGATAGATAGATAGATAGATAGATAGATAGATAGATAGATAGATAGATAGATAGATAGATAGATAGATAGATAGATAGATAGATAGACAGACAGACAGACAGACAGACAGACAGACAGACAGATAGATAGATAGATAGATAGATAGATAGATAGATAGGTAGATAGATAGATAGATAGATAGATAGATAGATAGATAGATAGATAGATAGATAGATAGATAGATAGATAGATAGATAGATAGATAGATAGATGTATTTTTGCATTTATCATCAATTATCACAGAGAGAGAGAGAGGGAGAGAGAGAGATAGAGATAGAGAGAGAGGGAATATGAGTAAGCATAAAGTGCCACAATTAGCTGAAATTATAAAAACTACCTGGTGCATATGAGACAATCAAATGTCATTTTTCTATGTACGTACCTTATCTTATCTAAGGTCACGATGTTGTCTATCTCCCATTAGTCCTGTTTTGTGTATTTATTGTCAGTTTTTCTGACATTTTTTTTGCAAACAAAGCAGCAACGTTTATATTCTAAATTCCGTTTACGTATAGAAAATTATGCTTATCAGAAGCTTGTTCAATGGTGATAAGTGTACTTTTGGGGCCATCACATGGATAAACGTAGTTTTCTGCGGTGAAATTTGTATGCCACTGTTAGAGCTGGGAACACAGTAGAATGGTCAACTCGTTCCGAAACAGTGCTAACATCGAGTGAGAATGTAGATGTAATATAACGCGAATGTGTATAGAGTTCTGTAGAGTTGACAAGTCACTCACTCAATCATAAGCAAAAGTCAATAAAGGGCAGACTACTGGCGTCGTTTCATACATTTAATCATGGACGTACACTTTGACATCACGAGTACAGTCACTTGAACAGGTTGGAATTTAATAGAATGATAAAACTGTGGAAAATGCATGGTTCATTTTGAAAATCAAGTATAGGCTCTCAATAAAATAAAAGACACAACATCAGCAGAAGAAGGACTTTAAAAATAATGACGAACCTGAGTCCCCAAAGTGAGTGAGAAAATCACCACCTCTGGCGGACTTCAAGCCAGTAACATTGTTGCCTATCATATGTTGACTACCATTTTTGTTGAACGTCATAATGTTGAATGGCGTTGAAGACATGGTATGGTGTCTGTAGTATGGTTTGTGTAAGATGAAGATGTGTATTCAAACAGTTATTATCACAAACAGGGCAATCCACACCAGGACGTCACATTAACTCACGATGGGTAAAGTCAATGAGATTTGCAACAGCTAGTGACGTTTTCTTGTATAATTTATTGTGGACGCCACATGACAAAATGTATACGCGAAGGTAGGTACATCATAGGTACAATCAAACAGTCATTGTTACAGCAACATATTCAGTACATCATAGGGCTGTAAATGTATTCAGGCGGAAATCTCCATCCCTTTCTATAACAGCTGGAAGATATCAATACGATAGGAGATCAGATCCTCTCTCCTAAATCTAACCTCAGCAAGACAGGGACGTCTTCTGAAGTGTATCAATAATGTCCTCAAAAAATCCTCCAAATTCCTTTAGTTATCCAAGATATCAAATCTGGAACAAGCAGTAAAGTTTAGCAGGCAGATAGTTCTTAAGACATGCATCCATCGATGCAGTAACAGCGAACATGCTTCGTGAGCTGACGAAAAACTTCTCATAGCGTAGACCCGCCTATAATCGGGCTACAAACAAAATGTCAATCTCGAAAGATATCGATAAATGTCAAAAATGTCATTACCTTTACTTCAGGAAATAAACATATAACTCACATAAAAGACTAGAAAAAGAGGCTGAAAATAAAAGACTAGAAACAGAGGCTGAAAATAAAAAACTAGAAATAGAGGCTGAAAATAAAAGACTAGAAAAAGAGGCTGAAAATAAAAGACTAGAAATAGAGGCTGAAAAGAGAAGAGAAAAAGCAAAACTGGAACACGAAGAAAAACTCTTAGCTTTGGAGTTAGAGAAGTTGAAGTTGATGAAAATGGGTAATGCTAATGATGCAAATAAGGTGTCATCTTCTGATAAGTCTAATGCTAGTACTTTCAAGATTAAGCTACCAGCTTTCAATGCTTCCAGTGACGATATAACGTTCTATCTGGACAGATTTGAACGGTCATGTAAAACACATATCATAGATAAATCACTATATGTTGATCAATTGTCAAATATACTTAAGGGTGAAGCTCTGAGTATGCTAAGCATGGTAGATGAGTCTGATAAGAACAATTGTAAGGTTGTCAGGGCGGCCTTATTAAAGAAATACCAACTTAACGAAGACGGTTATCGTCTTCAATTCAAGAATATGTTACCAGAAACTGGAGTAGAATTCTCTGAATTTATTGCAAAAGTACGTCTCACGTTTACACGTTGGGTAGAGCTGTCTAAGACAGAACATACATTTGAAGCACTTATGGACTTACTACTTAGAGACAAAGTTAAGTCTTCTGTCAATGAGTTTTTTCTTGCTTTCCTTCATGAGCTTAAGCCTAAAAATATAAAAGAAATGGAAGAAGACTGTTGCCAGTATGTCACTGCGCACCCTCATGTAACCATTAGCAACTCTAAAGTGAAAGAAGGTTTGCCAGTTGCTTCGGCAGCACCATATGGCCCAAACTGCTTTCGTAAATTTCAGGGTACTCAACAAAATTTTAACAGGAAAAGTAACCGTAATTATGCTCAGAATCAGGGCAATCAATCGCATAGTGGTTCTTCTTCGAAGAACTGGAGACGGGCTGACAGTCCTCGTTATTCTGAACCCAATAATTATAAACATTTTCGCAAAGATGGTTATAATAGAGGCTATCAAAACTATTCTTCGCGGAGAACTCAAAACCAAACTAATAGATGTTCTCATCAATGTGGAAATGATAATGATAACTATGGAAACTGGGATTCAAACCAGGATAACAGTTACAATAGAGAATACAATGATAATTGCAGAGGCAATACTAGTCGCGGTAGATCTCAACACAAAAAAGAGATATCAGCAAGCAAACGCTGTACAGCAAGAATCTCAGGGAGCCTGTAAACATACTGATGATAATAAAAACTCTAGCGCTGTCACATGTTCTACCTTTGACTTTGGGAGAGCAAATGAATGCCCCAATGCACTACTTTGTTCGAACCGACTACTGTAACTACCTTGAGCTGTGGTCACTCTCTTCCCGCTCTTCCTGCTGCAGTTGCGCATGACGGGAGAGGATCTCTTATCCTACATAAAGGTCTAGTAAATAATAATCCATTCTCAGTCCTTTTTGATTCTGGATGCACTACTATCGGAGTTAAGCAATCTCTTGTAGATCCATCCTGTGCCACAGGAAAAGTGATCAAATGTGTCACATTTGGTGGAACTTTGGAAAAGTATCCTATTGCCATAATTCACATTGCTACTCCCTTTTTACAGGAGATGTGCACGCGTGTCTTCTACCAAAACCTATTGCGGATCTTATTATCGGTCGTATTCACGGAGTTAGGGAATGTACTCCGCAGCAAATTGCTGCTTGGGAAGAACAAAATATTCAAGCTACCAATGCTGTGGTCACAAGAGCACAGGCTCGTCAGATACCTCAAACTTCATTAACATAGGCATTTGGTTATTTCACGTGACTCATTTATAAAATTGCAAGAAGAAGATCCTTCTTTAAAAAAATTCTTCATTCTAGCAAAAAAAGTGTGATCCAAATCAGAATACAAATCGGAAATCTTGGATTACTATGAAGAACGGCGTACTTGTGCGTATGGTACAAGACTCGACGACGTCTGCGCATTCACAAATTCTTGTGCCTAAGAGTATGAGATTACTGATATTGCAACATGCTCATGACTCGCAATGTGCTGGACATATTGGTTTTTCCCGTACAAAGTCGAGAGTTCTTGCGGCTTTCTTTTGGCCATTTGTGAGCAAGGACATACGTATTTACTGCCGATCGTGCAAAATATGTCAAGAGGTCAAATCTAGAGGACCACGACATGTAGCGCTTATCCAGGCTGCAGACATTCCTATTCGGCCGTTTCAGAAAATGGCAATAGATATTATTGGTCCTTTTAGGATCAAGTCGGCCAGAGGACATCAGTTTATCCTTACATGTGTCGACATGTGCACACGTTGGCCAGAGGCTATTCCTCTTAAGAGCATCTCCATTGCCGATATTGCAGACGCTCTTTGGCTGATATTTTCTCGTTTGGGATTCCCCAGAGAAATGTTGTCAGACCATGGTACTCAACTTATATCAGACACTATGTCGCAGGTAATGTCGACTCTGCATATTAAAAAGTCTCTCAGCAGAATTTATCACCCCATGTCGAATGGGTTAGTTGAGCGTTTGAATAGAACACTCAAGACTTTACTTGGGAAGATAACTGAGGATCATCCTCAGGATAGGGACAGGGTTTTACCTGCGGCTCTCTTTGCTTATTGAGAGGTTCCCAATGAACACACAGGGTTTTCTCCTTTTGAATTTGTCTTCGGCGCCTGACCGCGCGGCCCTATGTCTTTGCTCTACCATCTTATCACTGCTGATAATATTAGCGATGACACACAATCTTCATATGAGTATGTCATTGCTCTGAGGCAAAAGATCATCGAGGCATGCAAACTAGCAACTTCTTTTTCTGAATTTGCTAAAGAAAAGGCAAGGCAATTTGCAAACAATAATAGATGTCTACGACAACTTTGTCCAGGTGAGAAAGCACTCGTTCTACTCCCTTCCATAGAGAACAGACATTTTATTGCATGGAAAGGTCCGTATACGATAGTCTCAAAAATTTCCGATGTCGACTATGTTGTCGATATTGATGGAAAGCATGAAACTTTCCATATAAATATGCTCACGGAATTTCTTGAACGACCGGACTATTTGCAGCCTATTTTCCAGGCGACGGACGATTCTCCAGTACCTCATGGTCATTACTCATCCCTGTCGGTTATACAGGATGAGGAAACTACTTTTTCAGATGTCAATCTTCCTCTTCCTGTGATCCCACTTCATTCTACGGAATCTTGGAAAAACGTTACTGTTTCTCCTAGTCTTTCCGCTGAGGAACACCGACAAGTCACTTCGATGTTACAGACGTTTCAGGATGTCCTTACCGACATTCTTGGACACACACATGTCATTGAACATGACATAATACTTACTGACCATAATCCTATTAGAGTCAGACCCTATCCTATACCTATCCATTTTCAATCACAAGTCGAAAAAGAATTGGATGAAATGATACAATTGAAAATAATTGAACCATCCACTTCAGCGTACTCTTCGTCCATGGTAATTGTTCGAAAGAAAGACAATAACATACGCCTTTGCGTTGATTATCGCAAATTGAACCAAGTTACGAAGTTCGATGCTGAACCTATGCCTTCATTAGAAAAGCTACTAAACAAACTTTCTAATTCTAGATTCTTTACCAAACTCGACTTATCGAAAGGTTATTGGCAAGTTCCTTTAACCGAACGTGCCAAACCTCTTACTGCTTTTTCTACACCCAGGGGTTTATTTCAATGGAATTTCATGCCTTTCGGCCTTATAAACGCCCCTGCTACGTTCGTACACATGATGCGTCGAATTCTCTCATATCGTACAGATGTCATAGTATACTCAGACGATATCTGTCTCTTCAGTGATTTGCTGTCTACTCTTCGCGGAAGATCAAAAACCCTATTTGGATTATGGCACCTCTTTCAACCTTGTTGAAGAAAGGATCGCCTAATCTGATCCGCTGGTCTCATGAATGCCAATCCTCATTGGACCAGATTAAAACTTTATTTTCATCTCAACCTATCTTAAGGTTACCTACTATTAAGAAGACTTTTGTTCTTCGAAGTGACGCCTCATCCACTGGGATTGGGGCAGCACTAATGCAGGAGTATTCAGATATTCTGCATCCGGTGATGTATATCTCTAGGAAACTAAATGCGGCAGAGAGGAATTACTCGGTTTTAGACCGTGAATTGTTGGCTATGGTTTGGTCAATTCTCAAGTTACAAAGATTCGTTCTGGGCGCTCATTTCATTGTGGAAACCGACCAGAAAGCTCTTACTGCTATTCAGAGTAAAAACTTGAAGAGCTCGAGATCCACTCGCTATGCCATTGCTCTTCAACCATTTCATTTCACGGTGCGAGCTATCCGAGGTTCGGATAATGTGATGGCAGACATTTTGTCCAGATGCCCGCATGATTCCACTTGACTTTCCTGTCCTATATTTCCTGATAGACGTCGAGATTTATAACAGGTCTCTACTATAATTATATATCAGCACATCTATTCTCACTTTATGAGAATTTATAACATTCTACTGTGTGATTTCCTTTTTCTGTTACCGATTTTGGTATAACTGAAGAAGGCTAGGTTAGCAATATAAGGGCAAAAATTTGTAATGGCCACAATTTATAGTCAAGAATGTATTTTGATTACTGTATTAGAAAATCTAACATTTATCATATAGAATTGTGTTATTTATATGTTCGCAGCAAATCATTGATGTGTGCGAGATGCTGTAATGTCTACCATGACGTAGTAGGAAGTACTTACTTACCTTTGGAACAACTCTTTAGATGTGCCCACGTAGTCTATGACCTGGTCTGCTGGGATCATCGACTTAGTTAATATTATGTATACAGCAGTATGGCATAATATTATTACATGTTTACATAATGTAATGTTTGGCTGTTAAATGATTATATCTCTATAATGCGGTATATTATGATATGACACCGCTGTTTTGATGACATTCCATTGTTTAATCGTATGATAATATATTTAATGTCAGATAAATTTGTATGTATATAATTTTGATTACATTATAATGTTGACAGCATTGTGGTGTATGTTGGTGGCACCTCCCTGGAATATATATATACTTAGGGAAATACTTTCTCTAAGGATTTGAGATATAGTCTCACTTGACGCTCCATGCGTTGAGCTAGCCTCACATTAGGCATTATATTTTTGGTGATACGTTTATCCGCGCATCATTCGTGCGTTAGGAGCCTGTTTGATCTTGCTCTCGGATTTTAAAAAAAATGTTTCTTTTTTTTTCCCCGGGGGATGCGGTAGTCTGTTACTCACAGATTTTTCTGAGGCAATATATGTATTTACCTGTCTTAATTGTACAATTTAATTTTGTAATCCAAGGTGCATAACTCTTGATTAGTGGAGGTTACATTTTACAATTGTTGTTATCTTCTCTTGTGTCTTAACTTGATCGTCGGTTTATTATTAGACCCATGTCTGGTTGTTTCCTTATATGGCTAGAATATGTCATCTGTTCTTGGAATGTTTGTAACCTGAGTTGCGGTTTGTTCTCTGACCATATAAGGCTCGTTTTGGTCAAGTTTCTTTGCTTGGTATGTGTCCAACATCGGCCCATTTGAGTTGAACTCAGGGGTCAAGCGCTTCTGCGCATGTGTCGAATTTAAGGTTGCTGGAGAAAGACTTCCGTTCCGGGAGTCTAACAAGAGTTCTGATTAGAGTGGGACGCTATTTCAGCGTCCGTGATCATTTGTCGGGGAATATGGATGTCCTCTCGAGTTGTGGTGATTATTTCGGAAGAAAGGTAATTGCTCTTCATGATATTATTTGTGGCCAGTTGTTATGATTGACATTTTGTAGGCTGCTTGCTAACTTTCCCCACTGGGCGTGGAAGAGTCTACTGCCTTAAGAAGTTACAGCTCACGAATCACCCTCTCTTCTATGCATCGGGTTGATGCATGCCCCAAGGGCTATCTGTTGGTTGAACTCTGTGCTCCGGCGGTATCACGTCAGTCAAGGTTTGACACCTTTGCTATTAAAGGAACTTAGAGGACATTGCCTGATGTACTCCAGAAGATATGTCTGTCTTGCTGGGGGTCAGAAAGGGAGAGTTGGTTTACTCCCCTACATATATATATATATATATATATATATATATATATATATATATATATATATATATATATATATATATATATATATATATATATATATATATATATATATATATATATCGGCTGTAGTAGAAAAGGATGATGGTTTCAGCACCTGATTATATCTACAGTCGTTAGATCGTACTGACTTTGTATATGCTGATGAACGTCTACTGTCCTGTGTCGTGAATAAATGCATGAAACGTCACCAGCTGTTACCATTACTGACTTTCCTCGTTGTGAGTCAAAGTGACGTCCTTGTGACCTTCATGTACTATCAACACATCAGACAACCTACCAGACACGAGACACCCTTCCATACAGCCTTCAACATCCCTTGGTGTCTACAGAAGTATATTACCACCACACTTGGTGACTACCAAATATTACACCAACATTTTGTGGCCAATTCTACTTCTACATTTCTGGGTGGCCAATATTACTTTCAACATTTTTGGTGAACAATAATCACCACTGCTACCCTGTGGTGGACTACAACAAATAATACTTCAACAGACATGTTTGTATTGTTAGCATGTGAAACTGATTTTGTAGGCCAATGACGAGTGCTACTAACAAAATTGTTTTATAACTGGATTTTGTAGGCCATGGTGTTTTTTCATGCAACTCGAATGTCCAGGACTATCGTACATAAGGGGAGGTTGTATTGTCCACTATTTTTGGTCAGCAACGCTTTTGTTTGTGGCGTGTGCAAGAATCTGAACGCTGTTAGTTGTTCACCACTGCCCATTGACATCGTTTGCAGCCATAGTGTCATGACTTCCTTCAGTGATACGTGCTTTAACTCACCATTATCTTTAACATTTGTAAATGAATCTTTAAGGTAAAGTCTACGCAATGGGTCTCAGCGCCACGCTAACAAATTTTGTATTAAATCAGGTCTAAGTCCTACAAACACACCACCGTCCTGTCCAAACTGGAGTCCAAGGAATTACAACCGGTGAGACGCTCATTGCTATTATTGTAATGCCAGTGACCATTTTAGAAAAGACTCTCCAACCATGAAGAAAGAACATGTAAATGTTACTTCTATCCTAGAGACATTTAACGGCCAAGATTGTCCGGATTGTAAGCATTTATTCAAACCTAACGGTAAGCACATATTGATCTACAATCACACTTTGCCTGTTTTGTCACATCCTTTTTATTTTAAATCTATTGTCTTTGTTTAGTTGATCCTTGTTAATATTTAACAAACATGTCCTGTGTTTAGGTTGATCGTGGCGTGCCTCGCCAAAAAGAGGTATTTTTGTTTCTTTAATATTAATATTTCCTGTAGCACTAATAGTACATTCTCCTATATAATTTATACATTCCTTCAAAGATCCCCTTTTTCGGCAATTTGATAGATATAATTCTTTCCAGTGTAATGGTTAATTCTTACACCTATCTGGGTAATGTATAAAATAAGCGTGTAGGGGTGCCGATGTCCTCAAAAGTGGATCGATGGTATTGGAAGTATACGGCGAACATACTCAAATAGTTTCTTCTGCTCACGCAGAGGTCCTCCATATTACATTTGTCTACAGATTTCTCTGCCCACTTACCAACTTGCCAGTATACTTTTGTTTTTCGTATCTCTTCCCATACTTGTTATTGTTTCTTTGTTTGTCTCTCTATATATATTATGTCTCTATGTTTTGAAGTGACAATTCGCTTTTGTTTACATCTGCTTTCTTATTTTCTCGCTTTATTTTTTGATAGTGTTGTTAATCTATGAGTTTAAAGGGCACTCACATATACCAAAGCTTTTCAAATCTAATTTCAGGCGAAATTTATATCTTTTCAGCAGTTGTCTGAATTTGTTTTGTCTTACTGGCTTTTTAAACATGTGATACGCATTTGATATTGCAACTGTAATTTTGTTTCTACTGCTCTACTATAAGCAATTTCACAAAAGTACAAATAAATAGATATGCATATTTGTAAACAAACACATATGTTGACATATACGGCGAAAGATACACAGAGAAAACAAGAAGCTATGACACAAACAAATACATTGATGGGTCACAACTACAAGCATAACATGTACATACTCTCAAATTGAAAGTCATATAATGTCAAAGTCACAGACATATTTAATAGTTCTTTTTTTATCTGCATCTCATGTTCCTCTACGTGCAAGTAGAAAAATATTTCCTTTTTATCAGTCATATTCTTGAAATATGAAACTAACATTAAAAACTGACATACCTAATTTAAACAACAATGGCGCTAGTTGTCCAATATAATTCTGCTTAACACAATAAACATTTATGTTTTTACAGATTTATTCATTTAAACTTTTCTGATCTTCATCTCGGTAAATGTCGGGTAAAAACGAATGGAATCGGGATACCAGATAGTACCGTTTTCTCCCTTTACTGCCCACAAACCGTTCAAGTTTGACCAGTAACAACTCTTATACCACCATGCTCCATGATGATACATGTAATTCGACAGCTCGTCAGAGATCATGAAGTCTGAGTAGTGAGCGAACTCTTGTGTCTCTCCGTATTCCAAATCAATTCTGAGATCAGTATAGCCCTGAAATAAAGAAATCTTGAATTGTGCAAAGTGTATGTGTATATATGTATATATGATAGCTGTAGGCATGGACATTTTTTCGGGAATGGTTTATAAAACTTATGAAAATGCAAAAATCAAATTATATTGATTAGTAAAGTTACTTTTTTTAGTCCGTTTAATTCACATAAGTTACAATTAATATAATGTTTTATTTATCGGTTTTTTTTCTAAATGGTTTATTGCAACATTATTCTGGTGTTTCTTTACATTCAACATTTCTGGTGTCCGCCGCCTTAATCACAAGTGAATAATTTTTAAAGGTTATCCCACTGTAGTGAAATTGACAGAGATACAACGGTAAAATATCTCCAAAGGTAACATTTAGGGATAAAAACATAATGCGTAGGCTGCTGATGTACATGATCGCCTAGACCGCGGGTCATCATCCTCCATAATAATTGACTTGCTAGACAGGAGGGGAACGGCGGATAAAAAGGAAAAAATATGACTGGAAAGATTGCGTGAGACTGGCACGGCTAAGGAGACGCAATTGGGGGGGATGGAGGAAAGTAAAAATTCACGTCCCCCAAATTGACACGAGGTACGGAATGGACGCTTTTGCGATACCAAGCCCTTGATTTGAATTCAGCGGCTAAAACGCAGATGTTAGGAATATTACAAAATTTAAAAAGTACATTTTCTTAATATTAATGTTAGGAATATAAAAATTAGCTGGCCAGATGGCCCATTCTGAGCAGTGAACTAATATGGTCTTAATTTTACAGACGGATAGATAATATTGAAGATAATGACAAAAGACAGTGTTGTTCACATCATCGACAAGACTGTATTGAATCTAAAAGTGTCGCTAATTGCACAAAAAAAAACACGACCTCGAAACGCAGGTGTTCAAATCTACGTAATATGGAAGAGAAGGGATATTTGTGGTGGCTGTGTCTAAAAATAACTTTTAACGACAAAATTTTGGAGGGGAGAGAAAGGTTGGTTCAAAAATCGAGTACATTTTGTAGAAACACAAGTAGAGACGGACAGACTAACAGATAACCATCCATACTTGACTGAAGCATGACTGAAATGACTTTATGGGAGGAAATTTGAAATTTAAAATAAACCTAGGCAGTGATTGGCTACAGACAATCATATCATTAGCGCTCAGACGCGAAAGTGGGGCCATTCTTCAATAGTTGTTCAGTGATAGACACAGATTTTAAAGTGTGGTGATTTCCATATGAAAGAAAGTGTAATAAATTTAGGGACGCCATACTATAGCCAGCAGCTCAGCTGAGTTTTGCTAGCAATTCTGTGTTATTTATTCATAATCTGGTAAGATTGAAATTATTTCTTTGTATATTTTGAATATTGTTTCATGTTCGAGTGATTTGATACTGCCATATCGAAATCTAGCCTTACAAACAAGTAGGGATTTGCTCTAGACCCCCCGCCCTAGTCAGGGTCTAGGGACCAACAATGTACATAAACTCCAGCAAGGATTATGCAAGACAGATCAAGTGTTGAGAATAATGGAACATATTACCTATCCTCTTTTAGGGCAGACAACTAATAAATATTTTTTCAGAATCTATAGTCTGGGAGGATCTATCTGATGTAAAACCACCATGGTAAATGTGCTGTTTGGTCAGAGAGATCTGACCTGTCTGTATGATGTGGTTGTTGTGTCAGTGTTGTGTCCAGACGTGGGTAGAGAATAGATTTTGACACATGGCCCATACTTTGATTGCAGAGCTGCGAGTTTCTGTTGTCAACCAAGCAGTGTCTATTCAGTTGGTGACTTACTCGAGTGTATCTGTGCAGTACTTGTGACAGAGACCACCATTATTGCCCGCCAGCACGGAGAGGTGGGATCATCAGTTTTCAGCACCAGAGCTGCAACGACAAGATGAGTGAGCCTCTGGTCTGCTGGACATTCACCAAAGCCCTTTAGTTACTAATAACCCCATAAAAATTCCCACCATTTTCTGGACACTGGGTAGTCAATATAGACAGGTGTGATGAGGCCACCCCAACAGCACAAACAGTAACTATCCTCCCAAGTAGATGACTACTAGAACATTTTAATAAAACTAACTAGTATAGTACATATATATGTACACTATTGCATTTATGATATAATATTCCATGCATTTCTTTCATAATCTCTAAATCTTTTTAAGTTCTGGTCAACCTAAAAAATTGATCCAGAACAAAATAAATGTAATATAATTTTATCAAAAAAATTTACACTATTGAGTTAGTTCAGTGTGTTGTAATATTTATTAATATTATTAGTCTTGTTAAATATCTGTGGGTATATCTATAACCTATTACACCACACTACATAGCATAACCCTAGACACTTTACGTAGCCACATTCATTAAAAAAAAAAGTAAGTGTGAGGTCGTAGTGGTAGCAAGAAAGGCCTTCTGACAATTCTCAACTATATTTTATCTCAGGAGCCTTCACAGCTGGCCTCATACAATTACATTTAGTAATATCAACATCATACAATACCATCAAACACCACTACATAAATTGGGGTCTTGTCCAGGGATAATTAGCCCAACAGTAATATTAGGATCTCCTGGTGGGAGAAATAAAAGTAGGGAAATAAATTGTAAAATTCCCTTTTACATTAAAAGTGTCCCTGCAGATAAAAGTTGGTGAATCTTCACAGCCAGTAATAATTAATTAGTTAACTGGTTAGTTAGAATTAGTTAGACTATAGTCATAAGAAGTACTTAGTGTATTTACTGGTTAGAGATTTAGCTTGTATATTATTATATTGTCTCAAAAGTATGGCGGAGCTGGCAAAATTTAGATCAGCTGCTGTGCTCACCGCGAAGGAGATGGGAATGGATGGTCAAATTTTAATTCAATACGTAACGGCTGAATGTGATAAATATATTGAACGGGAAGAAAGGAGATTAGAAAAAGAGGCTGAAAGAAAATTGGAGTCTGACAGGTTGGTTGAAGAGAAGAGGTTAGAGGCTGATAGAGAAATTAAGAGGCTGCAGATTGAGGCAGAAGAAAAACGACAGCAAAGGGAGGCAGAAGAAAAACGACAGCAAAGGGAGGCAGAAGAAAAACGACAGCAAAGGGAGGCAGAAGATAAAAAGGCCGAAAGGGAGGCAGAAGATAGAAGGTTGCAAAGGGAGCACGAATTACGACTAAGGGAGCTGGAATTACAAGGCCCGGCTCCTGAAAATGGTGCCAGCCCTTTTGCCTCAGATGCTACGCCCAGTCTGGGAGCCTCAAACTCAGCTATGGGGTTTCATTTAGACCATTTTGTTGAAAAAGACGATGACATAGAGGGGTACCTAGGACGTTTTGAGTTATTAGCTACTACATATGGGTTAGAGAGAGAGAGGTGGAGCTTAAAGCTATCACAAGGATTGAGAGGTACTTCTTATGAAGTATTTGCTAAAATGAACAGGGAAGACCAAGACAATTATGACATGTTAAAGCAGGCTTTGTTATTAAGGTACGAGAAGAATGGTGAATTATATCGTAAGAAATTTAGAAATGCCAAACTGTTGTCTGGGGAGACATACCACCAATTCTCTGCTAGACTAGAAACCTATTTGGAGAAATGGACGGCTCTGGGGAAGACCCAAGATCTTAAAGAAATGATCATGATTGAGCAATTGAGAGAGTCCATGGCTCCAGACATGAGAAAATTTCTCATGGAACAAGGTGCAGAGAAGTTGGGGGAAATTTTAAATGTTGCTGAGAGGTATCAGGCAGCCCAGGCAGAGGTAAGGGGTGCTAAGAAGAAGCACATAGACAATTTTAAAGCTCCACAGCAATTTAATAAATTTGATAATAGAGAGCAGGGAAATAAAGGTAGGACAAATTTTGAGCGGCCAAGAAATGACTATCGCGACAGAAACTCACAGTTCAATGACCAAAAGTTCAATGAAAGAAAACCGTTGAACCAAGGAAAAAGATGGTGTAAATGGTGCAAGAAGGATAACCATAACACCGAATTTTGTAGAAGGAAACCTTCAAACATTGCTGCAATGAAGTCGGGGACGCAAAGATTAAAGGTTAATCCTAAGGGACAACAGGAACCTTATCACCCCCCAGTTTGTGAGGATGTTATTTGTAATGGGGTCACCATAAGGTGCCTTTATGATACAGGTTTGGATTATGATTCAGTTGTGAAGTCTAGCCTAGTGGACCCAAGTCAGTATACCACAGAAACAGTGGAAATACAAGGGGCGACTAAGGACATACCACTCATGACACTTCCCATCGCAAGGATAACGGTGAAAACTCGCTATGTGGAAGGAGAAATCAGAGCAGCAGTGATAGAGGAACCAATCTACCCTCTGATATTGGGGTGTAGATACGTCTTCTTGGGGAACCCCGAGAAACCTGTGATCATGGCGACAGTGCAGACCAGGTCACAGAAGAAGGAGGAAGAAGGTGAACCTATAAATGCTCATCCAGAGGAGATGAGGAAGGCGCAGGCTGAGGATAGGACACTCAAGCCATGTTTTAAAAAATTGCCCAAATGCCACACACCTCCGAGCAAGGGGGAATATTTCATGAAGAACAAACTATTATACAGGAAGACAGGAACTAGATCCACTGGTCACGGACAGTTAGTTCTTCCCAAGATATATAGGGCAAACTTAATAAGGAGCTTACATGTTGGAAAAGATGGTGACCATGAGAAAGTCGGTACCATCTGCCAAAAGATTGCTGAGGTGGTCTTTATTGCTTCAACCTTATCAGTTCAGTATCCAATATATCCCAGGCAAATTGAATGTCGGTGCAGATTTCCTCAGTCGGCACCCCTGTGATCAAAATTAGAGTAGTGGCAGACGTGAGGAGTAATTTTACCTATGTGTATCGCTGGGTTTGGAACTTGCCATAGGCATGTTTTCAAGGGGGGAGATGTGTAGTGAAATTGACAGAGATACAACGGTAAAATATCTCCAAAGGTAACATTTAGGGATAAAAACATAATGCGTAGGCTGCTGATGTACATGATCGCCTAGACCGCGGGTCATCATCCTCCATAATAATTGACTTGCTAGACAGGAGGGGAACGGCGGATAAAAAGGAAAAAATATGACTGGAAAGATTGCGTGAGACTGGCACGGCTAAGGAGACGCAATTGGGGGGGATGGAGGAAAGTAAAAATTCACGTCCCCCAAATTGACACGAGGTACGGAATGGACGCTTTTGCGATACCAAGCCCTTGATTTGAATTCAGCGGCTAAAACGCAGATGTTAGGAATATTACAAAATTTAAAAAGTACTATTTTCTTAATATTAATGTTAGGAATATAAAAATTAGCTGGCCAGATGGCCCATTCTGAGCAGTGAACTAATATGGTCTTAATTTTACAAACGGATAGATAATATTGAAGATAATGACAAAAGACAGTGTTGTTCACATCATCGACAAGACTGTATTGAATCTAAAAGTGTCGCTAATTGCACAAAAAAACACGACCTCGAAACGCAGGTGTTCAAATCTACGTAATATGGAAGAGAAGGGATATTTGTGGTGGCTGTGTCTAAAAATAACTTTTAACGACAAAATTTTGGAGGGGAGAGAAAGGTTGGTTCAAAAATCGAGTACATTTTGTAGAAACACAAGTAGAGACGGACAGACTAACAGATAACCATCCATACTTGACTGAAGCATGACTGAAATGACTTTATGGGAGGAAATTTGAAATTTAAAATAAACCTAGGCAGTGATTGGCTACAGACAATCATATCATTAGCGCTCAGACGCGAAAGTGGGGCCATTCTTCAATAGTTGTTCAGTGATAGACACAGATTTTAAAGTGTGGTGATTTCCATATGAAAGAAAGTGTAATAAATTTAGGGACGCCATACTATAGCCAGCAGCTCAGCTGAGTTTTGCTAGCAATTCTGTGTTATTTATTCATAATCTGGTAAGATTGAAATTATTTCTTTGTATATTTTGAATATTGTTTCATGTTCGAGTGATTTGATACTGCCATATCGAAATCTAGCCTTACAAACAAGTAGGGATTTGCTCTAGACCCCCCGCCCTAGTCAGGGTCTAGGGACCAACAATGTACATAAACTCCAGCAAGGATTATGCAAGACAGATCAAGTGTTGAGAATAATGGAACATATTACCTATTGTTGCTGTCATTTTCGACGGAGTCATCTGTCAAGTTATTTGCTTATGTTTGTATCATAAGTATAATTGTGTCTTTACCTGCGATGTCAGGTTGATTAGGGGTTGTCTTCCCTTGTTTATTCATTCATTGTGTTTGACCTTTAGGGTCAGAGGTTGACAGTTCGGCGTGGGCCTATGGGAAGGTTTTTTAAGCGGGAGTGAGATATACTTCCGGGAAGCCGGGAGGTCCTGTTTTTCTGAAGGGACCAAGAGTCCATTGTTTTTCGGGGAGAATCTTCGAAGTAACTGCTATGGCAGTTTTCCCCAGTGAATCTCTGTGCGTCGGGATGACGACAGAATTCCTTGTGTAGTTCTGAGGATTCATTTACCAGGTAATACCGACCTTTATGCATTATTACGCTTTTCGGTGGCAGAACATGTAAAGGATTACCTAGGGTGAACAGCAGTTCACGGATCCGCCATTTCAGAACTTATATATTTGTGCTCGAGGTAGCCATCCAAGACTGTTAGTCTTATATTGTCCAGAAATCCAGTGACGAGGATATATTGTGGGAGCCGCAGATTGGCGGAACTTCTATCTACAATAAGTATTACTGCAGGGTTGGTGATAACCTATTTAACAGAAGTACACGGCCGACGTTAGGACGAGGCCTGTGCTTCTGGCTATTATACTACAGCCTGATATGTGCAATTGGCAGGGAGTGCCAAGTTGCACCTATGTGTCAAGGTAACTAAGGCATCTGACGCGTTTAGTCAGAGACGCCAAGGGCGACGCTACGAACTGTCATTATTGAAGAACTTTGCTATTGACCATGCACGTCTATTCTGATGTTTACCTTTTTGAATGCCAAATGTATACCTATCGATGTCAGGTCAGCATGACCTTGTTACACTGACTGTTCCTGTTGATATTATGTGTGTTCCCGTCAATAAATGTCTTGAAACATGCCTGCAGTGTCAAAGCATCCTTGATTACTGCATGTGAGAGTATGGGTTGCAGGATCTACATCTATACGAGCCTAAACACATTCGCGTCTTCATTCGCACCCACACTCAACTCATCATACGCTCGCACTACACATCTAACAACATGTAAACTGTCTTGGGCCAGTGATCACCTCAACAAGAAAAAAAATACAGTTACATTTCTGGTGGACCAGTTACGTGGGCTCTTATGATACATTTCTTGTCGCCAATGTGGCCTAGAAACTTACATTTCTGATGGACCAGATCTGTGGGTTTAAAAAGAACAGAGCGAGCATTTGACATTATTGTTGACATTTATGGATCCAGAAATTTACATTCCTGGTTGGCTGTTACATGTATGATGTCTCCAGTTTTGTCGAGAAAGTTACAAGAAGGACAAGTACACATTACACTTCTGATCTGTGGGTCTAAGCTACACACGGGACAGCCGTAACACACAGTGCTAATTCTACATTTGCAAGTTTTGGCTACAACAGGACAGATATAGGTCATCAACGGTTGACACAAATAAACAGTACGAGCATTTATATTATAATGCTACATAAAGCATAACAAGACAAGTACTGAAGTGAACTACTAGGCATTTGCTACGTGGACCATAACTGCATAGAAGGCGGGTTCCTATTGTAAACAGTACTGCGGGTTGTTACACGTTTCATTCAACAACAGACTTTTCTAGGTCAGAGTATTCAAGCTACATTGTTGGAGGTCAAGTGTCTGTAAACAGTACGTGAAATTGTAAACATTCAATGTGCAAGCCCTAATTTGAGAAGGTCATAGTAACTTTGGTTCGTGAATACCACTTTATGTTACAGTGGATTTGACGTTCAGTGCGCGTTTGACATTTCGTTTCTGTGTTCGCAAGGAGCAAGAAATTTATTTTAGTTTCAGCTGTGACTGAACTTGTTCTGCAACACATTGAAATTGATTGCTATATGTTTATGTCACTTCTACTGTTTTGTGTATTTTTCTGCGGGTTTTTCGGTTGGTGGGTCTTACGGTAAATATGCCACTTGATCGAGGCTTACTGTAAGCGGTCTGTAGGTGCAAATTTTCTTAATTTGGAAATTTGCTAGTGACAATTGGTCGCTATTGATGTTAGCTGTGATGTAATTGTACTTAACGTTGTTTTTGTAATATTTTGTCTGTTTTTCAGTTTTGATTGTCGATTTGTTTTGTTTGTATTCTGTAGGTCTCTCCTTTCTTGTGTATTTCTCTACACATTTTTGGTTAAAACAGTGTTGCCATTTGTATTGTTTTGTATTTTTGTCTTTGTATTTTTTTTTTGGTTGTACTACATTACTGTCATGCACAGTCTACATACACATACTTGGTCATGTTTTGATATTATTGATAAGGTAGACTCTTCATATAGAGTTTGTTAAATAATATTATATAAGATATTTATACAAGTTCTTTGATAAAAGACTTGTTATCTACAAAGATTAAGACAGTAAAATAAAGTGAAGTGAGTATACAAGTCTAGCATTTCAGACTTGTCTCCCATTGAAGTGGGATAAGGTAATTTATTTAATTTTTTTTCAGGTTTCTGATCTCATTAGACAGAATGTCTACATTGGATTTCTTCATCCAGCAAGGGTTGACCCTTGGTAAGTCTGGTAAAGAATTGGAAGAATATTCATCTGCTCAATTCGCCATTGCATTAAAGTCAGAAGAAAAGAAACAAAAAGAGGAAATTAAATTGAAAGCAGAAGCTGAACTAAAGAAGCTAGAAGCTGAGAATAGAAGATTAGAACTTGAAGAAAGAAGGTATCAAAGAGAGGCTGAGGAGAGAAAAGCTCAAGCTGCTGCTGAGGAGAGGAAAGCTCAAGCTGCAGCTGATGAAAGAAAATTCCAGATGGAAATGGAAGACAAAAAACTTCAAGCTGCTGCAGAGGAAAAAAAACTTCAAGCTGCTGCAGAGGAAAAAAAAACTTCAAGCTGCTGCTGAGGCTGAAATTAGGAAAATGGAACATGAGGAAAGAAAACAGAAGATGGAACTTGATGAAAAACTCGCAATTTTGGAGTTAGAGAAATTGAAATTGGCGAGTACGGGTGCTCAGCAAACAACTTCGAGTACGACAAAGGAGTTTGTTAGTAGGATTAAATTGCCTCATTTCAATCCTTTAAAGGATGACGTAGCAGATTATCTAGATAGATTCCAATTTTTGTGCGATACGCATAACATAAAAAAGGAAAAATATGTTGAACAACTGATGCCATTTTTTACAGGTGACACAGTGACTACTCTTATGACAATAGACGAACATGAGAGGACTAATTATGATGTTGTCAGGGCAGCATTACTAAAGAAATACCAATTAAAACAAGAAGACTATCGTCTTCGTTTTAGGACAATGTTGCCAGAAAATGGAGTAGATTTCTCTGATTTTGTTACAAAGATACGTCGTACATTTACACGATGGGTTGAGTTGTCTCAGATTGAGAAAACATATGAAGGTCTAATGGACTTATTATTGCGAGATAAGGTTTTGTCATCTGTTAATGATTCTTTTCTTGCATTCCTTCATGAGCGTAAGCCTAAAAACTTAAAAGAAATGGAGGAATACTGTTGTCAGTATGCCACAGCACATCCCCATGCTACAGTTAGCAATTCTAAAGTGAAAGAAGGGTTGCCAGCTGCTTCGGCAACACCATATGGCCCTAATTTCAGAAAAAAATTTCAGGGTGCTCAACAAAATTGGAATAGGGGAAGTAATCAAAATTACACTCAGAAGCGGAGTAATCCAACACATGATGGTTCTTCGTCTATGCAGTGGAGACAAGATGGTAGTTCTCGTAATTTTAGTGGTAATAATTTGAGACACTTTCGTAAAGGCTATCCAAATAATAACTATTCAAATTTTCGAGGTAATCATTCTCGACGTCAAGATTATGACGATGGTGAATTTAGAAACCGGGATTCAAACCGGAATGATGATTACAATAGGCAATATGATAACAATTACAGGGGAAATGATAGTCGAAATAATTACAGGGGAAATGATAATCGAGGTAGACCTAGGTTTAACAAAAAAAGACCTTACCAACAGGCAAACTCTGCGCAACAAGAGTTTGATGGAGTCTGTAATACAGTAAATGATAGTGGTAACTCTAGGGCTATCACTGGTTGTGCTTTCGATTTTGGGAGAGCAACTGAATGCCCCCAATGCTTAACATTGTTTGACTCATCAACTGTATCTACGCTAAGTTGTGGTCACCCTCTTCCTGCTCTACCTGCTACAGTTGCGCATGATGGGAGAGGATCTCTCATCTTACATAAAGGTCTAATAAATGATAGGCTAGTCTCAGTACTTTTCGATTCGGGATGTACTACCGTCGGGGTTAAGGAGTCTCTGATAGATCCTTGCTGTGCCACGGGAAAAACAATCAAATGTGTTACATTTGGTGGTACTATGGAAAGCTATCCTACTGCTATTATTAGGATTGACACTCCTTTCTTCACAGGAGATGTCCATGCATGTCTTCTTCCTAATCCTATTGCGGATCTTATAATCGGTCGTATTCATGGGGTTAAGGAATGCACCCCGCAACAAATTTCTAGTTGGGAAGAAAAAAAACATTCAAACGGTCAATGCAGTGGTGACAAGAGCTCAAGCTCTTAATCCCCCAACTTCATCTGATAATAGTAATGAAGTTGATAGCCAAGACGAGCACTTGGTGATTTCCCATGACTCGTTTGTTAAACGTCAAGAAGAGGATCCTTCTTTGAAGAAATACTTCCTTCTTGCAAAGAAAGGGGATCCCAATCAAAATACGAATCACAAATCGTATATCACTATGAAGAATGGTATATTGGTACGAATGGTACAACACTCGGACAAGTCTATGCACTCGCAAATTCTTGTGCCTAAGTGTATGAGAGCCTTAATTCTTCGGCATGCACACGATTCTCAGTGTGCGGGACACATGGGTTTTTCCAGAACTAAAACTAGAGTCCTTGCGTCATTCTTTTGGCCATTCGTGAATAAAGACATCCGAATTTATTGCCGATCTTGCAAAATTTGTCAAGAGGTCAAGTCTAGGGGTCCGAGACATGCTGCTCCTATTCAGGCTGCAGATATTCCGATTCGGCCGTTTCAGAAAATGGCTATAGACATCATTGGTCCGTTCAAAATTAAGTCAGCCAGAGGACACCAATTTATCCTCACTTGCGTGGACATGTGCACGCGTTGGCCAGAGGCTATTCCTCTGAAGAGCATATCAACTGTCGATATCGCTGATGCTCTTTGGCTCGTATTTTCTCGTCTGGGATTCCCCGGAGAAATACTGTCGGATCACGGCACTCAGTTAATTTCGGACGTTATGTCTCAGGTAATGGCTACGCTAGACATTAAAAGGTCTCTCAGTAGTATTTATCATCCAATGTCCAATGGATTGGTAGAACGTCTTAACAGGACACTAAAGAACTTACTTGGCAAGATAACGGAGGATCATCCTGAAGATTGGGACAGGGTTTTACCTGCAGTCCTCTTTGCCTATAGAGAGGTTCCCAACGAGCATACAGGGTTTTCTCCTTTCGAACTTGTCTTTGGCGCGCAACCGCGCGGGCCAATGTCCTTGTTACACGATTTGATAACTTCCGATAATATTGACGATGATACACAATCGTCATATGAATATGTTATAGCTCTTAGAGAAAAGATTATCGAATCGTGCAGGTTAGCAACTTCATCTTCCGAATTTGCGAAAGAAAAAGCTAGGCGATTTGCTAATAAGAAAAGACGCCTACGTCAACTTTGTCCTGGAGACAAAGCATATGTCTTACTGCCCTCAAGAGAGAATAGACTTCTCATTTCTTGGAAGGGTCCATACACTATAGTCTCGAAAATTTCTGATGTCGACTATATTGTCGATGTGGATGGAAGGCATAAAACCTTCCATATAAATATGTTAACAGAGTTTATTGAACGTCCAGACTATTTACAGCCTATTTTCCAGGCGACGGACGACTCTCCAGTTCAACATGGTCACATCTCATCCCTGTCCGTTATACAGGATGAGGAAACTATTTTTTCTGACGTGAACTTACCTCTTCCTACGATTCCACTTATTTCAACGGAATCGTGGAGAGACGTTACAGTCTCTTCTAACTTGTCTTTTGAGGAACAACGTCAAGTATCCTCTACGTTACAATCATATCAGGATGTCCTTACCGACATTCCTGGACACACAGATGTCATAGAACATGACATCATACTTACTGATCGTAATCCGATCAGAGTAAGACCATACCCAATACCTATTCATTTTCAAGCACAAGTCGAGAAAGAATTGGATGAAATGATTCAACTACAAATAATTGAACCATCCACTTCAGCTTATTCTTCGTCGATAGTTATTGTTCGAAAGAAAGACAATAACATACGTCTTTGCGTTGATTATCGCAAATTAAATCAAGTTACGAAGTTCGATGCTGAACCTATGCCGTTATTAGATGATCTACTTATTAGACTTTCTAAAGCTAAATTCTTTACTAAACTAGACTTGTCGAAAGGTTATTGGCAAGTCCCATTGACGGAACACGCCAAACCTCTCACTGCTTTTTCGACACCTAGGGGTCTGTTTCAATGGAATTTTATGCCTTTCGGGCTTATGAACGCCCCAGCGACTTTCGTGCGCATGATGCGACGAATTCTATCAGATCGTGCAGATGTCATTGCATATTTAGACGACATCTGTCTTTTCAGCGATACTTGGGAAGAACACTATGTGGGTCTGAAGGAATTGCTATCTACTCTACGTGAGCATAGTTTGACTGCTAAACCCTCTAAAGCTTTTGTTGGGTTTAGTGAAATTTCCTTCCTAGGTCATCGAGTTGGTCATGGTCTGTTGAAGACAGAGGACCAAAACATTTCAAAGATATTAAATATCTCGGTTCCGAAGACAAAAAAGCAAGTGCGTAGTCTCTTGGGATTGATACAATTCTATGGAAGATTCATTGAGAATCTGTCCTCCATTATGGCACCACTTTCAACGTTATTGAAAAAAGGTTCTCCTAATATGGTGCGTTGGTCCCAAGAATGCCAATCTTCATTGGATCAGGTTAAGAATTTGTTCTCATCTCATCCTATCTTAAGACTACCGACGATTGATAAGACTTTTGTCCTTCGTAGTGATGCCTCTTCCACTGGCATTGGAGCGGCACTAATGCAGGAATATTCAGGAACTCTGCATCCTGTAATGTATATTTCTAGGAAGCTGAATGCGGCAGAAAGGAATTAATTACTCGGTTTTGGACCGTGAATTGTTGGCTATGGTTTGGTCCATTCTTAAGCTACAAAGGTTCCTTCTGGGCGCGCATTTCTTTATGGAAACCGACCAAAAAGCTCTTACGGCTATGCAAAGTAAGGATTTGAAGAGCTCGAGATCTACTCGTTATGCTATTGCTCTTCAGCCTTTCCATTTCACGGTGCGAGCTATCCGTGGTTCGGATAATGTGATGGCGGACATATTGTCTAGATGCCCACATGATTCCAGTTAAATCTTGTGTCCTAGTTTTTCCTGATATATTTTCAGACTTAGGTCTGTCCTTAATATCATAATATGTTGTAATACAAATGTATTTGGATGATGTTTAGATAATTTAACAAATTTCATTTTGTCCATCCATCAGTGATATGTTGCTAAAATAGCATTGACATTTGTATATTGCTATGATTATATTATTTAGTAATGTTTGATATATGATTGGTATTGCCAGCAACTTAGGTTTCTTGAATGGTATCCCTTAGTTTGTTTGGCTTAAAGGAAATATTTTCTCCTATGTTGGGAGATGATTTGTACCCTCTTCTATTGTACCTGATATTAGGTTCATTGTTTGCATGAGCACAGAAGTGATACTGGTGCTATCTTGCTCATGAACATATTAAAAAAAAAAAAAAAAATTGCATTTTTTTTTTTTTACAGGGGGGTGGTAGTAATGTTGCTGTCATTTTCGACGGAGTCATCTGTCAAGTTATTTGCTTATGTTTGTATCATAAGTATAATTGTGTCTTTACCTGCGATGTCAGGTTGATTAGGGGTTGTCTTCCCTTGTTTATTCATTCATTGTGTTTGACCTTTAGGGTCAGAGGTTGACAGTTCGGCGTGGGCCTATGGGAAGGTTTTTTAAGCGGGAGTGAGATATACTTCCGGGAAGCCGGGAGGTCCTGTTTTTCTGAAGGGACCAAGAGTCCATTGTTTTTCGGGGAGAATCTTCGAAGTAACTGCTATGGCAGTTTCCCCAGTGAATCTCTGTGCGTCGGGATGACGACAGAATTCCTTGTGTAGTTCTGAGGATTCATTTACCAGGTAATACCGACCTTTATGCATTATTACGCTTTTCGGTGGCAGAACATGTAAAGGATTACCTAGGGTGAACAGCAGTTCACGGATCCGCCATTTCAGAACTTATATATTTGTGCTCGAGGTAGCCATCCAAGACTGTTAGTCTTATATTGTCCAGAAATCCAGTGACGAGGATATATTGTGGGAGCCGCAGATTGGCGGAACTTCTATCTACAATAAGTATTACTGCAGGGTTGGTGATAACCTATTTAACAGAAGTACACGGCCGACGTTAGGACGAGGCCTGTGCTTCCGGCTATTATACTACAGCCTGATATGTGCAATTGGCAGGGAGTGCCAAGTTGCACCTATGTGTCAAGGTAACTAAGGCATCTGACGCGTTTAGTCAGAGACGCCAAGGGCGACGCTACGAACTGTCATTATTGAAGAACTTTGCTATTGACCATGCACGTCTATTCTGATGTTTACCTTTTTGAATGCCAAATGTATACCTATCGATGTCAGGTCAGCATGACCTTGTTACACTGACTGTTCCTGTTGATATTATGTGTGTTCCCGTCAATAAATGTCTTGAAACATGCCTGCAGTGTCAAAGCATCCTTGATTACTGCATGTGAGAGTATGGGTTGCAGGATCTACATCTATACGAGCCTAAACACATTCGCGTCTTCATTCGCACCCACACTCAACTCATCATACGCTCGCACTACACATCTAACAACATGTAAACTGTCTTGGGCCAGTGATCACCTCAACAAGAAAAAAATACAGTTACGTGGGTAGAGAATAGATTTTGACACATGGCCCATACTTTGATTGCAGAACTGCGAGTTTCTGTTGTCAACCAAGCAGTGTCTATTCAGTTGGTGACTTACTCGAGTGTATCTGTGCAGTACTTGTGACAGAGACCACCATTATTGCCCGCCAGCACGGAGAGGTGGGATCATCAGTTTTCAGCACCAGAGCTGCAACGACAAGATGAGTGAGCCTCTGGTCTGCTGGACATTCACCAAAGCCCTTTAGTTACTAATAACCCCATAAAAATTCCCACCATTTTCTGGACACTGGGTAGTCAATATAGACAGGTGTGATGAGGCCACCCCAACAGCACAAACAGTAACTATCCTCCCAAGTAGATGACTACTAGAACATTTTAATAAAACTAACTAGTATAGTACATATATATGTACACTATTGCATTTATGATATAATATTCCATGCATTTCTTTCATAATCTCTAAATCTTTTTAAGTTCTGGTCAATCTAAAAAATTGATCCAGAACAAAATAAATGTAATATAATTCTATCAAGAAAAATTTACACTATTGAGTTAGTTCAGTGTGTTGTAATATTTATTAATATTAGTAGTCTTGTTAAATATCTGTGGGTATATCTATAACCTATTACACCACACTACATAGCATAACCCTAGACACTTTACGTAGCCACATTCATTAAAAAAAAAAGTAAGTGTGAGGTCGTAGTGGTAGCAAGAAAGGCCTTCTGACAATTCTCAACTATATTTTATCTCAGGAGCCTTCACAGCTGGCCTCATACAATTACATTTAGTAATATCAACATCATACAATACCATCAAACACCACTACACCCACCATAGGTCAAGCTACATATAACTAGCTGTTTGGATGAAAATATATTTTTACGAAGTTAATGACTGCTACTTTAAGTGACTTTTCCCTGTTCTTTATTTACAGATATTTCAAAAGCCCACAGCACAAAATGTTGTGACGTAGGATGGTGGAACCGCAAGAACAATTTCGTTGTGCTCCTGAGTTTTAGTAGAAGTCAATTAATCAAACATATTTCCCTGTACAACCTGGCACATCAAGAAATAATTGTCCACCATTTCCTTTTTCACACGTGTTTACTACATGTCATCGTAGCACGACCCATTCAAACATATACATTGTTGCATGTGTCACGGGATGCTTCCTCTGCTTTGCAGTAGTGGTCCAACAATGGCCAAAACTTAAAAGTGTCTAATGTTGGTCCTCAAAGGTATCTACCTTCACTCAAGATTACTCTTAGCAGATTGGTAAATAGAAGGATGATGATGCTTTTATCTTTAGGGAGTGTTCACAAGATATTCAGAAATCAAGAACAGTGCTGAAAGTGTATTAGTAAAGTTAATTTAGTATCTGCCCGCAGCCTTTTGAACAGAGATATATGTATTGTATTTAGCTCGTTCAAGCCCCAACTGATTTAACAATAAAATGCTACTTTATTATCTCTTTTATCTACGGAAAAAATACTGATTCATCCGTGTACACTTCTCTCTGTAATAATTAAATCAATTATGACTTTGTAAAAAACATAACAAATTTAATGATCAATTGTTGTCACAATACGTATGTGCTTGTAATTTCCCGACCTTCTTTGCCCTCCTCATCTTCCTATTATTTGGCATATTTTTTGCACCTACATTTTTTGCCTGGTCTCTCCCAGACTTGTTAACGTTTCACCATGTGAATTTTAGTATTACGAGGCAAATAATACAGGATGGCAGATTATAATTATATCGCTCAGTGTCGTGTAATGCAGACGGTCATAGGAAATTAATGTTGACAAAAGGTGTTCTCGTATGCTCGACGGGAAGAAATCTGGATTGTGTCTCTAAGAAATCCGTCTGGGATATGTACGGAAACACAGATGGTAATAAGGAAATCGCTTCCGATAGACGTTTCTGTATCAATAGTACAGATAATCTTTCAGAGGATTAATATTGGCGGAAGGTATTAGTCAGGAAATTAGTTCACACATGTGTTTATATGTTTGTACAAATGCAATGGGAAGTTTTACGGCCTTATTTTGAAAGAAAAAGATAAGTCACGAGTTTTAATTTTAAAGAATAATTGCGGGGGAGAATTAGCTAACACTCAACCACACTTAGTTCCAAGCTTACGATTGGCAGGGTTGTCGAAAATACCAGGTGGGACTTGGGAATGGACAATGAAATATAATCTAACAAATTCAGGGACACAAATCAGAAGCATGTTCAAGAACGTCAATTAACAACGCCCCAGAGCCAGAGAGAAGGATAGTACAAAGAATTCCAAATTACAAGGGACCAGACCCAAGTGTTTGGGCGTCTTTATAACTTAAAAGAGAACCCGGAGTTTTAAATACAAAGACTAGAGATCTGAGGAACCCGAGCACAAGTATAAGAGGAAAACTACACTTACCCAGACCCAGTGTTCAAAGAATCTAATCAAAGTAGTTTTCTCCATGCATCTGTGCCAGGCGCTTTTGTTCCCAAAAAGTTAATTATGGGTAAGTGTAAACAAATACGAGTACTTTTTTTTAAAGTAAATTTGACATGTCTGTCTGTACTTGCTAAGTGGTTACCCCAATCATAGGCGGCTGGCAACCTCATCATATGAAAATAGTATATTCATAAACCGTTATAGCAAGCGCTAGTGATTGCTTCATGCTAGTTCCCTTAGGGAATCAAACGCAGAGCCAACCCCAGACTTCGAAGGGAGCAGTGACGAGCGATGATTTCATCCCATGCGCATAAATTGTATATTATTTTTTGAGATATATGTACCTTGATAATTTTAGTTCAGACACAAATCATTGCACTCGCGCTGTCCAAGCACATATTTTCCCATAAAAATCCCCAAAAGGATACCGGTGATTTCTAATCATATTTCCTAAATTACACTGTGTATGGTAAAAAAAATATAATTGTTCAAAGAGGCTAAAATGGTTGGGTGGACAGCGAGACAATGCGCCTGTTAATCTTCCAATCACAATGTACTTAGCAAAGGCATTTGTTCCTTTATTTGGCTTAAAATTCGTGGTACGAAGCAACAAATTACAAGAGACCAGTTTAAAGTAAGAGTCTTCGCTACTATCGTGCGATTCAATAGCTGGGTTCGACACGAACTACCTACAGCGGATACGTTGTGAAGGCACCCATCTTGACATTAGGAGTGAAGTTCATCTAAACGCCTCTAGAGAAGAGACCTCATCACAACTACAGCAGTATTCGGCAAGTTAAGAACGTGTTAGAAGGCGAGAGTAACGGGCAATTATCATCAGTCCCCAATTAATTTTCCGTGAAGACACTTTTCTTATTCCCATTATTCAAACTCACTACCATCCATATTTATTTAAATTTGCTAAAGATTAATTGATTATTAAATTTGTTATAAGTTATTTTACAAATTCATAGTTGATTCAGTTCTAATAGATATGAAAGGGCATGAATGATCTAAAATCTTTTATACATATACATCTAAATACATCAATTGGGTCAAATACTCATACAAAGAATTTCGCACGATTCACCAGATGGGGGCTCGAACAAGCCAAACCATTGCTTAAAACTTCACAAAAGGCAGTGGATCAGTTAATAGTGCTCTGCCCTATGCAGCATTGTTCTTGACTTCTGAAAACTCTTGCGAAGACTCCCTGTGACAACGGGTTATACATTTTGAGCACAAGGGTGGAGCTTAGGCATCCGTTAAATTCTTTTTGATTTTTGGCCTGCCCATTTAATTTCTTTTTCGGTCTCTTGTAGTTGTATTGTGGGGTAACTGGCCTGTCAATGTAATCAGACAGGTTCACTCCCCTTTATCTTTACAGTTGGTAGGAGAAATCGTTAACGCGTCCAGGACTCTCTGCCGCGGTAGCTGGTATATTTCTTAGAGTACTTTTACCACAAGTTAGAACCTGGCACTCGATTTCTGGTAGTAGAGTGGCTGCCATTTCCTGGCCTTTGGCAGCAGAGAAAACCATCGCCTTTCAAGTGTCCACGGGTAGACCAGATTACGCTGGAAATGGCGGTCTCCCTCTGTTAGCTCGGCTTTCGTCCGCGGAACACGGGAAATGGGTTTTCGGGGTTCTGTAGCGGTTGAGCCATGTTATGTTGCAGCCTGGGAAAAGGATTCGCTCGAAATTAACAGTAGCCGAACATCTGTGGCCTGAGTTTTGATATAAAATCCGAACTCTTTAGTGTCTGGCACTTAATGTTCCAGGAATTCTAGTAGAGTTGACGTATCATATTTATTTGGCAGATTCGACCGGCTACTTTTTGTGTTAGTGGATTTCTTTGCATCTCGGAAAGAGCGCTAATTTTATTTAGATAGTTTGTGTAGGTAGAATCGACCTATGTCACAGTCTTGACATATGGATGCGAATCATGGGCAATGACCACAACCTACAAAAGCCAGATCCAAACCACAGAAATGAGGTATCTGAGGAAGGTGGCTGAAGTAACAAGAAGAGACATTGTCCGCTACCAGACGATACGTCAAGGCCTAAAATCCCATCCCCTGCAGACTCAAGTAGAACAGTCTAAACTAAGATGGTTTGGCCATGTCTGCAGAATGGGAGAAGATCGGCTACCACGACAAGCATGGGAAACAAAGAGCCAGGGATCCAGACCCACAGGACGACCCAGAGTCCGCTGGGAGGACAACATTAGACTATTTTTAAAGGACCGAGGACTAGAATGGAACCAGGCCTGGAGGAATACATCCGATAAGATATTCTGGCGCTCTCTCTTCCATACTTCTACACCTCACGGTAGAAGGGGAACGACTAAGTAAGTAAGAATCGATCACTAATCAATCATCAATGGACAGTACATTTTTCTATCTCATTTCATAACGAAAAAGTGGATACATTTTAAGTTCGCTGTGTACCACTAAAACTGCATATATGATATCTTTAATAATTGTATTCAAAGGACAGTGAGTGTGTGGTTATATCACAGTTTCTAACACAGCTGTAACCCCATTTATTTTTGCTAAGATTTCCTTAAGAGATGTGGGTTTTTGCCTAGAGATGTATATAATGGTACTTTGTCAAAGGACAGTGAGTGTGTGGTTATATCACAGTTTCTAACACAACTGTAACCCCATTTATTTTTGCTAAGAGTTCCTTAAGAGATGTGGGTTTTCGCCTATAGATGTATATAATGGTACTTTGTGGATAACTCATACGATATATTTTGTATTACGGACCCAGATGGGATAAATGTGAGCCAGGTTTAAGTTACTGTCATGGGCCATTGTGTGAATATTTATTTTATTGTTGTGTGTACGTGATGTGGGGTTTGAAGGATAGATCTGCCCGATCGACGAGTTTGTTTGCATTCAAGCTTTAGACCGTTACACAACCTCCATGTGCGAGCGTAGTGCTATCTCTACCTCAGCGTTTTCCGTGGCTATCAATTGGCTGATACCACGGCACTGAGAGACGGTTGTAAATGCGCTGAATTAGCCAGCACAACCGGTTTGACGCTCCAATATAATTTGGGATAAGGGGAGCGCTGGGTTGATTGTATTTAAACCGTGCTTGTCTCGATGTGTATATATAAAAGTATTATTAGCTAGTGGACCCTAATTTAAACGACTAGTTTATGGCTTGTATTTATTGTATCTTCACAGCGGAGAAGGCAAACTTCCACACGCCACCAGGGAAGCTGAAAGCCACCATTAAGTCAAATGTCGGGTATCATAAGGTGTCATGGAGACACCCACGATCCAAGCACTGGCACCAGCTGGATCAGATTCTCGTCGGAAGGCAACATCCTAGGTCTATGCTCTCCACGCGCTCGTACCATAGTGCAGACTGTGATACAGATCACTCCTTGGTGTGATGCAAAATCAGAGCACAACGAAGAAAACTCTATCGTTCCAGACTTGAAGGGAAACTACGTACTGATACCAGCAAGATGTCGGACCCTGTCATGATCGCTCAGTTTACTGCGACCTTCAAGAAAGTGCTCAGTAGCCTTCAGCATGGTGATACTGTTACAGAGAACTGGGAACATCTACGGAACACCGTTCAAAGTACTGGCACTTGCCACGTTTGGTAAGAACACAGCGAAGTCAAATGACTAGTTTGATGCCTCATACGATGTGGTGACTCCTGTCATTGAAGCTAAGCGCAGTGCTGCGAATGAATACAGAAGTTCATCGAGTGCTAGAACTCTACAGATCCTGAAGGCTACGAGAAGCAAAGTTCAACAAACTGCTCGACGCTGTGCAAATGACTATTGACTCCAGCTCAGTCAGAGCATCCAGACCGCATTGCAAACAGACAAGATTAGACAAATAAATGACGGTACAATAAAAGCCCTTGGTTTACCATAAAAAATAAGTCGGCACCGTTAAAGTCTGTCAGTGGAGAGAAGCTAACCGATACGGCTAAGCAGATGGAGAGGTGGGTCAAGCACTACTCTGAGCTTTACGCTAGAGAAAATACCGTTACGCCTGCAGCCATTGATGCTGTCAAATGTCTGCCAACTATGGAGAAGCTGGATGCTGAACCAACATTAGAGAAACTCAGCAAGGCCATTGATATCTTGGCCTCTGGCAAAGCACCAGGAAGTGATGGGATTCCTCCTTATGCTGTAAGATCACGCTAATAAATCCTTTGCATAGTCTTGTGATACATTTATTAAATACTGTGTGAAATTGAACGTATTGCTTTATAAAATCAAAGGGGTTATAAAAGATCAGATCTCAAAGTAAATTACAAGGCATAGATTCAGGAAATGAATAGGATTAACTGATGCTTTATTTACCTTAAGTGAAAAAAAGCTTGTCATACGACAAACAATTAAACATCGTAATTATAATCTAGGATAAGGCTTTCAATAAAGTGGATAGGATTAAACTTTGACCTGTATTGGAAGGATGAAGCATACATAAGCAGCTGTAGATAGCGTGAGAATGGGAGAACATCGGGTACCACTACAAGAATGGGAAACTAAGGGTCAGGGATCCAGACCTCCAGGATGACCTAGAGTCCGCTGGGAGGACACCATTAGACAATCTCTGAAGGACCAGAGACTAGACTGAAACCAGGCAATGAGGAAGACAGCCGATAGGATAATAGGGCGCTTTCGCATCCAAACCTCTACACCTCATGGTGGAAGAGGAACGATTAAGTAAGTAAGTAAGTACTACCTACAGAAATGTGCATGGCAGAAAAGAGAGTTATTATGTTATATAATGAAAAGCCAGGATTCTTCACTTGACACAGTAAATAAAAACACATCCAATGTCGAGGTACGAACTACATCCTTGAACAAATGTAAATGGTCGAGCGACCAATTAGATAATTAATCTCCCTACATGAATAACCACATTTTGTTTCCACAAATAACTTTTACTTGCCCGTTTTGTTCAACATACAAAAATCTATTTCTAATTTCAGCTGTTTTCAGTCAAGTACATTAACTTTAGGTTATTTCTTCACCCTTACGTTTGAATTGAATCAGCTATTTCTTCAAGGTCTAATATGTCGTACAAACTATCGGCACACACCATAAATTATTTTACCACTTTGACCATTAAATATTAGTAATGAAACAGGTGCTTTAATTGTTCTTTAAGCACTGATGATTATATATATGAAAGTCATCCTTCATCCTATTCATTTTGATAAAATCAATGTTAATCAAGGTCATGTTATGATTGGTTAATTATTATGATGGCCTTGGCGTCGCGTGTGTTGATTTCTTTCCCTGTGTAACGGATTGCCTCCCCCTGCTTTGCTGTATTGATCCACTAATGGCTAAAACGCAAGAGTATCAAAAGTAGGTCGTCCAAGGTATCTGCCTTCCCTCAAGATTACAAGAGGTGTAGATAGAAGTGTGATGACGCTTCTACCTGCCAGGCGCCCTCAGGGAAAGAAAACTCAAAAAAGGCTGGATATTACCAAACTAAAGAAGACAAAAATTAAACAGTCATTCACTGACACCCTAGAAGACCGTCTCAAATCTATCTCGTTAGACGGCCAAAGTGCGGAAACAAATTGGACAGCCCTAAGCGAGCAGATCTACAACACTGCTACAGAGGTCCTGGGTCCCGCCATCAAGAAACAAAATGACTGATTTGATGAGAACTCAGATGATATAAAGAAGATGTTGGCTGCGAAACACCATCTCCATAAAGCATATTTAAATGATCCAAAATCTACATCCAAGAAAGACGCTTTCAACAACATGCGTAGAATAGTCCAACATAAACTACGCCAGATGCGGGATTCATGGCTGAGTAATAAAGCAGATGAGCTCCAAGGCTTTGCTGACAGCCATGACTTGAAAAATTTTTACCATGCACTCAAAGCGGTCTATGGTCCAACATCATCAGGATCATTTCCCCTCCTTAATGCAGATGGAAAAACACCAATTACAGACAAGGAAAAAATTCTCCAACGCTGGGTCGAACACTTTAATAATATTCTGAACCAGCCATCATCTATTAATGATGAAGCCATCAACCGACTGCCCCAAATTCCTATAAATGAAGCACTAGATGATATACCGACTTTGGAGGAGACTCAAAAAGCGATTCGTCAACTTTCTAGTGGAAAGGCCCCCGGCTCCGATTCAATTCCTGTTGAAGTCTATAAAGATGGCGGTACAGTTCTGATAGAGAAACTTCACATGATCTTCCAGCAAATGTGGCAGAGTGAAACCATCCCACACAATCTCAAGGATGCGTCAATTATACATCTTTATAAACGTAAAGGTAATCGCCAAGACTGTAACAATCATCGAGGCATCTCACTACTATCAATCGCTGGGAAGATATTTGCCAGAATCCTCCTTAATCGCCTTACGGCTCATCTTGACAAAGGTCTTCTACCTGAAAGTCAGTGTGGATTCCGGAAAGAACGTGGAACCACCGATATGGTGTTCGCTGCAAGACAGCTTCAAGAAAAATGCCAAGAACAGCACTGTGACCTGTACACAGCTTTCATCGACTTGACAAAGGCGTTCGACACGGTCAGTAGAGAGGGTCTATGGAAGATCATGGCAAAATACGGCTGCCCAAAGAAATTTATCTCAATAGTGCAGCAGCTGCATGATGGAATGCAGGCTAGAGTTCAGGAAAACGGTGAGCTATCGGAGCCTTTCCCAGTCTCAAATGGAGTTAAACAAGGGTGTGTACTTGCACCGACTCTTTTCAGTATCATGTTTTCTGCTATGCTGACTGATGCTTTCAGAGACGGGGACACAGGAATCGACATCAGATATCGTATTGATGGAAAATTGTTTAACCTTAGGAGGCTTCAAGCAAAAACCAAGGTCAAATCACACACCATCAGGGATCTTCTGTTTGCTGACGATTGTGCCCTCAGTGCTGGCTCAGAGGCTGATCTGCAGCGTAGCGTTGATAGATTCTCCGAAGCCTGCTCCAACTTTGGGCTTACCATCAACACGGGGAAAACAGAAATCATGTACCAAGCAGCTCCTGGCACAATTTATACTGAGCCAGTCATCAAGGTAAATGGTGAGAAACTGAATGTTGTGAACAGGTTCACATACCTTGGTAGTACACTATCCCAGAACATCGTCATTGATGATGAGGTGAACACCAGGATCTCCAAAGCCAGCAGCACATTTGGCAGACTATACACCAACGTTTGGCATCGAAGTGGCATTAGTCTACAGACAAAGCTGAAGGTATACAGAGCTGCGGTGCTTCCAGTGCTGCTTTATGCATGTGAAACATGGACTGTATACAGGCGCCACGTAAAAAAGCTCAACCACTTCCATACAGTCTGTCTCAGGAAGATAATGAACATCAAATGGCAAGACAAGATCCCGGATACCGCCGTTCTTGACAGAGCTGGTATCCCTAGCATCGATACTATTCTGATGCAGTCACAGATTCGCTGGGCAGGTCATGTAGTCCGCATGCCAGACCATCGACTGCCAAAGATACTCTTTTATGGTGAGATGCAGAAGGGTAGACGCTCCCATGGTGGCCAGAAAAAGCGCTTCAAAGACACGCTTAAGGCTTCATTAAAAACCTTTGACATAAACCCAGACACATGGGAAGCTGCTGCGCAAGACCGAACTGCCTGGCGCACATCTCTTCGTAAAGGTGCAGTGGCATGCGAATCTTCCAGAAGAGCAGCAGCGGAACAGCGGAGACAAGCTAGAAAAGATCGTGAAATAAAACCTTCACATGAAGCAAACATTCCCTGCCCACACTGTCCAAGATCCTTCCAGGCCCGCATCGGGCTCATCAGTCACCTTCGTACTCATAGACTATCCTAACATCCTAATAATTGCATGAACAGAGTGGTCTTCATCACCTGTGATGGACGAACAACAACAGGGGAGATTTCACAAGATATTTCCAGCCGTCAAGAACAACGCTGTTTAGAGCTGAACAATGTGTTAAATTATTATCTGGTCCGTAGCCTTTTGTGAAGGAATTATGCAATGGTTCTGGCTCGATAGGCTCCCAGTTGGTGTAATCCAACGAATTCCCTCTTATAAGTGATGACATTATTTATATGTAATTAAATCTATCTATGTATTTATCAAACTATCTGGCTCATACGGTTGCTTTCATACATATATAACTGAATCGACAAAGACTGTTTAGTTTTAAAACAACAGGTAACAAATTTAATAGTAAATCAGTTTTAAGAAATTAAAATAAATAGAAGGGTGATGCACTTTATATTTAAATTAAACTTCTCATCATGGAGAATGGATGGGGGCGGGGTTCGAGGTTCTAAAATTATTTCTGTCACTTTTTGCTTTCGCCTTTTTTAGAGAAGCACTTAGATCTTCAAATGTGAGTCCTTCAGCGGCAATTTTCGTCAATTCTTCAGTGGTGATGGCACCTCACGGTCTGATAGCTTCGATCCTTGAACGGTCTGATTGTTTAGTACCACCATCCAAAAATTTTGGGTTATACGATCTCCTTGCTCAGCTTTGGATGGACGCAGCTCTGTATTAGAAGCTTCGAAATCACTTTGGACTTGGAAATTAGATTTAATTCCTCTGACGGCGAGTGTTCTGCGAAATCACTTGTCTGGTAAAACTTGTGTTTAATTCCTCTATGACTTGTGATCCAATCCCTTGGTTTACAGTCTTGTTATTTCAAAGTCCTGGCCCCTCAAGCATCCAGTGTCCGTATTTATAAAGTCGGGCTTACTTTTAAGGTTTTGAGTTTCCCAAATACTCGATCTGCCACTTTTAGGAATTGTAAGTCCTGTCATTTTCTCTCTGGCTTTTGGGAGTCGCTGATATGTCGTGTGATGTAGTCTCTCTGTGTGTTCTGTGTCTCTGAGTTCACTACATTATATCTCGCAATCCTCAGTTCGCTTTCCAGCTGTGTTTTTGCCTAATTCTCCAATCTACCTCGATGTGTATTTTGGCTCGCCAAATCAATTCAATCGAAACTCTGAGCCTAGAGGGGTCGTGGTATTTAATTTCAAATATCCCTCACGTGTTCAAATAATACATTTAATATTCCACGCGTGACCTCTATGCTAATATGCTGTAATACTTCCGCTGGCCTCTATCTATCTCTCACAAACAACATCTGTGCATTGATTTCCTGATTTATTTACTTACACTGATTTCCTGCCCAAATGTTTACTCTGCCAGCTTATCTCGCCAGACAGATTTATCTGTACTAATCTTACACCGAGATGGTCACGCGAAACGATAAACGCCTCTACCACCTGTGTAATCTGCTTGACAAAAGGACACGGTTGTGGACAGCCTAATTGGCATGGTGACACAGAGTATGTTATATTAAACACACATATGTCTTAGTCCTCGAAATACTAAACAAGAGAGCGAGGGATGGAGTGGAACACATTCAAGTAATAACCAACACTAGCTATATTCCCAACTCTGTCCAATGTATTCAGATAACTGTGACCACAAAATTACAACAGTATATATATATAGTCAGCGAAGTGGATCACATTGACCTTTTCTGATAACCTGTTGTCTTGTCTTGGTGTGAGTTTGCTCATGTCACTGACAATATGTTGCAAGCTGCATAACTGTCACGAACAATATTTTTTATCGCTCCCTCGATAGATTTTTCTCTCATCCTAATTTTTTTCATCTTTCTCACCCTACCTTTTACCAGTAACAAACGTTGTGTTCATTAATTAAATCTTCCCTGCGCACACATTTCATTTGCTGTCACCCGAAAATTGGATGATAGTATCATTTTCACTCATCTGTGCTAATATTTTGGCTAGAGCATGCTGCTGGTGTCTTAGTCACTAATGGCACTGAAATAGATATGGTGACTTTCGTCGCGGTATAAAAGATTGAAATGAGTTTTCACATTCCACGGCAAAGTAATGTATTTCCCTGAGACATAATTCAAATGATAAGAGTGACTACACGTTAATTAATTTAAGATTGGAAATGGTCTAGGAAAATGGTTGTGTGGTCAAAGAAATCTTCTTCTATTTTAATTGGATTTCACTGCTTCTTAGTATTTAAGATTTTCACTAACCATTCTCTGGGACTGCAATCCAAAAAAAAACTGGTTATGAAAGAACTCAACTCGAATGATAGCAGTCCGAGCGCGTAAGACTTTCTGTTGACAAAAGCATAGCTTTATTTGCAAAAGTACAACCGAGTTGTTCGTTAGGGTAGTGTGCACCAGGAGCTTCCGTCTTCATCGATGACGAGAAACCTGGATCAGGGAAGGATAACTTCCAACCCCTGAGATACATCTGATCCTAACACCCAACCCTTTTCTTTCACCTGGAGAAATCAGGAAGTGTCTGGAATTGTAGTCATAGATCCAGATAAATCACACCATAAAGGACCAACCACTAAACTGAATGCTATTCAACTTCATAAAAGTCCTCAATAGTGAATTTTCAATGGTTTTGTAAACGACACTGAAATCACACGATTGCTCTTTAGGCCATTTTTGATTATCTTGGATTGTATACATATTTGATTGATACATATTCTATACTTATTTGATTGATACATATTCTATACAAATTTGATTGATACATATTGTATACATATTTGATTGATACATATTCTATACATATTTGATTGGTACATATTCTATACATATCTGATTGATACATATTCTATACATACGACGGATCTTTATATTTTGATCAGTAAAGTTTCATTATAATTTTCTAAAATCAAGATTAGTTTATTGACTCTTCTTTGGTGTTACAGTGATGTCTACTACTGAAAGATTATGTCATATTTGTATTTAATCAATGAGGCGTATTTCTATAGCACGTTTCACTAGCTTTGCCCTCAAACAAATGTAATTATCTGATTAACCGTCTAACGTATTAATGCCATTTTTTGCATACGATGTTATATTGGGTTAGACCCAACAAATATATACTTTATATCTGTGCATCTTGTCCAGTTCCCATAAACTGATGAAATCCTTCGATCTTTGTCGGCATACTAATTATTGTGTATCGAGAAAAGAAATTTTACCACTTCATGCACAGATTCTGTGAATTGATTAGGCATAGGCGTGTCTACTATTACAATAATGTGGCTATCACGTTTGCAATTGAATACGTGTTGAAGATGATTTCTTAAATGATCTGCATGCGAAATACTCGTGACATTGTTTGTCATTGACATTTAATGCGCTACCAAACTGGACCTTCCTTGATCTAATTATTTCAATGGGTATCATCTCTTTGCGGTTCATAAATATCATAAGGGAACGTTGCTCCTCTAATGTGCTTGTAAATAACGGTAAGGTCATCTTTAAAGAAATTTAACTTCATCCGAATCATAATCAGATGTCTCTGAGAAATTGAAAATCAATCTCGGCTGAATGAAGGACAAACCATCATTCGTCCAATATTCCTCTTCCTCTTGTAAGACATGGTTCTCACTTTTCTTCCAATAATCCCTGGCTATATTGGAGATGGCGGCTTTTATAAGTATTTCAACATCTTTCAATTTGAACGTTCTATTTTCTGTTGCTACCTGTTCCTTAATTTTAGCCCATACTAATTCTACTGGGTTTAAGTGAGAATGGTAAGGAGGTAATCTTAAACATCTGTGACCATGTTCATGGATTGCCTTGTCTATGTGAAATATCTTTGTATGCTGTGTCTTTTTGTACAATTCCAAGTAATTCAGGTTCATGGACATTTCGTTGAATGGAATGTTGTTTATGGTCAGCCAAATCTTTATTACATCTTTAATACTTGGTGAATTAGAAACTTTATCTTCTGGTGCCACAACGTTGTGATATGAGGCATTGTCCATTATCAAACACCACGGTCTATCCAAGGAAGGAAGTACATGATTCACAATCCAATCTTGAAATATCTTGCCATTCATCTCTGCATGGTAATCCCTATTATCTGTGGATTTTGAAACAAATACGAGTTCAGTATTATTTAGAAGCCCATGATGGCTGCTTCCTGGATCTGCAATTATTAGGCGCTGTCCTTTGCTGCTTGGTACTAGTCTCTTAGTTGTTCCATCAGATGATTGCCATTCTCGTTCATTACTGTGGTGCGCATTGATCCAAGTTTCATCTAAATACACAAAATCATAACAATCTCTTCTCATTTCTCTGACCTCGCGTAAATATTTGCTTCTCATTGCAACTATATGAGGCTTCTCACAAATAAGGTTTCTACCACCAACATATTTTCTAAAAGTGAATCCCAAACTCCTAATAGTCCTCCATAGCGTAGATTTGGAAATATCAATGTCATTATTCTTTCTTAACCAAATTTTCATTTTCCTTAAAGTCACTGCCTCATTATTGTAAAACATATTGCAAATTTCTCTGCGGATCAATTCTCTGTCAAAATTATCCACCACTCTTGTCCTAATTTTCGTGTGTAAAACTCTGGAATTAGACATTTCAGATGTCGCTATCCAGCGGTGCAATGATCGTTTGCTTATCCCCAAGGCGTGAATAGTTCTCTTTTGTGGGTTTGAAATAGAATGATATAGTTTTCCTCGAGTAGCTTCATTGCAGAAATACTTAAAAATCCTATTTGTGATTTGCTGTAATGTCATAAAATGTACTCGCAGACTCATTTTTCCTTCTTAACCACACAATAATTTTTGTAGACACACCTCTGATTCACAATGTGTGCGTTGCACCGGATATAAACTGTTTTATGTTCAAGAAGTGCGATTTCACGCAATTTCACTCAAAAATCATGCCAATTGCTTGATAAACCAAAAATGTGCAAATGAGGTCGTATAATTTACTGTAGACATTTCAATATGTGTGCGTGTGATGTGTGTTGGCAAGTAGGATTTTATATTATATCGCAAAGAAACGAAAATTGAAACCAATGGCCGCATTTTAATGAAAAATTTAATTCATAGGGTCTATACCATTTCAAATTCACACACAAAATTTCACTTATATGCGTTATATATTCGCTGAGATATAGCATTTTAAAGTTGGGCAAAGCTAGTGAAACGTGCTATAATTCTGAACCTCAGGGAAAAGTGGCCAGGATACCTACTAGCTCTTAGTCTACTCAGAGGATTCTCAACCTGCTAAGAGACAGTTAAGTTCCAGTATCCCTATAAATAGATCTGCCAGTAATTCTCACTCTATTTTCTTCCTGCAGAACTTATATTTACATTTTCCACAGATTTTACTCCAGCCAAATTTTAGTGAGACTATCTTGGACAGTTTTGGTACAATTCATACTTTCACCTTTTCCATCTATCCATCTTGCATCATTATAACCAGCCACAAGAACCATAACACAGGAGAAGTACGAAATACCATATCGTGGCATGCCAGACAGTTATTCTGTGTCTGTATGTGACTCCTTGAATATGTAGCATGACAGGTTGTTTGTATGTGGTGATATTCGCAAACACCACCCGAAGGCAAGATAATAAAGTTGATGAAGTGTAATTTTGTTCTTTTTTAGCAAGACAGAGTTTATATAATACAGGTAGGTTGTGATTAATGCGAGTTCGAGTAGTGTGAATTCGATGTAGTACGAAGTCATAAATTATACCACGAACGCATTTAATGCGAATCAAAATTTAATTACTGCGTTTTTTGTTTTATTTAAAAATTGTGTTCCAAACTTTTGAAATCGTGCGCAAAAATGACAAGCGCATGAAGGTTATTGACCCAATGTTTTACGTGTCACCACGTCAGTCTGTACTCGCCTATCGTCGCGTGTGGATGTGCTGCCTGCAGCACTTATTACCATATACTACTTAGCCGTTCCTCTTCTACCGTGCGGTGTAGAGGTTTGGAAGAGAGAGCGCCAGATTATCGTTTCGGCTGTCTTCTTCCTGGCCTGGTTCCATTCTGGTCCTCGGTCCTTCAAAGATTGTCTAATGTTGTCCTCCCAGCGGACTCTGGGTCGTCCTGGGGGTCTGAATCCCTGGCTCTTTATTTCCCATGCTTGTGGTAGTCGATCTTCTCCCATTCTGCAGACACGACCAAACCATCTTAGTTGGGACTGTTCTACATGGGTCTGCAGGGGGTGGGATTTTAGGCCTTGACGTATCGTCTGGTTGCAGACCATGTCTCTTCTTGTTACTTCAACCACATTCCTCAGATACCTCATTTCTAAGGTTTCGATCTGGCTTTTGTGGGCTGTAGTCATTGAAGCCAGATCCAAACCTCAGAATTATACAGTGTTATTTATTTTTTTTTTATTAATGTTCCCTTACTAAAATGTACAAAAGGAAGAATACCTCACATGGAAATACTGACAAGGCAAAAAAAAAAGAAGAAGAAGAGGCTTGTTATTATATAAGAAAAAAATAATCGAAGTAATTGAACGTGGTCATAGTATCTCTAAAATAAGGTGGGAAAACGGAATGCCTGAATCTACGGTATAGAATATGTAGTAAGATCCCTGATACCCCGATCAAATAGATAAAATATTACTGTTTATAAATTCAAAAACTATAGCGATAAAATAAGGAGTTGTGTTCAACATCGTCACCATCGCCCGCAGACGTGTTGGTTCTAACAAGCAGAAACGCCATAGTAAACGATACACAAAAACTGTTGGCTTTTCCCCTCTCCGCAGTACCCATTTCCTCTAAAATAAAAGCCTTTTGACAGACCGAAATGCATAGTTAGTTTCAAAAGGAGTGATAGAATAAAGAAACGGAGGAGTAAAATGAGAGACGGAAAAATGCAACCTTGACAAGCGTTGGTTTTTGAATCTCGAACTAGAACGACAGGCGACAGATGACGTCACAAACTTGCTTAGTCTAACACTAAACGTGAATGAATGGTTGGGAGTTTGAATAAAACTACTTGGCCTTAGTTACGCTGTTGCTAGGGGCATATTTTTTTCCAAAAAGTTAAAGTTAAATAAAGCAGTAGTATCTGCTATTGGATGAGAGGAAACCGCCCCACTTTGTCTCCTACCCGTAGTTACAATTTAAATCTAACGAAACCGTTTTGCGTTAGGCAAAACGCGTACAAGCAAGAGAGAGAGAAAAATGTAAGTGGGGGATTTGCATGGAGGCATATTTGAAAAGATAGCTTATGCAGTGTGATATTGAAATTGAGAAGGGGAGGAAAAGGGTGGCCCAAGAAACCTCGATGAATAATAAAATAAAAGCAAGGAGAGTTGACAAATAAAATGATAATATTTGTTTATTAGAAGACAATACTACCCATAATGTTATAATATCTTACAGTAAAAACGCTTAGATGATAACATAAATATTGTAAAGAAAAGACAGAGACACATACGCATTGATGTCCTCACTCAACTTTGCCCGTAGGGGAAAAGGGGGGCGTTACAATTTTGAAAGTGTAATTTATTTTCGAAAAAAAGAGGCTAGTGGGCATAACATAATTCGATTGGCTGTGGTAGAATAGACTAATAGGAGTAATACAAACGATTTAAACCAGCTTTAGTTGCCACTCGAAGATTTAAATCTCACGAGTAGTGTTAGCATCAGACGGAAGGAATACATGACCAGTGCCTTCGCTGTTCTGCATCAGTGGCGATCTGAATGTGACCATTAATCGCCGGTTAACCTACAAATTGTGTATTATTTCATTGATGCGGTAAGATAAACATTTATATGAACCTTGTTATTGATATGTATCTGTATTATTGAATGTGTACGCATTATTGATGCGTAGAGGCACCACCAGAAAGGCGCGAAACTAAACCTTTGTGTCATGCAACAAATGTTATTAGGAAAGATTATCACCTTGTATTAAAGCCCGACAGGCTTACTTAAACTGTGGGAGTGAATGAAAAGACATAGTTGGAAATAAAATATGACATTATTATAATGGGTAGGCCAGAAAACCACTGGCCGTCTTCAGCAAGTCACAGTGTTTGCACATGACTTTATATAATTAACCATAATTTCTTCTATGACAATGAATGTATCAAACGTATGTTTGAAGATTACCTGATGATGAATAGGGCACCAAATCAGATAGGAACGATAGCTATTTATTTAGCCACTCCATAGATCTTGAAACTGTTGATAATTTTTAATTGGAGATAGGTGTATGATGTACTGAGGAGGCCTTAATCCTCTGATTTCAGGGTTCCATCTTGAAACAATCAGTGAGCCACATACCAAAATATACGTACTCCTAAAGCTGCAAGCTCGAGGCAAAAATTAATTACCTGCTTGCCTTAAATCCAAGAGTTCTGAAGCAGTGTTCAGCCGTTGCAGTCTTGAAGAAGGTGGTTGTGAGAAGGACATCACAGGGTTCCAGGAAACAAAGTTAAGCCCAATTGTCCACGGGCGTGTGTTAGTTCATTTAACCATACTCTCCATCATTATTATATCAATCAGTATTCTTGACATGAGGATACAAGTCGTTCCTCAGAAGCGTGTTCATTCATAGGAGTTATAGCTTCATCAGAACACTTCCAGTCAGAAACAATTCAGATTAATATTAACAGACACGGTTGTTGTTTTAAATTACTTTGCTGTAAATAAATTGCCTTATATTTTGAGTTTAAACATTCCTGTATCCCAGCAATTGAGATACAGGAAAATAAAATTGTAAAAAATATTATCATTCAAAATTTACCCAGTGACTTGTTTAATTACTTGTTCATTAAGTTATAGGGGTAGTGGTTGTCATTTTATTAACATTACATTGCATATTACGCTAGACACCTAGCCAGATACCATTCAGACACCATAACATATAATTAGACTCAAAATATATAGCAGATTGAGGTCGTAGTGTGGTAGCAGACAGGAACCCTGAGAACAACTTCATCAACAATTAGACTCAGGGACTTGCATAGCTGACCTCACATCTGAAGACAATTAATACTTAACCTTTTAACATCTAAACCCACCGCATAATATTATAAAACACGCAGACGATATGCCGGCGTATGTATGAAGGTTTAAAGATAGAGAAGACAGTTCAGTCTGCGCTACTAAAATACAGGACCCAAAAATGATAAATGCCTCCAGGATTCACCAAAAAGGGGGGGGGGAGATTGATAAATCCACAGGCGCTTCATTGGAATCGACCAGACCCGTTACACGGACTTCTAGCTCTGAACAACGGATGGAATTTCCATGTGCCTGTGGTAGGGAATTCTCTTCTCAGAGAGAAATGAAAATTCACAGAACGAAAAAGGGGTGTGGGAGGTCATATGGGTGTGGTAAAGTGGGATGATATAAATATTTATAGGGGACTTAGTGTACTGACTGAGATCAGCTGTGAAGGTATCTGTATCTAATAGGTGTAGTGTTTTACAGATAACCTTACTTGCTACCAGATTTATAACTCAGTCAGAATTATTCTGGAATATTGTGATGACTACGTTGAATGTCTAGGGTTATGTAAATGATGAAGTGTAAGTCACAACAACAACAGACAGATAAACAATTTAATTTATTCCACCACACTTGACAACACTGTGACACTCACACACATTTAACATTCTATAAGACTATCTTAAATGAGTCACTGGTAAAGTTTCAAATATATATGTATTAATTACTTTCACTAATATATGTCCTGATTCAACTACAAAGTGAACCAGGAATCACAATCAATCGTAATCACAATTTATATATACATAATTTATCATTATGAACTTAGTAGTGACATATTGTATTAGTATTATCCTATGTTTGTCAGTTGTGTAGTGGTACTATGAGGTACTACTGGTTTTGTTTTTCAAGCTATGTTGTTAATTGTCATCATGACTTCAAGTGTTTGTTTATCTGGGAAATAGTATGGGGAAAAAGTTCACAGTTCCTGTCAATTTAAACAAGGTATTGTCCCTCTTTTTTTTTCTAAAATGTCAAATTTTGAGGGGACACATAATGTTGAGCTCCACTGGCCACAGAGGCTTAACTTTCGTGATGGCGGCAGGAAAAGACTCCTCTGCACGATTGCTCTCCTGTGTTCTGGAGACACCTCACTAGTCGCTATCTGGACCCAGGAGTATGCTGTCAGCCTCCAGATTCAGCAAAGCTCAGACCAGGTGCTGCTCAATAACTTTAGGACCACAGTCCCTGAAACAAGAAGGTTGTACCTCCTACTTCATAACTAATTTATAATCTATTTCCAGACTGAACACAATACATAACAAACACTGAGTTCAGAGCGGTAGGCCAACTGTCAGCTTCATCTGAAATAATTTACACCAGTATACTCCTCCCTAATGGTCACTACGCCTCTGCAATTCCAGCATTAGTTCTTTCTAGTCAATAAGATAGGTGTCAGTGTACTGTTTGGCAATTCCATGCAGTTTTACTTTTCTCCGACACCTTCTGTTCAGGTTGGAGCACTATATAGGCTTTGCCTCATGTTCGCTACTGAACCACACACATATACAGACATAAATTATCAATTTACATTCAATTTTCATTAAAAAGATATTGAATATATCAAGCTTACCACAATTCATGGAATAATACACAGTTACGTTGACTGGCAATGAATATAGCACAATTTCGATCTGCCGATGTCCCAGGCTTTTATTTAGAAAAATATGCACTGGCGCTCAACGCACTGGTTCTTTAGTAAGTTTATTTGAAAAATGTGGTACTGAACTAACGCTCCTAATTGCCTATATTGGCGGGTCTAACCAATCGAGCCATGTTTACACAAGCGTTTGAAAAATAGTACCCTTCCTTCCATCTCCCCTAACAACAAAAGATAGTATTTGTAGCCCGACTAATCGTGTTTAGCCTTACATTTATTGCGCTCCAATCAAATAGGATTTAACATGGGGACCTATTTCGCGTACAATGGTGGTGTCAAAATCTGCCACTGAGCGATTCTGATTTTGGTGTTGTCTGACACCCTCACTATTTCTTTTGGCTATATTTTGTTAATTCCTAGACTATTTGAGTAACAATTAACATATTATTTGTCAGCAAGTCCTCAGGAACCCAACTATATACATTTAATGGGGCTACGTGGCTGCGTTCAAAATATGCATTTTCTTCTAGGATAGTCGTGCTGTTGCCACCTCCTCACTTCCAAACTTTATGGTGTCTGGTGTACTGTCATGTTTTCAGACATAAAACAGTATAATATCATATTTCCTAATAAGCATTTTGTAAGTTTTAAAACCTAACTCTCGTATGGGTAGTGTTTTTTATCACTGTCGATTTGAAAAAAGCTAGTGCTTGTGGCCTTACACGCGTGATGACTTTAATTGTATAGCGAGACACGTGTTAGTGTGGCATGCGTTCCGGCTTTCAGCCCTCCCTTCTCTCTATCCTAATTCCATCTGTCTTTCGTTTATGGTAACTTAGTGTATAAAATGACATGAATGGAATATTAAATATAGGTCAGCTTGCATATCTCAAGGTTTTTCTTAGAAATGCAGTACACGTTTTATCGTAGAAAGCGTGTATGCTGCAGTAGGCTTTTACTATCAACGTGAAACGTTACAATTTGCAGACGAACTAGAAAACAAGGGGGATTTCGAGTACAGTCATTGTGACAGCACTGTTCTTTACCATTCTTCTTTCCTTTTATTGAAGTTATTTGTTAGGCTTTACATTTACTTTTTAATTTATATATGTGGATTAGAATTTCACACGACAATGGGGGAGATCAACAGCGCTCTATGTCCTCGGATAAGACGTTAGAAGAACGCAGCCTGGAGTCAATCCACAGTGCTGAGTACATTCAAGTTGATCTGCCTGATGATGATCTCACACACTTCTTGGACGGGATGAGAGATGCAATCAAGTTTCCACCTGCCAGTGCAAAAAGGCTTTGGGAACAGCTGGACGAAGCCTTGGCAAAAGAGTTGGATAACAACCTGAAGCAGATAACATTAAAGAAGAAGCTAGAAATCTTCGGCGACATAATATATCTGCACTGTCGCAAAGTGAGGGAGGCAAGGGAAAGTAACCCACCACGAAAAAGTAGAAGACAAATTAAAATAGACGAAATCAGGAAACAGAAGAAGCATGCCCGAAAACTTTTCAAGAACGCAGTTGCCACAGAGAAGGAAGGGTTACGACAGATTTGGGAGCACCTGAAATGCCAACATAATGCCCTTTGTAGAGCCAAAAAGTTGTGCAGGAAGAGAAGGAAGACTCGAAAGGATAGGAAAAGATTCTTCAGGCTGCCCTCAAAGTTTGCCAAATAACTGTTTAAGCAGCCACATTCGCGTACGCTAAACATCAAGAAAGAAGACATAGAAGAACACCTTAGAATGACATATTCAGATGGTCGCAGAGATGAGCCGCTCAGCAGCATGGCAGGTCTTAAATGGCCGAGTAAGCCAGGAGATGAATTTAACACCAAGCCCCCAACGGTGCAAGAGGTAGAAAGCATTGTCCAGAAAGCTCGGTGCAAGTCAGCTCCAGGTCCTAATTGTGTTCCACATGTGGTGTATAAGAGATGCCGTGAAGTGCTCAACGACTGCTCCGTTTACTGAAGAATGCGTGGAAAACCCAGCTTGTAAGCAAGGAATGGAGAAAGGCGAACGGAGTCTACATCCCGAAGGAGCAAAATTCCACAGACATCAGTCAGTTCAGGCTAATCTCACTACTCAATGTGGAAGGGAAGATATTCTTCTCAGTGGTGGCGAAAAGACTCATTACATACCTCCTGTCAAATGGGAACATTGACACTACCATTCAGAAAGGAGGTATCCAAGGTACACCAGGATGTCTAGAGCATGCCACACTGATCTGGGAAGCAATCCAAAAGGCAAAGTCTGACAGAACAAACCTCCATGTAAACTGGTTGGATCTAGCGAATACTTATGGATCCGTTCCACACCAGATGTTGTGGCAGGCCCTAGAAATGTATCATGTTCCACAAGAGATTGCAGCAATGCTGAAGCTGTATTTCGCAGGGTTTTCTGTCAGATTTTCAACCAGAGAGTACACAACGAAGTTTATTGGCCTTGAAGTTGGAATTGCGATGGGGGTGTACTATCTCTCCGATACTATTCGTGATGGCTATGAAGGTAATCCTCAATGCGGCTGAAGGAATGGCTATAGGTCCAAAGCTCGGTGGAATGTGTCACATGCCACAGCTCAAAGCATTCATGGATGACACAACAATTCTGACATCAGATGAACATCAGGCCCGGAGGATGTTACCACGCCTGGATGAACTAGTCAGCTGGTGCAGAATGAGCTTCAAACCCAAGAAGTCGAGAAGCCTATCAGTCAGGAAAAGGAAGATAGCAGAGGACATATTCATGATTTCCAACCAAAGAATCCCTACTGTCATTGAGGAACCTGTTAAAAGTCTTGGCAGGGTGTACGATGCCTCATTAAAAGACTCGAAGGCAGTGTAACAGACAATAGAAATGGCAGACAGAGGGCTACAGATCATAGACCAAAGCAGACTCCTAGGAAAGTTCAAACTGTGGTGCCTCCAGTTCATGTTGATACCGAAGTTGCTGTGGCCATTGCTGATATATATGAAATAACCACAAGTACAGTGGAAGCTATAGAGCAGAAGATCAACAAATTCATGATAAAGTGGCTAGGGGTACAACCAGGTCTGTCAGATGGATCACTGTACTGCAAAAAGTCAAAACTTCTGCATCCTTTCAAGTCAGTTATTGAAGAGTACAAAGTTGGAAAGACAAGGCTTGCAATGATGCTACGCGAGTCAGCTGATGACGTGGTTAAGTCCATTCAGCCCACACTGAAAATGGGTAGGAAGTGGAGAGTGGAAGAAGCTGTTGAGGCTGCCCAAGAGTCACTCAAACTGAGGGAGGTAATCGGATACACACAAACGAATAGACGGGGATTTGGTCATGGAGACATCTGCTGGTGGTCTAAGGCATCAAGCAGGGAGCGCAAAGACATGGTAGTTTAGGAGATACGAAGAGCTGAGAATGATAAGAGGTTACAAAATGCCGTGCAGCAGGTTCAACAAGGCCAATGGACTACATGGGAAGGAGCCCTGCAGAGGTCCTTGACATGGAATGATATATGGCATATGGCACCTCTTAGGCTCAGCTTCGTTGTTAGATCAATGTATGACCTGCTGCCATCGGCCACCAACCTTAGGAAATGGGGAAAGTCGGATGATGAGCAGTGCCCCCTGTACCAGGAGAGGCAGACACTCGAACACGTGCTCTCAGCGTGTAAGGTGTCATTAGGGCAAGGGCGATACACTTAGGGCCATAACAAAGTGCTAAATGAGCTTGCTGCGACAATAGATCTGGCACGGATGAAGGCGAATAGCAAACCCAGGCCGAGCACATCAAATACATACTTTCTGAGGGCAGGAAAGTCAGCACACCACAAACCGAGTAAACCTGGTAGCAGTTTACCATCTCTTCTTGACTGTGCAAACGATTGGGAGATTGCGGTAGACCTACCTGGACGAGGGGCATATCCAGAGCGTATCAGAAAATCGCGGAGATGGTCGGATATAGTGCTTCATTCTTCAGCAACGCTTCAGGTCATACTGATTGAACTGACTGTGCCATTTGAATCCAGATTAGACGAGCAACATTCGTTCAAAGCGGTTAAGTATAGTGATCTGGCCGCGGATCTGAGACACGATGGGTTCACTGCAAGGGTTATAGCTGACGAAGAGGGCGCAAGAGGGCTTGTGGCTGCATCAGTGCATGATTTATTAAAACTGTTGGGGCTGAGGGGACAGTCGAGAACAAGGGCACTAAAGAGGCTTAGTGAAACTGCCAAAAAGGCATCATTCTGGCTGTGGAACAACCGCAATGGGCAATGGAAATCGTGACAATAAACGCTACGGTACAGAAAACACCAGGAAGTCTACAATACGCTGCGTTTTTTGGTGTACTAGTGAACGGGCTGTGACTGAGGGGCAACAGGCGGTGTATATTATAGGGGTGTCAGTGTCAGAATTTCAGTGGCGAACGCGCAGTGGCTAGACTCGTCGGCTTCGCGATAGTGTCTCAGTGTGTGCGACGGAACGAACGGAATAATTTGTCTTCTCTTTGTTACTTTCACAATTGCCTCCACGGCTGGCGGAGTTGTGGACTAAAGTTGCTACCATAAGTGAAATGGGTTCATTTTCGATACAAGAAAACAGGAGGCTGAGACGCTTGGGAGTCATGACCCAAGTGGGCCCGCCCCCCTTAGAGTGTAAAGGAGTATATCGGGCCGAAACACTTGTCGGACGGGAGGACTGCTTCTGATGATCAGATTGCTTCCTGTTGTATCGCTCTGTAAAGAGTTTCCTATCTTTTAAAAGTCAACAGTGACGTTGTCGTCATATCGTCAGGTACGACATATAGTACTTTAACACATTTTTATTTTGCTTTCTATAACTACTCGATTACTTTGATTGTAACATACTTGAATAATATTTTTTTTAATGCATTTCTGTTATTTTACCTTAATAAAGAGATTTAAAAGAAAAAAACAACTTTTGTTTTAAACTGTCATTGGATATTTCCCATCACCATGGAAACAACTATCATATTTTTGCATACTCTTATCATTATAACTTCGAAGTGTGTAAATTCGAAATACAAAACCATTTCACGGGATTGATTATTCGCACTAATTGCGACTTAGTTGTACTTACTTGGGCCGTGAGGTTGTGAATAATATCATTTCCAATCCAGAAATCAGTATCAGGAGTTCCAAACCCGTTCTTGTAAGTTGTCCAGTCTCTGTAAAAATCTACGTCACCTTGCGAACGTCTCTGGTAAGTAGTTAGAAAAAAAATAAAAACAGTTTTACAGGCAAGTAGAGAGATGGAAAGAAATACAGACAGGCTGTTACACAGGCATGCAGAAAACACAATCAGGCACACGAAGTCAGAAATGCAGAGAGAGAGAGAGAGATAGAGACAGAGAGAGATAGAGAGAGAGAGTGAGAGAGACCGACCGACTGACCGACCGACCAACCGACCGACCGATCAGGCAGGCAGGCAGGCAGGCGATCAGACAGACAGACAGACAGGCAGGCAGATACAACGAACTTTATTTTCAAATGGTTTAGAATTGGGCACGCAGGCCCGTCTAACATTCTGCCCTTCCTTTCTCTCGCCTTTCATACTGAATCCATTTATTCTCACATGTATCTTAAGTATTACTTAAAAAGTAACAAAATAAAATATAATTTTAAAAAATCCCAGATAGATAGATAAATACTTCACCTGTATAACTATCCAGCCCCCACCATCAGTTTCTGTATCACACAGAGCCTCGATATTTCCACACAACAAGAATTTCTGCCTGGGCTGTGAGCTTGTCATTCCTCTCACACACGTCTTCTGCATGATGATTTTAGAAGGTTTGAAACATGTTTGAGAATCTATATGTAATGTGTATATAGCTGGTTATTGGGTATTGTTTTAGGGTCTCAATACCTACCAGTATCTGTAGTGAAATATTTTTTATGATTATGAGGGTGTCCAATAACATTAAACAAGCAATGTGTTGCGTTTATTGTCACATGTCGTTCTGAGGAAGCTATCCTGTAACCTTGGCAAATAGATAAGAGATAAACTTTAACAACTGTTGGCTCACACAATAACATCATGTCACACCATGTATGTTGAGACAGTACATTATATAAAACAGAACTCAAAACACTGATAGCCAACTCCAGTTTTCAAATATGTTAAAATAGTCATATATTACAAAAAATAATTCCCAAAGAGGTGCTACTAGAAAATATCAAGAAAAATTGAAAATTCTTCTAATTTACGTCCAATAAAGGAGAAAGGAACCGAATTGTAGACTACTTACCTAACTACCACCTTAATTACTGCAAAAAATATATGCATGGCACACACGCCTTACTGAATTTATTCATATAAGAAACTATTATGACACACTTCTTCAAAACCAAGTTATCACAGCAACTAGTTCTTCTTAAGACACGTCATCACTGACTCAGTTTATAGACGCCTAGCAACAGTATTACAGAACTCGTTGGCAACATCTGTTTCACACAGAAGCAATATATGTATATATGAACAGATAAACGGTTTTGAATCAGATTTCCAAATTAACGGTACACAGGTAACACGGGACGTTTAAGGAGACAATCGTCAATAAGTTATGCTCCTTTCCACCAGTGTACGTGGCAAATATGATGTCAGTTCGCAACCCACGATACGCTAACTTGAAGTTCATGTACTCAACAGCCAACTGAAAAAGAATTATGATATGTATATATTATTAAGTAGCAGTTCATAGATTCAAAAGTGTTTTCTGCAGAATGTGAAATTCAATATTGTACTTCTATAAAGCACGGTCATTCTACGTTCCACTTCTTATAGTAAATGGAATTACCACAGTATCTGGTCTCTCTGCAGGACGCCTACACCAATCATTGACAAGCTCTTGTAGTAGTGGGTAGTGAAGTATTACATGATAAGATTACCAGCCACATCAACACTCTCGTATTAATCACCGTGTAAGACTTGCCGTAGTCTGCAGTAATCAAACTGTTTTCTTATCATTTCAAAACCTGCGGGAACTACACGGACATAAGAAATGTAGAACATTTATACATAAGTAAACGTTTAGAATAATTACATAACAAAAACCAGCACCAACCAATTAACCAAAAAAAATGTAATATAACTCGATGAGAGGTCACATAAATTGGGTCTGAAAATACACAGATAAGAAAAAAAAATAATGAGAATAAATGCAGGAAATGATAACAGGGTTGAACTTCAAGAAACAAAAATACAAGATGTAGAATCGTACATACATCTTGGCAGCAATATAGACACAAAGTTGGAGGGAAAGACAGTGATATCAAAATAAGAATACAAAAAGCAAGAGGAGCTTTCATTACATTGGGAAATATATGGAGATCAGGAAAAATCGGATAAAATACGAAAATAAGAATCTTAAACTCAAATGTGAAGTCAGTCCTATTGTATGGCTCTGAGACATGGAGAACAACAAAGACAACAACCAAAAAGCTACAGACTTTCATAAATGTGTGCTTTCGTAGTGTGAACGGTGGTTTGGTTTTGATAAAGAGAAAGAGTATAGAAAAATAGTTTAAGAAATATGAATGGGTGTAGATATAGACTATTTGTATTAGTAAGGGAAATAAATCTAGAAACACGTTTTGGAAGGTGACGTTGTTGTTTAGAGTTAAGCATTTTGAATGAGTTAGAAATTATGGTAAAACTAATTTGCATGTTTAGATTTTGTGATATGAGTTAAAGAGGAGAATATGGATTTGTGTATATTTTAGCAAAGGTAGGTAACTTAGAATTAAGTCCCTTGCCGGTTTTAGTGAGTTGTGCTCACAATTAAAAAAGTATGCACTTGAATATTGTGTTAGTGAGTTGTGCTCAGAAAAAGTACGCACGTGAAAAGTGTGATTAATGATACATGAGAGGAGTGAACGAATAATGTTAGAACGGGAATTAGGGAGTTGATATTGAGACGCGCTAGGCGTAGGAAGAGAAAAGGGTTTTCTCCCAAGTGTTAAAGTTAGATTTGGTAAAACGCGCTCAGTGTAAGATTTGTGTGAGAAAAACATACTCAGCGTAGGTGATCAGCAACATGTGCTGTGAATAAAAGAGAGATAGAAAAACGCACAGTTTATTACTGATCATAAATTTGTGTACGTCAGTATTTTGTGGTGATAGTATTTATTCGGAGGAAAAGATAGTTGTGAAAGAAAAGGTGTATTTCGATTGAGAACAAAACAAGGTATGTTGAACATTTTTGATCTATCAATAGCATGTGTAGCTCAGCAGACCAGGTCTGAGCAGAGAAGAATAATAGACGAAGTCTTGGCAAAGTGACAGCCCTGGCGGTAAGGCCAGTTTTCTCTCAGTGAGATATACCAAGAGACATATGAAAAGAAAAACATAAATAAAAAAACAGTCAGTACAGAAGAGAGACAAGAAGTTTCTACCTGAAGAATTGTATGACATTGTGATAGCTGAAATAAGCAAGTAGTAAGAAGACAAGAAATTTGCAGTTTGGAATATTGAATACTTTTGTTGCTGAAGAAGCTGTTGTTATGAAAGCCTGCTAACCTTGTTAATAAAGTTCAACCTTTGACATCTTCACTGCTATTACTCAGGTACATTCGTTTGAATCAACAGAGAGTATGAGAAACTATTTTGTCAGTCTGAGAGAAGGAAGTTTGTCACATTTACCTTACTATATACTATCTACTGAAAGGGCAGTGGTCCGAACCTTCTAATACGATTCACGGCCACAGTAGAATAGACGGATTAACATGGTATGACAAGGTTAACAATGTGGAACTGATGACAAGAACTAGACAAGTGCCAGTGGAACAAGAGATGAGGAGACGAAGACGATGGCGATAGATAGGACACACACTGAGGAAACCTGTTGATAGCATTACAAGGCAGTCCTTGCTCTGGAACCCCCAGGGCAAGAGAAGCAGAGGTAGACCAAGAAGCACATGGAGAAGAGAGCTGGAAACAGAGGTGAAAATGATGAGGAGCACGTGAAAAAAACTGGAGACTATGGCACGTGACAGGAGGACTTGGCATGTGTTTGTTGAAGGCCTATGCTCCTTCGGGAGTGGACGGTTATGAATGAATGAATGTAACATAACCGCTACAGTCTTATAGACAATAAAGCAGATTGAAAGGAAAATGTAAAGGAAAATAACTGATAAAATAAATTACCCTAAGCTACAATAATGAACGTAAAAGTGACTTAAAATTCTCATTTTAAAACGTTACTCAGCCTCAGAAAGATTACTTTCTTGATGAATAACAGTTTCTTTCTGCTAGGTATGAATATATTTTAGACATCATTACTGTTTGATTGTGACAAATGACTACTCATGAGTTCTAATAGCTTCCTGTGTAAATGAGGGTCAATGGCCTTATCTGATGTAATATTACACAATTCGCAGCTATTAAGTGTAGACGCCGCGTAACATACATGAGCGCGCGACAATCTGCAACATAATTATCTTCCTCTAGAGAAGCCAAGTCCATCCTTTTCTCTCTAGGATGCCAACAGTCGTGTCTTGTACGTAGCTGTCAGATATTTCACTAAATTCATTAATAACAAAGAGTTAATAACTACCTGTTATGTTATTGAAAAAACCTCAATTTTTCTTTCTTGTACGCAACGATTGTATTGTAAGTGTTATTATCGTATATGTGTTCTTAAGGTATCTGCACATTTTCTGTCATGAGTGCGAATGGCAGTTATAGAATTATAACAATGGAACGATAAATTACAGTATTGTATTTTATAATATTCTGTCAACACAATGATAACATATATCACTTATCATTATAACATAAATTGCACGTTAATACTAGTCTAAATTATATCTTTAATGAAATAAATACATTTAAAATGTTCATGATGATCGCAAGTTGACTATGAAGTTAACTGCGAGACATGGAACCATTCTAATTAATAACATTAACAAAAGCTCAAATTATGAAACATAATTATATCTCAGCTGATGAAGAATTATTATATCTGACCAACCTGTAATCAGTGAAGTCTTCATGAACGAAACAATAAAAGGCCGTTTGAGATTACAGTGGATTCTGCTCGCGCTGCGCTCGAAGTATGTGGTGTAGCTAGCAAATTCATCATATTTAAATACTCCAGAAACCTATCTCATGCAGTTAAAGTTAATGTACAGTCAATCCTTGCTATTCACGTGGGTTAGGTGAAAATCCCGTGAATACTGAAAGCAGCGAATACGGAATCAACGATCCCACGGCGGAAAAGGGGTTAGGTTACTGCGGGACCCTGTTTACCATATACTATTGCTACCGATCACCATAAACCCACCACGTCGTTTACCCTCCTAGTAAAAAACAGCTTATTTATTTTACTGTACATTTATAAATGTATTTTATCCATTGCTCTCTTTGTAATAGTACAGTATGTACAATCTTTTGGTGTACCATTACTCACTCACTCCCCATTCATTGACATTGTCACTTCTCATTCACTCATTCACACATCCACAAGTAACCAGCTGGATTCATTCACGCCGAATTCGCGGCCGACTGATGCTACAGAAATCCCAAAACGAAGTTTATCTAACACATGTAGTTTATATCCGGGTCGCGTGGGAGTTCGTGCTAGACCTCTGTCGGTGAAGCATTATTTTTTGTAATGCTTAGCTGGCAGATTGCATAGTGACGATTCGCCCTCGTGGCTAGGCGGTGGGTGCCGTTCGGAAGGTCCTGGTTCGATCATGGTAAGCCTATCACTTCTGTTGTTTTTCTGTTGTCTGGTCTTCTACTTCTTTATTTTCGCACTGAGTGCCTGATCATACCTTAGTGCGTTGTTTGTTTATTTATTTGTAGTTTATCACTGAGGCTCATCACAGCCGTCTTGCGCTTAGACACACTCACCAAAAAACTAGCGCTATGCTTGGATGACATTATTAATTTAAAAAAAAATCACAAACAGTGTAAAGTTGCAAACACGTGCATGAAAAGATGCTAGACAAATACACATGTAAAGATGCTAGACAAATACACATGTAAAGATACTAGACAAATACACATGTAAAGAAAACGAAGGCAACGAGAACATGAAGGCAGCCTTACCTTGCTGGACTTTATCTGCTTCATGTTTGTTTGTGAGATGAAAAGTTTGTTGAGGATGGAGAGATTTAACCGAAATACTTTTTGGTTAAGGAAAGAGTTAATGCTTGCACTGGTTTTATTTGTTATTGAACGCGATGTATTTAATACGTCATCGGTAGTTTATGACGTAATCCGTTTTGCACTAATGTATGCAAACGGTTGGTTCTTGGCCTTTCGCCGATTGTAGTTGTCAAAGAAGGACGTACTTTTCTAGCATCTGATGTGGTGGAGGAATAAGGTATTTTACGTGGCATTAATTAACTTCGAAGACCTACACTTGTTTTAAGAAGACTCTGGACTTATGGAAAAGTTCCGTACTTTGTAGAGAAATATTCTACAATAGATTTAAGCATCTTCATTTTATCTGGTCCACATTACATGTGTGATCATCTTTAGTATGCTCCCCTAGTACAGCGGCTAGATATTAATTAATGAGACGAGACTGTTGGCGGATTCCATATCATGTATGTCATTTCTCTATGCCAATGCAATGAACTTTAAATCGTCAAATGTAAATAAACTTTTCATTATATGTGGACCCATATACCTACGTATTTCTGAACTGCTTTGATGGCATGATTGTGATCACACTTATGACATTCATTACGTACAGCACGATGCATTGATATCATACTTATTACGAGAATCAACTACTACAGTATTCTACTGACTACGATAATCCCAACTGTAACAAAGAGGTTGTTTCTTAGGTTATGTGGAAAACAATTCTAAAGATGAGCAGCAGAGTGCGGTAAGCTTTTCTTAATTATGTCAAGCCCTGGCTTGTGCACTTGCAATTTGTTAAAGCATTGACAGTGTCGTTCATTGTGTTTGAACATTGGCCACAAATATGCTGGAGCATTATGTGACAGGATTTTGTGAACAAATTTAGCTTTGTTAAACAGAAGGCGCTTTCTTAAGGGCAGTATTTGAAGATTTGTATATAGATCTACACACTGAGTTAGGCAGTTGTCACTGCACGATTTTGTAGTGAACGGAGTCTCTTTGTGTTGGACATTGAGCAACCATCCCAGATTGTGGAGCAATTGTCAAGGTTTGCTTGTATGTGAGTGTTACAGCTATTTAAGTGGCGTAGGAAGACAATGTTGATATCTTTCGCTGATGAAGGCAATCAGCGTATGGTCTGGCTTACAGGTGGCCGACAGGTATATGAATATGTGTCAAGAAGCGAATGTCGTAGGATCGTAAAGTACAAGTCTCAGGTATCACCCACACAAGGTTAGAAAATCCACTAACGGGGAAGACTAGTGGGTTCATATTCACATAGTTTATTAACACCGCAACATTGACGTTGGGACAGCACACTTCACAGGTTACAGTTCACGGCAAATCATGACACATCAGGAAAGCAAAAAATATCCATGGGTAATTGCGTGCATAATCCAAAGGTATATAATCATCGATAACAGTTCATTACAGATCATCAGACATCAGTAAGAAAATTCGTACGACTCAGTTACTGTTACAAAAATTCCAAGCACAAAGGGTGCGGAGCACAGCAGCTCATAATCATAAACATCATGGCAAAAATATCAATTCAAGAAAGGGACTGCATACCTCACAGTTTACAATAATATAGCCTGGATCAACATACTTCAAGGCCTGAATAATACCTCTCCTGGGAGAAAAAACCTTCCCTTTAATAATGTATCAAACTTCAAAATCCATCATCGGAAATATTGATGTATATGATGGCCTACAATCCATGGCCTGAAAATACATTCAATCTCTATTAAATTCTCCCTTTCACCAAAAGATATCCACTGGTACAAACAGCGAAAACATGACTAACCACCATCCCGGAACACTGCCAGGAACGCACTGTCTCGAGATTACCGTATCTCAGTACAGCTCAGTAACAAAAACTACATGCGCGGACTCACCGCGTGACACCACCGCTCAGATTAAACCGTACCTACCCCAAAAATCTCAATAGGAACTTTCGAACAGTTTTCTTTATCATATTTTAAAACAAACTAACAACTAGTCAGGTAACAGTTTAAACATTACTGAGCATACAACCCCCAACTAAAAAATTATCTCATCACGCAGAGTGTGTTTACTAGCGTGTACAAAAATCCGACCCGTACATCCAAGTCTTTAACACTCAACTCCCCTTAATTATAATATGACTTAACAGACTACACCGACCCCCGGGTAAAAAAAAAAAAATGATATTATCATTTTTTTCTTGAAAAGTACATCAACAAAAAATATGAGGTCGATGAAGCTCTAATATCCACACACAAGAATTACCCTATGTTAAGTCATATCCATAAATTCACAAAAAATTATTAGAAGTAAGTAGAAAGTAGGAAATGAAGTATACAAAGTAATCAGATAAGTATACACAGATGATCGGTTTTAAACAAAGTTAAGAATATTCAGTATAGACTAAGTAGGAAATAATAAATAGAAAGTGAAAAGACAAGATCAAGTGAAAAGAAGAATGACAAGCAATGAAAGAAAGCAATGAAATAAAAATAGGAAATGAAATCAATAATACAACATGGTAACAATTAAGTTTAACAATGCATTGCATGGAAAATAAATACAACTATAACAAACCAGCATAAAACAAAAAAAAACCATGTATATATATATATATATATATATATATATAAATATATATATATATATATATATATATATATATATATATATATATATATATATATATATATAAACCATTAAAGAAAGCCATAATAAATATAGCATAATAGATAATTTAACCAAGTTATTAAACTTATTCATAACTAATAAATCAATTTGTTGTTGCCCTACAAGACGCCACTAGGCGTGATGGCAACTGACTGCTTTGACGGTCGGCTAAGGATGAAAGAAGAAGAAGATAGCTAATAATGAATTATAATAAACATCACACACACACACAAAATAAAACCGTTATAAATACGTTCCCACTGACGCACAATCAAGCGCTGGGTACGGAAAAATGATCATAAGGTCAGAACGAAAAAAAAAAAATAAAAGAAAAATTACCCTTTTTTAGTTTTAAATGTACTATACCGAAATGTATCGTAATGATAAGTTAAGTAAAAATAGTATCATCACTACAATAATTATACATTCAATGTTTACCAAACACAGTGGTATAAAAATAATATGATAATGGAATGGTGCATTATCAAAACAAATTCATATAAAAAATAATATGGTGTTGAAATGGTGCATAAAGATGAACCAACATAATATCTTAAAGAAGTTATACCATATCCTAATACAATACTATCTAATACACTGTACTGTACTATACAAAACTATCTACTATCCTAAAAAAGTTACTTAGTAAGGAAAACTCCAGGGTCTTAAAACATCCTATAAACTTGAAGAGGTAACATCATACAATGCGGAGTCAACATGCCGACTGGCTTTACTTGACCAGTCACACGGGCGCAAGGTGACATACACTAAGTTGTAGAGTAACAGCCTAATAAAAAAACATAGCAGCTCTGATTCTCATCGACAAGCCGTTGCTGTGAAAAAACACAAATGAAAATTTCTGTTTTGTAAAGGTAGAATTTAATGAGGAAAAAAACAAAAAAGTTAACTGTAAATTTAATCTACCAACTGTGGCTGTGTAAACTTCCGGCTCCTTTATGATGAGCAACAAACCTTCCTCCGTCACGTGTAGACAAAACAGGAGGATTAGGTAGAGGATGACCGCAACTCAAGGTAGTCATAGCTGTAGGCTGGAACAAAGTTGTGCACTCAGGGCACTGAGATGCTCTCTCGAAATCGAAAGCAGAGCAAGCAGTAGCATTTGAGACATTATTATAATTGTTACCTTGATTACTAATAACCTGGAGCTCCTGTTGAGCAAAGTTAGCATGGCGATGCGATCTATCATTTAGACATCTACCATCATATTGAGATCTATCACGACTATTATTTCTATTGGAACCATTGCTATTTCCTCTATTGGGACCGTTGTTATGTTTTGAACTCCAATTAGCATTGTTGCGATTACTATTTCCCCTTTGATCAAAATACCTATTAGATGGATTTTGTTGTCTTCGAGAAAAATTACCGTAAGGTTGACAATATCTAGTGTAGTTATTCCTACCATAATGTCCAAAATCATTTGAACCAAAATGTTGAGATCCGTTAAATTGTCTCCAATTTCTTGGAGAAAGAAAATTATTACGTGATGGACCCCCTTGGTACTGTCTAAAATCACGATTATCTCTCCTACCAAAATTGTTTTTATTTTTGCCTATGGCAATGCGTTTAGCAGCTGCATCATACTGACTGGGCTGAGTATGATGAGTAACAGGAATGATAGAATCCTTATTATTCCGCACATAATGGGTCTCATTTTGGGATCAAGTACTAATAGTTTTGTCCCCTGTTATCAATTTATCAGAAATTTCCAAAAGTAGATGCACGGTTGGTCTGTCTAGCCTTGACATGAAATTTATCAGAGTTTTTACCGTGATCTACAAGACTGACTGATACAGTAGGATTACTTTTGTTGGCCTAACGCCAAGAATCAGTACTATTAGAGGCAATATCGTTAGTACGTGGGAAATTGTATTTGCCACGAAAAGATTTATGTACACCATGTTTGACGTTACTGTTAGCATTGAGAGCATATGGCTGACTCTTTGCCTTTGTGACGTCTTCTTCTTTGATCCTTAGCCGTCGACCGTCAAAGCAGTCAGTGGCCTTCACGCATAGTGGCGTCTTGTAGGGCAACAACAAATTGATTCCACTTTGCTCGGTCGGTGGCCATCCTTCGTACAGTGCCCCAACTCTGGTTCGTTCTTTGCATCTCAGCCTGCACAGTCCTCCGCCAGGTTGTTTTTGGTCGGCCTCTCTTTCGTTTTCCTTCAGGGGTCAATAGCATAGCTGTTCTTGTGATGGCATCGGTGTCTCTTCTGAGGACATGGCCAACCCAGCTCCAGCGTCTGCCAGATATGATGGTGTGCATGTCCTCTTGCTTGCTACGAGTAAGCAGATCTTGGTTAGTGATGGTATTCAGCGAAAAGATTCAGTGAATTTTTCTTAGGCATGTTGTGCGAAAAGAGAACAATTTCGACATTTCCTTCTCTGTAACTCTTCATCATTTCGCACCATAGAGAAGCACAGAAAGCACACAGCTCTGATATAATCTTAATTTTGTACTTGTGCTGTACTGGGAGGACTTCCAGATGTTGTTTAGGCTAAAGAAGGCTGTTCTTGCCTTATTCATTCTGATGTTGATGTCTTTGCCTGCCCCTCCGTCTGGTGTTACTATGCTTCCTAGGTATGTGAAGATATTTGTCTGTACCAGTTGCTGATTCCTTACTGATATGGGCTCAGGGTTGCTCACATCGAGCGTCATAACCTCAGACTTCTTTAAATTGACGTTCAAGCCCACCTGCTGGCTAAACTTATTAAGTCTATCCGTTTTTTCCTCGATGTGTTGATTTCAATGTGCTAGTAGTGCAATGTCATCTGCATATTCCAGATCTTCCAATGTAGAAAATGTTGTCCATCTTATTCCTCTTAGACTGCCCTCTGCTGTCTGGCGCATCACCCAGTCTATGACTGTTAAAAATAGAATGGTTGAGACGTGTTGATAATCAACTTTATGTCTAACACTGTCAACATTGACACTAGACAACATCTTGTTGTTTAAGACAATATCTAACATTCCATCAACTCTTTTCCTTAATTCGGTAATTTCTACATTTTTGAGTGAAATTCCTTCATCTTGCCTCTTATTTAAATTATCAGATGTCAAAATTTTGCACCTCTCCGCCGTGAGTGATTTCTCCATTTTAGTCATATCCTCTTTCTCCATTGTTAACTCTTCTAATCTATTTTTCTCATCCTTTTCTTTCCTTGCTCTCCTTTGTCGTGCCTGTTTCTTTAATCTCTTCTTTTGCACTTCTTCCATATGTGGCTGAAGTCGGGCCACCTGAACCTGAAGACCCTGGACTTGAGCAGCCTGTGCCATCAACTGTGTCAATTTCAGTTGAAGTGCCTCAATCGAACTATCATGGCCATTCGTAAGCTGATCAACCTTCTGGGGGAATACAGTATTCTTCTCTTTAAGTTGGCGTTCGAGATCTATATTATCATCCAATAGACCAAAAAGTGTTTCATTATAGGACTTTTCTCGATCCTGGGCCTTAACTTTTAATTCCTCACACATCTCCTTCCTTTCTTGTACTTCCTGCGTGAGATTTCTAACTTCGACATGCTTATCTTCCATCTGAGCTTCCAAATCTTTGATCTTTCTTAATGCTGAATTCAATGCTGCTTGCGCACCAGTAAGTTCCAAGATCGATTTGTGTAGATCCCTTGTAAGATTGGACACTGTCTCATGTAGTTCACTCTCCTCAGCAATATCTTCTAAAAAATTCTCCTGTCGCTGTAGGGCACTCCGTTTGTTGTCTTTTATTTGCTCCTCTTTTATTTATGGTCGTCGCGTATAGCGTGGTGTATGTTATTTAGTATGTGACCATGTGGTACGTGGAGATATCTTGCTTAAAAAAAACGAAGATGATCACGCAGTAATTGTGCAAGGTCTCTAGTAATAATTATGTGAGGAACAGACTGGAAATTAATATCCACAAACTCCTCAAGATCTGATGCCGTATCACATAAGAAACGGTTTAGTACATGATCTTCCAGATCTTGGCCTTGTAAATGTTCAAAGTCCCTACCATCTTGCACAATATCCTCCAGCGCGGACATTATGTCTGATGTAGACATTTTATATGAGTTTCCAACTCACACAGCTAAATATTTCTCCAAGAAATTCAAATTATCCGTTAATTACTGTGTAATAATTCATATCAATATGAGAAAAGTTAATATTATATTATTATCTAGCCGTAGGTATTTATGCACTAAATCCTATAATAAGTCACAAAGAATTAACGCACGATATAGACAATAAGAACAACCGTTACGAAGACAAGATACTAGAAAACAAATGATAACGTTCGCAGAATCAAATAAACAAGAAAGCAGAACTAAAGAAAAAATATTGAAAAGCTTGCAATGACAGTTGCGAATAGAATGACAAGACAAGCAACAGCACAGTGTATAAACGAAAAATGTGTATATAAATAAAAGACAGGAAAGAGAGGAAGACACCCACAAACAAATTAATATAAAAAACTAAGTAATAGAGAAAATACTACGATAACAACTATAAAACGCTTTGTCACACCTAAACAATTACTGTCGTGAGGGACAAGTAGCGATCGGAATTACCGCTCAATTAAGACTCACAAACTAAACCCTATAGAACGCTCATGAAGGCCCTGTGTGAACTGGGATATTCTCTTTATAAGTCGCCATCCCAACCGCCCACTTAAACATAGAACATATAACATAGAATATGATATAGAGTAAAAAATGCACAATATAGGAAGGCTCGTTACACATACACAAAGTGGCACAGTTTACACAACAAAAACCACTTATCTTGCAAAAAAGGAAAACTCCTGTCCTTCCCGCCATAACAATGGGCACCACACAGTCTGAAGAAATCCAACGTTGAAAGATACTGGAACTCGTCACTTCTCTGGTTCTTGACAATACTGCCTGACGTCTACTTGAAAACCGGTATACAATCAGAAGAACTGGAAATACTGCAAGTCTTGACTTGTGACATACGTACAGAAAGACTGGAAACACTGCAAATAAGTACTTGATATCTAATCCTGACTTGGCAACTTTGTAGTTCTTGTTGAAACCTGTACCCGAAAACTCGTACTGGCAACACTGTATACTTGACTTTACATTCACAGAAAATTCGATAGTAGCTATCTGTCGTAAAACGAGTGTGTAAACCTACTACTTTGTTAAATCACTATTTCGAGATACAAATTTGCTTCAACCAATCAACGAGCACCGTTCACCAGTCTCTGAGAAAGAATAAAATTAGGCTGTACGGAGCATGGTACTAAACCGCATTTAGCCAATCAGCTTGCCACGACGAGAACCTATCAAAAGCGTTCCTTTAGCAGTAAAAGTTCCCACATCTACCTATATATACGGGCGGATTTTATTCATAATCACACAACACCAACACGAAGCCAGATAGACGACCGACTGAGGAAGAGAAGCTGTCAACCTTGATTTATTGCTTACCTGCGTGCATTGACCTGGAAGACTGCGTTTCTAGTCGAGTCAAAACCTGGCCTGTTTAAATCTTATAGGGTTTTATTCGTGTCATCAAACCTGAGGTCGTATGTCCAGTCAATCCAGCTGTCTGGAACTTCGCAGGAGTACAGTGATTGCACAGGAGCTACATCTTTAGTCCCCCTCAGTCTTGGGTGGGCTAACGAAACAATCATCAGCAGGTGTTGTGTGAATCAAACTAAGAAGGACAGAACTTTTGAGAGATGAGTACACATTAGTACCATTTCTGTCAGCAATTGTGAGCAATTAACTGACAGTGACGAAAAAGAGATTTACCGTAGAAAGAGACAAGATTAACAGCATAGCTGATAAATGTTATATACTTAATTAACAGCACAGCTGATGCATGTACTATAATTGAATAACAGCACAGCTGATTCAATTTTTGTTCCTATAATTGAAAAACTTGTTGTAATATATTTATATATCTATATAAATATAAATATTTGTAAATCATATGTAAACTTACATATCCATTGCATTCCATTTTACAACATCCATACTTCAGCACAAGAGTAGATAGTGTTTATACTAAATAAATAATAAGGAAATTGTATTTGAACGACTTGTAAATTTTTTAATAATTGTTAAGTAAAATCTGTTTCCTTGTTTTTTAATATCACAGTTAGTTACACAGCGGGGGTGGCCATTTATGTCTGTCTCCTCTCTACTAATTTTTTCGAGATCAGATCATTCACAGCCGTAACTAATTTGTGATACCAGTAGTTCTCTCAAACACTGGGACTTCACCATTTTCTGCAGAAATTCTATTTCTGTAACTGTCAGTACTATACTGATCCTAGAGCCAATAAAAACCTCACGCCACACTATCCTTCTGTAAAATCCACCATCTGTAGTAGGTATCACACCCCAAATGACTGAAAACCACCAGTTCTGTTACAGCTATGTAAGTGGCGTAGGAAGACAATGTTGATATCTTTTGCTGATGAAGGCAATCAGCTTATGGTCGAGCTTACAGGTGGCCGACAGGTATATGTATATGTGTCAACAAGCGAATGTCGTAGAATCGTAAAGTACAAGTCTCAGGTATCACCCACACAAGGTTAGAAAATCCACTAACGGGGAAGACTAGTGGGTTCATATTCACATAGTGTATTAACACCGCAACATTGACGTTGGGACAGCACACTTCACAGGTTACAGTTCACGGCAAATCATGATACATCAGGTAAGCAAAAAATATCCATAGGTAATTGCGTGCATAATCCAAAGGTATATAATCATCGATAACAGTTCATTACAGATCATCAGACATCAGTAAGAAAATTCATACGACTCAGTTACTGTTACAAAAATTCCAAGCACAAAGGCTGCGGAGTACAGCAGCTCATAATCATAAACATCATGGCAAAAATATCCATTCAAGAAAGGGACTGCATACCTCACAGTTTACAATAATATAGCCTGAATCAACATACTCCAAGACCTGAATTATACCTCTCCTGGGAGAAAGAACCTTCCCTTTAATAACACTAGTCAACAACCAAAATGTACCAGAAATGAAAATAGCTGATCTTAACTAATTTTGGTGTGCTGAAAACGAAAATGACATTTAAAAAAATGTTGATTGGCTCTAGTTTTCAAGATATATGCTACTAGTTTATTCAATTACGGTCAATTTATATATATGACGCAACTGTAGTGGGCGATTGAATAACTGTTTCTAATGACCAATAAAAATGTAACTAGAAGTTGATGATGCAATCCTACCTATGATTACATCACCTATGTGTATAAATATCTTATCTCTGATAACATTTTGCCATTAGTTAGTGCATTTGTCCTTATCAAAAGTATCGTAGTTAGAAATGCATAGGACATGTGTGAACAGTGCTAATAATTTCTGTTATATATGTGGTGAGGTGACATTTCTATCACAAAAACGAAATATAACTAAAGTTATTAAGAAGGCGTACAGTTTGTATTTTGGCTGCAGAATAGGAGATCAAGATAAGAGCTGGGCGCCACACATATGCTGCAATACATGTGCAGCACATCTTAAACTGTGGTTGACTGGCAAAAGGCAAGCTATGCCTTTTGCAGTCCCAATGATTTGGAGAGAGGCCACTGATCATCTCAATAACTGTTACTTTTGTATGGTCCCTCCAATTGGGAAAGGCATATCAAAAAAGAAAAAATGGACTGTGGAATATCCAAACATCCCCTCTGCTATACGTCCGGTACCACATGGCGATGACCTACCAGTTCCCAAAGTGTCAGAATCATTTTCAGCTGCTTCCACTGATGAAGAAGAGGACATTGGTGGTCCTGAACCATCAACCTCAAGCGACCCAGATTTTGAGCAAACTACATCCACTAAACCACACTTAATAACCCAAGGTGAACTGAATGATCTTGTAAGAGATCTGAATTTACCGAAGAACAAGGCGAAGCTTTTGGGTTCCAGATTGCAACAGTGGAATCTCCTGGCAGAAGATGTTACAATTTCTGTGTATAGGAACCGCCAGAAGCCGCTTATTACATTCTTTTTCAAAGAAGGTGACCTTTCTGCGTGCCACAACATTTCTGGTTTAATGGCAGCCCTCAAAATCAATTACATACCGGAAGAGTGGAGGCTTTTCATTGATTCATCCAAGACGAGTCTTAAAGCTGTTTTGTTAAATAATGGTAATGTGTTACCGTCAATTCCAGTTGGTCACGCAGTTCATATGAAAGAAACTTATGAAAACATTAAGCAGCTTTTGAAGTGTATAAACTACGATCATCATCATTGGTCACTTTGCGATGACTTAAAAGTGATCGCTCTTTTGCTTGGACTACAGGGTGGATACACCAAGTACTGTTGCTTTCTCTGTGAGTGGGATAGCCGTGCACGAAGTGACCATTACATCAGAAGACATTGGCCAATCAGGCAGTCATTGCAGCCTGGCAGTAAGAACGTTGAGAACCCAGCACTTGTCGACACCAGCAAGATTTTGTTGCCACCCTTGCACATTAAGCTGGGTCTCATGAAAAACTTTGTCAATGCAATGGAGGCTTTCAAATACCTCATCAGAAAATTTCGAAGACTGAGTGAAGCTAAAATAAGAGAGGGAGTATTTGTTGGTCCGGAAATTCGAAAACTTCTTCATGATGACGAGTGTCTTTGCGTGTTGCATGGCAAGGAAAAAGCAGCATGGCTAGCATTTAAGTCGGTGGTGGACAATTTTCTTGGAAACAACAGATCTGATAATTACAATGAAATTGTAGAAAATCTCCTTCTGAAGTATAAGAGTCTTGGCTGCAACATGTCTTTGAAAATTTATTTTCTGGATTCTCAACTGGATTTTTTTACGTCAAACTGTGGAGCGGTCAGTGATGAGCATGGTGAACGATTTCACCAGGATATTGCTGCTATGGAGACAAGGTATCAAGGCAATTGGAGCCCTTTAATGCTTGCTGATTACTGTTGGACTGTGACAAGAGACACCTCATCGGTTGACTACAAGAAGCAAGCAAAGAGAGCTCGAACAGCGACTGAATAATGACGGAATGGGCTCAAATGTACGTTTTTAAAACATGATATGTGAACTTTAAATAATGTTTTTATTTTTTCTATCATTTTATGTTGAAATATTAAATAATTGAGTATGTAACCACAATTTTTATAATGCTAAAGTAGAAAGACTAGCTGTTCACCCCAGAGAATTGAACAAGCATACATTATTTGTATTACTGTAATGTAAATTCATCATCTTATTAAAAAAACCAGATCCAATTAGTGAATTTCATTATGATATTTGAAATCAGCATGTCAAAATCAATAAGAAATGGTATATTTAATTTCTGGTACAAACAACTTTTGAAAATTTGTTGACTAGTGTAATCTATCGAACTTCAAAATCCATCATCGGAAATATGGATGCATATAATGGCCAACAATCCATGGCCTGAAAATACTTTCAATCTCTATTAAATTCTCCCTTTCACCAAAAGATATCCAATGGTACACACAGCGAAAACATGGCTAACCACCATCCTGGAACACTGCTAGGAACGCACTGTCTCGAGATTACCGTATCTCAGTACAGCTCAGTAACAAAAACTACATGCGCGGACTCACCGCGTGAGACCCCCGCTCAGCTCAAACCGTAACTACCCCAAAAATCTCACTAGGAACTTTCGAACAGTTTTCTTTATCATATTTTTAAACAAACTAACAACTAGTCAGGTAACAGTTTAAACATTACTGAGCATACAACCCCCAACTAAAAAATTCTCTCATCACGCAGAGTGTGTTTACTAGCGTGTACAAAAATCCGACCCGTACATTCAAGTCTTTAACACTTAACTCCCCTTAATTAAAATATGACTTAACAGTGAGATATAAAGAACAATTTTCGTGCTTCTTCATCTAGGAAATGCTTGATTGTAGCTAACTGGTAAACTTTCTGTGCCGTTCGCTTGGTCAGTGCATGCAAAAGTGAGTTCCAATTTAGATGCTGGTCGACGTTTATACCTAGAATTATATGTGCATTAACCTTTTCAATTAGTGAGGTACCAATGTGGATCTCTGATTTTTGTAATTTTTGTCTAGTTGATATTAACATGAATTTTGTTTTAATGATATTTATTATCATGTATTTCCGCTGCTCCACTTACTTACTTACTTACTTACTTAGTCGTTCCCCTTCTACCGTGAGGTGTAGAGGTTTGCAAGAGAGAGCGCCAGACCATTCTATCAGCTGTCTTCTTCCTGGCCTGGTTCCATTCTAGTCCTCGGTCCTTCAAAGATTGTCTAATGTTGTCCTCCCAGCGGACTCTGGGTCGTCCTCGGGGTCTGGATCCTTGGCTCTTTGTTTCCCATGCTTGTCGTGGTAGCCGATCTTCTCCCATTCTGCAGACATGGCCAAACCATCTTAGTTGGGACTGTTCTATTTGGGTCTGCAGCGGATGGGATTTTAGGCCTTGACGGATCGTCTGGTTGCGAACCATGTCTCTTCTTGTTACTTCAACCACTTTCCTCAGATACCTCATTTCTGAGGTTTGGATCTGGCTTTTCTGGGTTGTAGTCATTGCCCACGACTCGCATCCATATGTCAAGACTGGGACATAGGTGGAGCGGTATACAGCCATCTTCGTTTTCTTACCAACCTCTTTCTTGCTGAGGAATCCACGATTTATGGCCTGAAAAAGTCTCCCAGCCGCTGCTTTTCGAGTGGCTAACTCTTCTTTGATGCCTCCCTTTCGGTCTATAATAGCTCCGAGATATTTAAAGTGGTCGACCTGCTCCAGGACCTGTTCTCCCAACTTAATCTGATGTTTTCTTTCTTCTCGTGATATCACCATGGATTTTGTTTTAGAGCTGCTTATGACCATCCCTCTCTTCTCCAGCTCTTCCTTCCAGACTTGCAGGTTGGATTGGAGATGTGCCTCTGATTTAGCAATCAGGGCAACATCATCAGCAAATGCCAGCTCCGAAATATAGACCTGTCTCATCTTCCAGTACCCCACTGAATACTTGCTTGTTCTCTCCTTACATGCCTTGATGACATCGTCCATAAGGAGTATGAAGAGGTAAGGTGATAGGATATCACCTTGTCTTACACCAGTGGTGGTCCTGAACTCTTCTGACTTATGGCTTGCTGTCCTCACATAATTTCTGCAAGACTTGTAGAAGCTCTGTATAGCATGCATCAGAGGTGCTGGAATGTTCTTCCTTGCCAAACAGTCCCAAAGTTTGCTCCAGGGGACCCTGTCAAACGCCTTTTCCAGATCTATGAAACAAAGATGGATCTCACACTTATACTCAAGGGCCTTTTCATTCAGCTGTCTGAGTGTGAAGATTAGGTCTTGAGTACTTCGGTTTGCTCGGAATCCGCACTGGACCTCATCCAATTGTGGCTCAGCTAGGCGTCGGAGTCTCTGCTCTAGGATTCTAGAGTAGATTTTACCAGGGACACTGAGAAGGGATATGCCTCTATGGTTTCCACATTGTCGATTGTCACCCTTTTTGAAAATTGGTGTTATGATGGCAATCTCCCAAATCCTTTGGTATGGTCTTGTTGCACCATGCTGCCTGTAGGACCTTTAGGAGTAATAGGTCGCCTGATGCTCCCATGTACTTAACCATTTCTGGTGTTATACCATCATGCCCTGCTGCTTTGCCCATCTTGATTTTCTCTAGTGCTGCCCTCAGTTCTTGCATCTTTATGTCATCTTCATCATCATTGGTTTTCTCTTCTGTGCTAGTGGTTATCATTTCTGATGTTTCACCATGCTCACCATCCAGGAGTTCTGAGAAATATTCTTTCCATCTTTCCATTACTTCCTTCGGGGCAGTAAGCAATTTGCTTTGCTTGTCCTTTATAAATTTGAGAGGGCATTGTTTTTCTTTCCTCATGTTCTTTAGGGTCTTATAGAACAATTTCTGGTTTTCTTGTGCATCTTTTTCTAGCTTTTCTCCAAATTCTTCCCAGGACTTCTGTTTTGCTGCTAGCACTTTGTTCTTTGCTTCTGTTCTGAGTGTCACATATTCTCTATATTTTTCCATTTGTCCTATTGTGTTTTTAGCTCCTAAGTATTGTTTCCATGCCATTTTCTTCTCTCTTATTTTCTCTTTGACTTCCTCTGTCCACCAAGGTGTCCTCTTTCTCTGGTTCCCAAGTCGGACTTCACCGCATGCTTCTGCAGCAGCTGTCTTTATGATATCCTTGAATTTATTCCAGAGGGTTTCCAAGTCATCAGGTCGTTCTTCTGTGTTGCTCACTGCTGTAGCAATAAGCCCCTGATATCTGGTCAGATTATCTGTTTCTTTTTGTAACGAAAGATGTTGTAAGAACTGTCCTTTTTATTATTAGCACATTATAGAATATTGTATCTCGACGCCCAGTAGACACAGATCATATGTTGTGATAAAAGTAGGACATATCTACTGAGTTGATTTTTATTAATTGCTACATATTCTAAGGTCTACAAAGCTTAAGCTAAGATCGATTGTTTTGCTCCGTCTTTGGGAATTTATTGATTTACAGTTTTAAATATTTCATTTCCACACATTTTCTTGTGAGTGTATATGTTAGTGAAATCGGCCATTTCATGAAATGGGCAAATGAAAAGCGTGCTCAGTGACCTGGCTTCTATACTAATACAAAACTTGATATCCTATGTTAATTTGTGAGTTGAAAGTATCAGTAATCCAGTTCAAATCAACATATCTTACTCTTTCTGTTTCTTGATCAATATTATTGAGACACAATATACCCGTAATTAAGCGAAGAAGCCAGTTCACGGAATGGGCAAAAAATTGCCTAATTCAGGAAATGGCCTATTTCATGAAATGGGCAATTTCACTATTGGGGTGTAACATATACACTAAATCAGGCCGTGTTCATGAACATATCAAAGTGCCTTACCTGAATTGTGTCAACCTGAGCTGTAGCAAGTGATAAATTAAGAAGTTTCTTAATACCGGAGAGCTCTCCTAATATTTCAGTTCTCAGCTCAATAAGTTGTTTGTTAGTATCATCAGATTGTGTTTTTATTTGTCCGACCATCTCCAATAACTGGTTCATGATCGTTGCTGTAAATATTACGTTCATGATCGTTGCTGTAAATATTACGTTATAGAAGATGAGAAATGTGTCACATTCATGATCGTTGCTGTAAATATAACGTTATAGAAGATGAGAAATGTATCACATTCATGATCGTTGCTGTAAATATAACGTTATAGAAGATGAGAAATGTGTCACATTCATGATCGTTGCTGTAAATATTACGTTATAGAAGATGACAAATGTGTCACATTCATGATCGTTGCTGTAAATATTACGTTATAGAAGATGAGAAATGTGTCACATTCATGATCGTTGCTGTAAATATTACGTTATAGAAGATGAGAAATGTGTCACATTCATGATGGTTGCTGTAAATATTACGTTATAGAAGATGAGAAATGTGTCACATTCATGATGGTTGTGGTGTTGATTATCATAATTTTGTATCGTTCATAAATAAGAATGATTATTAACAAAGAAAATGACAACTTGTAGTAGTGTCACAGATGATAACAGAAGTTAAAACATAAACAAATATGACACATACTCTGGCAAGAAAAACCTAAATATCTTAAATTAAGTAATTATAATCATCATCATACCAGCAGTGATGGTTTCCGGGGCATATTTTACATGGTGATATTGCCAGCCTGATCCTTAACATTATATTACTCGTTCCTTATGACCTGCTTAATATAGCATCTTTGTGTATCTGTATAACATCACTTCTGGAAATATACTCGACAACCCTAACACTTTGTGTGTTTGTATAACATAATTACTTGTCGTAATGTTAATTATTCCGGAGATATTCTCCGTGGCCAAAGTTTGTGTCTGTATAACATTATTACTTGTCGTAATGTTAATTATTCCGGAGATATTCTCCGTGGCCAAAGTAGACTCTAGGGGCAGTCATGCAACACGAAATCAGCATAACTACACTGAGTGGATCGACATCTCCTTCACAATTTTACAAACATGCATTTTATTCGTTTTGACAAAAAGCTCCGTGGTAATAGATATATAAGCCCAAAGGCAAATGCAGTAATACGTATAAGTCCAGTTCGTTCCCTATCAAACGCTGGTCATTGGCAATCAGTCAAAATTTATTTAATATCGTCATGTGGACATCTTTATGAGTAGACACACATTTCCTTACTAGAATAAGCCAGGGACGCCTCAACCAAGTATATTGATGTCCTGGTGATGGGATAATTCAGGAGAAAAAACACATTCGTCCGCACACTTCCAAACACAAGCCGCATCTCTCTTGCAAACGATCACCTCACTTCTGCTTCAAATTTGTTCACGTCTGCCAGTAAACCATATCGGCATGACGTCACTTACTTTATTCAAAAGTGACTCCGTATAAAATAAACAAAAAAGGAGCCCTGTAGAACTGCCTATTATATCGACATAAATGTTATGAATTTTAATCATAAAAAACCTCTCTTCTGGAACTATACTCGACATCTCTAACACTTTGTGTGTCTGTATAACTTCTTTTAATGAACTATACTCGACAACCCTAACATTTTGTGTGCCAGTATAACATCTCTTCTGGAACTGTATTCGACAAACCTAACACTATGTATGTCTGTATAACATCTCTTCTGAACTATATTCGACAACGCTAACACTATGTATGTCTGTATAACATCTCTTCGGTAACTATACTCGACAAACCTGACACAAATTAGTAAAATAAATGAGATGGAATTAGAGAAAGGAAACACTGCAACGGATCATTTGAAATTACAAATACAATCCAGATATGTTTTTCAGTTTATTACTTCATCTACACCTATAGAGTACCCTTTTGCGTTGCCTGTTTGCCATCTTCTTCCAAGCCTGGTACAAATATTGGCTTATGTATCCCCCAAATCTAAGTTTGTACTAAGTACAACAGGTAGCTTAACTATCACACCTGTCTTTAAGTTATACTAAAAGCTGAACTTCGCTTTTCAAAAGGACGTCTCTTCATATGATCTAACATTGTCTCATTAAATTCAACATCTTTATAGAAACAGTGTTTCTCGACAAACTTTCATGTGTATTTCATCTCTGTTATTCAGTTACGACTGTGGCTGGAATTATAAGCCACGCCCCCACACCCCCCAACCCTTATGCCAAGGTTCAAAAGAACAGTTGAGTGACTGTAGCTAAGGTTCAAAGATGTGTGCAGGAGAGACATGAAGTCACGGGTCATAAATTCAGCAACTGGAGAACGAAGCTGCCAATCGAACCAATAGGAGATGCTGCCTGCGGTGCTACCTAAGATGGATGAAAAGCTCTGACAACAAGCGGAAGAGAAAACAACACAGTGAAAGGAAGACCAAGCAAACAAAGCCCCTGACGAATCATAGGCATAATTTCCATAGTTACCATTGACTGAAGAAGGTAACCGTTATACAAACATAACATGTTCAATAACTATAATTATAATGTAACCTTACGACAGTTTCCATTGTTCCCAAGAGCCACGACTTCTCTGATGACATCTGGCTGACCGCTCACATTCATAAAGTCCAGCTCACATAAAAATGATCCATTCAGACAGTCGGTTTCAGCCATGAAACTTAAAGCTAGATATGCATGGTACTTAGACACGCTTCCAGTCGCGTTTATAACTTGGAGTTTGGTTTGTTCTACATACGGGTCTGGAGTAAATACTGACACAAATGCCAGTCTGACATCGACATTGGTCTGTGTGACGTCAAAAATGGTGAGCCCGATAAGTGATGAAATGTGACTGTCAGTTTGGTTGATGTTGATCAAACATTGAAGGTGTCCACAGTAAACATCACCTCGAGTTCTGGTCATAGATAAATGGAGTCCTGGAGATGAAATAAATATTTCCAACATATTAACTTACTTTGAAATCTAACCTTTGTATCGTTTGATATATTTAATTTATGTACAACCATACAATCTGTCCCATGTCGTTCTGTTGAGTTTCTGATGCAACAAATAAAGAATAGCACTCGGTTGGCTAACACATGTCGTATAAGGCTACTAACTTGAGGTTGTGATCAGGCAATCTTACCATACAACACAAACTGATAGGCTAGAAAATGTACGTTATTGCTTTGTCCTGCCTTTCTACAAGGGAAACAACTGAGGCAGTGACTCCATGCTCCTTGGGGACTGAACAAGAAAATGATTGTGGTGATGGTATCTCAAATACTTACACAACATGAGTGTATTACTCATCACTTACACAACATGAGTGTATTACTCATCACTTACACAACATGAGTGTATTACTCATCACTTACACAACATGAGTGTATTACTCATCACTTACACAACATGAGTGTATTATTCATCACTTACACAACATGAGTGTATTACTCATCTGTATTTTTTTTCTCTATTTACACAACATGTGTGCATTACTCATCTGTTTTTTTTCTTTCTCTATTTACACAACATGGAGTGCATTACTCATCTGTTTTTTTTCTTTCTCTATTTACAAAACATGAGTGCATTACTCACCTGTTTCTTTTCTTTCTCTATTTACACAACTTGAATGCATTACTCATCTGTTTTTTTCTTTCTCTATTTACAAAACATGAGTGCATTACTCACCTGTTTTTTTTCTTTCTCTATTTACACAACATGAGTGCATTACTCATCTGTTTTTTTCTTTCTCTATTTACAAAACATGAGTGCATTACTCATCTGTTTTTTCTTTCTCTATTTACACAACATGAATGCATTACTCATCTGTTTTTTTTTCTTTCTCTATTTACAAAACATGAGTGCATTACTCACCTGTTTTTTTCTTTCTCTATTTACACAACATGAGTGCATTACTCATCTGTTTTTTTCTTTCTCTATTTACAAAACATGAGTGCATTACTCATCTGTTTTTTTTCTTTCTCTATTTACACAACATGAGTGCATTACTCATCTGTTTTTTTCTTTCTCTATTTACACAACATGAGTGCATAGCGCATCTTTTTTCTTTCTGCTCCTGTAACTTTATCTCTCTCGCTCACTCTCTCTCTCTATCTATCTATCTATCTATCTATCTATCTATCTATCTATCTATCTATCTATCTATCTATCTATCTATCTATCTATCTATCTATCTATCTATCTATCTATCTATCTATCTATCTACCTACCTAATTACCTACCTACCTACCTACCTATCTATCTATCTATCTATCTATCTATCTATCTATCTATCTATCTATCTATCTATCTATCTATCTATCTATCTACCTACCTACCTACCTACCTATCCATCCATCTATCTATCTATCTAATTATCTATCTATCTACCTACCTACCTATCTATCTATCTATCTATCTATCTTTCTATCTATCTATCTATCTATCTATCTATCTATCTATCTATCTATCTATCTATCTATCTATCTATCTATCTATCTATCTATCTATCTATCTATCTATCTATCTCTGTGGTTCTCTCGTCCGATTTAAACACTCAATAGTATTGCTTGTTGCGATAATTCAATTATTACCCTTTAGCTCCCCAAGAAGCATAAGCCTTCAACAAACACATGCCAAGTCCTCCTGTCCTGTGCCATCCGCTCAAGTTATTTCCATGTTTTCCTCATCATTTTCACCTCTGTTGCCAGCTCTCTTCTCCATGTGTATTTTCGTCTACCTCTGCCTCTCTTTACCTGTGGATTTCAGAATAAGGATTGCCTTGTAATGCTATCAACATGTTTCCTCAATGTGTGTCTTATCCATCGCCAGCGTCTTCGTCTTAACTCTTGTGCCACTGGCACTTGTCTGGTTCTTGACATCAATTCCACTTTTGTGACTTTGTGAAACCTTTACAGTCCTTCTATTCTAAGTAAGCACCCGTTTATAAAAGTCTGTACCTTTTTGGTTGTTGTTTTTGTTATTCTCCATGTCTCTGAGCCATACAATAGGACTGACTTGACATTTGAGTTGAAGATTCTTCTTTTTGTGTTGGACTTGATTTCTCTTGTTCTCCATGTTCTCCATTGCAATGAAAGCTCCTCTTGCTTTTTGTATTCTTATTTTGATATCACTGTCTGTCCCTCTAGCTTTGCCTATATTACTTCCAAGATATGTGCACGATTCTACATCCATTAGTGGTGTTTCTTCAAGTTAAACCTTGTTATCATTACATGCATTCATTCTCATAATCTTTGTCTTTTCCCTGTGTATTTTCAGGCCCATTTGTTGTGACCTCTCATTGAGAATTTTCATTTTCTCTTGCATCTGATTATGGTTATGGGACAGAAGAGCCAAATCATCTGCAAAATCCAGATGATCAAGCTGTTTAGTCAGATTCCACTGGATTCCATTTCTTTTGTGTGACGTCGATGTTTTCATAATACAATCTATTTCTAGTAAGAAACGAAACGGAGACAAGAGGCATCCATGTCTCACTCCCGTTCTAATCCTAAACGGTTATGTAAGTTGTCCTTCATGAACTCTGCATGCCATGTCTTCATAGGTCTTCTTTATTAAGTTAAAGATCTTCATGAGAACTCCATAATACCTCATCAATTTCCAAAGCGATTCTCGGTCTACACTGTCAAATGCTTTTTCATAGTCCACGAATCCGATGTATAGCGGTGAATTCCATTTCAGACTTTGTTTAAATATTATTTTCAATGTGGCTATCTGGTCTGTACAGGATAATTACCGCTTACATATTTACATTTTCTTGGTAATTATGTTTCTCATTATTACATATAAGTAATGATAATCTGGTACATTACTACATGGTACAAATTTATATTGAGTGAATGAAAGCAACGTTCTACATTAGTAGTTGTCTGTGATAAAAATCGTGTCTATTGCTACATGCTCTTGTTTTTAATTTTTCTTATTACGACATGTCCGTAGTGGGTGTCATCTTCATTATTACACGTCTGTGATAAATACCAGCTACGTTACTAGATGTCAATGATCTTTGTCGCTCACATTACTATACTTCCGTGATAAATACCAGCTACGTTACTAGATGTCGCTCACATTACTACACTTCCGTTGTTTGCCATCTTGTGACAGAATTGTTTGTTCTCTGTTCCTAGCATTCATGTTTATCGCCGACATTATTGCGCTACGTCTCATTTTCAGTACTTAATCATTCTTTACACTCCCTTCACTCAATTCTTGTCATCTCAGGAGTACAGCAAAAATGTTTTGCTGATTAGGGTAATCAATCACTTTCGTTTGAACCCATATTGACGCTTGAATCTGTGGAGTGGTATGTTGTTACACATTTACGAGCAGACCGTGTGTATGAGAGACTGGGTAAATGAGATAACCATTTCCGGAAAAGACAGGTCGGAGAATAATTATCCATCTTGAAAGAGATTACCTGTGATAGATTATGAAGTCGTGTGTAAAAATGATCGATAAATAAGGAAGCTGGCATATCATATATGTTGACTTGTAAACAACACAAATATTTCTGCGTTTTTTACACCACAATATTTCGTGAGAGAAAAGGGAAATATACTCATCTTGTAAAAATTGCTGATTAGAGCCTTGTGATGTAATAGCAGTCTGGATGTGGGTCCAATGTTGCCTTATAATTTAGTGCCGTGTGAGTTTACTGCCCTGTGAAATTTAACTCGTCAAGAAGACAGTCGGACAAGGCAGAATGAACAATATGATCAGAATTCTACTTTAAAGGCCGGACAACGCATTTGAGAATCTTGTCGACTTACTCTCAAGAAAACGACCCCTTTATTAATACGGTAGACCCGGAATCATAGGAGGCTGACTACTAAGTCTTAGTGGGAGTCTATGATAGGAAACTCTTTACAGAAGGATACAACAGGAGGAAATCTGATCATCAGAAATCGTCCCTCGTCGATCAGTTTTTCTGTCCTTTAATCTCCTTTGCACTCTACCGGGGGAAGCGGGCCTACTAGAGTCATGACTCCCAAGTGTCAGCCTCCTGGTGTTTGGTGCAGAGTATTGAACCCATTCTATCTTGGTTGCAGCTTTCAAGTCTACTCTTATTTCCTGTAAGCTGGAGGCAATTATGAAAATAACCCCTATGTAGAAAACAAATTATTGTCCTGACTTCCATAGCCAGTTGCGGTTGTTCCACAGCCAGCACGATGCCTTCTCCGCAGTTTCTCTGAGCCTCTTGACTGCCCTTGCTCTTAACTATCCTCTCAAGCCCAACAGTTTCAGTTGTTCATATACTGAGGCCGCCACAAAACTCTCGCACCCACCTCAACAGCAATTACCTTGCAATGAACTCATCGTGTCTCAAGTCAGTGGCTAGATAATTATACTTGACCACTTTGAACGAGTGTTGCTCGTCCAATCTAGATTCCAATGGCACGGTCAGCCCAATCATTATGATCTAGGGCGGTGATGAGGAATGCAGCACTGTTTCAGGCCGTCTTCGAGAGTTTCTGATACTCTCTGGATATGCCGCCAGCTCAGTTAAGTCTACCGCCATCTGCCATTTAATTGCAGTGTCAAGAAGGTGATGGTAAACTGTTACTTGATTTGCTTGGATTGGGATGTGCTGACTCTCTTGCTCTCAGGAAATTAAGTTTTTGCGGTGCTCGGTCTGACATTGCTGTTCCTTTTCAGGTCTACTGTAGCAGCCAGCTCATTTAGTACTTTGTTGTGGCGCCATGTGTTTCGCCTTTGCCCTAATGACAATTTGCAAGCTGAGAGCACGTGTTCAAGTATCTGCCTCTCATGGCATATGAAGCATTGAGCATCATTAGACTTTCCGCATTTCACAAGGTTCGCGGACGACGGCAGCAGGACATCCACTGATCTAATAATAAAGCTGAATCTAAGAATTGTCATATGCCATATATTATTTAATGTCTAGGATCATTGCAGGACTCCTTCTCATGTAGGTCACTGACCTTGTTGGACCAGCTGCACCGCTTTTTGCAACCTCTAATCATTCTCAGCTTCTCGTATCTCCTGAATTACCATGTCTCTACGGTTGTTGTTTGATGCCTTGGACGACTAGCGGATGTCACCATGGCCAAATCCCATTCTTTTCGTCTGTGAATATCCGATTACCTCCCTCAGCTTGAAAGACTCGTGGGCAGCATCAACAGCGTCATCTACTTTCCACTTCCTTTCAGTTTATAGTGTGGGTTTGAATGGTCATAACTACGTCATCTGCTGACTCACACAGCATCATTTCGAGCCTTGCCTTTCCTACTTTGTATTCTTCAACAACTGACTTGATAGGAAGCACAAGCTTCGTCTTCTTACAGTACAGTGATACGTCTGACAGATCTGGTGGTAATCCTTGCCATTTCCTCATGAACCTGTTGACCTTGTGCTCTAAGGCTTCCACTGAACTGGTGCTTAGTTCATATACTCGTATAAGCAGTGGCCATAGTAATTTAGGCATCAACGTGAATTGGAGGCACCACAGTTTGAACTTTCCTAGGAGTCTGCTTTGGTTTATGAGCTGCAGTCCTTTCTCTGCCATTTCTATTGTCTGTTGAACTGCCTTTGAGTCTTTTAATGAGGCATCACACACGCTGTCAAGACTTCTAACAGGTTCCTTACCTTAATGACAGTAGGAGTACTTTGGTTTGAAACCACGAATGTGACCAACTATCTTTCCTCTCCTGATTGATAGGCTTCTCGACTTCTTAGGTTTGAAGCTCATTCTGCACCAGCTGACTAGTTCATCCAGGAGCGATAACATTCTGCGGGCCTGGTGTTCATTTGATGTCAGAATTGTTGTGTCATCCATCAATGTTTTAAGCGGTGGCCCGTGACACCTTCCATTGAGCTTTGTACCTATTGCGGATCCTTCAACCGCTTTGAGGATTACTTGCATAGCCAACACGAATTTTGGGGGCTAGGTGCTGAATTCAGCATATGACTTACTAGGCCATATAAGACCTGCCATGCTGCTGAGAGGCTAATCTTTGCGACCATTTGAATAGGTCGTTCTAATGTGTTCTTCCAGATCTTCTGTCCCGATGCTCATTGTTCCCGACCGGGGCTGTTCAAACAGTTCTGTGGCAAACAAAGCGCTCCCTGAAGACTCTATCTCTATCCTTCCATGTTTTCATTCTCTTCCTGCTCAACCATTGTGCTCTAAAAAGTGCGTTATGCTGGCCTTTCAGGTGCTCCCAAACCTGTCGTAATACTTTGTTCTCTTTCTCCACTGCGTTTTTGAACTGTCATCGGGCATGCTTCTTCCGTTTCTTGATCTCTTCCATTCTGATATGTCTTCTACCTTTTTGTGGTGGGTTACTCTCTACTGCCTTCCTGGCTCCAAACACTTTTATGACAGTGAAGATATATTTAAGTCGCCGAAGATTTCCAGTTTTTTTTCTCCAAGGTTATCTGCTTCAGGCTGTTATCCAACTCTTTTGATAAGGCATCGTCCAGCTGTTCCCAACGCCCTTTTGCACTGGCAGGTGGAAACTTGATTGCATTACTTTTCCCGTCCAAAAATGTGTGCGAGATCATCATAAGTCAACTCAACTTGAATATTCTCCGCGCTGTTGATTGACTCCTGGCAGAGGTCGTCTAACGTGTTATCCGTCGTAACAGAGTGCTGTTGATCTACCACTGTTGAGCTTCCACACTCTTTCTTCGTTCTGTGGATTTTCATTCCCCTCTGAGCAGAGAACTTCCTACCACAGGCACATGAAAATTGCAGCCGTTGTTCTGAACTCGAAGTCCGTATATCGGGTCTGGTCATTTCCAATAAGGCACCTGTGGATTCATCATTCCCCCACCCTTTTTTAGTGAATCTTAGGGGCATCTATCATGTATGAGTCTTATGGCGATTGTTTAATGCTTAAAGGGTTCCAACCCAGGTAAGCCAGTTCCTAGTTTTTTCCCAGTATCATCTGTTTTTCCAGACGTGCATCGGTCCTTTCCCGATTGTCAGTGGTCCGACCATGTGCTTTTGATAGAAAACTCTATACAGAGGGATACAACAGGAGGCAATCTGGTCATCAGATGTCGTCCCACGTCGATCAAACGTTTTTGCCCTTTAGTCTTCTTTACTCTCTAGTGGTGGTGGTGGGGGGGGGGGAAATGGGGCACTTGGGTCATGACTCCCTTGTGTTAGCCTCCTGTTGTTTGGTGCAGAGAATTTAACCCATTCCACTTTGGTTGCAGCTTTCAAGTCCCTTCTATTTCCTGCCCTCTGGAGGCAATTGTAAAAGTAGCCCTTGAAAGTAACACCAGAGCACGTGTTAGAGGCATCGTAATCAAGTTGCCGAAACTATTTCACTGAGCCAGACGTCTGAATTGTCCAAAGAGACTGTGAGGTGTTGTACTTTTACTTTCTATATTTTGCATTTATGCCATGTGAAAATTGCTAGTTGATGTCCAAGTCTTTGGAAGCTGGCAAACTCAGCATATGGAATGAACATTTCATGAACCACAACTGCAAATGATGGTGACTGCTTTATACGAGTTTCTCACAGAGAACCAAAACCAAGTTCCAAGTGGAGCAGGGAGTTGATGATGATATAACTAATGTTGATACTTATTATATTGAACATTTCAACCGGTGCATTTGAAAATGTAAGCATGTTCAGTATAAATGCAATGGATGTTTTTCACTAGGATTAACATTAATGCTCATAGGTTAAAGTTCGAAGGCAGATGGGAGGGTGAAATGTAAAGCGGGGAAACGTGATTGTCGTGTCAGGAAACCCAGTACTTAGGAGGGTATTTGTTTCTCTCTTATTTGATATTGTTAGTCGGTGAGTTATGTGCACTTTTGCTCAAGACTATAGTTCGAAATACCCGTCACCATTTAAACATGGTGTAATGTTTGACTTTCAATCTGTGTAGCAGTTCTCGAAATAAAGTGTCACTGTAAAATTTAGTAAAATGTTATGGTTATATTGTGATTCAGTTCCTTAGTCCTCAATGTGTAACAAAATGTTACGGGTAAAGTTTAGTCTGTTATACTAATAATACTACAATAATGTTATTATTCTTATGTGAAAGCGCGTAGTGTTATACACTATCTCCAAGCTACGTAAAAGTGTAGGCTGATTTTCTGACTTCGACATCTATGTTTCTCAAAATGTTCTTCGGACAAAGTTGACCTTTTTATTGCTTTTTTTTTTTTTTAGTTGATCGTGATGCTTTTAGAGTCGAGGTTAACACCTGCATTGTTATTGGCCTCTGCTCGTCTGATTTACTGACAGAGCCTCAATTTCCATGCTCTATTTTGGGTACCACGCCGACAGTCATGTTTCTTTCAAAAGGGCTTATTTTATTACACAGGTTTCACTAGCGCAACTTATAACGATAACACTAATAACGCAATTTTTCCACGTCACAGGAAAGATATGTAAGCTTGTTTTCTTTTTAACTTCTGTTAGAAGATATTATGATTCATCATTAATTGTATTGCTAACAACGTCAACAATTAAAACAAAGGTGTACGTTTGGTTTTCTTTCATAGAGGCTAGAGCACATTAATAAGTCTCTTAGTTCTGACGTTAAGTCATTCAATTTCCTGTACTGAAATTCCAATATTAACTACTAAAAACTATCTTATATAATACCAAAATTTGGGTTCTTTCTAAAAAATTCATATTATAACTACTTGAGATTCTCTTACTTACTTACTTAGTCGTTCCCCTTCTACCGTGAGATGTAGAGGTTTGGAAGAGAGAGCGCCAGACTATCCTATCGGCTGTCTTCCTCCTGGCCTGGTTCCATTCTAGTCCTCGGTCCTTCAAAGATTGTCTAATGTTGTCCTCGCAGCGGACTCTGGGTCGTCCTTGGGGTCTGGATTCTTGGCTCTTTGTTTCCCATGCTTGTCGTGGTATCCGATCTTCTCCCATTCTGCAGACATGGCCAAACCATCTTAATTGGGACTGTTCTACTTGGGTCTGCAGGGGGTAGGATTTAAGGCCTTGACGTATCCTCTGGTTGCGTACCATGTCTCTTCTTGTTACTTCAACCACCTTCCTCAGATACCTCATTTCTGAGGTTTGGATCTGGCTTTTATGGGTTGTACTCATTGCCCATGACTCGCATCTATATGTCAAGACTGGGACATAGGTGGAGCGGTATACAGCCATCTTCGTTTTCTTACCAACCTCTCTCGTGCTGAGGAATCCTCGATTTATGGCCTGAAAAAGTCTCCCAGCTGCTGCTTTTCGAGTGGCCAACTCTTCTTTGATGCCTTTGATTCTCATCATTTCTTAATAATACATCTGCAATCTGCATCTTTATTTCTCTCATCTCAATTCTTCCTTCTACATTGCAAGTTGCGCAGTATAAAAAATGATTTACATGTCTAACACGTATCATATCATATTATTCAATCTTCACATTCCTTCACTTATTTTATGACTTCACTACATCTGTTTGCGCAGAGTTAAGTTTAATGTGTATAATTTTCACCAGCTAACTGCCTACATTTCAAGTAACCACAACCGTTCGTCTGTTGTTTAATCTCGCACACATTCCGATTACTTAGCTGTACATCAGCATCAATAGACCACAATTCCTCACAGTGGTGGTCCACTCGAGTCAAATCAACTCATCATCGGATGCTAGCAGTAAACTATTAATATGTACACACCCCTGCCATCATTGGTACGTATACCTTGTAGCGGTATGGCAGCTTGTGTACTCTGACAATCGCCAGAGCTATGCCAGTAGGAGATTTTCTCCTGGTAGGTTCAACCAAGCTGGACTGGTCTGCGTGGGTAGGGGTCAGACAAAAGCTGGTACTCTGGTCCTCCAGGTTGGGGGTTTTAGCACAGGGCCGACACCCCTCTCTATGTAAAAAATCGCACATGTTACGGAAACAACAATAAATGGAAAAACTTTGCTGCGGGACGGACATCCGGAGTCTCAGGCTCGTATGACTGACAGTGGTGAAAGCCGAAAGGAAGCCACTGGCATGAAAACGGATGCCCCGACCTCAAATCACGAAACCAGAATTGGTTTTTGGAACGTCAGAACAATGAATGAGGCAGGAAAGCTGAGACAAATCCCAGCAGAGATGAGGAACTACAAGATACATATCATGGGAATAAGCGTGAGCAGATGGACAGGTAAGGGGAGAATAAAAACAGCTACAGGGGAAACAGTACTTTATTCTGGCAGAGAGGATGGTCAGCACAACGAAGGTGTAGCCATTATCCTGAAGAAAGGAATGGAAAGGTCTTTACTGGAATGGAGACCCATAAACAACAGACTGATAAGAGCAAGACTGAGAGGGAGGTTCACCAACACCACAATTATACAATGCAATGCACCAACAAACGACAGCGATGAAGAGATCAAGGACAAGTTCTATCAACAGGTACAAAACAAAATGGAAACTACACCCAGGTACGATCTCATTATAGTAATGGGAGACCTAAATGCGAAAGTGGGAGCAAACAATAATTATAACGAAAGAGTAATGGGGAAATGCGGCAGCGGAACAGCAAATGAGAATGGGGACAAATTAATAAGCTTCGGCAGTATTAAATACTTGGTCATTAGAGGAACACTTTTTCCACACAAGGAAGTGCACAAGTTAACATGGGAATCACAAACGGACGAGACAGAAACCAGATAGATCACATAATGATCAATGGCAGATGGAGACATGCACTACAAGACGTGAAAGTAAGAAGAGGCACAGATGTGGGAAGTGATCATCACCTAGTAGTAGCAAGACTGAAAGTGAAACTCAGAGCTGCTGGACCAGTTGCAAACAAACAGAAAAGATACAATATCACGAAACTGAAGGATCCCCTCACCAGAAAAGCTTTCGTGGTCGACGTAAAGAGAAGATATGAGATTATCAAAAGCCAGGACAGAACAGAGACCGATGATGTTGACCAGAGATTCAACACCATCTCGACAATATACATGGAAAGCAGCAAGTCATGCTTGGGATTCCAGGAAAGAAAGAGCTAAGACTGGATATCACCAGATACGCTAAACAATATAGCAAAGAGAAAGGAAATGAAAAGAAAGAAAACAGAAGCTAAGTCTCCCAGGTTAAAGGCAATATATAGTGAACAGTACAGTCAGCTGGACAAGGAAGTTAAACTTCAAACTCGTGCTAACAAAAGGACATTTCTGGATGACCTTGCAAGACAGGCAGAAGAGGCAGCACTGAGAAATGAACAAAGCACAGTATACAAAATAACTAAAATCATCAGTGGAAAACGAGGTGCAAACAATATTACATTAGTAAGAGATAAGCACGGACATCTCATCACGACAGTAGAGGAACAGGAAACAAGATGGGCAGAGCATTTTAGAGAAACTCTGAATAAGAAACCACCAGAGACACAATTGAATGTTCCTGAGGCTGAAAATGATCTAGATGTAAATACAGATATCCCAAGAAAAGAAGAAATCATCACAGCAATCAAAGGGTTAAAGAATGGAAAAGCTCCTGGTCATGACAACTTAAATGCAGAGCTATTTATGATTGACCCACAGCTAGCAGCAGAACTATTAGAACCACTGTTTGCACAAGTCTGGAAAACAGGGACAACACTTAGAACCACTGTTTGCACAAGTCTGGAAAACAGGGACAACACCAATAGAGTGGAGAACAGGAATAATTGTCAAATTGCCCAAGAAGGGAGATCCTGCAGACTGCAACAATTGGAAAGGAATAACTCTTCTCTCAGTTCCCAGCAAAATACTAGGCAGGATAATTATACAGAGAATCTCAAAAGCAGTAGACCACAAACTGAGGAAAGAACAAGCAGGATTTAGAAAGAACAGAAAATGTGTAGATTATATATTTACCCTCAGGAACATTATAGAGCAGTGCACAGAATGGTAAAGACAGTTGTACATTAATCTCGTTGATTTTGAAAAGGCTTTTGACAGTATACATAGGGACAGTTTATGGAAAATACTGAGGGCTTATAGAATTCTAAGCTGCATAGTGTCAATCATAAAACGCCTTTATGCCAACTGTACGTGTAGCATTGGGCAGAGCAACTTAACCTTTGAAGTGAAGACAGGAGTACGACAGGGATGCCCCTTATCAACCACTCTATTTTTGACAGTCATAGAATGGGTGATGCGCCAGACAACAGAGGGCAATCCAAGAGGAATAAGATGGACTACATTTTCTACATTGGAAGATCTGGAATATTCAGTTGACATTGCACTGCTAGCACATTCACATCAACACATCCAGGAAAAAACGGATAGACTTAATAAGTATAGCCAGCAGGTGGGCTTGAACATCAGCCTAAAGAAGACAGTGGTCATGACGCTCAATGTGAGCAACCCTGAGCCCATATCGTAAAGAATCAGCAACTGAAACAGACAGATGCCTTCACATACCTAGGATGCATAGTAACACCAGACGGCGGAGCAAGCAAAGACATCAACAACAGAATGAACAAAGCAAGAACAGCCTTCTTTAGCCTAAACAATATCTGGAAGTCCTCTCATTACAGCACAAGCACAAAATTAGGATTATATCAGAGCTGTGTGCTTTCTGTGCTTCTCTATGGTGCAGAATGCTGGAGAGTAACAGATAAGGAAATGTCGAAACTGTCCTCTATTCACACAACATGCCTAAGAAAAATTCTCCGAATCTTTTGGCCGAATACCATCACCAACCAAGATCTGCTTACTCGGAGCAAGCAAGAGGACATGCATACCATCATAGCTGGCAGACGCTGGACCTGGGTTGGTCATGTCCTCAGAAGAGACCCCGATGCCATCACAAGAACAGCTATGCTTTGGACCCCTGAAGGAAAACGAAAGAGAGGCCGACCAAAAACAACTTGGCGGAGGACTGTGGAGGCTGAGATGCAAAGAATGAACCAGAGTTGGGGCACTGTATGAAGGATGGCCGCCGACAGAGCAAAGTGGAATCAATTTGTTGTTGCCCTACAAGACGCCACTAGGCGTGATGGCCACTGACTGCTTTGACGGTCGGCCGCTAAGGATAAAAGAAGTAGAAGAAGAAATGTACACACCCGGCTCCCCCACATGTTTTTCGTATTTCAGTATTATTGCTGCGAAAGTTGGCATTACACTGAGGCGTAATCCACAGCTCCAGTAATAGTCCAGGAACCCCACCAGAATAGTGGTAGTGACTAGGCAGCGACTCAGCTAAATAAATTAGCAGCAACAATAGTATAAGCGCAGCTCTCCTTTCTGACTCTCATTACATACCTTCTCACACGAGAGAATTTGCCGGGAAGGATACCCAATAATCTCAAATTGGCAGGGAAGACTTTGCATAGACTGGGGTTTAAATTGTTTGTGTGCTATTGTTTGGATAACCCCAGGGGTTAACACCGCGTTATCACCTGAATTTTACGTTGTGTGATACTATTATGTTAGTGTTTATTTTTAGTGTGTATGACGTCAACACGCAGAATGTTGTTTTCAGTTGTGAAAATGCGTGATCTTTTGTTTTGGTTATGAAGACTACATTTTTAGTGACGTCTATACAAATAAAGCAGCCACAGTAGTGCAGTGGTTAGTGCACTGGCTTCCAAGCTGGGTGGTCCATGGTTCGATCCCCAATTGAATTGAGATTTTTTAGACCACAAACAGCTATTAGGTCGACCCACCTTCATGAATTAGGTAGCAGAGCAATCTGGGAAAGTTAAGGGGGCCGGGATGATGCTGACCTTATCACCCCTAGTGTGCCGACGGCCAATAAAATATGGACCTAACACCATATTCCCAATATTCCTCAATGGCCGTGTAAACAGGATCCCTCCCTAAACAAATAAACTCTTTCGATAAACTAGCTGTTCTTGACTTTCAGTATAATAATTGTCTTTAAACTCTTTCTGTTCTTTTCTATGAGGAGAGACGGAGAGAGTGAGTGATTGTTCAAGTATATTTGTGTGGACCATGAGGGAAAGAAAAGTAAAATTTAACTTACTGGATGTCTTAAAGCACTCAAAGTCACATATTGTGTGATCCACCTTTTCAACTTTCTATTCTTGCAGCTTACTAGAGTTCTTCAACTCAACTATATCGCAACAATCTACACCACCAACACATCTTGCAGAAGACCATAAATAAGGCAGAATAGAAAGCAAACGTGCAAGGGGAAGACAGTGCTAAAAGTGTGAAGATAACATCAAGAGATGGACAATAAAGAGTCTATCAAAGTGTACAATGAAGACAAGAGACAACAGAGGTTGGAGATCCATTCCAGCTGACCTTTGCTGCGGAGATAGCAGCTGATCATAATGAAAGCAGACAATGGTAAATACAGTCTTGAGAACAAGTGTAATAACAGTTAACAGTAAAATGATTTTTGTTGTGAACATAACATGATATCGTAAAATAGTAGCACACAATAGTGAACAATGTACACACACAATCTACTTCTATAACAAGATAGAAATCGCACTTTAGACTAAACAATACCTGATCCGAATATAACTAAAGACTAATCGCATATGGTTGGAAGGTGTGTACGTCCAGAGAATAAGGATAAAAAGTATTACAAATTAAAAACAGTAGTTTGTAACATTTAGAACAAATAATCACCTTGAATATTATGCAGACATGTCATGAGGAGACCTAAAATTAAACTTTCAATATGGAGTGACATCATTTTGTCAGACGTCTTGAGAAAAAGCAATCTGAACATCCGGGTTTTCCTGTCTTAGAGATCGTTTGTCACATTACTGCTGGTCGTCAACTTTATATAGTATCGGAGTTCGTTTTTAATATTTTTTTTTCATAAATGAATATCTTTTTTTTTCTGTGAAATAATTCTTTTTTTGTTTTTTGCCTGCTTATTGTCATTTAAATGAGACCATAATAAACTTATCTGTCACGTTTTGTATGTGTGTCCGTTTGAAAAATCACGATTCTTATTATGAATTAGTGTACTTGGGTTTATTTATGTGTGTATATTTTTTTAAACAAATTGCAAGTATAAAAAAGATTTACAGACAGATATACAAAGACTGACTCTGAAAATGATTACCTTGTCATTTAAGACAAACAGATGTCAGGTTATGCTTCACGTGACTTCAGTCACGATTTTGTTTTATTTTACCTTTCAGTCTTAGTGCTTGAGCAGGTGTTGTTGATGTTTTAATATATTTTACAGGTAAAAATAAAGCTTCATTCATAACCTATATGCATACTTACATAATACATACATAATACACATGCTTCACATGTGACTGGACATAAGGGAGTTTTTTTCTCGTATTTTTAGTTTCATGTTCTCTACTTAATTCTCATTTTCTTTCCCTCCTGTCTCTTGTTTGTCTGTCCCTGACGAAGGCCTTGTGGCCGCAACGTAGGTTTTTCTTGTCCTTTCTCCTTGTAAGACGTATTACTATTGTGTTTTTTGTTGTTTTTTTTTTGTTCTTTCCCATTCAACCATAATACACAGCCATATATAAGGGAATTGACATAAGTCTTGGGCCTGACCATGAAGGAGTCACAGGAGGAAGATGAAACTTGGCACATTTAAAGTTCTTCATAATTGCACTGAATGTGTGAAGTACACGTTTGTTTCTTCAATGGGTTTTCCCGCTACAGTGCACGGCGCAATGTACCCTATTGACCGGATCTGCTGCTCCAAAGATTTGAAAAAACAATGGAAAAGAAGGAGGCCAGAGCTGTGATAAAATTTCTGATGTCAGGGAAAAACACCTACAGAAATACACAGGGAGATAGAACCAGTGTTTTGTGATTCTTGTCCTTCATATACTTCGGTAAAAAACTGGTGTCAACAGTTTAAGTACAGCCGCTCAAATGTTGCTGATCTGCCAAGATCTGGTAGACCAGCCACAGAGTGCAACGATGAAAATGCAACAAGAGTGAAGAACATCATTGACCAGGATCGAAAAATGACATTTGTGGAGATAGCTAGTAGAGTAAAACTAAATGAAAGAACAGTTTATAGAATTTTACACATCAGACTGAACATGAGAAAAGTGTGTGCACGCTGGGTTCCGCGACTGTTGACACATGAACAGAAGCAAACGAGGGTAAATTGCTGTCAACAGTTGCTCAAAAAGTGTCAGTCAAAAAATTTTTTGGAGACCATGCTGACAGTAGATGAGACTTGGGTACACCATTATGACCACGAATCTAAAATTGCCAGCATGCAATGGAAAACCCCTGGCTCCCCAACACCTGTCAAGCCGAGAGCGCAGAAATCTGCAGGAAAAGTGATGCTGACTGTTTTTGGGACGGCAAAGATGTTCTTTTGAAAGATTATCTGCCTCGTGGCAACACCGTTAATGGACAGTACTAAGCAGATCTTCTCACCAAACAAAGAAAGGTTGTGAGCAGGAAACGAGGGATAACGCGCACTCAAAATCTTCCTTTGCTTCAAGACAACGCGCCCTCTCACAAAGCACGGCTTGTGCAGCTAGCAGCCAACGATTTGAATATTAAAATTCTTCCACACCCACCATATTCTCCAGATTTGGCTCCATCAGACTTTTTTACTATTCCCAAATCTTAAAAAACAGCTAAAAGGAAATCATTTTGACAGCGATGAAGAGGTGATACTGGCATGTGATGACTGGTTTAGTTTGAAAAATAGGGTGTTCTACTCCCAAGGTCTTTTCAAGGTCAAGCAGAGATGGCAGAAGTGTGTCAATTGAGACGATGGCTATATTGAAAAGGAATAAACACTATACAAAATTTCAGCTCTCTGTGACATGTCCTTCATGGTTAGGCCCAAGACTTATATCGATCCCCTTGTACACACATATACACATATACACATTAACAAATAAGTCGTTTTTTGTGAGTATCATTTTCGTTTTGCACACTGACAACTCCATTAGTGCTCCGATCTCATCCCATAGATCATACAAGGAGGACTTCAGCACAGTGCACAAACTGTGTAGCACTGACGAGGATCGGAATGTGTGTATACAGGAATCAAACATCCTATAAATGTTTTTGTGCTGGGTAGGTTTCCTCATTTTTTAAATTTCCACGGCAGCGGCCATATGGCCTATTCTTTACGATTTCCAACTGCAAATGGATTTTTAACTTGCAGACGGGACATTCTGTTTGTTTCGCCATTATTCGAGAAAGCTATGTATCCGTTCCATTACCTAACAGATCGGGGTAGGGGGAGAAGTATGACATCAATAGGAAGCACTGGTTCTGAAAACAATTTTCATCAATTATATTCCATGTGCTAGAAATGAACCTGGTAGCCATGTTAAAACAGTACAAACAAGTCGCTGACAACAATGTCCATCAATTTTATTCCATGTGCTAGAGGCGAACCCGGTAGCCATGTGTGGCCGGGTGGGGTAGTGGGGGTTGCTGTTTGAATCGAGAGTATTAGATTTTGATTACTAGCTAGCATGCTAGAGGTGATGATTTCTCTCTACAGACTTACAGGAATTTACCAGGTTCGGGGATAATCCTCTAAGATGTTTTATTTTTAGAGCAGATGGTTATTGTTTGTGTTGCACCTGCAGCGATTAGCTTTGGTATGATACTTTAGTAATTTGTATGATGACCAACTGCAAAACATATGATTCGTCAACAGCATTTGTGTTCAATGAAACAACTGTTTTATTCAATTTTCAACAAGAACTGGGTTAAGTCAAATGGTAACCACACCAAATTTGCATAATAGCATGTCGACATTAATAAACAAGCATAACTTCTTCTTCTTCTTCTTCTTCTCGTTCGCTGTTGTTTAGAAATGTCTACACAAGAAGTCCGGTTTTCTGGATGTATGTTGCTGTTTAATATGTCTACACAACAAGCATAACAGGTCAATATATTATTTCCAGGATGCAACATTCCTTTTTATGTCCTTACGTCTTTTCAACTTGTTAACTTGTAACAACATGGCACCAAACTGATATGTAGTTTCTCCATCTTACAAGTGTTCCTTCGTTTTATTTGTTAATGTGGTCTAGATTTCACGACGTTTTTCTTATCTCTTCATTTCAATGAAGATCCAAACTTTCTCTTATTCATTGGTATTCCTTGGTTTGATGTTCTCTCAGCTTAAGGACTTTCATCCTTAGTAAAAGGTTCAGATATATGCCTGGGTTTACAATTCTTTACCCAGTTTTTCGAGCGTAGCTCTGTTTCAGTTATGACTGTGGGCTCTAACAGCTATTGCATCAAATTGTTAGCACTACTTACGGTTCTCGTGAATTCACAAAACAAATCATTTAATTAAATATACATAACTGTGTCTGAAGTTGATGTCCTCAACTGAAATCTACACTGAGCAGACAAGGCATGTCCTTGCTATCACGCTCTCAATTCAATACTCCTAAAACATGGCTTCGTCTCCCGTTCATTTCTGGGAAAAGTAAGGACTGAGCCTAGCCATTGGTTAGAAATCACGTGACTTACGCAACTCTGCAAGCCAAGCTTGGCCTAAAATAATGCGTGGCGTTTCAAAGCTAAAACTGGCCTAATTGAACATCTGCTTTAAGATTTTTTTATCTTCTGTTTCTATAAAAATTTATTTTATGTTAATATAGTCTATATCTGAAGACTCACGGTATACGCGGTTACATACAGATCCCGGAGCCCTGCAAATGTATCCCGTAGGGAGACATTTGAGTACTATCAAATCTTAAAAAATTTATCGCTAAAATTTCTTAAGTTCAAAAAAATGTTCAGAAAAATTTAAAGTTCAAAAAAATTTTCTAAGTCCAAAAATAATTCGGAAAAATTTAAACTAATTCCTAAACTAGGTTCCTTTATCTATGTGCGATCAACTTCTCTATAAAAACTTAGGGATGGACATCAACTCCAAAAATTTTTTTTAACTATCCAGCATTTTTCATCACATTTTTAAATTGGCAACTCTGACCAACAAAAATATTCATTAAGTCATCACTCAAAAATATGGGGAGTGGCAACATTGGGAACATGAACAATAATATCCTATTTCGTTATCATAATCCACATGCATGTTATTCCAACAATATAGTTGACACACTGTATTGGACATTGTGGGGGAAAACCTAATTCTATCTCTGTGTCCTCCGAGTGGTTCAAAATTTTATGTTATTTTCACTTCTGGTGTTCTAATAAGTTTTGGTCCTAACTTATTTATTGAGTAAGCACTCCATGTATATTGCAGTAGAAAGTATTCCTGTTTTTTTTTTTTTTTTTTTTTCAAAATATCCACATCATCTTTGCAAATGACGATCCAATTGTATAAGTCAGTTAATTTATCCGTGGTGATCCATCATGCTTTCTTTTGTTATTTATTATTGCATATGGGAAACAATTTCAGATCTGTACATAATCATTTTCAAACCTCAATGTAACAATTTATTCTGATAAGCAATTTCAATGTACCAAATAAAATGATTAAAAATCTCATTACTTGTACTTGTTCATTTATTTTTGAAATAACCTGGTATCCTTGACAATATGTATCTGTTATCACTTGTTTATCCTTGTATACCATTTTGTATTTCCTTTATTTTTTCTTTTATAAATCCCATATTCTCCATATATATGTGGTACTCCAATATTTTATAGGTGTGGACCTTTCCTGGTCCTCTTGTTTATACTGGGAATTCATCATTATTTCCTTTCAATGTATGACTTCTAACAATATATTTATCAACAACACATCGACTAATCATTTGTAATCATCAACAAAACTTTCATAATTTTATCGCAATATGAGGTAAAATACTTTTGTACATATTTTCAGGATTTCAACACCAACTCTGCCTTCGCAGGTCGAAGGTTAGTCAGAGTTATGTGGTGCCTGTAACATCCGCTGACTACAGCCAGATGGGTGACTTATGGTACCTATAATTCAAAAATCTCGTCCGTCAGTTATCTTAAGTGTGGGACGGGGTCTATTTCATGGTGTCGTTGACAAAGTTTGTAACATTTCCAAACTAGGTATTCTTTTCTTATGTCATAATATCTCCATGATATACCTGTGACATGTCTGTCCTTGGGATAACATTATTATTATTTTTTTTTCTCCAATATCCTCTGGGTGAGCAGATCTCAGTACGTCCAATTTCATCAATCATATATTTTTTTTCTCTTGTAATTCTGGGTATGTTATGAGTATATTAAATCGTCAATTTATTTCAACTATCTTACAACATTCTGTAATTCGTGATAAGGAATAGTCATTTGTTATACAACCATGTTCAATACTACAAAGGCAATGAGCAAAAATTAAAGAGATATCTTCTCCAAAAATGCGGATGTATCTCTATTTCCTTTACCTCTGGGCGTAGCAATATTTCAGTCATTATTTTTTTTCTCCATTATTTAATCTCCATTTTGTGTCCTTAGTACCTGTGGTTCCATGGGATTATCATAATCTATTGGTCCTTGTCTACTGATAATCCTTCAATAATGACTTCAAATATGGTCCTCATATGTGTAACAATCATCTGCTCTGATTTGTTCCATGACCATAGTATTCATAAAATATTCCATTATCTCTTTGTCTTATCTCGTAACCACGAAAGACTAAGATTGTTCCTCCTCCAATGTTAATGTGGGGGATTTTGTGCATAAACATTACAACAAAATCTCAGCTGTGACAACATAAAGTTTCACCTTAATATAAAATGGCATCTTCATCATACATAACCAGTTGCTTCTTCATCTCATGTGTCATTAGTGGTTATCATCCGGTAATGGGGTATTCAATGTGGGTTCAGCATATACAAATGCTGTAGAGGGGTATTTCATTTGCTAGGTCAGCATGTGCAAATGCTATTTCTTTAACATGGGCAAAGGCTTCATCAACAAATAGGTGCAATTTGTTCAATCTGGGGTTAGCATATACTAATGCTATCAAGGGATTCTTCATTTGCAGAAAATCAGCATGCGCAAATGTCATTGGGGTACTTGTGATATCAACAAAATATTGTTGGAGTATCAGGGATCAAGCTGGTGGGGTGTATGACTGGTAATGGGCAGTAGGAGTAAAAACTAATTTCTCACTCTGAAATGGTGATTTATTTTCTCTTTTTCTTTTCTTTTATGTCGGCTGCTAACCTCAGGGCAGTCAATGTTTTACAATATTGGCTTATCATCATCAAAATGTGTGACGGTGGCATATACACATAATACATTTTATAAAAAAAATTCCAATTGTTTTTCTCTTCTCATTTGTCTGTTATGTTTTGTCTCTTTTCCATTTTTTTTTCTTTTTCATTTCTTTTCTGTTTGTATCCCAAGTACTAAAGAATGATAAAAATCAATTCACTAAACACTAGATATACTATCAACATTTCTAATAGTAAATCCTAACCAATAGGGCTGCAAGTAATAGTTTAGGTTAGAATAGAATGAATGTTGTAGCAGTGTCTGTTGTCAATAAATGGCGAGGGAAGGGTACATCAAGGATCTCCTGATTACAACATGATTGTAATTCCAAGGAATGAATATGATTGGGATTGAAAAAATCACAAGTCTAGAATGTCGTCTCAATATAGTGGAATGGAAAAATAGTAAGTTAAAGATGTTGTACCAGTGGGGTGAAGAAAATCTTATTGTAGAGAGTCAAGGTTGGGATATGGAATCTCTTTAGGAGAATGTTTAAAATTTTTGACAGTACTAATATACCCCTGGGTCTAAAATAATACTGTACATTTTGAAAAATAAATAGTCCTGTGGAGAAAAATAGCATAACATGCAATACTAGTTTTGGGCATGAATTATATGCTGTTAAGAGATGTCATAGTAGGAACAGTATGATTGATCAAGGTGATAGATATAAAGGAATTTCGCATAATATAGATCACAGAAACATTAGTATGAGGTAAGAAAAAAATACTGGTGTAAAGTGCCTGCATGAAAATGCACTAAGATGCGAAAGTACAGGACTCTGGATCTGCAAGGACAAGAAGTCTGGTGAATGGAGCGTGGAATATGATCAGTTACAAAAGTGGAGATGAATGTTACAACAGAATAGTGTGACACATGTGTTATAGGTACGGTTGTGTAACATTCTAAATATTAAGAAAATGTCTGTAACTAAATAATGTCTGTAAGCTCGTAACACCGTTTTTTATCAATTTGTTTGTCATTTTTTTTATTTCACTCAACTATACTATCTAATGAAAATATTCCGTGTGCTGGTCTCGATGCATCAGTATTCTAAGGCTGGAAAAAAAGTTTCTCAGTGGGGCTTTTGACATCTTAGTCTGGAAGCAAGTCATTTGAACTGTCAGAAACTGAAAATAAAGTACATGGGAAGGTTAGTACATTGTTGAAAAGGTTTTTTTCACATATGCGTTAACCGTACATGGGATGGCATGTACATTGAAGACTCGAGGGGCGTGCTTCTCAGAACAGCTTTGCGAGGTCTTTGAATTTTTCCATCGCCTCGAGCATTGCAATTTCCCGACTGCTTAGGCGAGCATCATACTGAGTAGCAGTGATGACGGGTGTGATAGGCGACGACACTGCATTTGCTGATTGTTGGGGCACTGAGGACATTGACGAATGCGGTGATGGCTTAACATCATTTTATTGCGGTGATGGTTTCACTGTGGTTAGGGTTTGTATGGCTGGAACATCTGTTAGTTTTGAGGCAGGTAAATTTTTCGCCTTGATTTTTCTTCGGACTTGGGTCTGTGGTACGTTAGCACCGGTTGCAGTGGGCACAGTAATTTGCACACTGTTGTTTTTGACTAGTAGAGCTGAGGCTATTGCTTCTCGGCTTGGTTTTGGAACATTATAGCGTTTCTTCAGAATCTTTCGTCTGATATAGTTGTGCTGTATACGCGGAATTTTGTTGCTAGGGATTGAGTCATCTGATTCTGTTTTATAGGCGCGTTTGACGCTGGAGCTGACTGGTACAAATAATGTACTATGCGCATCACTGGTTTCAATAGAACTAGCTGTATGAATGTCTGTTTCTTGTTCGTATAATTCTACCATTTTTCTGTCATTATGTTCGTTGGGGTCTGACAAAGCTGTGCCGGGGTTGACACTGTAGTTTCTCATTTCTTGTTGCGTTTCGTCTTCATAAAGATTGCTGGTATATGGTTCAACAATCTGCTTGGGTATAGTTTCTTCAGGATCTGATTGTTCTGAACGAGCAATCTTGTTCTTGTGGTATAGCAGTGTTTGGTTTTCACTAGTGTGAAAACTAGAACTGCCTGAACTGGGGGTGTGATAGGTATCAGCTGACGATTTATCACTGCGGGAGTAAGTTTGAGTGTGGATATAAGGTGCTTTCGTGTTGTCATCGTGTGACGTCTGTGGCATGATTTCTTCATTTCTAATGCGCAGGTCTCTGTCTTGGAGTCGATTACGCAATTCAAGTGGTGGGATATCTTCTTCGCTTTCGGACGAGTCTCGTTGTTGTCTTGCTCGATGTAGTGCATCGGTGGGTGGTCTGGGTATGCGGTCGTCTTGGTAAAATTCAGAGTCTGTCGTCTCTGACTCTGATATGTCAGACGGATCTGTACTGGATGGATTATAATTTAGGGTGGCCTTTCTGACTGGTCTTGTATTTGTCGTCAGAGGCGGAATGGACCGGTGATTATCAATTTTGATTTGTTTTAAGTGAGCTTTTGTTTGGTGTTGTTTCTCTTCATTCCAAATAATGAAGTTTACAGGCGTAGTTTGTTTCATGATTTTGTAGCCATCTAACCATCGGTCATCGAATTTTGAACTGCGTACATGTTTCTTGTAGTATACTCTGTCTCCTATTTTGTACGTTGGTAGCTTGGCTGATTTATCATGTTGTTTCTGTTTCTTGTGAAATGCCTTCTGCGTATTTCGTTGTGCAATCTGGTGAGCTTTATACTTTTCTTGAAGGATTATTTCGATGGGGTCTTCTCCCATGTATTTTCTTTGTGGGCGAAGTAGGTTGTCTATCGGAAAGTTTGGTTCTCTTCCGTATAGCATGAGAAAGGGTGACATTCCTGTGGTATCGTTGACGTTTACTCAGATGGCTTCAAGAGCTTGGTTAATGTATAGGTCCCAGTATTGGTGGTTCCCTTTGATATATTTGCTAATAATATCATGTAGGGTGGCATGCATGCGTTCATTTCTGCCATTTGCATTTGGGCAATAATAAGTGGTTGTAGTATGCTCAATATTCAGCTGGTGTAAGGTGGCTTTAAATGGGTTACCGATAAACTGTTTACCGTTGTCTGAAATGATTCGTTTTGGACAGCCATGCCTGGGAATGAATTCTTGTAAAAAAATTTGCGTGATGGACTGCGATGTGGCATCACTGAGTGGGTAACTTTCTGGCCAAACAGAGTATTGGTCAACTATGTGCAGGAGGTATTTGTTGCCTGATTGGGTGAGTGGGTAAGGACCTGATAAGTCAATGCTCACTGTTTGCATGGGGTAATGGGAAGGTTGCATTTCTTGAAGGGGAATTAAATGTGGCTTCATGTTCCGCAATTTACACGTTTTGCAGGTGGCCACGTACTCTGTAATGTCTTTGTAGAAAGTTTGCCAATAATACCTTTTCTTTATGACATCAATTGTTTTGTCTCTTCCCATGTGCCCGTTGTTATCATGAAACTGTAGCAATACTTCTGGGACTAGATGTGCTGGAATGACTTTTCTTAGTGTCCCTTCTTGTTTCTGATCAATATAGTATAGAGCTCCATCCGTTGGGTGTACTGTAAAATCTTTACTTTTTGTTGGGTTTTCCTTCACGTATGTGAGCAGCTTGACAATTTCTGCATCTTTCGCTTGTTCTACTCTCATGTCAAGCATATCTTGACTTTCTTCTTCTACTTGTGTGGCAGAATCTGAGGTACTTCTTCGACTTGATGAAGTAATTTCATTAATTTCTTTAGCATTATCGTCAATCTCTGAGGATGTGCCATCATTTTTGACTCTATTTGTTTTCACTTCAGTTTCATCATCATATTTAATCCTGCATAAGAGGTCTGCACAGGTGTTCATTTCGCCTGGGATATGTTCGATAGTGGTGTCGTAGGACTGCAAATTTATTGCCCATGTTTGTAACTTCTTTGGCTGTTCTTGTGTTTTGGTGAGCCAGTTAACCAAAGGTTGATGATCAGTTCTTATAATGAGTTTAGTTCCTCTGACATAAAAGTCAAACTTTTGTTCTGCATAGTGAATAGCATATGCTTCTTTCTCAGTGGTGGTCCACCGTTTTTGTGACTTTGACAATGCGTGGGATAGGAATGCAATGGGTTTCTCATTGGGAATGTTTGGTAGGATGGGTGTTTCATCTTATAGTACTGGTTGTACCAAACATGCACCAATTGCGTTATCTGAGGCATCGGCGTATAGTATCATGGGCTGAGAAATATCTGGATGTCCAAGCAGTGGGATGGTGGTTAGGGCATTTTTAAGATACTCAAAGGATCTCTGGTAGTCTTCTGTCCATTTGAAGCGTGCATACTTGCGGGTAAGGGCTATCAAAGGCTCTGCTGCTCTGGAGAAATTGATAATGTGGCGCCTATAGTAACCTATTGTACCAATAAATGAGCGTGTTTGTCTCACCGTCTTGGGGCTAGGCATTTCTCTTATGGCTTTGACTTTATCTTCATCAGGTCTGATGCCATGTCTATTGATGACAAAGCCTAAATATTTTGTTTCTGTCTTTAGAAACTCACACTTCGACAGTTTTAACTTTATTTGGTGATGCCTGAGTCTATCAAACACTGTTTCAACCTTGCGGAGGTGGTCTTCCATCGTGCCTGCGGTATGTATCAGGATATCGTCTATGTATGCCAGGGCAAATGGATGTAGACCCTTTAACACTTCATCCATGAGTGACATATATGTTGCTGGCGATCCTTTTAGACCAAATGGCATAACATTCCAAAAAAAAGCTTCCTATATGTGAACAGAATGTGGGATTTCTGTTTTGCCTCAGGTGTCATGGGGATGCACCAAAAGCCTGACCTTGCATCAAGTGTGGTAAAGTATGTAGACTTTCCTAACGTCGCAAGTAGATCGTCTATCCTGGGGAGGGGGTAGGAAATGACTTTTGTGATTTTGTTAAGGGCACGGTAGTCGCAGCAAAAGCGACTGGAGCCGTCTTTCTTTGTTACGATCGCTATGGGTGAGGACCATTGGGAACGGGATCTTTCGATGATTCCTGCCTGTAGCATTTCATTTATAGACCTTTCCACGAGTTCTCTGTTTTTCAAGGGCGTATGATAGGGTTTCATATGTATTGGCTCCTCTGTGGTTGTTTGAATGTCCATTTTGACAGTGTTAGTTCTGCCTAATTCCATGTCATTGAGTGCGAATACATCCTGGTGCTTTTCTACAAACGTTTTCAAACGTTGCTTATTATCTTCTGTGGCATTCAGGGTTGCAAGTAACTGAGCTATTCTCTCTCTGTATTTATGATCTGCTATGATATCTCTGGTCTGTCTTGATGCCTCCGTTTCATTCCCATAATCTTGGGACATTTTTCTTGCATCTTGTGAAAATATCTGCTCTTGGTATGTGGTTTTCTTTTGCGTATTTCTTTGCCGTTCATTGGGCTGTGCTTGGTACTGTTTCCTCTGCCATGTGCTGTGTGCATTTCCATTTGTCACTGCATTTACTGTATATACGTTTCTATTATTATTTCTGGGGTAGTCGTTATTGTGCCATTGTTTCTGATTATTTCTGCCGTAACTGCGCTTATCCGCGTACGTTACTGTGTTTCTTCCGTTTGTGCTATAGGGCTGTCTTCTTTCCCTGGGCGAAAATTTTTTCATTCTTTCTGTTTCCAACTTTGCTGCTATAGTATCCTCTTGTGGTATAGTCATATAAAAATTCTTCCTTTTCTTCGGAAATTTCAATTGGTTTTGGGACTTTATCATATCAACCTGTTTTTGAGTTATATTGATACTCCATGGGGCATGTATCACTGTCTTGTCGCTTTGGATATCCTCCTGGCAAGACAATTTATGTTTCTCTGTTACTCTGTGATATACAGCACTTCATCTTTTCTCGTGGTGTGCTAGGGCGCAAGAATGAGTAATTATAGTCATTTTCATACTGTGGTTTTTCTCTCCTTATGTATGGACTGGTTCGTTTCTGCCATCTGGGTAGGGTATGCTGTGGTGTAACATAACTGTGACTGATATTGCTGCCTTTTTCTGCATAAGCCTTATAACTGTTTACTTTCCGTGTACTATGGTTATTTGTACTGCGATTTCGTGCATTATGTCCAGTGGGAGTGGTTGAGACAATTTGTGGATGGTCTCTTTTGGTTTTGGTTTGTCTTAACGTTGACGTATCCACTTGTGCTACAATTGTGCCTCTATTTATAGTGGTAGTTTTTCCTGACATATTCAATATCATGATGGGGAAATCTCTAGCCTTCGAGACTTCAGCGATTCCCTCTGTAATTTGCAACAATGGGTCCTCAATAATGCTTTCTTCTGCTAGGGGCTGTACTTGGATTGATTGCCCTGGTGTTATGTACTCAGAATTTTTTACTCTGCCTTTTGCTATGACCAGGGAGTTTGGCGCCACCGTTATGGGAGCTGTAAGCCTTACCAAAGACGCTATGTGGATATCGTCCTGGAGATCTATGTATGTATTGTTGACTTTGATTTTCTGGAGGTCATAGTATATTCGAACTTTGTGTTTGTTAAAGAAATCCCTCCCTAGGATAAAATTTCTAGACATGTCCTTTGTAATAATAAATGGGTGTTCAAAGTTTGTTTCGCCTAAGGAAAATTTTAGCCATGCTGTCCCAACTGAATTTAGTCTTTGTCCCGTGACTGAAGCTAGGTGTGTTTTGGACGGTTGAAATCGTACTAAGTGTTGGATCCTCTTGAACAGCTGGAACCTAATAAGGCTGATGGATGCTCCTGTATCTACCAGTGCCCTATATTGTTGGCCCTGTATAGACATGATGCAGGAACTGGGGTCCGGATGTATTTTAGTTCCATCATGCAGCATTTCTTCATATTGTATTTTTCTGGATGGGCCCACTTGACAATTTCTGTTCTGTGTTGTTTCTTTTGTTTTAGACCATTTTCTGTGATTGTTGCCCTCACTAACGGTCCTGTTTAGTGAGTGGCGCGGCCGTTTCCCTGACGCATGAGGGGTTGAGGTGTGCCTCTGGTATACTGATTTCTGGTGTAATCACGTGGGGGTGGTGCGGGTTGTTGTGGTTGATAACCTCCTCTTCTGAATGGTGCATGATTGTAATTTGCTCTACAGGACTTGTAACCATGTCCGAGCCTACCGCATGTGAAGCATCCGTTTGTACTGACATTATTGACGTCGTTTTGCCTCTGTGTGGGGGGGTCTATAATTGCGGGGTCTATCATCACGTTGTCGTGGGCGAGTCCATTGCCTCCTTGCATGGTCAACTTCCATAGGCTCATGCTCATCATAGTCCCTATATTCTGGTCGGGGTTCCCTACCTGCTCTTTGTTGGAACCTTCGGTGAAGATTTTCCTCCTGTATTGCTGCTTGGATTGTTTCAGCAATAGTCTTGGTGTCTTTTCTAATAAGATGCCTTCTGATATTTTCCGCTCTAAGGCCATCGGCAAATATCCCCACTAACTGTATTTCTACATCAGGTGTGGTAGGGATTTCTCCGCAAAACGCCTCTTCTGCCATATTGAGGAATCGATCTCCAAAAAGTTGTACCGATTCATCTCTTTCCTGTTTCATGCTTCTAAGGACTGACCAAGCATGCATTTTGTCTATGATTTCCCCATATCTCTGGGTGAGCTCTTTTTTTAGGGACTCGTAGGTTTCTGTGGGGTACTGCTGGGACCTCCTTCTTAAAAAATCAGTCACGTACGAATCAGAACCTAACAGAGCGATTTTCTTTTTCTCTTCATCCGTTGTTGCCTCTGCTAGTGCCGCAAATTTGTCCATGTCGGACAACCATCTTCTGAATTTTTTCTTGTTTCCATCGAACGGCTGCACAATGGATCTAACCTGTGTGAATTTCGCGTAGTTGTCATTTTTCTGTAGGGTTTCAGTAATCTGCCGTAGCGCTATTATTGTTGGTCCTTCCATATTTTGTCTGTCCTGGGGCTGCAGTGGTTGTACTTGAGCGAATCTGTTTTCCTTTTGCTGCTGCTGTTCTACCCCAAGTTGCTGGAAATTTTCCATTAATTAATCCATCTTCGCTTCTGCTCTTTTATCGAGGACTGGTCACTAGGCAACAAGTTGTTATGTGTGGCCGGGTAGGGTAGTGGGGGTTGCTGTTTGAATCGAGTGTATTAGATTTTGATTACTAGCTAGCCTGCTAGAGGTGATGATTTCTCTCTACAGACTTACAGGAATTTACCAGGTTCGGGGATAATCCTCTAAGATGTTTTATTTTTAGAGCAGATGGTTATTGTTTGTGTTGCACCTGCAGCGATTAGCTTTGGTATGATACTTTAGTAATTTGTATGATGACCAACTTCAAAACATATGATTCGTCAACAGCATTTGTGTTCAATGAAACAACTGTTTTATTCAATTTTCAACAAGAACTGGGTTAAGTCAAATGGTAACCACATCAAATTTGCATAATAGCATGTCGACATTAATAAACAAGCATAACAGGTCAATATATTATGTCCAGGATGCAACATTCCTTTTTATGTCCTTACGTCTTTTCAACTTGTTAACTTGTAACAACATGGCACCAAACTGATATGTAGTTTCTCCATCTTACAAGTGTTCCTTCGTTTTATTTGTTAATGTGGTCTAGATTTCACGACGATTTTCTTATCTCTTCATTTCAATGAAGATCCAAACTTTCTCTTATTCATTGGTATTCCTTGGTTTGATGTTCTCTCAGCTTAAGGACTTTCATCCTTAGTAAAAGGTTCAGATATATGCCTGGGTTTACAATTCTTTACCCAGTTTTTCGAGCGTAGCTCTGTTTCAGTTATGACTGTGGGCTCTAACAGCTATTGCATCAAATTGTTAGCACTACTTACGGTTCTCGTGAATTCACAAAACAAATCATTTAATTAAATATACATAACTGTGTCTGAAGTTGATGTCCTCAACTGAAATCTACACTGAGCAGACAAGGCATGTCCTTGCTATCACGCTCTCAATTCAATACTCCTAAAACATGGCTTCGTCTCCCGTTCATTTCTGGGAAAAGTAAGGACTGAGCCTAGCCATTGGTTAGAAATCACGTGACTAACGCAACTCTGCAAGCCAAGCTTGGCCTAAAATAATGCGTGGCGTTTCAAAGCTAAAACTGGCCTAATTGAACAACTGCGTTAAGATTTTTTTATCTTCTGTTTCTATAAAAATTTATTTTATGTTAATATAGTCTATATCTGAAGACTCACGGTATACGCGGTTACACATGTTAGAACAGTACAAACAAGCCGCTGACAAAACAATGTTTTTCTCAAACTTATGACTATTTGTCTTGTTCTACCAACTTTTTAATAAACTCATTTTGACCACCGTAGAGAATTAGCAGCCCTCGGTGACAGCCTTTTTTTCTAGGGTTTAAAGTGCCCTGTGGAAACGTTGATTACAAAATGTGTTTGAGCTCTACCAACTAAGACAAAAACGTTGACTACAAAACGTGTTTCAGCTCTACCAACTAAGACAGAAACGTTGACTACAAAACGTATTTTATCTCTACTAACTAAGACAGAAACGATGACTACTAAACGTGTTTCAACTCTACCAACTAAGACAGAAACATTGACTACAAAACGTGTTTTATCTCTACCAACTAAGAAACGTTGACTACAAAACGTGTTTCAGCTCTACCAACTAAGACAGAAACGTTGACTACAAAACGTGTTTCAGCTCTACCAACTAAGACAGAAACGTTGACTACAAAACGTGTTTCAGCTCTAACAACTAAGACAGAAAAAATGTCCTGTCTTAAGGAAACGTTTGGCGCAGCTCAGAGAAGACGTGAAGAGTCTGAGTCAAATTTTTTTTTCTTTTTTTTTCTTTAGAGAAATTTCCAGATTAGCACCTGAAATGTAAATACGTTAAATGATTTTATTGAAGTCGTCTGCTATGGTTGGCAGTGCGCTATTTCTAGGGTCACAGCATTTAATATAATTTGATGTTAAGAATTCACAGACTATTGAACGCTATGTACACGATCGATTTATGACGTGTTAGCGTTGATAGGTCACGCACCGTGACTTAGATACGAGACTCTTTTTTACGTTGACCGTCAAGCTGTGAAGACGCGTCCTACATCCGTCCAGTGTTGGGCATTGTATTGCCGCATATATGTATATTTACTTCGAAGTAAGGACTCAGGGTAGTCCAAAGTTATGTGAATCAAATAATATAATAAGGTTAGTATATAACCGACTTCAAGGAAAGATTATTAACCAGTCCATAATAATATATTCGTCAGACGCATACGCTCACTGTCGGCTTGTAGTGAATTTCTAAATACAATAGCTAAATTAGTATATAACAATACAGGGCATAAAGGTAAAGATAAGAAAGTAAAAAGAAATTTCTGCTAGAACGGTTTGTGTCGCCTACACCTTCAGATTATTATTTGCTAACGAATAGCCGAACGAAACGGTACCCAAGTTTTCAAATTCGTCCTTGACATAACTTCCCAAGTTCTAAGAAATATTTGCCTAACATGCATTGTAGAATGGAGGGGAAACGGAGGGATAACCCCGCAATTCACGTCTCACATTGTTTCTAAAAATAAAACTACTTGATAGTTGTGCCTTTAGGCGGATTTCCCCAATACGATGAAAAAGTTAGAATTGTGGACACTACGGTCATGGAAACATGTTTAGCTCTTATTGTGAATGACATAAGCTCTTGTAGCTATTTTAAAATGAATTTTGAACCAAACCACATAGCCCCTTAAAAATAGTATATTCGTGTACCTGAAGACTTACTGACCAAGAATATGGTGTTAGTTATATAAATAGTCCCTTAACTAATCAAATAATAATAAAACAATACATAGAGATCAGAGATACTGACAGGTCAAGTCATATCTGCTTAGATTGGATCGCATATTTTTGGGGAAAAAGTAGGAGACAGATAGGCTACGATAGTACAGTGAATCCGATTGGATGGCATTTGAAGTGAGACGAAATATTATTGGCTGACCTTTGAATAAACATGAATAGCCTAGTAACGTAGAAAAGTTTGAATGATATTTTTTTGAAAGACTGTTTACACTGTAAGATTAATAGTGATTGGCTAACTGAGTCGATATTGTCAGAAAAAGCGTTAGGGGAAACGCCATTTTCCTAAAGAATTCTAACAGCGATAGATGAGATCAGGCTGTGCTTTCAAATACAATTTCTAGGCAGCCTGGACAATAAAACAGATCGAAACTGTGTCAGTCATCATCACTGTGTATTTCATTGAAGAATTTGTGGTAAGATTGACATTTATTAACCTGTATTTTATATAAAAATTGAATGTGAAATAATAACATGTGTTTGTACTTGAGTGGGTCTATAGCAACAATGAGGCAAAGCCTAGAGATTGATCCACCATGTGATAGACTGTCAGAGAGGTGTAAAACTACAAGAACAGGTATGATTGTCATAAAGGAGCATAATACCTATCCTATTATATGGAAGAGATTACAGCTGGAATTGCAGTGGCGTTGTAACTATTAGGGGCGAGGAATACTGGTGTACATTGTCACATCAAAAGAAAATGGTGGCATAGGTTGGTATAAGGCTATGACCTTTTTTTGTTTGTTTGTAATGTACATGTCCTTAACTGTAGACTATTGGTGTATGCTAGATATTACGAAGGATGCATACCTTCACATTTCAGAGGTCCTGGGTACTGACGTTAATGTGGTACCAAACTCTTGAAGACTGATTGATTCAGGACTCTGTCTTTATACTGCGAGCTCATGCTAGTGGCCATTGCCTATCAAACAGGGAACAGATTGTCGAGCGAGCAGAGGAAAAGTTCTACCTATATTCTACGGCCAAGATAAGTGCTTGTTCGGCACCTGAAAGCTCAACTCTTTTAAAAAGGAATATAAAGAGACATTGAATAAAACTGGGACAAATATTTAATAGTTCCAAAGTGACAGATATAAACAAACATTACTAAAAGGGAATGATTCAAACAACAACCTAGTGATATCACCAGTATTACCTTAAACTAGGAGAACACTACAGAAGTATATTCGATTAATAATTTTATGTATGGACAGAAGATCTACTGTGCTAATTGACTGATGTAAATAATTATTTGATTTCACTTTTAAATTGTCAGTCCTGATTCAAAATAAATTAGAATCAGAATAATAAATTGTAAAATTTATATTTACACAAATTTCAACCACAGTCTTAATAAGATAGCCTTTTAAAGTGTCTTCTGTATGTTATTGTGGTAGTACTGTGTGTTGTTGTGAATAATAAACTATTTGTTTGTATGTTTGTTGGTTGTTGTACCTTACACTCTACTTTCATAACCCTGGACATTACACGAAGTCATTTAATATAATAATATAAATATATTTTGAATGAGATAAAAAGGGTGGTAGCGGAAAGGTACCCTGAAAAGTTCACAATTATATTGGGTAAATTAAGGGACCTTCATAGCTAATCTCATTTATTACAATAATAATACCTACAACAATTCATAACATCAAAATCCACCCTATATAATGGGGTCTCGCTTCTGGGATTGAATTTTTCATAACACCAGCTATATTGGGTAGTTTGCTTCTGGGATTTTCAATTCTTAAAATATTATCAATTATATTAGGAATCTCAGATAGTATAAAACTAAAAGCATTCCTTTTTGGAGAAATTAAATAGTGGTTGAGCTATCAGTGCCTGTGGTTGTTCTTAGTTATCATTAGTAATTGTTAGCCATAATTAGAGATATGTATAGTTAGAAATTTTGACTAGTTGCATAGTACAAGATGGCTGATCTGGCAAAGTTTCGATCTGCTGCTGTGCAGACTGCGAAAGAAATGAACATGGAGGGTCAAGCTTTGATCCAATATGTAACTTCAAAATGCGACAAGTATATTGAAAGGGAGGATAGGAAGATAGCTGAAGAGAAGAGGTTACAAATTGAGGCTGACAAAGAATTTAAGAGGTTGCAATTAGAAGATGCTAGTGAGACTAAGAAATTAGAGGCTGATAGAGAGGCTGAGATTAAGAGGCTGCAGCTGGAGGAGAAGAAACTTGAGGCTGAGACAAAGAAACTTGAGGTTGAGGCAAAGAAACTTGAGGCTGAGGCTCAGAAAGAAGAAAAACGACTGCAAAGGGAGGCAGAAGAAAAAAGATTGACTGCCGAAAGGGAAGCAGAAGATAGAAGATTGCAGAGGGAGCACGAGTTACGACTAAGGGAGTTGGAAATTCAAGGCCATGCTCCTGAAAATGGTGCCAGCCCCTTTACCTCAGATGCCACTGCTAGTCAGGGAGCCTCAACCTCAGCAATGTGTTTTCATGTAGACCATTTTGTTGAGAAAGACGATGACATTGAAAGGTATTTAAGTAGATTTGAACTTTTAGCTACTACATATGGGTTAGAGAGAGAGAGGTGGAACCTCAAGTTATCCCAAGGGCTTAGAGGAACGGCTTATGAAGTTTTTGCCAAGATGAGCAGAGATGACCAGGACAATTATGACATGCTAAAGCAGGCTCTTTTATTAAGATACGAAAAGAACGGAGAATTTTATAGGAAAAAATTTAGAAATGCCAAACTACTGTCCGGTGAGACTTATCACCAGTTCTCTGCACGGTTAGAGACCTACTTGGAGAAATGGACTGCTCTGGGGAAAACCCAAGATCTCAAGAAAATGATCCTTATTGAGCAATTAAGAGAGTCCATGGCTCCAGACCTGAGAAAGTTTCTCATGGAACAAGGTGCAGAGAGGCTGGGTGAGTTACTCAATGTCGCTGAGAGGTATCAGGCAGCCCAGGCAGAGGTAGTTGGCCATGAAAAGAAACAGGTAGACAATTTTAAGGCACCTCAAAACTTTAATAAGTTTGACCATAGAGACCAGAACAAAGGTAAGCACCAGTTTGATAGGCCACGCAATGACTATAATAATAAAACCTCACAATTCAATGAAAGGATATATAATGACAGAAAACCTTTTTATAAAGGTAGATCATATTGTAGTTGGTGTCCGATGGACAACCATAACACCGAAGTGTGTAAAAAGAGACCTGTGTACATGGCCACGCTTCAGACCAGATCACAGTCTAAACAGGAGGAGGATAATCTGATAAATACCCCTCCAGATGAGATGAGGAAGGCGCAGGCTGGGGATAAGACCCTCAAGCCTTGTTTTAAGAAATTGTCAAAATGTCATACACCTCCAGGCAAAGGAGACTTCTATATGAAGAACAAATTGATATATAGGAAGGCTGGAACTGGATCCAAGTGTCAGGGACAGCTGGTACTTCCTAAAAGGTATAGGGCAGAGTTAATAATGAGCTTACATGTTGGGAAAGATGGGAACCATGAGAAAATAGGTACCATCATCCAAAAGATTGCTCAAAATTATTATTGGCCCGAGGAAATGATTGACATTGAGAATTTTGTAGAAGCATGTGGCATTTTACATGAGGGAACACCCACAAGTGGGAAAATTGATCAGGACCTAGACACGCCACGGGGCAAACTTAGGCCTGACAATGGAAAGAAAAATAAATTTAATAATGTAGACAAAATGGAATGGGAGCCCCCTTTTCACAGATAAAAAGGGTGGTAGCGGAAAGGTACCCTGACAAGTTCACAATTATATTGGGTAAATCCAGGGACCTTCATAGCTAATCTCATTTATTACAATAATAATACCTACAACAATTCATAACATCAAAATCCACCACACGGCTGTTGGAATCCCCAACCGCGCGTGCATATAGCCATGCTGTTCTGTCTATACTAATTCATTTACTGAACACGGACTGAGAATATTATATGGATTCAAATGTACTCAATTGCAGATGTATGCTTATAATGAATAATACTTGTGATGTGTTATCGTCAATAAATGTCGGACTTGTGGACTCGAATACTTGGACTTATCAAGTCAATATTATTCCATTGTTCACCAGCTCTAACCAACACCCAGCCTTCGCGTAATAGACAATAGAAGCACGATAAGTCAAAGAATGAATGAGAATCAAGGAATTAATAGACAAGGCCAGACTTTGCAATAATATTTAATAATTACAAGTTGATCGTTGACATATAAAGGACAGTGATAATGCAAACATTAACAAATGGATCCTGCAACAACGGACAAACGTCCTTTAACAACTGGTGCCCACTGTGTTGGAGAACGAAATTTTTCCTTTCAAACAAAAAGTAACCGAAATCTCATTCATACGGACTAGAGCTGTTTACAATTACAAGACGCTCACGTGATTGCAAAAATATGACGCGACACGCATACCTACTGAAGGTCAAATGTACGTCATCATTCTTTGAGTACTGAAAGTCAAGGCGGCAACCGTTTACACAGCCTTTTCAACAAATGGAATGTATCAAGAAGAAACCCTTTGCCAAGCAATGGAAGAGAAAACTCATGACACTTGTCTATGCCGTTGGTGCATACTAGCATTGCCGGTGGTAAATAATCGAGCCCAAAGAGATAAGTTTTATTATAACCTTTGTCGGTTAACTGTGCATCTATGAGTCCATTTCGCCGTAATAGGCATGTCTTGGCAACTCGTTTTTAAATGTTGAATGTTTTATTTATATATATTATGTTGGTTGGTACATATACGTGGGCGGTAGGTGGGGATCAAAACTGATTTCATGTCTTTTCGAATGACCGAATCAGTTTTGATTGTTCCGTAGGGCCGTTAAATAATCGCATTTGGCGAGGAACCTCATTGAAGATTATACCGATGATCCGTTCGTTCGTATTTGCTATTATATGAAGTTGCATGTTAGGTGTCCAGTACTGAGAATAACTGGTGTATTTTACTGTATTCCGTTTCATTTTATTCAGTTCTGTATTATTGTTTGTAATCTATCTTGTTAATCCTGACCTTGCTATCTTTATGTTCATTTATATAAATTGTAATACCGTTAGATGAGTCCGGTGACATCATTAGTTGTTGCATTCGTATTTTTTTTCTGTCTTTTGACCTAGATTCAGTTCAATCTCGATGTGGTTCAATCCTTGACCTTTCATTACTTCCGATTTTTATGCTTAGTTTTGTAAAATCATTTTATTTGTGAAAATGTCACTTTTTGTATCGTACTAATGTCTTGTAAAGCTTTAGTTAATCATGTGTATTGTTTTCATTAATCTCATAACCTAATGATATTGCTATAAATTGATTTTAATAATATGTTAAATTAATTTGATTAATTTTTATTACATTATATGATGACTTCGGTGATGTCATCATTTTGCAGTAGTAGTCCAAAACAATATTGAGGCATTTTATATATTATGACTAGGGCATAATATCATTATATATATTGATAAATAATTATAAATTTATGGGGTGTCTTGATTAGACAAACATGTTAGATATTAATTAGTACACTTTCCTAGTACTGCAGTGGCTACTTGACACATATAATTGATTAAATAACATAATTATGGAGGGATTATACCCATAATTAATTGAGGAGAATATTAGATGCATGATATAATTCAGCATCATAAATTTTATAAGGGAATAATACATTGGTATAATGTAATGAGTGAACATTATTGATATAAATATTTTGTTATAAAATATTTGTGGAATTTACAACTAATAATATAATAATATTATAGTTGTTGATATTGAGTTTTCATACATTGAGTAAGTATAAATAACTACATAGATTCTATTGGTGATTACTATACATTAGTGATTGAATACTTAAAAATTTAACGTCAAGATGCTCACCTTAGACCATTTTATTAAAAACGGGAAAGATTTTGGAAAAAAAGGAGAAGCTCTCGAATCATACGCAGTGGCTGAACTTGCAAAATATAAAGAAGAACTTAGACGAGAAAAAGAAGAACTTAGACGAGAAGAAGAAGAACGTCAACTTAAATTAGAAAAGCAAAGAGAAATTGCTAGACGAGAAAAAGAAGAACTTAGACGAGAAGAAGAAAAACGTGAACTTAAATTAGAAAAGCAAAGAGAAATTGCTAGACGAGAAAAAAGAAGAACTTGAGGCCAAAGAAGAAAGAAGAAAGGCAAGAGAGGAAAGGGAGGAAATTGAAAAGGAAAACAGAAGAAAACAGGAAAGAGAAGCAGAGGAAATGTTAATACAAATGCTTATGGCTGAATTAAACTTAAAAGCTCAAATAGCGTCAGTTGTGAATAATAATACTGATATACATAATGGATCTTCATCCAATCAAAACAAACCTTATTATAACTTTAAATTACCACATTTTAAGTTGGACTTCGACGACCTTTCATCATACCTGGCACGTTTTGAACAGGTATGCATAACAAATAACTTACCTAAGCAAGCATGGGCACTTAAACTAAATGAATTCCTGGATGGTGAACCATTAACTGCAGCTCAGAATATTGATCCAACAATAGCTGACGATTATGACGCCATTAAATCATTATTATTACGGCGTTTCCATTTGGACGAAGAGGGGTGCAGATTACGTTTTAAGAGTATTTTTCCCGATTCCAATAAAGACTTTACAGGTTTTATTGCGAATATACGCAATACATTTAACAGATAGGTCAAATTGGCAGGTGTAAACAAATCATATGACAAACTAGTTGATTTGCTACTGAGGGATAAAGTGTTATCCTCTGTCAGCCCACCGTTCTTGGCGTATTTGCAAGAACGAAAACCATCTACGATTGATGATTTAGAAAAAATGGCAATAAATTATTGTACCGCCCATCTGAATGCGAGCATTTCTAACTCTTTAATAAGAGAACCTCTACGGGTGGCCTCCAGTATGTCATACCAGGGTTATGACAAACCAAGAACACGCAGCTTAGATAGAAGTCGCTTCAAAGGAAATTATAATGCTAATTTTCATAAGGGGCCAAATATTTATAACAATAAGAGTGATTTTAATAGAGGAAGACCACAGAATAAGAATCAGTCACCTCAGTTTAGATACAACAATATTCAACACAATGCAAATCATAACCGATCATACAACTCTAATACTAGTAATAGTTGGAATAACTATAATCAAGATTCGAGACACAGAGATAACAGTCACTACAGGGGACAACGAAATAATTTCAATGATTTTTCTCGTCAGCGATCTCAGTCTCGTAGATCGTCTCATTATGATCACCATACAGGGGCAGCGGTTACTAATAATACAACCCCAGATGTTCCACAAAACGATAAAGTAATACAATCTTCTGCTACATGTTATGCTATGAATTATAACGTGGCAAATAGTTGCCCAGAATGTAATCTTGTATTTCAGAAGGCAAAAGAGACTGTATTAAATTGCGGACACATCCTCCCAGAAGTTGGTATAGCGGCTAACGATGGAACAGGCTCTCTTATATTTAACAGAGGAATAGTAAATGGGTCTATCGTCTCTGTTTTGAGAGATTCCGGATCCACAACTATTGGAGTTCGACAGTCATTGATCCATCCAAGTTGTGCAACAGGGGAATATTTCAGGTGCATGACATTTGGTGGGACCGTAGAATGCTATCCTACTGCTATAATACATGTTAACACACCCTTTTTCACAGGTAATGTTAAGGTATGCATGTTGAAAAATCCTATTGCAGATCTTATGGTTGGTCGCATTCATGGCAGCAGAGATTGCACCCAAGAAGAAATTATTGAATGGGAAAAAAACAATCTATACATTGGGAATGCAGTGACAACTAGAGCTCAGACGAAATTAGTAGAGAGTAAGAGTATCGACACTGATAAGGTGGAACCAGACGAACAGGAAGATAGTGATGTTCATTCTCCTATTGATAGAGCTTCTTTTGCAAGCAAACAGAAGGAAGACAAATCTTTTAAAAATTTTTTTACTCTGGTCAACAATTTTGATAATCTTACCTCGAACAATAAGAACAAACATTGGTTTACGATTAAAAATGATATATTAATCAGGTGTTTTATGGATAAGTCTCAAGTAAAACAACATGTCATGGTACCTTTTGCATTTAAATGTTACATTCTTCAACACGCACATGATTCCAAGTGCGCAGGTCACATGGGATATACTCGGACACGTTCTCGAATACTATCTTCATTCTTTTGGCCAGGAGTGTCACGAGATATTTCACAGTATGTACGCTCTTGTACTATATGCCAGGATGTTAAAGCACGCGGAGCTTTTCACACGGCTCCTATTCAGGCATGTGATATATCTGTAAGACCGTTTGACAAAATGGCCATTGATATCATTGGTCCACTCTTACCTTCGGCCAGAGGACATAGATTTGTTCTCACTTGCATTGATGTATGCACACGATGGCAGAAGCCATCCCATTGAAGACCACCACTACAGCAGATGTAGCTGATGCACTACATCTTATCTTTTCTAGGGTAGGTTTCCCTAGGAAACTGTTATCAGACCATGGATTTAAATTCATATCCGATACTGTGACGGAGGTAATGAAGACCTGGAACATAGATAAGAATCTCAGTAGTATTTATCATCCTATGAGTAATGGTGCAGTAGAAAGACTTAACCGTACACTTAAACAAATATTGCATAAGGTTACGGTTACACACCCTCAGGACTGGGAAAGAGCACTCCCAGCTGTGCTGTTCGCCTATCGAGAAGTGCCACATGAACAAACTGGCTTCTGTCCATTCCAATTAGATGTGATGCCCCACCAAGAGGTCCAATGAGACTAATAAAAGATTTATTAATTGACGCCGAGATGACTCAGGACATCCAGTCATCATACGAGTATGTAATTAATCTCCGTAATAACATTATTGAATCTTGCCAGACGGCAACAGCTTCTTCTGAGGCAGCAAAAGCGAAAGCTCGGGCTCTGCAAAATAGAACTAGACGATTACGTCAATTATTTCCACGAGATCAGGCTTATGTTTTACTTCCACATAATGACAATAAACTACTTGTGTCATGGAATGGTCCTTACCAGGTTATGGATACGATTTCTGATGTCGACTATGTCTTAGATATTAATGGACATAGAAAAATATATCACATAAATATGCTTAAACAATTTCATACTCGTCCAAAACACCTACAATCTATTTTTCACGAACTAGATGACACAGTACTTACCTGTCACTATTCTAATCTTTCAGTAATTCAGGAAGAAGAATCTTCTTTTCCAGAGGTACAGATGTCGTTACCTGTACCGATAGTACAACCTACTGAATCTTGGCGGGATGTAACCACCTCTTCTTCGGTTACACCGCAACAGCATCAGAAGATTGCTGATCTCTTACAATCATTCCCAGATGTGCTGACAGACGTACCTGGTCGCACATCAGCGATCTCTCACGACATTATTCTTAATGATGATACACCAATCCGTGTACATTCCTATTCTGTCCCACTACATTTTCTTAGTAAAACAACTCAAGAACTTGAGCAGATGTTGTCTCTAGGTATTATTGAGCCTAGTAACTCTCTATTTTCTTCACCATTAGTCATTGTCTGAATGAAGGACAACAACATTAGGTTATGCGTTGACTATAGGAAATTAAATGCACAAACCGTAGTTGATAGCGAACCACATCCACTTATCGACGTTTTACTTCCTCGTCTATCCAACGCAACAATGTTCACTAAGATAGACTTAACTAAAGGTTACTGGCAGATACCATTAACCGAAAAAGCTAAATATTACACGGCGTTTTCCACTCCACAAAGTCTTTACCAGTGGAATGTGATGCCTTTTGGGTTTGTGAACGCTCCAGCTACCTTTATTCGTATGATGCGAAATATTTTATCAGGTAGACCAGACATTATTACATACATTGAAGACATATGCTTATTTAGTTCGTCATTTGATGAACATTTTTCGGGGCTTAGATGTGTTTTAGAAATACTAAGGGATAATCACTTAACCACTAAACCTACGAAAATACAAATTGCGTTTCAGGAGATAACCTTCCTGGAACATATTATTGGAGCTGGACGTATTCAAAAGGTTCCTAGTACGGTTTCAAAAATCTTAAACTTATCAGTTCCTCAATCGAAGAAGCAGGTTAGGAGCTTATTAGGTTTAGTCCAATACTACAGCAGATTTGTACCTAATTTGTCATCCATCACTGCTGTCTTGTCATCATTGTTAAAAAAAGACATGCCGTTGAAGGTGACATGTTGTCGTTGTTAAATTTAGGTGCCAGTTGTCTTTCATCTTTGTTAGATCAGTGAGACATGAACATTGGTCAAACATCAGCCTACATCAATGTTACTACCTACTACATTGGTCAAACATCAGCCTACATCAATGTTACTACCTACTACATTGGGCAAAATAAAACCAAACAACAACACTTTGACTCCCAGTATCGCATTTAAAAGTAATTTACCTAGCAACCAGTTAGCTCCAATTGATTATTCTTTGCCGCGGTGCACCTGAATTAGTTTCAACCGGTTTCAGGAAAGGGTCAGGTGTAATCCTATGTAAACGACGGGATGTCGTATAAGAAACGTAGTGGATTCCTCACTGGTTATTGTACCAAAAAGTCACATGTCCCCATTTTGTTGTTGTTGTTTTTGTTGTTGAGGTTGAGTATGTCCTCAATAAAATAACAGACATGTTACCTCTCTTTTTTGATAAGGTTAATAAATATATAATGACAGGATGGTTCCTGTAAGCCAAGTTCACTTCTAGGGTAGCAAACATCTAGACGCCGCAACCAGCCAACGTCAATCACCCTTATTTGAGCCACAATGGACGACGTGGACAGTATACATTTTTATTTAAACATCACGTTGCTCCAAATTGAAATACATATCAGTTCAATATACAAATGGCATATTATATGCAGTCGTCGATAAAACTTTAGGCAGTCTGTTCATGTCTGGAACGCTGTCCTTTTTATTTTCCACATTTTATTAATCATATTTTAACACTCGACTTTGAGAATCCATACTCCCTTTAAATGAAGATAACTAGATACACCTCACAGAAGATCTGGATGTATTAGTGGTGGAACAACATAGAGATGTACAAGATGTATATATTCAGGAGCTCAAACACATGCGTCCACTCGCCATGACACACAATGGTAGAAAGCTTGCAGACAATCTCCTCACTTCTGCAGTCTTAGTTTCACGTCTGTAAAATACACCTCTTGCAGAGTCTCTACAGCTATGACATTTTGCTGTGAATATCTCCTAACTCAACTTCATAAGCCGCGGTAGCACAGTGGTTAGTGCACTGGTTTCCTAGCTCAGTGGTCTATGGTTCGATCCCCAGATGAGGTGTGATTTTTTTTAGGCCGCAAACGGCTTTTTGGTCGACCCAGCCCCAACCCTTGGAAGGTTAAGGCGGCCGGCGTGATGCTGACCACGTCACCCTTAGTGTGCCGATGGTCAAGAAAATATGGGCCTAATACCATATTCCCAATATGCCTCAATGGGCGTGTAACGGGATACCGCCTTCCCCCAACTCCATGACTTGATCATTGCATTTCGTCATTTTTGATAGCTACGTGGTACAAAGTTTACATCTGGGTAGACTAAACTCAATCAACAACATTAAACAAATGTCTGCTGGTGATTTTTGTTCCACGTTATAATTTGAATCTTTAGATAAGCGTCGTTTTCCATATTTACGCAGCATCAGAAACTGTTAGTTTCACATTTTGTTTATGTAAATGTTTTTAAACAAAATTTTTGTCACAATAGTAATAGTAACGGACTTTAACAGTTAATAAGAGGTCAGCAGTGAATGAGAGAGAGAGAGAGAGAGAGAGAGAGAGAGAGAGAGAGAGAGAGAGAGAGAGAGAGAGAGACAGAAAGAGAGAAAGCCAGCAAACATGTTGTGCCACAATCACCTTTATGCGGAAGAACTACCTAGTGCATGTGATACAAGCAGGTGTCTATCATCATTTTATTTGTGTACCTGCCTTCAAGTCACCATGTTATCTATCTGCCAGTCGTCCTGATTTATGTACATATTGTAAATTGTCGACATGTTTTATATGCAAACATTACTGTATAAATTGTGAATTGTCGACATGTTTTATATGCAATCATTAATGTATATATTGTGAATTGTCAACATGTTTTATATGCAAACATTACTATATATATATTGGCGTATGTGGCCTAATGGATATGAACGCAGTTTCATAATCCAGATATACCAGGTTCGAAACCTGCTGCAGGCGGTTTAGTAGCAGATCGTTTTGTGAGGATTTTTAACAATGGTATAAGCGCCGTACAGTTCAGAAAGCAATGGCAAACTACTGAATGAAAAAACTGCCTAGAAAAATGGCAAACAGCCAATAAAAGCTGTGGTTGATTGCCACGTCCTGTAAAGGATAAGCAACTAACTTTTTTTTTACTATATATAGTTAGGGACCATCTGAAGAACGTCTCCTTCTTATTTGATCCTTAGCTCGGACTGTTAAAGCAGTCAGTGGTCGACACGCCTGGTTCGTCTTGTAGGGAAGCACCAAACTGCTTCCACTTTGCCCGGTCGGCGGTCATCGTCTGTCCTGTACTGTTTTGATTCTTCTATCATTTACTAGACACAGCATTAAATGTCTTAGTCCTGTGTAATCTGAACTATACTGTAAAACTGGAGGACAACAGAAGTGATTGCATCATTAATTAGGCTGGATCGCCTTAGGTACATATCCGGTGTTACATGCTGCGAATCGCGCAAATGACCCTGTCTTTGAAGCACTATATTTGTGGTGCCTAGCTAGCAGCGATTCTACGGTAAGCAACTCACTTCTTTTGGTTTTGTTGTTGTTGTTGTTGTCTGGTTGTCTGCTTGTTTATTTATCAAGAGCGCCTGAAACATGCCTTTATGTGTATGTTATTTATTTATTCACTATAATCTATTCAAGTTCGTCACAGTCCGTTAAATATACCGCGTTAAGCAACGTTCTTTTGAGCACCACAAAGTTCCACGATAATAGACGCTGTGTGGTGTGCAAAAAGAGGTGCAACAGTCGAGCAGTTGTAGCATACCCAAAGAAATATATATATATATATATATATATATATATATATATATATATATATATATATATATATATATATATATATATATCGAGAGAGAGGGAGAGAAAGAGAGAGAGAGAGAGAGAGAGAGAGAGAGAGAGAGAGAGAGAGAGAGAGAGAGAGAGAGAGAGAGAGAGAGAGAGATGCTGATCAGAAGTTTGTTCAGTGGTGAGAACAAAAAGTAAAAACAAGCAAGAAATAATTGTTGCAATTATTAATATACAACTTTTTATCAAATATTGCTTAACATGCCAACATCGTGTCCACTTTTTAAAATCACTTAAAAGTAAAACAATAAAGATAGGTGTCATGTTATTTGCTAGTACGATATTTTTAGTAATAACTGAGCTAATCCTTGAGGTTATTGTCAGACTATACAATGTTTACTACAATTTATGCACAACAAGAGATACTGTTCGTCTATTGTGATTAAATAAATGATCGTTTAAGAAACAAAGTGAAGAATTTATACATCTCTGGAATCGGAATCAGATGATCACTTTGAGTACATCTACACTTTATGCGTATACTTACTTTGTTACTATGTACACACTCTTAACGGTTCTTTGATATCTTGGTAGCTAGGGACAGACATTCACTCTACCAGCTAGGTAAGGCATATTTCAGATGGCCCCTGGCTCAAATTCCAAAAGTCTATCACGTAAGTCCCTTTCCCTTCCTAATTTCTTTACCCTGCGATCCAATTCACCTCTCACATCTCCACTGTCTCTGTTAATTTCCTTGACATTGTTCCACCATCATTCCTCCCACCTCACCACTTCGGTGTACGACAAACCCACCGATGCACACAGTTACTTCCTTTATACTTCCTCTCATCCTCAGCTTGTCGTGACTCCTTGCCTTTTTCACAACTTCTCCGCCTCCGTCGGTTATGCCAAGATGATGACAACTTTCTATGCCAAGCACAAGAAATGTTGGACTTCTTTCGTAACAGACAGTATCCAGAGGATGTTCTTACCTCTGCCTTAGAGCGTGTTCTCCTATCTCACGTCTAGAGGCCCTCAAACACCGCCAAAAAACCTCCTCTGATAGAGTCAAATTAATAATGACCTACTATTTGTGTGTGTTTTGTTTGTTTTTGTTTGTTTGTTTGTTTTCCATTCAACTTAATTGTTTAAACTGTTTTCTTTCTGTTGGTTAGTGTTCTCCCTGCTCTCTTTCCGTTTTAAGTTTTTTTTTTTTTTTTTTAAATTTATGTCTCTTTTTCCTTCTTTCCTTATTTCTTTCTTTTCATTCCCCCTTTCTTTCTTTCTTTGCTTCATTCTTTCTTTGCTTCTTTCTTTTCTTTCCCACTTTCTTTCTTTCTGTATTTCTTTCTTTCAGTCTGTCCCCCTTTCTTTCTTTTTCAGTCTGTTCTTTTTTGTTTCTGTTTTTCTGTCTTTCCTCTGTTATTTTTTTCTTCCTCTCTTTCTTTCTGTTATTCTGTATTTCTGTATTTCTCTTATTTCGAATGAGATGCTACATTTTACCTTATACAATCTCCCTAGACCTACTGCAGTGCGCGGACGATCGTCGGTCTAATTCCTATAAATCTTGAAAGCTTGAACGCCGGCTGCAAGGTCATCAGACTTTAACTAAACAATTATAAAAGAGATGTAATTGATGTGAGCGATTGTTACGAAAGAACTAGTCTGACAAACTGGTATAGATGTGTATAAATATTTGCACGAGTTTGCAGCGTTAGAGTAGTTTCATTGAGTGATCATCAGTAACTTGTCATGAAATAATGTCTCTCAATGCTTAGTTTGTTGAGCGTTCATTAGTAACTTGTCATGAAATAATGTCTCTCAATGCATAGTTTGTTGAGCGTTCATAAGTAACTTGTCATGAAATAATATCTCTCAATGCTTAGTTTGTTGAGCGTTCATTAGTAACTTTTCATGAAATAATGTCTCTCAATGCATAGTTTTTTGAGCGTTCATCAGTAATTTGTCATGAAATAATGTCTCTCAATGCATAGTTTTTTGAGCGTTCATCAGTAACTTGTCAAGAAATAATGTCTCTCAATGCATAGTTTGTTGAGCGTTCATCAGTAACGTCTTGACATAATGTCTCTTAATGCTCAGTTTAAAGAAAATTAACACTTTTGGATAGTCATGTTAGTTATGTTATACAATGGAATATTGGTTACGACAGGATCTCCAAGTGTTGGCAGAAATGAAAACCGTAGGTTAGTAATGTTAGTTATGTCATACAATGGAATATTGGTTGTGACAGGATCTGCTATTGTCAGATTTAGTGTATTCCAGAACTATTGTATATATATTGTATATATATATATATATATATATATATATATATACATATATATATATATATATATATATATATATATATATATATATATATATATATATATATATATATATATATATATATATATGTCGTAAATTTATTTTGGGAGAAAGAGTCTTAGAAATAGTGGTCCTGTTTAGAGTGGAGAATGATGGTGAGACTCAGTGATAATAAGGTTAGAGAGTAACTAGTTGCTTCACAGAGTGCTGGGGAGAGTAAGGACAGACTTATTTACGACAATCGTTCCTCTCAATCTTCTCCTCAAACTCTCCTGGTCAAACAATTATTTGCCAGTTTCCAGACACACACCTGCACTCACACCGATTTGGTGCTTCAAACACACAGACGCACGTGAATACAAACTATATTAAACAGATATGGGAAATTTGGGCTTTGGTATTCCAACACAGTACTAAATAAGTTTATGCTGTTTATTACCATTAAATCAATCAGAAACAATTATCATATGTTACAGGAAAAATATCATAAGTACAGAAAATACAAATAGCAAGGTGGGGAGGGGGGAGTGAAGAAGATTGGTATCGACTAAGCCCTTCCCGCTGGTACTAGACAAAGATAAACCCACTCCAAAGATAGATAATTATCAGGAACATAGGTAATGTAACCCAACAGTGAAGTCTATGGGATGGCACTGTCACAGTTCGATACAGGGGGTGAGGAGGATGGAGCGGTCTCTTTAATTTCGACTCTGGTGGAAAAATTCCTTCAATGCGTGATCATAGCAACTGACCGGTAAGTTTTTAAATCCAGTGAGGAAAAACTAGGCCCAGTCACAGTTCAGGTAAATATGTACTCTCTCACAGCAGGGCAGTAAATAAAATATCTCTACTGGCAACTGTTCATCTTCCAGTTTATCTTACAGATTGTAATTTAATTTGATGGTTTCTGTTTTTTAATTGTTCTTGGGTGTGCTTTCTTTCATGTAATTATGATAGCTATGCCGCATCAGACCGCCACAAGATTATATTTAAAATGTTTTATCAATATATCTGGAAGTTTAAGAACCGAGTCTGGAAGACTCTGTATGATTTCTTTATTGCTGGGTTCGCAAAGGTTACGATCACTCTGTATGAAAGAAAAAAACGTGTAATATACCGAAAAATCAAATAACATTCTAAAGCGCGATGAATTTCCCGTTAAGACTATAATATACACTCGCGTATTTAATTATACATTTAAGAAGACACTTCGCGAGTTTAAATGTTTAAAACACACATCTATATATATGACTTATCTCAATTAATTATAAATTCCTTCCCGACTTTTAAAAGTTAATTTAAGCATTTAAGCATCTATTATCTTTTGAAATAATATAACAGGTATATCATTACATTTACAACTGCAAACTATTGAGATGGTTTAATTTAATAGATTTAAATTAACACAAAATCCAGTGAAATAAAAATGAATGAACTAGACCACTGATCACTTTACACAATTATATTTTACCGTTTTGCACAGAATAGAATTCTCTGCAAGTATATATGAAAATCCAGGGGAAAATCTAACAAGATTTCAAATATAGCTAGTGCTTCTGTAAAGGTCTGGCCAACGAGTGATGAAATGCATTTCTTCATGGTCTGTATAATTCTAACTCGAATGCAAGACTGGGGGGACATGTTAGAACTTGACATCTTTTTAGATCTCAGGAGACTTTTTGGGTTCTGACCGCCAGATCAAAGAGAGATGCCGCCCCTGGGTTTCCGTATTTCCGTTCGCTGTGTCCGCTTCGGCTTTCCCGCTCGCGTCCACTGCGATCGGTTCTGTAGTTAACACAGGGATGCAAAATGCCGGCAAGAAACTTGCGTCGTTCGTTTCAGGGACCACTACTGCCTTTTGATAGCATGCCGCTAGTCTTTCCTGAGATCCCCCAGTGCCCGTTTGATCGTGTGCCGCTACTAATGTTTGATTCTGGCAACGCCACCATTGGGCCGGCGTTCTGACCAAGTTAATGAAAATAACTGCATATGAGTGCTCAAGAGATATCCGTGGGCGTGATTTAACCTCTCCTTAAATCAATGCGATGACCAGAATGAACGGTAGATAAACTGCCCACATATTAATCAGCAAACGTGTTGACCATCTGCGTGGAAAGGTTGCATAGCTAATGAGTCCAGGTGAAAAAAATCCCGTTTGACGAAAAGTTACCACAATATTCGGGGGCACTGATGTTATCCGAAGGGGTCGTTACGAAAAGTCGTACCATATCATCCACCACTTCAGGTCAATTCACGGTCAGCTGAGTTCGTCTGTCACAATATATATATATTTATGCTCCACATAGTATACTATAGTCACATTTAAGTGTTATTTTACGCGATAGGTGATCAGAAAAGAAGACATCTGTACATGCCTGCACTTACGCTAGCCACAGTCAGCGTTAGGTACTGAAGCTTTTCGATGCACGAGAACAAAACAAAATGAATTGCATAACTTATATCAGAATTTGTACATGGACATTTTTAGGATGCCATTGCTAGTATGTTTACCTAATGCAAAAATAAAATGCATCCATACCCTTTTTGAACAGAATAAGAGGAAATGATCGTTAAGATTAATCAGTAACTATCAACACAGATACACATTTGTGAACGATTTGTCTAATATGGAACATTGATTCACAGCAGAAAAGCATGACTAGGTTACACCATCAAAGTAAGAAAAGAAAAAAAGCTGACAGGAGTCAATCTTTAAAAATATTTTAAAACATCAACAATTTAGCATGATTCTGTGCAAATGTCCAGTGTAACTACATCAGTGTATTTGTCAAAATTAGTACTAAAGTGTGGGAAAACACCTGTTTAAAAACATTCTAACAACAAAGTATAATTGATACATCATTTTTTTTCTCTGGCTCCAAGCTGATACGACGTAACTTTATACGGGACTGTCAATATGTCCACTGACTTAAATACTATCAGTTTTGGTCGGGCTTACAATGATGACCGACTAATATTGTAACGCGAATGGCAGAACAGTGTGGGCCGTAAAGACGAGCCAATGTTAATATATACCAACGTTCAGGTATCAGTGATGAACACTGAACTTATGGCTTGAATGACAGTTTCTACAACGATTTATTATTCGAAGGCATGGACGGCAACATCATGTGAAGACATACTAGTTGATCAGAATGTGACCATGCAGCTAATTGGGCGCAGGTCGCGGCATCAATGAAAAGAATGTGTGTGTGTCCGTCAGCTGACCGGGTCAGCTCCGTTAATGGTTGACCGCAGGTAAATATTTTGAAGAGCGCTAACTCTTGTACGTTTCTTGGTTCAAGTCGTTACAGGTCTGACCGCCTGAGTTGGTAATTCTTGACCTTATTTTATTCTTCCTTAACCCAGGGTTCTTTCGTACCTTTTTTTTGGTTAGTGAAAAGCAATGTCTTGTATAGTGGTTTAATCAAATAATCCAACTGTAATGTTTCAAGGAAAACGCAGCAATGTAGAAAAATAGAATATATTTTATTAACGTGATTGGAACAGCAAAATGTCATTGGCACAATAATGAAGCACGTATTTCTTTCTTACCCAAAGTAGTGAGTGTCCAAAACAAATGAAAATTATATCCGACATGAAATTTGTATCACCAGAAGAAAATATAAACTGGTCTTGATAATCTCGAAGACGCAGTTCTGTAAAAATCCTCTGGCCTAACGTATCCTAAAATCCGTACAAGCCCTGAATCCTGTCAATCGCCCAAGTCTCCTCTTTATATACTGCCCACTCTTTTTTCCCGCTAATTTTCACACGATGCTTTATTTTTCACTCGGCACCAAACATCAACATTTGCACACGCTCTTCTCAGCTTTTCAACTTTTTTTGCACACGAAATTCTGTTATTTCGACTTTAGCAACGGAAAAACCCATGACTTGCAACTTCTCTCAAATTTTTCCCAAAATTTTCCACTCAATAAACAGGCACTTATTACTTTGTTGTTCTGGGACAACTTTTCCCGAAGCCGTGAACTTTGCATGATACTGTATTTTGTGCACAAATGTCTTAACTGCTTTTAACGTTGTTATTCTCATTATATGTAGTTTTTAACACGTATTAATTGTAGTGTATGCCAAGCGGTTACAAGAAATGGTTTTCACAAAAATGCGTGTATCTCGGGTTTGATGAACACTACTCACCATGGACAGGTATAAAAAGACTCTGCAACAGATAAAAATTTAATTTTCTTCGTCCATGGAACGTTTGACAGAACAGCAGAGTTGGATAAGGCCATAGGCATTTTGCAAAACCGGAAGTCGGCAAGTGGAAATGTTGCTCGGAACCTCAATGTTTCACAGTCAGTTGTCAGCAGACTGTGGAACAGGTATCAAAATTTCCGCACAGTGGCTGATCTGCCTCGGACTGGCCGCCCAAGAGTTACTACACGCCGCCAAGATCAACTTCTTGTTACACAGGCCCTCACAACTCGGACTCTAAATGCTACTCAACTTCAGCAACACCTTCAACAGACCACTGGGATCTGGGTCTCAACTAAGACAGTACGAAACCGTTTGCACCAAGTGGAAATGGCCTCACGCAGACCGTTTGTAGCTTTGCCCATGTCACCACAACACAGGCGAGCAAGAATGGATTGGTGCCAACGTCATCATCGGTGGACCAATCAACAGTGGGCATCAGTGATGTTTTCTGATGAGTCCCGTTTCGTTTTGGATTTTCATGATGGTCGAATACGTGTCTGGCGACGGCGAGGTGAGCGTTACCAGCCTCCTGCAACTGTTGCACACAACCGTTATGGAGGTGGCAGTGTAATGGTGTGGGCAGGCATCTGTATGAATGACAGGACCGACCTTCACATATGCCAGGTCAATATCACGGGGCTCTACTACCGTGACAACATCATCGAGCCTATCGTTGTGCCATTTGCTCAACGGCACGGACCAGATTTCATCTTCCAGGATGACGATGGACGTCCTCACCGTGTTCGCATCGTCCAAGATCACCTTCAGATGCAGCATATCCGAACGTTACCGTGGCCGCCGATGTCCCCCGACCTGTCTCCTATTGAGCATGTGTGGGACCTCCTGAATAGACGCGTCCAACAACGTCCAGCCGCTCCACAGACTCTTCAGCAGTTAGCCCAGGCCCTTCAGCAGGAGTGGCAGAGAATTCCTCAAGACAACATCAAAAGGCTTATTTGCAGTCTGAGACGTCGTTGCAATGCATGTTTAGCGGCAAAAAGGGGCCCTAAACGTTTTTGGAAATATTGGAATATTTTTGTGAAAATGAAGTACCTACCCCGCCTTGGTTGCCAGTGCGACTAAAATCATGTGAGTAAAGCCATAACACTTCTTATACCTCAGATGTCTTGTTATGATGCTCAAGTTTACTTGTACGAAGGAATAAATGAACTAATTTGAAATATATTGTCTTTGGATAACTTTTAAATTCAATATCCCCTACTTTTTGTGACAGGTATATATATTTATCTGGCCGGATATCTTCCCTTGAGAATTCATAAAAACACTGATTCAAAACTTACTCAGCAGAGGATCTAGACACACTAGCGGCAGGTCATGAATAGAAGCGGCGAAGCCCTCCAAGATTTTGCTAAGTACTTATAACGAGTATCACGTTGAGATACTGGAGAAAAATGAGCCAGAATTGGCTAAGGCTGACGCTTTACTCTGGAAGGTAGCATAACATAATTGTCGTAGATTTTTTTGATAGAAGAATTAAGACTTGGGTTGGTCCCTTCTGAATAGATTAGAATAGGTGATAGACACAGTGAGAGTTAGTAAAAAATAATAGAATTCCACGAGTGAGATGATAGAATGTGATAGAGGCTGTCTCTGAGATCGAGAAAAATCTTCTCTCCCTCACCTATCTTCTACGACAGCTGATTCTAGAGACGTCAGACAGTCTAAGCACACACACACATATATATATAATATAGTATAATATAATATATATATATATATATAATATATATATATAATATATATATATGTATATATATATATATATATATATATATATATATATATATATATATATATATATATATATATATATATATATATATTTATATATCTATATACTCACGGGCACGCACATACACCGTATTAACACACTAATAAATAATATATATGGGTGTTTCTTTTGGTCTTCCTTTTTTCCTCTTACCCTCAGGAACCCAAGTGAGCGCCTGTAGTGGTATTCTGTTGTTTTGCATTCGTAGGACATGACCGATATATGACCATCGTCTTTTCCTTATATAGTCGGAGACATATTTCTGCCTAGAGTCTTCTCTTATTTGTCGATTAGTCTTGAATTCTTTCCAACTGATGTTCATGAGTTTTCTAAGACATTTGTTCTCGAATGTATTCAGCTTGTTCTGCAATGATTTTGTTATTTTCCAACTCTCACAGCCGTATGTTAACACTGAGATAACATTTGAATTAAACAGACGAAGCTTGGTATGTATATTCAATGATCGTAATTTCCAAATGTCAGATAATCTATTGAAGGCGCTAGCTGCCAAAGCAATTCTAGTATGGATTTCTCTTGTTGTGTCACCATCCTGAGTCATTTTACTGCCTAAATAATTAAAACTTTCAACTTTCTGTAGTTTTTCCCCGTTCAAGATGATATCAAAGGTTTCGTTAGAAAAGTTCATAGCTTTAGTTTTAGAGGCATTTATTTGGAGACCTATTTTAACCGAGAGATGACACACATTATTTATTGCTTCTTGGGATTGTCTTGGTGTTGAACTTAAGAATGCTACATCATCTGCGAAATCCAGGTCCCCCAGGAATTTTCCATTTGTCCATTTTATACCTAATTGTTCATTGTGGGTATAGTTTCTCATAACCCAATCAATAGCTTTTCCAAAAAGTAGTGGTGACATAATACAGCCTTGTTTCACCCCTGTTTCTACTGTAAACCATTCTGTATTCCCTTTTTTTGTTCTAACACAACATCTTGCATTGTCATATAGCGCTTTGATTATATTCACATATTTTGTTGGAAAACCAAATACATATGGGCAGGGTCTAATATTGTCCTTTTTTTTGAAGGTATGACCTGACTTTGACAGCCGTATCTATTCTAAAGGAACAATTTAATCCAACAGCAAATCTTTCATAAGGAAATTACAAAGTGGGTTAATCAATGGTTATCATAAAAAAACATCACTCAGTTCACTTTCACTCGGTTCTTTCATCAGGGTACCCTGGCTCACGTGCTTACCTATCTGTACCGCTGTTCGCCGTTTGTCGCAGACTTTGGGACACTCACACACTTTCTGTTTCTGTCGTTGAATGAAACCGACCCCAGCTCTACAGATTTGTTTGGTGGTTTCGCCAAAATCATCCGGGGAGCGTCGGCTTCCTGCGACAGTTCTTTCAGACTAAAGTTAGTGTCACTTGGCTCACGAGGTAAAAATTAGGTTTAAACGGGCACACAAATGTCAGAAACACCAGGTTTCCCTTACTTTGGAATATGACCGGTGGACAACTTCTCTCAAACAGGTAATCTTGGTTCACCACACACTTGGTAACCGTGTCGGAAATGTTAATGTTATTTCTTGTAATTTATTCTCGCCGCCAGGCAGCATGTATATTATAGTTTTGGAGAAGAGATAAGATCTGGCTCAAAGGCCCAGTCTTTAGCATTCAGTCTTTAAAACCCGTTAGTGGGATTGGTATACTGTCTATCTCTGATGGCACAAGCACTGTCAGACCAGTGTTACTTGACAACCCACGTGGGTAAAGATAAGAAATGTCTATGCTTCTCACAAATATGTCGCTTTATTACTAAACGCTGGCAAAGTTTTAGGGGTCACCCCAGTATTCACTGAATGAAGAAAACAACATAGGAAATATTTACATATTATGTACTCAATATAACTTACATTTAAACAAAAAGCCGACCGCTTGACTTATTATTTAAACTTTGATAAATTACTCCGTCACCAACTCAATGTGGCATCTAGCAGTTAAATTAAATTCATTTATAGCTGCATGATTGTTAAGCTAGAAATATAATTTATTCTGCTTTCCACTGAAACCCGTCACTAGGAAATAATACAGACTTATAAATTAATCGCTCTGCACCAAATCTAACTAGCGAAATAAATAAGCGATTTAACACTTTAAACACTTCACAAAATACTAGATAAAATATACAATATAGATATAATTCTCACCATAGAACTACGGTAACACAACGACTAGGATAATTCACTAGATAGGTATTTAGAAGCTCGTCAAAAATCTGACGAGAACTATGAACTACGCTATTTCAAGCTTCATTCGCTAGCACGCGTGTTCCGTCTACTGGAGATGTTGGAGACTGAAATGACATCAGATTTCAGCTCCTGGGTAGATATCTGAAAACCCGGCAAACGATCCCACGTTTCCAAAATCCCAAATCATCTCCCCTTCTCGTCTTAAACACCTACGTACTATAGACACTGGTCATAACATGACACTTCCCGTCTTCGACTCCTACTGCTTAAACGCATGCCGTAACTGCCTCCTACTGACCGGGAAAGCGCGTGTCAGTTGCAAATCTCAGACAACCGTCTGCAGCGCAGAGAGCAATTTCACACTTCACGCTGACCATGGCCCACAACGAGTGTCGTGTCAGGTGGGATTCCCAGACAAATGTCTGAAACGGCACCGAGAAAGTGTCGGCTATCAAGCCTCACCTGAGCCCTTCAGCCGATGCAACTCGTTGTGGCAGGTGAAAATGCCGACAAATTTGTCGCCTATGGGTCTGGCAAAACGAATAATCACAGTGTATTTCGTCTGGTGCAGGGAATGCTGTAGACGTAAGTCTGCTCTTGTCTGAGATAAAGCGAAAATCAAAGTTGTTTCGTATCACATCACTGACCATCTAACGTAATACCCATCACTAGTGCGATTTCGCAGTTTTAGAGAAAAGAAACAGTAAACGATAGAATTTGGATTGAAATATATTTTTTCTCATCGCAATGACGAATGCTTGCGAAAAAATACAGAAAAAAAGGGTAAAGAATGTATACAAAAATAGAGGATACGGGGTGAAAGAAAAAAAGAAGAGGAT